>CM050169.1:167594207-168194207 GCA_027410445.1 Discoglossus pictus
CAAGAGAGGGAGAGGAGGGGGGAGGAGACACAAGGGAGGAAGTAGAGAGGGGGAGAGACTCGCAATGAGCGCCAAAGGCGCTCATTGCTAGGCCCTTGATGAACGCTAAAGGCACTCATCGTGAGGCCAGTAAAGTAGAGGGGGAGAGACTCCCATTGTGTGGCAAACAGCATTTCCAGGCTTCACTTTTTATTGCCGTCATTTTTGACGGGCAAGCCGCTAGTTCATATATGTTATTTATATGACTTTCCAGCCACAGTAAATAAAGCTCAGTACACCATTACATTTTGTAAAAGTAGAATTGTATTTCAAAACTTTATGGAGTCAACCATATTAGTCCAGTCTCCACAACAACATTTTCAGAAGCTCAACTTGCATAAAATTAATTTGCAATCACATTACAAAAATACTCACTGAAAACCATACAAACCAACACCAGGGAGACACACAGTGATCAATAAAACCAAATAACCAATCAAAGCACTCAAAAATTCTTACAAGCTACCCTACACATAAAGACTAACAGATCAACACTTCGGAGGTGAACATGTGTTAAAATGAATATGTTAAGAAACAGTTTAAATTCTAAAAAATGTTAACATTTCGGGTACCTGGAGAGACTTCAGAGTCAACTTCAGCGAGATTGGATATGGGACAGCTACTCCGGCTTAGGATGTTGGGAACATTTGGAGCAGTCAGATGGAATTTCTCAAAAGTTAGATTTCTATTTGTGATGTGATAGCACACTGGTGATTTACAAGTGTACTTCACTCGCTACTCTTCTTACAGGAGCCTTGGAATGCACCCCTTACTCATTATTTAGCAAGTGTAGGGTAGCTTGAGTTGGTGACTTGGGGCCTTATTCAATTGCAAGATTACCGCAGATTACGTTATACAGGCTGTATGTCTGAGGGTTTGAAATTTGCTACAATTACAGAGCGATTCAATTGAGCAAGCCCACAATTTAAGGGCTAGAAGCCGAAACCGTAAACCATGCAATCGTATGGAGCATTTCACAGCGTGTTCAATTAAGCAAGGCCCTAACTACCGATTTAGAAACAGCCAATAGAAAATGATACCGTCATGATTACCGTATTTTTCGCCGTATAAGACGCACTTTTTCTTCCCCAAAACTGGGGGAGGAAAGTTGGTGCGTCTTATACGGCGAATATAGCTTTTCAGACTGCCTCTGTCCTCTTGATCTCACCCCAGCGCTTCCTACCAGCATCGCGTCGGCCGGTGCGTCCTAGTGACGTCACACACGCAACGCTGCAGTACACGTGGAGTGCTGGTAGGAAGCGCTGGGGTGAGATCAAGATGGCAGAGATCAGAAGGAAGGTGAGGATCAGGGGGATCAGGGGGGTCAGGGAGGATCAGGAGGGTCAGGGAGGGTCAAGGGCTCCCAAATGCTGCAGTATATGGATGGATGTGTGTGTGTGTGTGTATGTATGTATGTGTGTGTGTGTGTATGTGTGTGTATATATGTATGTATGTGTATGTATATTTATGTGTGTATGTATATGTATGTATGTGTATCTATAAAGGTGAGGATCAGGGGGGTCAGGGAGGATCAGGAGGGTCAGGGAGGGTCAATGGCTCCCAAATGCTGCAGTATATGGATATGTATGTGTATGTGTGTGTGTGTGTATGTATGTGTGTGTGTATGTATGTGTATATATGTATGTATGTGTATGTATATTTTTGTGTGTATGTATATGTATGTATGTGTATCTATATATATATATATATATATATATATATATATATATATATATATATATATATATATATTTGTGTGTATCTGTGTGTAAAGTGTATTTGTGTTTGAGTGTATTTGTGTTTTATTCAGATTTTTTTTTTCTTGTTTTCCTCCTCTAAAAACTAGGTGCGTCTTATCTGCCGGTGCGTCTTATAGGGCGAAAAATACGGTACGTCTGTAAAACACATTAATCAATTATCGTTTAGAGGTCCGATATGCGATCAGACTCGGCAATGTACATGGCGATACTGTTTTAGTCCATGTGGGTGGCCTGGTATGTATTAACTCATTGATTCCCGAGATTGATATGACACAAAATTAAACATAAAAAAAAAAATGTGATTGCAGATTTACGAGCTTTAGACTGTTGTGCAATTAATTATAATGCCTTTCATCACTTTCCCCGGCTTTTAAAGTGCAGTATTGATTTTTTATTTGCATTTACAGTGCTACAAACAGGGATTTAACCCTCTTGCGAGTCCCATCTGGTACCCGTAGGAAAGATCAAAGGCTTAGATGGGTTGTAAGTTCCGAGTTTGACAAACGCAGGGATTTTCAGCCTGTAACCCGTAGATCGTTTGCGGCTCGCAAAAAGACACCAATTAAATAGCAAATTTGTTTACGGGCTACATTATGGGATCCCATAAACAACAATAGATCAACTTGGTCTTGGTAAGCTACCGTGGTTAAATTCCCTCAGCATGGGTTTGTCTGGTTAATAAGAAGCCTTTTTCCGAGTAAATAGTTAATGTAATTGTAGGTCAACTTGATGCTTAGTATATGTAGTGAAGGTGATAATAAGTTCAATCCTATAGATGGACATTTTATATCATGTAACTGTGTTGTTTATGTAAAGATGTGTGAAAAACTTTATTTTTATAAGTACCTGAATCCATTGAGAGTCATCTTTTCAAAGTACTGTGGTGCTGTTTTTCTGTATGTTTCTGTAAATCTCTAAAATAAAAAAAATATATACTCTTTAATTATAGGAGAGTTTCAATGATCACCAAATGTTAAATAATATTTTTTTTCTATTAATGTCAATATGTACACATTAAGAACATTAAGAATATTCAACAAACCAGAACAACTAATAATGGATACAAAGTGTTATCATACCAAAAACAGATATATTGTGGAAATGGCACAGCATACAGATAAATGTCATCTTTACTAAAAAGAATTAAGTTTTCTATGATATTACAGTAGACTCTTAAATTATCGGGCACCCAGGGGGATTGGTAGATGCCAGATAAAAGTTGTTTCTGTCTGATTGAGAGTCACAATTAAAAGAGCCCTAGATTAGCTGCACATAGGATACTCTGCTAAGTATATTTGTCAGTAAAGGCTGTTCTAGCAGCAGCAGCTTTCACTCCTCACTTACACATGGGTACGTTAGGCTGGAGCGTGGGGTGCTGAATGTAACGCCAACACTGCCCTGCCTCAGTCACTCATGCCTGTCTGTTGTTTAGAACTACTCTCTACAACAATCACCACACAAACCAGGCACTCACACCATACTGAGGATCGTCAGTAACCGTGAAACAGTACTGTATGTGATCCATCCGTTGCTATGCCTAAAACGGTGAAATACAGTAAGCATATGCTTAAAAGGAGCCATGTTTAAAATGGTTTGGATTGACAGAGTGACGGTGCATTATGTGGTCTCATTTACATATCCTGCCCAGTTTTCCCAGAGTGCAGTGCATATACTGTATTTCTGAGAAATTTGAGCAGGAAATAAGTTTTTATTAACTTATTTTTTAGACATTCAAATAGAATCACTAATGTACTATTCATTATATATATATATATATATATATATATATATATATATATATATATATAAAAATATATTTATATATATATATATATATATATATATATATATATATGTACATATATACATATATATATGGCGTCTAAGAGGGGATATGATTACCTTATATAAATATATCCAGGGACAATACAAGGCTTTGTCAAGGGAACTTTTTGTGCCAAGAGGTTTTCAACTGACAAGGGGACATCCTTTGAGATCAGAAGTAAAAATATTTTGCCTTAAAGAAAGAAAAGGGTTCTTCACAGTAAGGGTGGTTAATCTGTGGAATTCTCTACCAAAGGAGGTGGTGACAGCGGATTTGATAGATAACTTTAAAAAGGGCTTGGATAGATTTTTAAATAAAAAGGGCATTAAGGGCTATGGTGGATAAACAGAGAGGGAGTATTGCTCCAGGGATGAATCCGATCGCCAGTATCTGGGGTCAGGAAGGAATTTTATATATTTTTCCCTTTGAGACAATTGGCAAAGTTTCACTGGGTTTATTTTTTTCTGTTTGCCTTCCTCTGGATCAATTAACAATAAATTCGCATATTTAAGATCAGAGGAGATCTAAAAAGGTAGAACTTGATGGACTAAAGTCTTTTTTCAACCTAAATTACTATGTAACTATGTAACTATATAAAGTATGCAAAATATTGGTTTATGAATACTAATTATCTGCTCTGATGTGCTATTTAGTATCATAGGGTCTCATTCAAATTGCAAGCCCGTTGATTGCGTCCTACAGGCCATAATTCAATTGAACAAGCCCGCAACTTATGGGCCGAAAGCTGAAACCATAAACCATGCAATTGTATGTAGCATTTCAGAGTGTGAATATGATCAATTAAGCGAGGCCGTAACTACACATTTAGAAACAACCAATATAAAATTAGACTCTCATCATTAGGTCAGCAAAATATGGAGATTACATGTCAATCAATTAGCGTTTAGGAGTCCGATATGCGATCAGACTCGCAATCCTGCAATGTACAAAGTAATAAAAACGAATGTAGGAAATGTTCTAGTCCATGTAGGTGGCCTGTATTTAACTAAATATTTTCGGTCTTGAGGAATTGTAGCATTTGAATAGTGATTTGCGATTGTCTTGAAAGATCAAAGGCTTAGAGGGGTTGTAAATTACGGTTGTAACAACTGCAGGAATTTTTCAGCCCGTAACCAGTAGATCGTTTGTGGATAGCAAAAAGACGCCACTTGAATAGCTAATTAGTTTTTGGGTTCCATTACGGGCTCCCGTAAGCTACAATTTCTCAATTGAATGAGCCCCATAGTCTGCTTGTTTATTTTGTGGTGACAAAAAAATATCATGTTATCATGAAAATAAATCCCCTATCCATCTTCATCAAACACTCTAATGTACAAATTAGTGTAATGAGCCACACATTTGCATAAATGACTTAAGTAAACAATACAGACTATCTTGTGAATGATTTACAATGCTAAAAATGATTGGAAAACACTCACAGGATTCCCTATCCATGAAGAAAACAGAAGAGGCATTATTACGATTACCTATATCAAATATATCAAAAGACACACAACTCCTAATAAATCAAATATTGTTAGCTACTAGAATTATCACAACTAAACATTGGAAATCAGATAAACCTAAAAAAAATTCTATATATATATATATTTATATATATATATATACATATATATATATAACATTTGGACACTGAAAATAGATTTTTCTTTTTTAATTAATAACATAAGAACCTAAATAACTTTGAAGAAAGACAAAGCAAATCATTTCTTAAATTACCCCACTATTCATCTTCTTCCTCACAGTTGTTTTTTCTTTTTTAATCTCTGTTAATATTATGAAAAATTATATAAAAAAACAAAGAAATGTCTGTAATTATGTATATCTACAACATAATTGTAATTATTTGTATTTAATTACAATAAAAAATATTTAAAAAAAATGGTTGGATAACATTTAATGATATGAATTATATGAATTATATTTAATATCTCACATCCTTTATTATGTGTAGCACAGTAAGTGAGATCTGCACCTCAGCATAGGAGAAGATCTTGTCCAGGAGCAGGGTTATAGGAACTGGGAAGGGGGGGGACACAAAAATTCCAAAATGCAATTTAATCATGCATTACCAAATTTGTCCACTAGAGGGCCATGGAGCAGTATGTCTTTCCCATGAAAGCTTTGAAAGCTTCGGCCCATAATTTATAATATATATATATATATATATATATATATATATATAAATCTAAATATATATATATATCAAAAATAAATGCAAAAAAATCTGAAGCCTTGCTGTAGTTTGCTACACAATACAAGGCTCTACCCTCTTCGAACTTGCAGGCCTCACGATGAGCTCCTTCAGCACTCATTGCAAGCTTTTTCCCTGCTCTAGTTTACGGGCCTCGCGATGAGCTCATTTGCGCTCATTGCGAGCATCTCATCCCTCTACTTTACGGTGAACGTCTTTGGTGCTTATTGCGGGCCCCGCAATGAATGGCTTCGGCACTCATTGCAGGCCGCAGTATTCGCTGCGCGCACGCGCAAGCCCGTAACTTTGCTCTCCCTCCCCTTGTTTCTTTCCCCCCCTCTCTCACCATTATGTCTCTTTCCCCTCTCTCCTTCCCCTGTCTCTTAGGCCCTCCTCTTCATTTGCGGGCTTGTCGGCGCTTAACCCAGTATTTTTTTCAAGCCCGCAAGGCTTGAATCTTCAAGCGCTATTGCTCAAAGCCTTGCATGCTTGAAAAAAACTTATGGGTTTAACTGCAGCCATTTTTTTTTAAGCCCGAAGCTCCAAAGCCATTGGGAGGCTGCCAACAGATGCCAGTTGAATAGCAAATTAGCTTTCAACCTCACTTACGGAGGTTCAGGGTGAGGCAGGGAGCCCGTAAGTGAAGTTGGCCGCTAATTTTCTATTCAATTGGCGTCTTTTGGCGGCATCCGAACGTCAACCGAGTTATGGGCTTGACAAAAAAATGATTACAGACTTATGGAAATGGTGATACAACTTTTTTATTCAAACCCGTAACTCGATTTTTGCGTTTTTCACCCTCTACCTTGCAAACCACTCGATGAGAGCCTTCGGAGCTCATTGCGAACCTCTCCCCCTGCTAACTTCTAACTTGCGGGCCTTGCAATGAGAGCCTTTGGTGCTCAACGCAGGCCTCCCAATGAGGGCCTTCTGAGCTCATTGTGAGCCTCTCCCCCCTTCTACCTTATGGGGCCTTGCGATGAGAGCCTTCGACACTCATTGCCCATGCACAAGCCCGTAACTTTTAACATAGCGTGATCGACAAACTTGCAATTACGACAACTATATATGTGATATATATATATATATATATATATATATATATATATATATTGTTTTTGTCTAAATAGATGTGCCTTCCCATCAGATTTCTACTCTCTTCTACTAAATGTGTCCCCCCCAGATTTTTTGGGGCTCCTACGCCCATGTCCAGGAGGCTAACATTATAGGAGTCTTTAGCTGCCTACTGGGCAGATAACATCGCCACTTCATTATAAAACTAGACAAATCAGGATACAATTGGGACAGTCTCCTAGGCAGATGTTCCTTAAACATTAAACTTCAAATATAAGTTGTCGGTTACTAAACACATGAAACCTTATTGTACGACCACTACAGTGGCCCTCTAATATAGGCAAAATACAATCTAATATGGTGATACATGAGGACAAGTTTGTCTAACCAAGAAGCACTGTTGCTGATGTCAATTAGGTTTTGGCCTTTTCCATCGCTATTCTATTCAAACAGACAAGGCATCCCTGATTTAAGAATCTCACAACATATCTTTGAAATCATAACCAATTTAGGAAACTTCTCAAAACTGGGCTGATCCTGTGAAGTGGTGGGGAAACTGATTAAAAAGTTATTCAGAGAAGCATAATATTTTATTATAATGGTACGAAAAAGAAAAAAAAATATTTTCACTAATTGTTTATTTCAAATTTTGGAATTTTCAAGAGAGGATAAATAGTAAGAACTGTAATGAAGCAGCAGTTGAATTGCTTTGATTCTGACCCCTATCCGCTTATTGACTACCCCTGCCTTAGCCCATCAATATCATACTTCAGTAATTACTTACCTGGATAACTGAATCTGCTAATATTCTGTATTCTGCTGAAGAAGAATTTTCTAAATATGAATTGAAACTTTGATTCAAGGAAATTAGAACAGTCACGATTTTTTGTGGAGCTCTTTTATCTGCAAAAATTAGGAATGATAAGTTGTAATAACAATAACAGAACTGAGTAAAATTTGGGAATACAGCTATTTAGTAAATAAATATGTGATATTTCAATAATTCAGTAGGTTAAAATAATTTTATTCCACGCCAAATCATATTTTCCTTGTTTATACATTTTACTTTACACTAATAATAGTACCAATAAAATACAGTCTATACATTTTTATTTTGAAATATGGTGATAAAGATTCTGGTTGTTGAAATTCTATGCAAATGCTATTTATGTATCTCCACCATGGTAGATCAAAATGTTGTTTGATTCTAGTTGGTGCTGCAGTGTATAAAAAAAGCAACACAGCAAACATTACAAATACAGTTACATTTAAATCTATAGGTCCTAACTAGTACTTTATCAATTGGATCTTACAAAACATTTGGGAAGAAAGTGATACAGTACTTTCTAGTTATACACTTGGGCTCAGAGTAAATTATTTTTAGTGTATGAAAGAGAAAATACAGAGTATGAGCTCAGATCCAAGGGAGTAACTAGGCTGATTAAGCGTATAATTCCCTAGGATCTGGGCATGATGAGCTTGTTTTATTTTCATATGGCTTTATACTGAAAATAACACATTCAGAGTGCCAGAGGGAAAATACCAGTTATTGGCAATAATCTGCCAACTAGAAAGAGATATCACTTGATGAGCGAGTCTGAAAGGCGGACAAGTATAAAATGCGAACACAAAAATATGTTTACATGGTATCCTAAGAGGATCAGTACTAAGTTTTGACACCTCTAGTTGTCCAGCTATTCACCCTTTGGCGCAAACTGAGATACATATCAGTATAACTAGCTGTAGAGAAAAATGACTTGTAATGAACAGCTACATTTTCATTCTTTTGAAGGAGAAACCAACTTGTTGGGATTAGGGAGTCCCTTTAAGCTTGCTAATCATTGGTTGTCTATCAAGCAATTCAAATTATGAATTATCCCTTAGACCTTAAAAAGTACTTACCTATAACAACACCCATGTAATCATGTCCATTTTCACAATGATCTCCACTTAAATATGGTAGACACTTATTTGTGGACATTTGGGTAGATGAAGTAGCAGAAACGTCCTGAGTTATAGGGATGCTGCTCCGTCCATTACTTTCTGTTATCAAAGTGTTAAATATAGATGAGGATGAAGATCTATTTTCTGTTTGTGTTGCTGTTGATCCTGAAGTTGTTACTGTAGGAGTTGAAGGTTCAGATGTTTCCCCGAACACACTCTGCTCTGGGGTGGTTATTGTGCTAAGGTTTTCACTTTCTGTAATAAAATGAGTTAATTCACCTGGAGTGGACTTGGTTAAAAACCCAAATGTATTAAGACTACCGGTTGTTGGAATTAAATTATTGTTTTCAGTAGATAACAATGCTGCAGGTTGAGATATTGCAAATCCAGAGGATGAAGTTGGATATGTTGATGATGCTGATGCATAGTAGGGTTTACTCACTGAGCTTGTTAGCAGCTCTGTATTTGGAGATGATGCAACAACTGAAATACCATCAAGTATCTCTGGGGTAGAACTTGATTTGTGTGTGATTGTTGAAGGTTTTATTGTTTGAATAGAACTTGTATGAGGAGTTATGGTACTCAGTAATTTGCTAGTAGATGTTTCCATAGCTGTAAGTGGTGTCTCTTCTGAATTGCTTTCTTTGTTATGAATTGTTTCTTGAGTACTATATAATACAGGAGAGTCTTTGCTTCTACTTTCTGAAGTAGAAACAGTAGACAAATATTCAGATGATTCACTGGTAATTGTCTGGTCTGTAGTAGAGGACTGTAATCCAGCAAGATGAGTGGTTATTGCTTTAAAATTGTTACTTTCAGTCAATGCACTTGTTGGTTCAGAAATTATAGATGATGACCTCAAGGAAGTATCTTCATGTGTCTGAGGACTAGAACTTGTTCTTTGTGCGAATGTTGACGGCTCTTTTTGGGTATAACTTGTGTAAGATGCCATGGTGCCAACTGATGATCCACTGGTGTGTCTTTCTGTCATGCTAGATGTTATTGCTGATGTCATATCTGAAATAGGTTTTGCTGATGTTACTGTATGTGACGACATGGTCAATGTAGGATATGCTGCAATAGAACTTTCTCTGTAAGTGGATGATGTTTCACCTCTACTTAATAACGTAGACGAGATACTGCTACTTTCTGATACACCTATAGCATTCTGAGATATAGATGCTTCTCTGGTGCTTGTCCTTTCTGAAGTAGGGGTAGACAATGTAACTTGAGTGATTGTTGTGCTAAAAATATTACTTGTAGGAGCCACACTGGTTGTGCCATCAATTGCAGATGGGATTGACCTAGCAGAAGATGCAGTAGAGGACACTTGTTCAGACTTGTGAGTAGAACTTGATTCCATTGTGATTGTTTCTGGCTCTTTAGTTTGAGTTAGACCTGTCTGGGGAGGGGTGACACTTAGTAATGCAATTGTTGATGTATCTGTAGTACTTAATGTCTCTTCTGTGTGGTCTACTGAAGGACTTGAAACTTCTCTACTGGAGATTTTAGTTGGCAATTCAGCTTCAGGTATTGATGTAAGTGATGAAAGAGAAGCTGGAAATTCAAAGGATGAAACCGATGTTTGTAATGGTGAGGAAGTACTAGTTATCTTATTTGTTTGAAGCTCGGTGTTCGAAGAAGTGCCAGATATTTTAGCTGATGATATTTCCAGTACTGCAGTTGCTGAACGTGATAAACCAGACAGTGGACCATGTGTTGGAGCAGAACTTTCACTGATTGTAGACGGCATTACATTATTGCCTAATGATGTGCTATTCAGGTTGCTTATCTGTGATGTTGTGGTTGAATGTCCAGGTGTCTCACGTGTGTTTGCTTGTTCTGAAGGCAAAGATACAGACATTGTAACTGTAATGGCTGTTGTAATGGGAGCACTGCTTTCAGTAACCCTGGTAAGTGATTCACTCACAGTAGACTTTTCTGTTGGGGAGGATGCTATAAATGAAACTCCTTCAGATTCATGGGGAGTAGAACCTGATGTACCTGCTGTTGGCCATACAGTTTGAGCAGAACTTATCTGGGGAGAGGTAGCACTCTTCATTGTGCCTGCTGATGATTCTGCTGTACTGAATGATGTCCCAGTGTGTTCTTCCACTGGGTTTGCAATATCTGTGCTTGGATATTCAGCTGATGATCTTTCTGTTACAGCTGGCCCTGACGATACTGCAGTTGATGAAACAGGGAATGTAACATATGCTGAAGTAGAACTTTCCTTATTAGTAGATGGTGTTTTACTGCTACTCAATGAGGTAGATGTTTCTCTGGTGCCTGTCTGTTCCAAAGTAAAATCAGACACGGTAACTAAAGAGTTTTCTGTGCTGAAACTATTACTTTCCCTAGTTAGACTGACTGGGCCTCTAGCTGAAGATTGAATTATGCTTGGAGAAGGTGCAGTAGAGGAAACACGTTCAAATATGTGGGTAGAACTTGATGTCAGTGTGATTACTTGTGGCTCTTCAGTTTGAGGTGAGGTGAGATTGTGCAGTATGCGTGTTGGTGTTTCAGTGGTACTTAATATATCTTCTGTGTAATTGGGCAGTTCTGTGCTAGTGATCTTATTTGATATTTCATGTGTTGATATAAGTGATGGAAGAGAAGTTGGAAATTCAGAGGGTGAAACAAAAGTTGCTGAGGCTGCTGAGTATACATTGCTAACTGCACTTGTTTGATGCTCAGTCTTTGAAGAAAATGAAGTGCTAGGCATATTAGTTGATGATATTTCCAATACTGTTGTGGTTGTACTTGGTAAAGCAGAAGATGGAACATATCCTGGTGTGGAACTATCATTTACAGTAGATGTTGCTTCATTACTCATTAATAGTGTTGTATACAGACTGGTAAATGAAGGTGCGGGTGTTTCCTTTGTAATAGTTTGTTCTGCGGTCAAGGATACAGACATTGTAATTGGTGTGATTATTGTAACAGGAACTCTACTTTCAGTAAGACTGGTGGGTTCAGATCCATGAGTAGCAGAACTTGATTTCTCTGTCATAGTTGCTGATTCTATTGTTTGATTAGAACTTATCTGGGAAGGGGTGGCACTCTCTAATGTGCCCTCTGTGCTAGTGTGTTCTTTAGCAGGGCTTGGTACTGATGCTACTGTATCCGATGACAGGGGGGATGAAATATGCGCTGTTGTAGGACTTTCACTGTTAGTTAATGATGTTTCATTGCTAGGTAATGATGAAGAATACAAGTTATTGCTTTCTGATACAGCAACAGTGGTCTGAGGTTGAGATGTTTCACCTTTGGCAATCTGTTCTGAGGTAAATAGAGAGGGTTTTGTCCTGGGAATATTACTTTCAGGAGTCTTGGTGGTTGAAGTACCCATTGTAGAAGAAATTGTTGATCTTTCAACAGTACTTATTATTCCTCCCATATATGTTTTAGAAGGACTTGTCACTTCTTTGCTAGAGATATCAGTTGCTGTTTCTGTCACAGATGTTGAGCTTCCTGTCCGTGATGAAAGAGATGTTGTAGGTGTAGAAGATGAAAGAGAAGTTTGTAATGACACTGCATCAGGGACTGTGCTGGCTGGGAGCTCATGGTTTGAAGAAAATGAAACAGTCAACATTTTAGTTGATAACTTTGATTCTGTGACTGCTATTAAAGTATTTGAAGATAGAACAGAAGCTTCACTGATCATAGATGGTACCTCTTTGCTAACAAATGTTGTAGAGACCAGGTTGCTAATTTGTGCTGTTGCAGTTTTGGTTGAAGGTCCAGGTGTTTCACCTGTGAAGGTTTGTCCTGAAGTAAACATTGTAACAGGAGAGGATATTGTGCTGGGAACTTTACTTTCAGCAACATTACTAGATGATTCAGCCAGTGTAGATTTCATTGTGCTTTGTGATGATTCGGTACTGAAAACACCTTCAGATATTTTGTAAGTAGAACTTGATAAACCAGAACTTGATAAACTAGACAGTGGACCATGTGTTGGAGCAGAACTTTCACTGATTGTAGATGGCATTACATTATTGCCTAATGATGTGGTATACAGGTTGCTTATCTGTGATGTTGTGGTTGAATGTCCAGGTGTCTCACGTGTGTTTGCATGTTCTGAAGGCAAAGATACAGACATTGTACCTGTAATGGCTGTTGTAATGGGAGCACTGCTTTCAGTAACCCTGGTAAGTGATTCACTCACAGTAGACTTTTCTGTTGGGGAGGATGCTATAAATGAAACTCCTTCAGATTCATGGGGAGTAGAACCTGATTTACCTGCTGTTGGCCATACAGTTTGAGCAGAACTTATCTGGGGAGAGGTAGCACTCTTCATTGTGCCTGCTGATGATTCTGCTGTACTGAATGATGTCCCAGTGTGTTCTTCCACTGGGTTTGCAATATCTGTGCTTGGATATTCAGCTGATGATCTTTCTGTTACAGCTGGTCCTGACGATACTGCAGTTGATGAAACAGGGAATGTAACGTATGCTGAAGTAGAACTTTCCTTATTAGTAGATGGTGTTTTACTGCTACTCAATGAGGTAGATGTTTCTCTGGTGCCTGTCTGTTCCAAAGTAAAATCAGACATGGTAACTAAAGAGTTTTCTGTGCTGAAACTATTACTTTCCCTAGTTAGACTGACTGGGCCTCTAGCTGAAGATTGAATTATGCTTGGAGAAGGTCCAGTAGAGGAAACACGTTCAAATATGTGGGTAGAACTTGATGTCAGTGTGATTACTTCTGGCTCTTCAGTTTGAGGTGAGGTGAGATTGTGCATTATGCGTGTTGGTGTTTCAGTGGTACTTAATATATCTTCTGTGTAATTGGGCAGTTCTGTGCTAGTGATCTTATTTGATATTTCATGTGTTGATATAAGTGATGGAAGAGAAGTTGGAAATTCAGAGGTTGAAACAAAAGTTGCTGAGGCTGCTGAGTATACGTTGCTAACTGCACTTGTTTGATGCTCAGTCTTTGAAGAAAATAAAGTGTTAGGCACATTAGTTGATGATATTTCTAATACTGTTGTGGTTGTACTTGGTAAAGCAGAAGATGGAACATATGCTGGCGTGGAACTATCATTTACAGTAGATGTTGCTTCATTACTCATTAATAGTGTTGTATACAGACTGGTAAATGAAGGTGCGGGTGTTTCCTTTGTAATGGTTTCTCCTGCAGTCAAGGATACAGACATTGTAATAGGAGTGATTATTGTAACAGGAACTCTACTTTCAGTAAGACTGGTGGGTTCAGATCCATGAGTAGCAGAACTTGATTTCTTTGTCATAGTTGCTGATTCTATTGTTTGATTAGAACTTATCTGGGAAGAGGTGGCACTCTCTAATGTGCCCTCTGTGCTAGTGTGTTCTTTAGCAGGGCTTGGTACTGATGCTACTGTACCTGATGACAGAGGGGATGAAATATGCACTGTAGTAGGACTTTCACTGTTAGTTAATGATGTTTCATTGCTAGGTAATAATGAAGAATGCAAGTTATTGCTTTCTGATACAGCAACAGTGGTCTGAGGTTGAAATGTTTCACCTTTGGCAATCTGTTCCGAGGTAAATAGAGAGGTTTTTGTCCTGGGAATATTACTTTCAGGAGTCTTGGTGGTTGAAGCACCCATTGTAGAAGAAATTGTTGATCTTTCTACAGTACCTATTATTCCTCCTATATATGTTTTAGAAGGACTTGTCACTTCTTTGCTAGAGATATCAGTTGCTGTTTCTGTCACAGATGTTGAGCTTCCTGTCCGCAATGAAAGAGATGTTGTAGGTGTAGAAGATGAAAGAGAAGTTTGTAATGACACTGCATCAGGGACTGTGCTGGCTGAGAGCTCATGGTTTGAAGAAAATGAAACAGTCAAGATTTTAGTTGATAACTTTGATTCTGTGACTGCTATTAAAGTATTTGAAGATAGAACAGAAGCTTCACTGATCATAGATGGTACCTCTTTGCTAACAAATGTTGTAGAGACCAGGTTACTTATTTGTTCTGTTGCAGTTTTGGTTGAAGGTCCAGGTGTTTCACCTGTGAAGGTTTGTCCTGAAGTAAACATTGTAACAGGAGAGGATATTGTGCTGGGAACTTTACTTTCAGCAACATTACTAGATGAGTCAGCCAGTGTAGATTTGATTGTGCTTTGGGATGATTCAGAACTTGATCTTGGTGTGGTTGCTGGTGATGATTCCGAACTTGATCTTGGTGTGGTTGCTGGTGATGATTCCGAACTTGATCTTGGTGTGGTTGCTGATGATGATTCAGAACTTGATCTTGGTGTGGTAGCTGGTGATGATTCAGAACTTGATCTTGGTGTGGTTGCTGGTGATGATTCAGAACTTGATCTTGGTGTGGTTGCTGGTGATGATTCAGAACTTGATCTTGGTGTGGTAGCTGGTGATGATTCAGAACTTGATCTTGGTGTGGTTGCCGGTGATTCTTTTGTTTTAGTCAGACTTGTTTGTGAAAAGGTATTACTTTTTAGCATGTTTGGTGATGTTTCTATACTACTTAGTATTCCTTCTGTGTGAATTTCAGAAGGACTTACCACTTTTGTACTAGAGATATCAATTGATGTTTCTCTTAGTTGTGTTAATGTGATTGAAAGCGAATCTGTAAGCTCAGAAGGTGAATCAGACATTTCTAATGTTGAGGACGAAAAGGCATTAGAGACTGCACTGGTTTCTATCTTGCTACTTGAAACAAATGCAGTACTTGCAGTCTTATTGGATGATATTTCTAAGTCTGGTGTTGAAGTACTTGATAAATTAGAAGATGGAACATATGATGGAGAAGGGCTTGTACTGGGTGATGTTTTATTGCTATCTAAAGCTGTGTAATATAGATTGGTTACTTCCAATGTGGCTATGAATTCAGTTGCTTGTTCTGGAGTAGGAGAAAGAGACATTGTAACTGAAGAAGTCATTTTGCTGGAGCCTTTACTCTCTGTAATTACAGTGGATGATTCTTCTATTGTATATCTGATTGGAGAAGACGTAGTAAGGAAAGGAGTTGTGAGTGAAGTTTCTAATGATGTTGCAAGTATTGGAAATTCACATTGTTTGCCAGTATATGAGTCAGTACATCTGCAAGATAAAAAAAAGTTCAATAATGAACATTACTTAAGACTTCAGAAAAATGTATATGTGGAAAAAAAACTATTAAAACATATAATGAGTATAATCATTTACTATGAAATATATTAATATAGGCCCTATTCTATTGCCCAATCCATACATTTATACACACTTAAAATCACTCTTAATTTTGCCACATATTCTATTAGCTACTGGCAATCCGATTACAAATTACCCGTCCACAATCACTACGGGCCAGCCAAAGCTGCAAAATCAGCCTTAGAACTCCATTGGTTTTAGCACAGCTCAACTATTACAAGTGCTAACTAATTAAAGTTACACAAAAGTTATATTATATTAGAACCTTAGCTCTAGCTCTAAAATAACGTCTGACCCGCAATTGAAAAAAGTATCAAGTTTCTCTCAAAAATATTGGTACTAAATAGGACTTATAGCTGTAGCAGCAATGAAACACACAATACTGTACTTTAAAAGCATGAGAAGGGATGGAAAGGGTGTCCCGTCTCAAGGGCGTGTGGCAAAGGCGCACCCTCAAAAGCTTGCTGAAAAACCCCACAAGCTGACAACTGAGCACGAGCATGCGACAAATGCAAGCGCACCAGGGGGTGAGAGAGAACACCCACATTGCCTAGTAACCTTAAGATACTGGATGCTCTGCTTGTGATCCAGAAGCTGCTGTCCCGGCTTTGTCACTGCTTCACACAAAACCAGCACTACTACAGTTGCTCCTACTGAGAGACAGGGTGTGCGTATGGAGAGGAAAGGGAGAGCGTAAGGTGAGAGAAATGCGAGATACAGAGAGAGGAGAGAGAGTAGGGTGACAGAAGAGGGAATGGATGGGAGATACGTCGAGAGGAGGGTTGTAAGAAGTAAGACAGAAGGAGTGACACAGCAGGGACAGCAGCTTCTGGATCGGAAGGCAGCGCTCAATTGACGGCGTGCAAATTTAGGCTTAATTACGTCGTCGCGCAATTCACAGGCATTTTTTAAAGTGCTTGATTGAGAGCAGGATCGGCAAATATTACTTATTGGCACTAATTAATTTGTAGCCTCCAATTGCTGATTACTTCCATGTTTTACTAACGTCATGATGACGGACTCATTTACTATTGGCTGTGTCTAAGAAGTAAATTACGGGCTTGCTTAAATATTGTCTGATCATAATATTGTCTGATCACACCCCCTGAAATCCAACTTAAAAAGGCATGGTTTACTAGTTTAAATTGCAGGCTTGAGTCAATTGAATACATCTAAACATTTACAGCCTTATTAAATTGCAATTTGGCCAATTGAATAGGGATCTATTTAAGCACATAGCATTTTTTTTACAGAAGCTTTTAGTTAGTGAAGACCTTGCTTTTGGAAAGAAGTTCACTAACTAAAAACTTCTGTAAAAAAATATGCTATGTGCTTTAATTGGCCGAATTGCAATTTAATAAGGCTGTTAGAAAATAAAACACCTGCAGCCAAAATTACAATTTAGAGACATTTGCAGACTTCTAATAGAATATGAGGGTTCCCTGGTGGTCCACAGAGACCTGGGTTTGATTCTAGTCAGGGAACCAAGAGGTCACACCACCCTGAAGCCATGTAGGGTTGGGCCTGGTCAGTACTTGGATGAGAGACCACCTAGGAATACCAGGAGCTGTATGCTGTGGCCCACTGGAGAAGCAATTGGCAACCCACTCCAGTTTCTCTCTGCCATGAATACCAAGTGGATCAGCATGGCTATTGACATAAAGATATGCCTGGTGTGTTATGGTCCATGAGATCACGGAGTATCAGAAATTACTGAACAATGCACAAAAAATAAAAATAGAATAGGGCTCTATAACTGTAAACATATAACATATAGTATAACTCCACTTATCCATGATTAGACCTGTTTATCCACTATTAAACCCCCTTTTTACCCTGTAGGATGAAGCTTCCCTATTCATCTGCTGCAGCCAGTGAGATAACTCATTCCTTTAACATTTCAATAAATGTTCATTTGCACATCTTTTTAATCCTCCTCCAAAAACAGTATTTAGTATGTTTAGTGTCCGTATTAATAAACATTTAATTACATGGAATGACTACATTTTTAGCTTTATGTAAAATATTTATTTTGAAAATGCTCCAGGCCGTTAAGTTTATACTGTTTAGTAGGCAAAGTATGACGTTGTATTGTTGTAACAGCTTTGCTCAGCTCTAGCAGATACAACTCTTAGGGCCCGATTTCAATTGCCCAATTCGTAAATGTATACACACTTAAAATCACTCTTAATATTGCTACATATTCTGCAAATATTTTATTGGCACTAATGAATTCTTAAATCAATAGAATGCATATAAACATTTATAAAAAAAACTCCCAAAGCCAAATTTATGAGTTCAAGGCATTTACAAGTAGCTAATTAAATAAGGCTATATATATATATAAATAACACAAAATTATACAAATAGTTTATTATCTTGTACAAAGAGCAACAATTGATATTGGATACAATATTAGTGAGAAAAAAACTATTTAAATGTATAATCAGTTAAAAGGAGTATGGAATGTTTGTTTTTCTTTTTTTGAATCTGAATCAGGTTGTTTTATAATGTTCCAGAGTATGTTTTTTTTTTCTAAATTAAGGTCTCAGCAGAACAAAACTGATTCGACAGCCTTATTAAATTGCGTTTCAGCCCATTGAAAAGGGCTCTATTTAAAAACACAAAGGAAGAAGTTTTTCGTTAGTGAAGACCTTACTTTTGGATAGAAGTTCACTAACTAACTTTTGTAAAAAAAAAAAAAAAGCTCTGTGCTTAGATAGAGCCATTTTCAATTGGCAAAATTGCAATTTAATAAGGCTGCAAATGTTTAAATGCTCTTGTAATGAACAGTAATGCATCCTTATGAGTCATACTTATTTGCCAATTCGATCTACAGACTTAAGTATGCTGTCTGCATTTTCTGTTTGTTTTAAGGCAGTTTGAATAGGTCGTACACAGTATGGTTTCATGCCTTTGTAATGCTTAAAAAGAACTTTGTCCCGTAAACCGTTAAAAAACCTAATACATTTCTTCATCAGTATACCCATTTAAATGACTTACTTGCAGACTGCTCCATCTACTTGGTTATAACAGGTGCCATTGTTCAGACATAAGCTTGTATTCAGAGCACAAGGCCCGGCGCACTCACAGGACTGGCTGTTACAGATCACACTGTAGCTTGTAAAATTTACACTGCACATCATGTACTTTTGTAGTTGAGTAACATCTAAAAGATAAAAACATATTCAGAATCATGTAACTTGTTAGGTCGACCATATCAAAAATTAGACAAAATAATAAAGTATAGCCTTGTGCATATGTTTTCTTCTTTTATAACATTTTTTTT
Organism: Discoglossus pictus; assembly: GCA_027410445.1. Lineage (NCBI taxonomy): Eukaryota > Metazoa > Chordata > Amphibia > Anura > Alytidae > Discoglossus > Discoglossus pictus. The sequence goes on from CM050169.1 coordinate 167,613,496, forward strand.
TTTTAAGACCCCCATTACCAACAAATGTAGGTGCATTTGGGCAACATAATCAAGTATGGAAAACAGTGGGCTTCAGTGGAGCTAAGCAGGGTAAAAACACCAAGAACTTAACTTCTTGTGTTTAACATGAAACCTATTTGTTTAATAATGGGTTAGTTCCATTCTAATTGGATAAATAGGCGCCATAGAAAACATATGAAATCGAAATATTTAACTCCACTTTAATAAATATATCCAAATAATTTAGTAGGCCTCAGTAATGCTCTAACAACATGAGTTAGATGTTTTATTTAGGCATTGATCATTAATAAAATTACAATTCCTTGATTTAATGTTGCAATATTCAACATACAAATAAGTCGAGACTCTGCTGCTGGTATCCACCCACTACAAGGTCAATGGGGGTAGGTGACTACGTTCATCAGGCATCTGATATATACTTCTTTCAATTACACCAGCACTGTGATCTCCATTGGCTGGAGACTTGTTGTGCCGCCTTTAGATCTGTTTCGGAGCCAACCCTGCCCATTAACTTAATGATAACATCAGAGTAGAGACAAGGCTGATACTCTACTCTAATCATTTAAAAACTGAATATTGAATATTACTCATAAATTAATTAATAGTAATTTTATTATCCATCCATTCATAATTATAATAACTAACTTGTCTTGGCAGGGCATTACAGTGGTCCTTTAAGTCATAGTTGATTGATTAAATATATTTATGCACTGTATTCCTATATTTAAAATATACTTTTTTTGAAGATATACAGTTTAAAATATACAATACATTTTTAGAATATAAAAAGTAAAACATCCTCCAATTTACATCTTTTATATGCAACTATGTTAAAGTGGAGTCTACCATTTTGGTTTCTATGCATCCTGTTCTTTTTTTTATATATATTTGTTAATAATAATTAATTTATTAATTAATTAAATAAAACATTAATATAGTATACCTTTTTTCTAATTAATATATGCAGCAATCAATATCCTGAACAATCAACAATCTATTTTTATTTTGCTGCAGCATACAATGTATATTTGTACTGTTGCTGACCTGAGGTGTAAGTGTCAGCAATGTGGCAAGTGTGCAGTGTAAATAGGCTGTATGCGCGAGGACAAAGCATTTGTTTAGTGTGTACATCGCCATTTTAGAATCTTAATTTTATTAGTTGCAATTTAGTGTTGTAAAATGGCTGTGATTGTGTATGTGTTACACGGGTCTGGAGCATTTTACGTACTTCCTAATAGTGTATTTTGTACCTCGTACGTTCCTGGGTAAAAGTATTATGTGCCTGGCGGTGTTTTCCGTGGTTAGGGGTAGTGTAGCCTCGTTTTGTTTTTTTTCGTCCTTCATTTTTTTTTGTCCTTTAGGCGTTTTTCAATTTCCGAAACTGTGCACATTTTGTTTAAATTGTCGTGCAACCTCACTCCCAGATGTCCTGGCTGTCCCCCAGTGCTGTCTGTGATGTTTATTTATTTATTATTTTTTCCTTTGTGTTTTTGTTGATTTTGGATATGTGCGGTTCGGCCACCAACTTTGTTTTTTTCGATCTCAGATTTTTTTTTCTGTAGTCAAGCGGCTCATATTTGTTTTTTTCTAAGTCCCGCTTTGCAGTCTTATGTGCCTATGGGCCGCAGTTGCTGCAGGCTCACTGTGCGAGCCTGCAAGCGCTATCAACAACCAGTATTGCTCACAAGTATATATGTGATTTATTTATTTTTGCTGTCGAAAATGTTTGCCCATTATTAAGTTTATTCAAAAGATCATACAGAAATAAATTAACCACAGTGGTCCTTTAATTAATTTCATTTTCATATACCTGATATTTCAGAAGGCTCAGAATTTGCATTCAGGACGGTGGCCGTTGAGTTTAGTTCAGTCGTGTTCATGTTGGTAAAGGCACCTTGAACTTCAGAAGTCAAGTTCTTGTTTAGGAAGTCAATCCCCGTCTGATTGTTGGGATAGTTGTAGATCCCAGATGTATTAACAAGAACACTTCCTTTACTGTGAATTTACACATATGTGGATACAAAAGCAAAATTACACGTAAGTGACTACAACAGGATGCTAAACAATAACATGTATTATAACTATGGCTTGAAATACCTGAATCCATGGAGAATCATCTTTTCAAAGTATTGTGGTGCTACATTTCTGTATGTGTCAGTGAATTTCTAAAGACAGAAAAGTAGGTATTTATAGCAATATGTCATTTAACATCAATTGTCATGACTATGCTGTAGGACAACAAGCCAATCATACATACGGGTGAACTTTTAGAGATCTCTTTGAGAACCTCTCCATCTCTCCATTCCTATGCTATCCTATTGGGAATATGTACCAAGATTTGAAATATTCACTGTAGTACATATTCCTCAACTAACAAGATTACAATATTTCCAACAACTTGTTTTTCATTGAACAAAATATTGCATTTGCATTGAGGAGCTACTAGAGGGCAATATAGTTTAAAACACTCTGAGCCACATTCAATTCCAAGCCCGCAACTCAATCGCAGAGGACCATTTGTCTGTGGGTGTGTTGCGGGCTCCCGTTGGTCTCCGATCACGATGCTATTCAATTGCTCAAGCCCTCAAGTTACTGGCCCAAAGTCGAAACTGTAAACAAAGCACTGGATCGTAGCAGTTCAGGGCGAAACATGATCAATTAAGCAAGACCGTAACCTCCCATTTCAAATCAGCCAATAGAAAACAAGACTGTCATGATTACAGCAGTAAATCATGGAGGTTACATGTCAATCAATTAGGTTCGGGGGTCTGATATGCGATCAGACTCGCAAAACCCAAAAATAAAGAATTATGAAAATGATTGCCGATACTGTTCTAGTCCATATGGGTGGTCTGAAATGTATTAACTCATTGATACCCAGGATCGATTCAGCCCTGAAATTAAACATAAAAATTACATTTACATTACATTACATTACATTTCCTGCCGACTTGCGAGCTTGAGACTGTTGTGCAATTCATTCTAATGTCTATCATCGCTTTCCCTGTTATTTACAGTGCACGATTGATTTTCTATTTGCATTTACAGTGCTACAAATTGGTGTTTAATCCCTTTTAGCACTTGTAGCACTTGTAGGATTTTCTCCTTCTTTTGCCATTTACGAGTGTGAAAACATTTGCAGGCTTGGGGAAATTGAATAGCGATTTGCGATTTTAGCCATGCGAAAGTGGGAGATCAAACGCTTCTGGAGGGTGAAATTTACGTGTTTAACCATCGCAATCTTTTCAAGGCCGTAACTCGTAACCCGTTTTGAGCCTGCAAAAAAACGGCAATTGAATAGAAAATTAACTTGCAACCTCACTTACGGGCTACAGCAACTTGCGATAGCTCAATTGAATGGGGGCATCTGATAGTAACTAATAAAACCAACTATAAATCTCTAGTTCAATAATTTCTTACCATGATAACTACACACGCTAATTGGATGTATTCTGTTGAAGATTGGTTTTCTAGATTTTTGTTGAAAGTTTGATCCAAGGAAATTAGCACATTCACTGTTTTAGACGGTGTCCTTTTAATATCTATGAAATAAAAAAAAACATTTTCGTTTCATTCTCTTTCAAAATTTCATAAACAGTTTTAAATTGCTGTGTACGCAATGACTGAGATGATGAATATGGATAGCACATTTTGGCTTATTTGCTCCAGTGAGACAAAACACTCTGGTTAGTATGTTGTTTGATAGCGCCTATGCAATTACATGCATGAAAGGAGGCTTTATAGAATAATTTAGAAAATAGTTTAATATATGTTTTTTAGATATTTTACATTTATTGAGCCACAATCAGCCTGCCAAATACCTTTAATGTATGATGTAAACTGCCATGCTTTACATTGCTAAAAGGTTTGTGTCTGCTGTGATAAAACAAATCTCAAGACTTAATGTGTGTAGACTTAAGCAGTGGCATTATTTCTTCAAAGGAGCTTCAATAAATTATGAAAAAAATAAAAATGTTTTGAGTATAAATGGGCAAGGAAAATTTCATAAAGTAAGCTTTTAATTACAATAAATTTATTTTTTTACGATAGAGGCATGCATGACACTTTGGTAAAAGTTACGTCTGACAGGGGCATTTATATGTCTGCTGGAGGAGGATATGACTTCCTCCTTCTGAACATGTGAGTAGGGAGAAGAAGGGAGAGAGAGAAGGGAGTAGGTGTTTCAAAACCAAAATATAGCACAACTGAGATAACAAATCCCCCTTCCTCCATTGCACAATAAAGAAAAACTCTCATTATGAAGGTTATCAGGAAGTGTAGTAGGTATACAACATGGAACATTCTATTGAATATGGAAAATGTTCTGTTTTTATGTTATCTTGTAGTTAATTAATATGGGATATCTAATTTGGTTTATAAATTCATCATTCCAACTGGGAGGCTCAGTGCAGATATTCTTGATTATAATTTGTGTGGTATATAGACACAGTGTTATGAGATAAACTCCTAAAATGAAAAGGGGCTAGAAGTGGTTTTACTGCAACAATGTATTTTATGAGAGTTGTTTAATTTCAAACTCAAAGTGGTAGAGTGATAGTTCCTTTTAAAAAAACGCCTACAATAAACAGTTTTAGAAACAGTGAAAGATATCCAAAATACATAAATGTTAAAATATATTTACCGAGTACAACACTGACATAATCCTGTCCATTCTGACACTGATCTCCATTTGTAAAAGCTGGACATTTGGATCCTTGGGAAGATGAGTCTGTTGACACTTCCAAACCTGTTGAAGCTGTCTGAGTTAAAGGAATGTTACTCTTTCCATGACTTTCTGTAAAAAGTGGTGTAGATGAAGGCCTGGTTTCTGTTTGGGTTGCTGTTGCCCCTTCTGTTTTAGTAAAACTTGTTTGTGGAGTCATGGTACTAAGTGACGATGGTGATACTGCCTTTGATATTTCATTTGTATTAATCTGTTCAGAAGAAAATCCAGATGTTATCTGAGGAAAGGTTGCTGAACTGTGGATATCATTTACTGAAGTCTTGGTTGTGCTTGGTGAAGATATAGTTAATGAAACACTTTCAGGTATCTGAACAGTGGAACCTGGTAATTGTGGGGTTCTTGAAGGTTCTGTTGTGTGATTAAAACCAGTCTTGGAAGAGGAGCTACTAGTAAAAAATCCTGGAGAAGAACTTTCTTTGTTTTTAGATATTTCTTCAGTGTTTATTAATTTTGTTGATTGTAAGCTACTTCTCTCTGATGGAGAAATAGCAGGTAGTGATCCATGTCTTTCACTGGTTATAACTTGCTCTGTAGAATCTGAATTTTGTGTAATTGTGGAAGGCTGTGTACTTTGCACAGAAATGACTGGGATAAAAGTACTATGTAATGCATTTATTGTTGTTCCCATAGATTTTGGTGTCTCTCTTATTTGATTTTTATCAGGACTTGTCATATCTACATTCAGTACTTTAGGTGATGATATTTCTGATGAAGATGCTTCAGGAACTGTTCTTGATGAAACGGAAGAGGTAAAATATGGAGGAGTAGAGCTTTCTTTGTTAGTAGACATTGTTTCGGTGACACTTGCTGTTGAGTACATGGTGCTTTTTTGTGATGTAGGAATAGTGACTACAGGTACAGATGTGATAGATTCTTCTGTGGAATAGTGAGTAGTTATTGTAACTGGAGGGATTACAGTGCTTAGTATGTTACTTTTAGTAACTGTGCTGGTTGACTCAGCTACTGTAGACTGGATTTTGCTTGGGTTATGTTTAGATACAGATTCTGTTGCAGAACCATCTATGTTAGTAGATGATGTGTGATTACTGGTTGGTAATGTAGTATCTAAAGTGCTTACTAGAGGTGCTCCTGTATAAGTTAAAGAGTTAGAGGTTTGTATTAACTCAACTGGTCCAGTTGTAGAATGTGTAACTGGATTGGTTATTGTGATGGAAATATGACTTTCAGTAACCTCTTTGGTTGTTTTACTGATGATGGATTTAGGCATCAATGTTGCACCTATCATTGTAGAAGGCTCTTGAGAATTCAGATCATTTGACATTGTTTTGGAATTAATATTTTCACTAGAAAAGCTACTAGATTTGCTTTTGGTAAATTCAGGAAACAAGTAAGATGACTTAGAAGTTGAAAGGTCAGAAGATGGCAAGGAAGATAATGATGATTTTAATAAATTGAAACTTTCAGATATCTGTGAAGTAGAACTTGACTTTTGTGTGGCTGTTGACGGCTCTTTGGTTTGCGTAGAGATTTCTTCAGAGATAGTGGTACCAAGTATTGGGCCTGTTGATGTATCTATAATAGGTTGTATACCTTTTGTGTAATTCTCAGTATGACTTGTTAGTTTTGTCCTAGAAGTCTTAGCTGATGATCCTTCTAATCCAGATGTTGATGTTTCTGAACTTTTTAAAATAGATGTTATGTATAAAGCAGAACTTTCTCCATCCTTAGATATTGCTTCAGTGCTACTTAATGAGGTCTGATACAAGCTGGTTATTTTTGAGGTCTCATGTGTGCTTGGGGGTTCAGTGGTTTCTACTATCATACTTTCAGAAGTCCTGCCTGATGACTCATCCTTTGTTAACTGGATTGTGCTTGGAAAAGATACAGTGGTGGAAACATCTTCAGATGTTTGAGGAGCAGGACTTGATATCCGTGTGATTGATGAAGGCCCTGTTGTTTCAGTAAAACTTGTGTGGGGAGAGGTGTAATTATTTAATTTGTCTGTTGATCGTTCTGAACTTAGCGTTCCTCCTGTATAGTTTACACCACTTGTTGTTTTCTCCGTGCTGGGAAGTTTGGTCGATGATATTTCTGACCGAGATTCTGTAAAAGTATTTGATGAAGGAGATGATGCTGGGATTGTACTATCTTTGTTTATAGAAACTGTTTCATTAGTGCTTAGTAATGTGGAATTGAAGCTGCTTATTTTGGAAGTAGTACTCGTGCTTAGAGTACCATATGTTTGACCAGAAGAGTCAGTGTTGTGTAACATACCAGTTGATGATGCTATAGTAGTCAAAGTTTCTTCAGTGTAATTTTTAGTAGGATTTGTTACAATATTTGATAGAAGAGAGAGTGGAGTGCTTGGTGAAACAGAAGATGTAACATATCCTGAAACAGAATTTTCACTATTAATAGATGACAGTTCACTATTACTCATTGATGTTTGATACTGGCTTCCTATATCCTGTGTAGTAGGTAGTGGCCCAGATGGTTCTTTGGTGATGGACTGTTCAGGTGCCAAAGTTACAGAAGTTGAGACAGCAGTCGTCATTGTATTGTCACTTTCATTTTTTGTGACCCCACTGATTGATACACCCAATGTAGACTGTATTGAGCTTTGTGATGATTCATTAATGGAAACATCTTCAGATACATGGGATGTAGAATGTAATGTATATGTATTTGCTGATAGTTTTTTAGTTTCACTAGAACTTGCTTGAGAAGCAGTACTCAGTAATTTGTCTGTTAGCGTTCCTATAGTATTTCCTTTCTGATTATCAGAGGGACTTGTTACATCCATATTAATAAACCTTGTTGATGTTCCTGACACAGGTGCTGTTGATACTGTACTTGATGAAAGAGAACCTGGAAACTCAGGGGATGAAACGGAATCTCCTAGTGATGCTGATGAGTATACATTAGTGACTGCACTATTTTGAAGCTTTGTATTTGAGATTACAGATGAGGATATTTCTGAGACTTCTGTGATTGCAACATTATTCGGTGAAGAAGATTTGTGATATATTAAAGCAGAGCTTTCCGTGTTACTCAGTGGCACATTTGTGCTAGTTATTATTGTGGGGTGCACACTGGTTATTTGTGATGTTGCAATTGTGGTTAGATGTCCAGATGTTTCTCTGGTCTGTCCCACAGTAAATGGTTCAGCTTTTGTAGTCAGGATGGTTATTCTCCTGGGAATGCTGCTTTCAGCAACCCAACTTGATGATTCACTCATTGTAGACGGCATTGTGTTTGTAGGAGAATTAGATGAAACACCTTCCGATACATGGGAAGTGGTTGGTGAAGGCCCTACTGTTTCAGCAGAATTAATTGAGGGAGTACTCCATAATGTGCCTGGCAATGTATTTACATCACTTAATATTTCATTGGTGGGAGATGATGATTCTGTAACATTTGTTTGGGTGGAAGGATATGAACCGCCTAGTTGAGATGTTGTAGCTGAGTTTAGCACTCCATTGGTTTCATTTTTGAGAGCCTTTTCTGATGTAACTGATGAAGGTTTTATACCTGTACTGGATGTTGCCCTTATAATACTGCTTTCACTTACCATTGTGGCTGATTCTTCTATTATAGGTTTAATTGTACTCAGAGAAGACTCATAAATGGGACGTGTTATCTTTGATGTTGGGAATGTCAATGATTCAGAAGATGCATCATTTATTATTTTTGTAGAGATTATATCATTATTGAGTTGGGATGCAGGATTTATAGAACTTCCTAATAACCTTATTGTGGAAGAAACAGAAATAGATGTTGCAGATTCAGCCATTGGATCGGTTATTATCCTGGGACTGAGACTTTCAGTAATCTTTTTTGTTGATTTACTTACTGTAGATATGGGTGAAACTAATGTTGATGTTGCTTCCTTGACTTTGGAAGACTCCACAGTACTAAGATCATTGGCTGTTGTTACTAAATGAGAGTTTTCAGTAGTAACAGTTTCAGAAATCTGAGTTGCAGAAGATGGTTTCTTAGTGATTGCTGCAAGGTCTGTTTGAGCAGAACTAATTTGAGGAGTAATAGGACTATATAATTCCTCTGTTGATGTTCCTGTAGTAGCAACTGTTAAATCTCCCTTAGTATTTAGTGTCAATCCAGTGTGAGTTATTGCTTCTGTGGTAGATATTTCGGTAGATGATGTTTCAGATACAGGTGAAGGAAAAGATTTAATATATTCTGGAGAATAAGTTTCTTTGTCTATAGATACTTGAGGTTCACTTTCTTGTGTTCCAGTAAGTGTAAAGGTTTCAGATGGTTCCTTACTCACAGGCTTATTAGATGTATATGCTGTATGTTTTGTTAATTGAATTTCAGTTTGTGTAATATCTTGATGGGAACTGTTAAGAAATGATAATGATGTAAGTGTAGTCTCTTCCAAAGTAGTGGATTCCTTTGTAATGTTTCCAAATGTCCCTGTGTTGGGAATGTTGCTTTCAGTAGCCAATGAAGATGATTCAGACAATGGAAGAAATGGGGCTGTTTCTTTCAATGGAACAGAGTTCTGAGACAGAAAAGCACTTGTTGTATCTCTACTTAATGAAGATTCAGATAACAAAACTGTTGCTGTAGTTTTTGCGACGTTACACTGATCTCCAGTATATAAATCCGTACACCTGTAGGCATGAACATTATTATATGTTAGTGCGTTATAAGTAGCAAAATATTAATATTTTATTAATGCAACGACAAAGACAGCAATGGCTTTTATTTCCAAATATACAAACTGTATACACTCTAAATTGTTCTAGTCAGGTTCTGTAATATCAATAAAAAAGGATTTAAAAGTATTGTTAATTGTTGTTAAATGTTGTTTTCAAGTGTTAATTGGATGTGCTATTAAATTAATTCATTTAAAATATGTTTTTGCTTTTTGTATCATTGCTTTTTATTAGTGTTATAGAGATCTATAAATAATCTGGGGACCTATCCTGTTATATGTACGCATGCATTTGTGGAAGCAATGGGAAGAGCCCTTCCGACGTCCCCATCTATACCCGGTAAGTGGTTAGGGGGATTAGGGGCTTAGGGTTAGGGGCTTAGGGTTAGGGTTAGAAAATTAGTTTTAGGGTGTTAGGGTAAGTGGGTTAGGGGCTTAGGGTTAGGAAGTGAGGTTTAGGGGGTTAGGGTAAGAGGGTTAGAGGCTTAGGGTTAGGGGCTTAGGGTTAGGAGAGAGGTTTAGGGGGTTAAGGTTAGGGTAAGAGGATTAGGGTCTTAGGCTTAGGGTTAGGAAATGAGGTTTAGGGGATTAGGGTTAGGGTAAGAGGGTGAGGGTCTAAGGGTTAGGAAGTGAGGTTTAGAGGGTTAGCGTTAGGAAGTGAGGTTTAGGGGGTTAGGGGGTTAGGATTAGAGGGTTAGTGGGTTCCGGTGTACTACCTACTTTCGACATCTAGATCGGGAAGCGGGACACGAGCGCGCTTCCACAAATGCCTGCGTACATATAACAGGATAGATCCTAACCTGCTAATTAGAAGTCTGATTATGATAGCACAACCAAAACATGTTAACCCAAGTGATACATAAAGTGCTAATTTACGTGAAATCAAGTTCACTGCAAATTTACTATTACAAATATTTACTTATGTAAATAACTTTAGCTTGTGTACTTTTATACTCCATGCCAGTTTCAGGACACTGCTATGAATAAGTCTGTATTACAGCAGATCCCAAGATTGCACCTGTGCACTTTTTCACTCCCTTTAAAGCCCTATTGTGATTGCATTGACGCTTCCTGAGTGATTATCAGTAACAAAAGAACAGTAATGCTGGTATTATTTTCTTTTAGCATGCACCTAAACTTCTATGAGCAGATTCATTTGAATTCTATTTTACCACAATGTACCACAATGTACACATTGTCTTATTTACAGAAAATGCTGTTTTTTTCTGAAATGTAAAACAAATAACTTGTACAGCATGTTATTTCATAATGCAACAGAACTGAAGATATTTGCTTACACTATAATACAATCATTATCTAACAATGTTCAACTGATTTTGCACCAACAAGAACAGACATCATAACATTAAAGAGCCAATGAACACATTTTCATGTTAAACCTTTTTTGAGTTCACCATTAAAATAAAAAATACATATGCAAACAGCAGCAAAGCAAATTTGCAGCCTAAAACAAATAATTTAAAAACAGTTTACCTCAATAATGAAAACTGCTGTACACCCTTCCTCACGTCTCTTGTTACCCTGAACACCGCTGAAGGGAAGTAGATGATTTCAACCGTGATAAAATTGTTTGGCTGTGTTGGTAAGACTTAAACAATATCATCACAGTTGAAATCTTTTCTTTCCTTTCAGTAATGTTCAGGATAATGAGAGAGGTGGGGAGGGTTACAGCATTGCCATTAATGAGGTAAACTGTGTTTTTAAGTATTATTTTCTGGCAAAAGCTTTGATTTGTTGTTGTTTGTATATGTATGTTTTTTGTTTATTAATGGCGAACTAAAAAATGTGTTCGATATCAAAAGCGCTTACACTGGTCATTTAATGATTCCATAAAAATCCAAACAAATGCACATTAGGTGACTTACCTGCATACTGCTCCATCTGCCTGATTGTAACAAGTGCCACCATTATGACAATAGTGCGGATTTTGTTCACAGGGCCCAACACAGTCACAAAACTGATTGTTACAGGTCACGTTGTAGTTATTAAAATTCCCTGTACATGCCATGTGTTCTTGTAGTTGAGATACATCTAAAATATTAATACATAGTAAGTTACATAGTTACATAGTAATTAACTATTTTTTTAGTCCATTAAGTTTAACCTTTTTAAATCTCCCCTGATCTGCAATATGTGGATTAATTTTTAATTGTTAATTGATCCAGAGGAAGGCAAACAGAAAAAAAAAAAAAGCTAAACCTTGCCAATTGTCTCAAAAGGGAAAGTAAATAGATGCTTTCTTGACCCAAATACTGTCGATCGGACTCCTCCCTGGATCAATACTCCCTCTCTAATTATCCAAGATAACCATGAATGCCCTTTTTATTAAGTGTTGTTGTGTATAAAATGTCAGTTTAATACATATTTACAGTCAGATTGAGAATGGTCTTGGAGGGCACATCTACAGAAGGACTTACAGAGTTATGCAGTGAAAGAGCTGTAAAATATGTAATTGTTTACACAAGAATGGCAGAACTCCAGTCATCAAGAGTTGACAACAGTCTTTGTATTCAGCATATACATATATATAAGTAGGTGCGGAGGTACCTGTAGCTAAATCATTTTGATGTACCCACCTGTGTTGAAGTATGGATAACCTTAAGATCATTGAGAACTGAAATTGTGCGGCATAGATCTACATTAAGAATTTAAAGGGCATTCATATTTAGAGCTTGAAGGAGAGTATTAGGAAGGGGTAAGACTGGAACAATGAGATTAACAAAGTAGTGAGGGTGACTGATTTCACAGCAAAGAAAGCAGAACAAAAGAAAATAGTTCATGATTCAGACATAGAAGGTGAAAAATTCTGAGTGTTAATATACAAGATATACAGCCTTATTAAATTGTGATTTGGCCAATTGAATAGGGCTCCATATAAGCACATGGCATATTGTTTATGTTTAGTTAGTGAAGGCTTGCTTTTGCTTTTGGTCCTTGCTTTTGGATAGAAATTCACTAACTAAAAACGTCCTTAAAAAAATATGCTGTGTGCCTATATAGAGCCCTTTTCAATTGGTCGAATCGCAATTTAATAAGGCTGTTAATCTGTAACATTTTGAAGGAATTGTAGAGTTTAAACCTGTATTTTAAAAAGTATAGGAAAATACATTTCTAAACTGAGTACAGTAAACTATCAGTTAACCAGAACTCAAGCAATCAGAAAAAAATTAATACTGTACTCTAAATAAAAATGTAAATTTACAGGACTCAACAAATGCCAGGAGCCAGGTTGTCATGCCATAAAATGCTTACAGGCACTGTACGTCTCTGCAATTCAATGTTACCTGGAAGCAGACAGGCACGAGTGACTGAGCCAGTGCAGTGTTGGGGTTACATTCCCTGGGTTAAGCACTGCACCCTCCAGCCGAACGTACCTGTGTGTAAGTGAGGAGTGAAAGCTGCTGCTGCTAGAACAGCTCTCACTGACAGATATACTTAGCAGTGCATCCTATGTGGAGCTAATCTAGGCCTCTTCTATATGTAACTGTCAAGCAACCATAAACTACATTTATCCAGCATATCTACCAATCCCCATGGTTGACGGTTAACTGAGAGTCTACTGTATAAAATAATGACAAAAACAGGTATGGTGTGAGGCATCAGTGGGTTACACTAGGTGAGTCAAGAAGTTCTGTGTTCTGTTTGTTGTCAATATGGTTTGAAGAAAAAAATTAAGATACTACATCATTAAAATACTATAATATTTTTTTTTCCAATGAACAACATTATTAACAATGGCATCTATTATTATTATTATTAGTTGTTGTAGAAGTTACAGTACTCGTATATTCATTGTATTTTGTTAAACTGATTGTTTGAATTTTAATTTCCTTAGCAAATGCATTCGTATATTAATATTAAAACTTTATTTTGCTATTTAAATGTAATTTTCAAATGGAAATCATTAAAAACCTATTTAAAGCAAAGTGAAAGTATCAAGCTGTCAGCTTTCAATTCTACCCCACAGCTTCCTATTTTTATGCCTAAGTGGTTACAGCCAATCAGTTTCTTTAAATCTTTGGTTAGGCACAGCTCCACTCTTGATAACTCACAGGAGGTGAGAGGACTAGCAAACGTGAACTTAAAAGCTTTTCAGGAGGCCACTTTAATTTGATTAAACCTTTAAAGATTTTCATTTTTAAGTTAAAGTCAAATGGCAGCAATAATTTTAATAGCTTGAATATTATTATATTGTTTATTTGCTTAGGAAAAAAAAAAACTTTAAATTAACTATGTGCAGATCAGTCAAAAGTGTTGACACTTCTATTGTTCATGTTTTTATTATTATTTTATAATTATTATTATTACTATTATTAATAATTTGTATTTGTATTGTGCCAACATATTCTGTAGCACTGTACAAGAGATAAGAACAAAGCAAATACAAAATTAACAAATACCGAAAAGGAAGGGCCCTGTTTTGAGCTTAGACTCTTTGTAGAAAGCGCTTTTTCCCAAATCACCCTACAAGAAACTTGCTACTTACAATCTAAAGGAAATAAAAGGAGCAGAGACCTGGGGAAGAGTAACAGATAAAGAATAACAAGGGTCAGGAAGAAAGTGTAAGTTAGAAAGATTATTATTTAACGGGAGAGAGTAAGTAAGTAAAGCTTACTTGTTATTGGAGAGGATTCAGATTTTACACTCAGGATAGTGGCAGTTGAGTTAAGTTCAGCTATGTCCATGGTGGTAAAGGCAAGTTGAACTTCAGAAGCCAAGTTATTATTTAGAAAGTCAATACCCGTCTGATTGTTGGGGTAGTTGTAGATCCCAGAAGTGTTTACAAGGACACTTCCATTACTAGTAGAGATAACATTAAGATTAATGTACATTCACAGATAATACAGTGATAGTTTATTTCACTAACAGATATAAAACATGCTGTACTGGAAAGCAGTGCTAATAAATATTAAAATGCGAATGGCAAAAGTACCTGAATCCATAGAATATCATCTTTACAAAGTACAGTGGAGATGCTTTCTTGTACATTTCTTGAAATGTCTAAAGAAAGAAAATAATATTCAATTAAATTACTGTGGCATATATATAGTATATATAGTTATCATTAATTTCATATAGGAAAAAGTAATATAGGCAAAGCATTAAACCTATTTGAGTAGATTCACTAAATGGGCAAACTAATGACAAGTGGGCATTTATCATAGTGTGGGACGTTTAGCATTGCCTTGCTGTACTCAATTAGCTTATGCCTTATCAGTTGTGCACCCATATTGACCTTCTCTTTTCAGTATTCATTTTATATGCATCTATTTTTTGTAACTTACATTTACATTTCTTGATCACTGGCCCTGCATTTATTGCATCTTCAGAATATGCAAATGCAAGGTAAATGGGCAGGAGTTCAACAATCTTCAGTCAATTAAAAAGTCCTCTATCCCTCTTCCTCCCCCATCTTCCCCCACCCCTCTTTCATTATTCAACAGATGCTCTCAGGCTTCACTCTTTCAGGAAGTGCCCAAGTGAAACAAGATGGAAACTTGCACAATATACAGTCTTCAGAAGATTTTCTCTTAAAATGCCTTTATGTTCATGGTTTATATTGTTACTGATGTTGATAATTTGTTACATACTTCAGAAATATTAGTTTTTTTCCTAGCGTACAAATGCCCTTTAACTTACTGTAGAATGGGAAGGGAAACTCAGATGTGAAAGTGACCTTCTCTGCCTTTTAGCCATCAGAAAAATGACTTCTACCACTTCTACCAAAATGACTACCATTTGGGAACCTTGCATGTTAATGAATATGATCCATGATCTATATAGCTAACAATCACTATGGTTTTCTGAGGCTGCAATTGATGTTTTCTATTGAAGTTTTAAGTTTTTTATTATATTCTCTTTGTTACAAATTATATCTTAAAATATAATACAGTGAGTTAGGGATACTAAGATGAAAATGCTGTAGAGAGCATCCCAGTTCTGATGTTATCCTGTGGGGAAGATACCACATCTCCAAGAAGCGGAGACCTCTGATGTTGATAAGAATTGCCCAATGTATTAATTAATTTTTGAAAGTCCAAAAGGTTTGAATTTTATTCTAGTACTGAGTAAAACATATATTGAAATATTTCTTACCTTGTTAATTACAGCTCTTAAATGTATGTACTCGGGAGACGTGGCATCTTTTAGATTTTCAGTAAAGTTTTGTTTTAAAGAAATTAGCACATACATATACTTTTGTGGAGCAGTCAATGGATCTGAAAAAGGGAAAAATAAATTTATATTCTTTGTATTTTAATCAAAAATTAAATACAAATGTGCTTGTACATTAGGTATTCATTATTAAGTAAAGTTACACAACTAAAATCAAAGTGGCAAAATGAATAATATATGCTAAATATGTTTCATAATTATTTATTAAACAATATATGAACCTGCAAATATTACAACTAAATTAAGAATGAATTCATTTTTAAGTTAATCAGTATCATCATAATTTAGAGCAGAAAATATGTGCATCAAACAGAGTTATTGTTATCATAATTTTGATGGATATTTTTAGCAGACAAATACTTTTTAAAAACAGAATCTAAGAATTTTGTCCATTTCAATATTTAAAAGTATAGATGTAAATATGATTATATTTCATAGCTTGTTTTTTTTACATTATTACACATTAGAAAGCTATTTAAAGGTTCATTATAAGTATTTATTTGTATCCTTAAAATAGTAATTCTGATTGCAAGCTTAATATTCACAGAAATTCCCTCTTTTAAATAATTTACTTGCCAGAATAATGTTCTTAAGCTCATATTCTCTTGGTTCCATTTCAATGTCTCAAGACATCAGTTTTCATGGTATATGCATAGATCTTTATACCACAGGTGTATATATTGAAATAAGCTACTGAACATATTGTCATTAGTCAAGACACACTGAACTTATTCTCAAATTCACAAATACATTTAGTTTCATCCCAACCTTGGAACTGACTAGTGATAATCTAAACCCAGATTGAAATATGATGAATCAGACACATGACAATGTCACATTATAGTACATTTAGGAGTCCTTTGCATTAATTATAACAAGTTCTATACTCTGCCAAGGGAGAACAACAAAAATACAATACAAATTATGTAATACAATAATATTTGTAATTATGTTAACTTACCTATAATAACTCCAATACTATTTTGTATATTCTCGCACTGATCTCCACTTGTATATGGTGGACATCTACTCATGGAACTTTGAGATGATATTCTTGAAACCTGTTCAGCCGATTGGGTAATAGCAAAACTACTGTGACCCTGACTTGTTGCTGGAATGCTTAGAACTGAAGAAGCTTCTGTAACAAGAGAAGATTCTTGTGCATATTTGGAAATTGATGTTGTACTGACAAGCCTGTTTTCAGTAACTGAACTCATATGTGATGCATCTGTAGATTGAGAGAATGAAGACCCAGATAACCTGTTAGTGTCTGTTTCTAATATCTGTTTATTCCCAGAACTAGTAATAGTTGCTTCTGCCTGTCTGGTATACTGCATAGGTGATGCATTGGAAGCTCTACTTTCAATAGAATAACCTGGTGAATTTGTCAGGATATTTTCAGATGGTGATAAAGATGCCATTGATGATGCTGTGTTTGGGGAAGAAGATTCTGAAATGTATGTTGAAGATATTTTCTGTGTTAATTGATCATAAGTGGTACTTGATATAATAGGGGGCAACATTTTTGCATTTGTGGTGACATCAGTTACAGACATAGATGAATCACCACGCATGGCTTCTGTTGATGATAACTGTGAAGTTGGAATTGGCTCTCTTAATGACTCCTGGTTAGTGAACTGATCAGCTGTTGACTTGGTATCTTTGCTTGTTGTCTCACTTTCTGAAAATAAAGATGAAGTTGTTGGGGCCACATTTGGGGATTTATTTGAAATAAATGGGGTAGGTGATGCTCTGAAAATTCTACTTTCTGTAGAAGAATCTGGTGACTTGGTCAAGGTAGTTTTATATGACTGTGAAGATGACACCAATGATATTATGTTAGGAGAAGATGCTGAAATGTTTATTGAAGTAGGATTCAGAGTAGATTGCTTGTGGGTAGTACTTACTGTAATAGGATTAAAAGTGATAGCACCTGTAGTGACAACAGAAGGTAAAGATGCAGGTGATTTACCAGGGTATTTATTTTCTTTTGAAAATAACTGTGAATGTGTTGTAAGCACA
This sequence comes from Discoglossus pictus, assembly GCA_027410445.1. Taxonomy (NCBI): domain Eukaryota; kingdom Metazoa; phylum Chordata; class Amphibia; order Anura; family Alytidae; genus Discoglossus; species Discoglossus pictus. The sequence goes on from CM050169.1 coordinate 167,631,120, forward strand.
GGTTCTGATTTCAGACTGCTATGTTGCATGTCTTTTGTGCTTGGAGTATTGCGTTCAGTGTTTACAGTTGTGGAGTCAACTAAAGTTGATAAATGAGAAAATAATGTTGATTTTATTTCTTGACCTGAAGAAGACTCATGGTTAGTGAAATGATTAGCTGCTGATTTGGTGTGACTTCTTTCTGTATATGTGCTTGTTACCTCAGTTTCTGAAAATGAAGATGATGATTTTTGAGGCGTTTCTTGTGTGGTAAGTTGAATATCTGATGAACTTAAAGTATTACTTTCAGTAGAGAATTCAGATGGAGTGGTCAATGCTATTTCTGATGCTGATGATGGCATTGATGATATTGTGGTAGAAGAACTAGGTGATATAACATTTGAAGATGTGGTCTGTGTATATAGCTCATGAGTGCCACTTGATTTAGTGGAAACTAAAGTGTTAGTTTCTGTGGGCACGACAGAAGTGTGACGTGAAGAAGATTCACCTAGGGTGACATCTGTTAATAATAACTGTGAAGGTGGTGTTGTAAATATAGATTCTGATTTCCCACTGATAGGCTGGGTGTTTCTTTTGTCTTGAAAACTATTTTCAGTAGTTATAGTTTTTGATTCCTTTATAGTTGATTTAAGGAAAAATAAAGCTGATGTTATTTCTGGCATTGTAGAAAATTCCTGGTTAGTGATGTGATTAGTTGTTGGCTTGGCATGATTACCTTCTACGACCTTATTTGTTTTCTCACTTTCTGAAAATGAAGAAAAGGATGTTTGAGCCATGTCATGTGATTCTTGTGAGGTAATTTGGGTAAGCGATGTACTGAAAGTTCTGTTTTCATTTGAATAACCATGTGATTTTGTCAGGGTATTTTCAGCTGATAAACTTGTGGTAGGGGAAAAAGATGCTGAATTTAAAGTTGAAGATGGATTCTGTGTGAACTGATGATGACTGGTACTTGCTGTAATGGGAGACAAATGTGTTGCTTTTGTGGTGAAAACAGAAGTTACAGATGTGGACGACTCAGGCATGACTTCTGTTGATGATGGCTGTGCAGGTGGTGCTGTATTTATAGTTTCTGTCGTCTGACTGCTTTGTATGAATTTTGAAGTAAGATTTGGTTTACTAATAGATTGCTTCTGTGTGTTTCTTGATGTAATGGAAGATAACATGCTATATTCTGTTGTTACAACCGAAGTCAAAGGCATAGATGATTTACTAGGGATGACTTCTGTGGATAATTGTGAAGATGCTGAAAATACAGATTCAGGTTTCTGGTTGCTATGCTGGATGTCGTTTGTTCTGGGAATATTACTTTCACTAGTTACAATCATTGATTCTACTAAAGTGGATGTATCAGAATATAAAGGTATTAGAAGTGGCTCTGTTGATGCCTCCTTGTTACTGAACTGATCGACTGTTGATTTGGTAAAAGTAATTTCTCCAGTTTGGCTTGTTTTTTCACTTTCTGAAAATGAAGTTGAGGCTGTTGGAGTCAAGCTTGGTGATTCCTGTGTGGTAAATTGGATAGGTGATGCACTGAAAGGTTTACTTTCAGTTTTGTAACTTGGTGACTTGATCAAAGTAGTTTCAGAGGGTGATGGAGATAGCATGGTAGTAGGGGATGAAGATGCTGAAATGTATGTTGAACTTGGGTTCTGTGTAGTGTGCTCATGAGTTGTGGCTGATGCAATGGAAGAAGAAATGGTAGGTTCTGCACTGATGCGAGAAGTTAAAGGCATTTGTGATTCACCAGGAGTGACTTCAGTTGATATTAATTGTGAAGTTGGTTTTGCAAATATAGGTTCTGATTTCTGACTGCTAGACAAGCTGTCTCTGGTGTTTGGAACACTATTTTCTGTGGTTACAACTTTTGATTCCGCTGTAATTGTTTTATGGGGAAATAAAGTTGAAGTTACTTGTGACCCTGTTGATGACTCCTGGTTAGTGAACTGTTTGCTTGTTGTTGTATCACTTTCTGAAAATGTAGATACGATTGTGGGAGTCACATTTGGTGATTCCTGTGTGGTAAGTTGGATATAACCTGGTGTTTTGATCATGGTGGTTTCAGATGGTGTTGTGGTAGGAGAAGAAGGTGAAATGTATTTTGAAGTTATGGTCTGTGTGGATGGCTCATTTGTGCTTCTTGATTCAAAGGAAGATAACATGCTTGCTTTCTTGGTGCCTACAGAAGTAAAAAGTAAAGATGAGATACCTGGCATCACATCTACTGATAATAATTGTGAAGGTGATATTGAAAATACAGATTCAGATTTCTGACTGATGTCTTGGCTATCACTTATGCTTGAAACACTATTTTTGGTGATTACAGTTGTTGATTCTGCTAGAGTTGATTTATATGTAAATAAAGCTGGTGTTATTTCTGGTACAGATGAAGACTCTTGGTTACTGAACTGATTGGAGGTTAATTTGCTAATGCTACTCTCTGCAGTTGACTCCTTTTCTGAATATGTGGAGGATGTTGGTGATCCTTGAATGGTATATTGGATAGCTGGTTTATTTAATGTTCTACTTTCAATAGAAGAACTAAAGGACTTGGTCAAGGTACTTTCAGGTCGTAATGAAGATGGCACAGATGCAATTGTGTTTGGGGAAGAAGATGCTGAAATGTATTTTGATGGATTCCCTGTAGATTGCATATCAGTATTATTTGTTGTACTAGAAGAAAGAGTGATAGCTTCTGTGGTTGTGAGTGATGTTAAAGGTGTAGATGATTCACCAGGGATAACTCCTGTCAGTCTTTCGGTTGATATTGGTGTGCTTGAAGCTATTGTAAGGGGTAATTCTGTTGGTGAATTTTCATGGATGGCAGCAGTATATGGAGTGGTTACTTTGCTTGTGAGGGAACTTTCATGACTCAAGCTGGATAATTCAGTAAGAGAGACTGGTAAGGACAGCATCTCTGTAGAAGATCCATGAGAAGGAGTAGTTGTTTGAATCTCACAATGGTTTCCAGAAAACATGCTGTTGCACCTAGAGAATGAAAGAGTTCAATGTTTTGAAGTTAAAATTAATTTGTAAGTTATTACTTGAATTTCTAAGAAAAAAAAGAAAAACAAATAGAAGAGATATATGTATATTGCTATAACTGTGCCTTAAACTGAGTAATCTTTTATCAAAAATCCTTCTTTGCTTACAAATACTTATTCTTTTTTCTATCATATTTAATGAATTATCCCCTATGGGGGTCTATAAGCACCCTCATAGTCCACAACAATAAATATATAAATAACTAGCGTATTGCCCGTCAAAAAATGACGGCAATGAGATGTGTATGTTTTTAAAGTTGTTTAGTTATTAATATACATATGGAATTGTAAGGCAGCTAATGTTGTTTTTTGTGTACTACTGAAATCTAGAATTCAAATTAATAAATGAATATACGTATTTTTATGCATTGTGTTGAAGAGCTGGCAATCTGTGTTGATGTTGCTGCAGCATTAGTGGTGTGGAGGTGCTGTGTAAGCGTGATGAACGTGTGCAGTGTAATAGTGTGCGTCCGCGAGCCGAAACCGTTAACGTAGCTGTGTACTTCCGCATTATCCTAAAATGGCGGATAATGTGTGATATGCATCTTAGCGGATGATCCGTCCGTCGTTTAATGGTGGGTAATGTGTGGTATGCGTCTTAGCGGATTATCGGTACGTGTTTTCCGTGGTTATAGTGCTGTAGCCTCGTTTTCGTTTTGTTCGTCCGCCATTTTTTCTGCAGCGCTCATTGCCAAAGTACTACGGTTTAACGGCTCGCCTCGCTGCGCGAGGCTCGCTGGGCGAGGCTCGCTGGGCGATGATCGCCTGCGGTGCTCATCGCTAAGCCCGCTAAAGTACTACGGTTTAACAGTAAATATGGTAAAACAGTAAAATGACGGTCAATAAAAATTAAATGTAGTGAAATTTGTTTGCCACACAACATTTGTCCCTTTTTTTTTGTCTTAAAATAAATACACATTTTTTTTTTTTACTTTTTTTTTTTTGTAACTTTCAACTTATATTTCATCAAATGCGTTGTTTTAGGCAGGAAATCCGATGTTGCGCAAAACAAAGGCGTTAAATCTGTGTTAATGCGTAAATCTGTGGCTGTGTTTTACGCAGTTCGTAGTAGTATAGCCTCGCTTTCATTTTTTTCGGCGGCCATTTTTTTCTCGCTTAGCCGATATTCGATCTTTGTAACTCGTCTAAATCGATGTAAATTGGAGTTCCAACTCACTCCCACACGTCCTGCCTGGTTCCCCATGCTGTAAGTGACCTTTTTTTATTTTTTATTGTGTATTTAGTGTTTTTTTTATTGTTTTGGTTCCGACGCTTATCTTGTAATTTTTTTCATCTCGTATTTTTTTTCTAAGTGCTACGGTTTAACGGCTCGCCTCGCTACGCGAGGCTCACCTGCAATGAGCGCCTGCGGCGCTCATTGCCAAAGTGCTACGATTTAACGGCTCGCCTCGCTGCGCGAAACTCGCCTGCAATGAGCGCCTGCGGCGCTCATCGTAAAGTCGTACGATCGGCAAAGTGGTACGATTTAACGGCTAGCCTCGCTGCGCGAGGCTAGCCGGGTGATGAGCGCCTGCGCCGCTCATCGCTAAGTCGTACGCACTACACAACACAGCGTGACGACGACCATTATAATATGTGATACTACTACAAATAAGAAAATACACCTGTTAGGGAGAAATATGCTTTACCTATCCTTTTAATCCCTGGTCCCCACTCTTTGGGGGAGTGAGTCAAAAGGATAGGTAATATCTTTTCTCCGCTTATTTTGTGTATATTTTTATGAATGGACATTATGTCTATTTTGTCCCCCATGGAGTTAGTGTCCATGGGGGTGGAAAATGGACCCATGTGGTGTCAGGCAAGGTGCCTTTGAGGACCTGCATGACCCCCATGGTAATGGGGCTAGTTTTAGGTGCCTTGGAGGTCATTATGTAGTTAGGGATCACCATGGTATATGGTTAATATGAGAAACCATGGGGTCCATAAGGACCCACATGGTATAGGGTTTAATATTAGGCCCCATGGTTATAGTTTTGAATACTATAGGGGTCCCTATGAACCCTCATGGTATGGGGTCAATAGTAGGTGCCATGGGGTTCCATGGTTATACTGTAGAATTTCATCCCTATAATGGGTAAATATTTAATGCCAAGAAGGTTCATAATGACTCGCATGGTTATACCTTAGCCAGAGGATTCCTGGGCATACCCGGACTTATAGGGGGTTTTGGGCATTGAGGGCTGTTTCCGGTGGATCCCCTGGCACATAGGAGGTAGCGGTCTAGCACCTTAATTGTGTCAGATTTGAGCAATGGTTTAATGAGAAGAAGAAGAGTAATAAGAGTCACAGGTCTAATAGAATGATATTATTACAATAACCACAATAATTATTACAATAACTCCCTTATTACAATAACTCTCTGCATTTTCACTGGTTAGATAAGATGTTTTGTGAAAGCCAAACAAAGTTTACAAGCATAAACAAAGTTATGTGGTAGAGGGTAAGCTCACACAAGGAAGTAACAGAATAACATGATTAAAATAACTATAAAAAGCAATTATATTTAATTAAAATAAAATGTATTCTGATTTCATATCTTAAAGTACATCAGCTCTATACAGGATTAATAGACTGTAAACACCTTTTATTTTATTTTTTCAGATCATGTGCTGGGCAATCTCATTCCATGTTTTTAACATGTTTGCATTAAAACACACGGGCTCCTTTCTCTATCATTTTTTAGCTATTAATTCACATGTGCATATAACTCTTGACCTATAACTGATAAAGGAGTCAACAAAGGATTTTCACTTTAAAAATGAATTGGCAGGAAAAGTGGGCAGCATGTAGCCAGTATTTCCCAAGGGGACAGCTATTTCATATTTATCAACTGATTACTGTTTTACATGCAGACAATTAATGGAGATTAAAAGGGTTTCCTTTGCCCTGTACCTTTAAAGGACACAAGATGCTAAAAAAGTATCTGTTTGAAAACTTTAAATCTGACTCAGAGCATAATTAAGCAGGAAAAAAGTCATACATCATACATCAAGTATACCTAGTTTTTTATGTTCCCATTTTAACCAATAATCATAGGATTGCGATTTACTCGAGATACAGCTGTTCTAAATTCTGGTAAACTGTCAGTTCTAATTGTTGAATGAAGTTTGTAGTGTTCTCACTGATGCAGGAACAAATGGCTACTCGCTGTCATGTCTTTATTAGAGTGCATCCTGCTGCTGCAGCCAGTGAACATGCTGCGGCCATTGTGTTGTGAGTCCTGCGAGGGCGGGAGCGGGTGGGAATGGGAGTGGAGGTCTCAAGCATACAGTACATATTATATATGTATATGAACGTGACATTAACCATACTATTCTGTTGTATTTACTTGTTATATTGCTTATTAAAGCATTCATGCACCATTTGGGGTGCTTTTGGAACAGGATTCACCAACTATTTTTTCTACAATTCCATAAATTTTTACCATCACGTTATATTCGCGTCTTGCACTTTTTACCTATTCACCTACCAAATTCGTAACCCTCACGGTATATTTGGGTGGCCCTATATTCAAGTTTCTACGGTAGTTCTTAAATAGACATTTGTTATTACTCTGAAGGAAATTGAAATCCATGATATATTAGTGGAAGTTCATTGTGTGTGAAGGGTTTTTACATTTCTAGAGAGTTATAGTTGCAGTGAATGATGCAAGGTAGGTCCTGCTGGGTCAGTGAGAAGGAATTGGCATTGTGTCTACTTCAGTATTATGTTTACAATGGCTCTCCTTTCCCTCTCTTCACTGAAAACACCCTCATAACCCAACTCTGAGGAAGTGATGTAACAAACATAAAATGGATTCATGTACTCCTAAAGAGAGTCTTCAAAAATTCAGACCCCCCCCCCCCCCAAAATGTGTTATGCTCATGGCTTGCATAGCTGCAAATATTGTAAAGTTGATGCATACATGACAAATTGGATTCTTTTTTTTTTTTAACTGCAGTGGTCCTTTAACTGAGCGAATTTGCTGTAATACTTACACACAGACTGGCCCATTAATTTGGTTGTAGCAGATGCCATTTTCATTACAATATCTGGGTTGCAGGGTGCATGGACTCTCACAAATACATAACTCATTGGAACATCTCACCGAATAATTGGAAAAGCTCAAGTTGCAAGCCATATATGGATATAATTGATTTAGATCTAAAATTAAAGGAATTAATGAGTTTGTAAATTAGTATAATTCAGGATTTATCCTTATTTTACACAGCTAGGAAACAGATTGTTAATATAATAGGGTTCAATTACATTAGTACTGGTAAAACAATCATATATAATAACAGGGCTGTGAACCAAGAATATTGACATTCAATAATAATAGTCAGTTCAAAATACTTAAATGTATCTTGCAAAACTGTGGACTGTAAAGATATTTATGGCAACACACTGTGTTGTATGTGTTGCCAATTAACACTCAGGTATTGGAGCCGAAAACATCAATAAAGTCAATATGAATTCATTCAAACCACATTTTTATCAATTTCTGCATACACTGTTATACAAAAATATATTTTATGTATACGTCTTTGCACTGCAAATGTGTTTAGAGAGACAGTGAACAGTATATGTGGCATTGTCTCTATTTTTTTATACATTCACTATTGATTTATCATGCTTGACAAGTACATTGAGTACTAATTAAATATAAACAGTTAAACATAGTTATATATCAACCATTAGATGAGAATGGCACTAATGTGAAGCCAGACAATGAGTCTGTTAATTTCCAAAGAGCAAACTGAATGGTAGAACATTTGCTAAGCAGGCAAACACTTGGGTCAATAGTAGTAAAGGTCTAAAGTTTAATAGATATAAACCTGAATTGTACAAAAATCTAGGATGGGACCTTAATGATAATCATTACATGTATTTCATATATAAACCCCATTATTACTTAGTTTCAAATTTATATAAATAATATGTTTTAAGGGACATTTTTCTATTCCTAATTGTATACATAAATAAATAAACCACACTATAATTATGAGTAAGAAAAGTATACCTTGTATTGGTGGTGAGTTCTCCTCTATATTGATTAGCTGAACAGTAGAGTTAAGTGCATTTCCTATTTTTGCAAGGCTATCCGTACTGTTGAATAAGTTCTGGATTTTATGAAATAAGTTTTGGTTCAGAAAGTTTATACCAGTTTGGTTATTTGGATAACTGTAGATTCCAGAAGCATTTACCATATTGCTTCCATTGCTGTGAATATAAAAGTTTGAAATAAGAGAACAATGTGATGTTAATCAAATATTAGCAAAAAAAGCAAGAACGAGGAAATAGCATCAGCAAAGCCATTATAATTGGAAATATAAAACTTAACTTTTATTTGTACATACTTATAAAAACAATAAAAAGGTACATAAATAATGGTTTAATGAGAAGAAGAAAAGTAATGAGAGTCACAGGTTCACTAGAAAGTTGGTTAAAAGATTCCATATTTCCATATTTAGTTATAAACTTCCCAGAATAAACTACAAAGATAATGAGGATCAGGCTGTAAGTGTAACACTGATTATATTTTAGATTTATTAATTATTATACTCATTATTTATTATACAGACATGCAGTGGGTAAAATATCTGTTTTAGAACTGTAGATTATGCATTTGATCCTTTATTCTTCCCTTTTGCTTTTTTACTTTAATTGTTTAATTTAGTTTGAATATCATTGCAACACACCTGTTAGAAACAATATATTATTAAAGTTCCATGAAGAGTACCTACTGGGTACAAGATTTATTAGAAATATATTGCTTCATAAAAAAATAACAACTATAGTTTTATCTTCAATATTGTCCATTTCTCACTTGTAACCCATATAGATAAATAGTATTAAACATACAACTATGTTGTATCTCAAACGTTTCTATGGGTTGTTATTTTGTGATAGTCAACTGATTCTTTGTTACAAGCATTTAACTTACAGTCTATTAAGGTAATATTTGAGAACCTAAAGTACAAATATTGATTAAAATTAAGTAAAAGATAGTTGATTTGTTTAGCTGGGCTTCCTCCAGCCGGTAGGTTTCTCTAGCATTGGGTTCAGCCAGTCAGCTGCAACTAAGAACCCTCATTCATAGTTGTGTCCAGGATGAGGGTTCTTAGTTGCAGCTGAATGTCCGAAACAATTGGAAGCATTTTGACACTATTTAAGATTCAAATACATGTATGATTTTTTCATTAAGCAATATACTTGTAATAAAACTTGTACTCAGTAGGTATTTTTCCTGGAACATTAATAATATTTTTTTCACATTTTTTTTTTATGAAAAATATTTTTTTGCTGTTAGTTTTAGTTAATAATAATGAATTTTATATTTTCTACCCCCCCTTTTATTTGCTCTTATATATATCTCCATCTATACTTCCTTACTTTGAACCTTAATAAAATCTTTCGTATTTAAATATAATCTCTATGTTGACGACACTCAAATTTACCCCTCAACACCAGATCTATCTCCATCTATTTTGGCATGAGTTTCTAAATGCCTCTCAAGCATATCATCTCAAACTTAACATTTCAAAAACGGAGTTCCTTATTTTCCCACCCTCTACTACAGCAACCATTCCTCAAATATTTCTCACTTTTGACAATACAATTATCACTCCCTCCTCCCAAGCCCATTGTCTTGGGATTCTTCTTGATCATGCCCTCTCTTTCATTCCTCATATATATTCACTCAACAATTCTTGTCTATTTCATTTAAAAAATATCTACAAAATACGTCACTATCTTACACAAGACACAACTAAAACTCAAATTCATTCTCTCATTGTAGCTTGTCTCAACTACTGCAACTCACTCCTTGCTGGCCTTCCCATCACCGCTTATTAAAAGTCCAATCTACAAATAATGTGTCTGCTAGACTCATCTACAATACCCAATATTTAATGTCAGCACCACCTCCCTGTCAGTCATTCCCATGCTTCCCCATAACCTCCAAAATAAAATGTTAAATCATGATTCTAGCGTATAAAGCCCCAACAATAATGCAGCCCCTTATATCTCTGCTCTCATCTCAAAATACTCCCCCACCCTCCCCCTCTGTTCTGCTAATGCCCTTCTTCTTTCCTCCTCTCTTATCACCTTCTCTCACTCTCGCCTTAAGCACTTTTCTTGTATTGCCAAATGTATCTATCACTTTCCAAATCCCTTAGATTATAAATGTGCATATAGGATGCTTTAAAAAGTACTCTATATGCAAGATTCTAAACTCAAAGACAGGGCTTTCTTTTTGTTTAATCTGTATTATATTGTTTTTACCTAGTGTACGTCCTATGTATGGTTTTGCAGAATATGTTGGCACATTATAAATACTAGATAATAATAATAATGCTCATAATTTTATGTCCTTTTCTAGTTTATAAAGATGTGTCTGGAGGAGGCCTGGGACCTGGGAATTACTTCACCAGAAGGTACATATTCTCATTCATACTTTAATATAAGTGGAAGAACCGAAGATGGAGGGTTTTTGTTAATTTAACCCCCCCCCCCCCTTCTTCCCGTTTATATTGTTATACTAACAGCTTATAAACAATTACTTCAAATATAATCCACCTTTCTTCACTAAGATTGCATTCTGATGACGAAAAAACACTGAAATAAAAAAATCATGTATCTCATTCACAGAGCAAAACTTAATCCTAATAAGAGAGCAAGTATTATTGTGCTCATAATCTTGATAATAAAGTCTCTATATGATTTAAGATGGTGAAAAAGAACAGTGTCCCTAATATAGAGCTTATTTTAGAAATATAGCAGTTCCTACCAACCTATAAATCTAGTTATAATAAATCCAGTTGCCCAGTGCAGCGCATATTTCAAAACAGGAATATTGTTTATATTCTATATACCAAAAGTTACTGTCTTTCCTTTTATTCAACTCTCCAAATGTGTGATCTTGAATGTGCTAAAATGTGTTTTTGAAAGGTGCAAAAATATATCATACTTTTTTTGGTATTGTGAAATACAAGACAGAATTAACAAGTAGCAGTTTATTGTAACACAAATGAAAATCATTAAATTATTTTTTAACTGGTAATAAAATAATCTGTTAAATGTCCTGGAAAACCTTACAGCCTTATTAAATTGCGATTCGGCCAATTCTAAAGGGCTCTATATAAGCACATAGCATATTTTTTTTTACAGAATTTAATAAGGCTGTTAGTTTATATGCCCAATATATATATGTTTTATGGAAAATATTTACATTCTATCAATTTCAATGTATTTTTTACTTCTCCCGTTCACATTCTCATTTGAGAAACTGATACATAAAAAAATGGAATGTCTGTTCGAAATAAGAAAAACAAATACCTGGGATCATGAATGATCAGTTCTGTGAAGTATTCAAATGAAGCTTCTCTGTATAAATCCTCAAATACCTAAAAAGTAATATATCCATAATAAAATTAAGCCAATCACATTATTAAAAAACGCAGAAAATTTCAGAATAAAATGTATATTATGTATTTAGAATAAATGCATGTAATATACTTGAAAAGATACACAAATTAAGGTTGAAATTCACATATTTTAGATTGAGTGGCCTTGTTTAGATTTAACCAGCAACATGTGTAGTGTTTGATCTCAAATGAAGCATGATACTAACCCAAAATAAATGTAAGCACCTCTTCAAGCACCTTCATTTTATTAGATTACTTCATCTGTAATCTAATTCTTAAGTGAGATGGAGACTGGCTGCTCAGACCTCTAAGACTGACTGCAGCACTGTTAGGGGGAAGAGTCTCACTGAGAGAAACAACAGCTTTGGGGAAACCTTAAAGAAATCCTTACAGTACTGAGAGAGAGCTGCAGTACTGAGGGAGAGCCTCACTGAGAGACACTCCAGGACTTGGGGCTTGTTTACATGGCTCCCATAGGATATTTTATGAGTTAATGATTTAGGTAAGCCCTAATGTAGCTATAACAAGCTGTATACACTTTTTTTTTTTTTTATAATGTCATTTTATTATTTTAACTGTAATTGTTTACATTTTTATTGTCATTTTCTTTTTTTTCTTTATTTCTTATTTTATTATATATATGTTTTTTTTTTCTTGTAATGATTATTTTTTCCTCTGCTTTTAGGTTAGTGTAGATAAAAAAAAATTGGGAGGGGAGTAGTGTTAGCGACTATGGGATCCTTATGGACTTCGATGGGGGGATAGAGTCCATGTGCATCCAAAGGATCTCTAGTATTGGTGGTTAACATGCCGTGGTGGTCCATAGGGAGCCCCAAGGTTGTAGGATATTATGCAATAAGGGTCCATAGGGACGCTTATGGTATGGAGTTACTACTTGCTGTCAGTGTGGTTCCTAGGGACCCGCATGGTATGGGGTTAATGTAAAATGCAATGGGCGTCCATAAGGAATTCCCATGGGAGACATTTAATCAAGCCTAGAGAGAGCCTTAAAGAGACAGACATGAGCACTGGGAGAGTGCTATACGAAAGTAGGAATCAGAGGCTCGTTGACGTGACCCAGTCAAATTAATGCACTTATCAAGTTGCTTGTTGAATCAGACCTCGCAAACAAAGTGAGACTTCCAGTAACATTACAAAACTTAGCTAGAATTTTAGCAAACCCTTCCCCAGATTTTTACAGTTATCAGTTTTATGGTTATTCTTACCTTACATACAGCCTTTTCAAATGTTTTGTATTGTGTTGAAAGGTTGTTCTCTACGGCTGATTGAAATGTCTCATTTAGTGAAATAATTACATTGATATTTTTTGTTTGAATATTACTTGTTTCTGTGAAAAATAAATATTCAGCATATTAAAATAAGACATAATAGCATCCAATTCTTTAACAATAAGAATACACAAGGCCAGGGTTAGAATTGCATCTGAGATGCCCCTAGGCAAAGGTTCCTTTGGAGACTCCCAAAAATAAAACAAACTTGAGTGATCTCAAAGTGATGGAAATCTGGGAGCTCTGCTTCTTTTGCCTGTAGCTGATATTATTCACCTCCAAGCATGCTAAGTAACGAAGTGAGGAAGTATGTAGATTGGCAGCAGAGGTCAGCCAATCAGATAAAAGTGTTGCTGTATATCTGCCTCCCAAAGCAGAAAGTACTTCCTGCCTGAAACACTATTTAAATTGTGTAACCTTCCAGTCATGTTTTAGATCACTTTTTTCAGTACATAAAACATGAAGTATGAATTTCCATAATGATTAACTGATTAAAAATGACCTACTAATATAATAGCATTATAATGTGAATTGTGTATACATTTAGGGAACAGCTATCATTTATATTATAAATTAGTTATCAGTACAGGAAAAATAAATGTATTATTATTGTAATCATCTTTTATTTGTAGAACGCCAGCAGATTCTGATTTGTTAGATGTACAATAAACACATAGATAACATTATGCATACATTTTTAATACAGTGTTTATTAATAAAATGCACAATCAGAGTATCACATTATATAGTGATACCATTTTTTATTGGACTAACATTTTAGTTTGTGTGACAAGCTTTCCAGAGTTGTACCTCTCTTTATCAAGTCAGAAGCAATACTCAATAAGATTTAACATGAGCACTGGAATATACAAGGCACAACAACACATCTGGTTATCAATAACATAGTTAAGCTACTTGTCTTGGCTCCCTATGAATGCACTTTTTCATGAATATAGTGAAAGACAACACTGTACTGAATTATATACATGCACAGCAATCACATATATAGTTGTGAGCGTACGAGTTGTTGCTAACGCTGCGGGCTCGCATAGCGAGCCCGCGGCCCTCGCGAAGCGAGGGCCGCGGCTCGCGCAGCGAGCCGAGGCCCTCGCGAAGCGAGGGCACTGCCCGAGGGTCTCAGTTGCTGCAAGGAGCGCCGAAGGCGCTCCTTGCCAGCAACTGAGACCCTCGGGCAGTGCCCTCGCGAAGGGCACTGCCCGAGGGTCTCAGTTGCCGAAGGCGCTCCATGCCAGCAACTGAGGACCCTCGCGAAGCATTCATATAATGATAATCCGCTAAAACGCATACCACAGATTACCCGCCATTTTACGCCAATGCAGAAGTACACCACTACGCTAACGGTTTGGTCTCGCGCACAGACAGTATTACACTGCACACATTCACCACACTTACACAGCAGCTCCACACCACTAATGCTGCAGCAACATCAAAACACATTGACAGCTCTTCAACACAATGCTTCAAAATAGGTAAAGTATATTCATTTATTATATTTCATTATTACACACCAAAAAGCATTAGCTACCTCATTTTTTGATGGGCAATTCGCTAGTATGATAATAAAAACAATGGATGACATGGCTTAGTGAATGAAGAGAAGCTTAATTCTCATTCTGTATAAAGGTGCTCATTGCAGGCGCAAGGCCCGCAAGACTTTGAAAAAGGCTGGCAGTGAGCCCTGGGGCAGTCAATGCCAGGCACACGATGAGCGCAAGGCACACAACGCTTTGAAAAAATACGACTTTAACAGCCGCCATTTATTCAACCCCGTAGCTTGGAAGCTGCCGGAAAACCGGCCAAAAAACAATTACTTCAAAAATTAACTTACAACTTCACACACAGCACAGGGGGAGAGGCAGAGAGCCTGTGAGTAAGGTTGCAAGCTAATTTGAGCTTTAATTGGCGTTTTTAGGAGATTGAAAATCGTCAGAGCAAGGAAAAAAATTACAGCCGTAAACCCGTAATTGTTTGGAAAAAGGCCCAAACGAGGCCAAAGGCAGTAACACTTAGCCGCTCATCGTGAGCCCCTCAAGACTTGAAAAAAGAACCAACGGTGCTTAGGCCCTTGGTGTAAAGGGGAAGGCGCTCTCTGTGGGTCTCGCCATAAGCGCCGAAGGTGCTCATTGCGAGGCATTAAAGTGGCGGGTTAACCAAGGCCTGCAATAAGTGGCGAAGCACGTAAAGTAGACAGTGGGAGAGGTTCTCAATCGCGAGGCCAGCAACTTAGAGGGGGGAGAGCCTTGCATTTTGTGGCAAACAGCATTGCCAGCCTTCAAATTGTATTGCCGTAATTTTTGACAGGCAAGTCGCTAGTCTATTATAACCTTTACATTTTCTTATTATCTACTTTTGCGTCTATCATGTACAATGTAAAAAGCCTTAGACTGCTGTAGCCTGTTATAATATATTTTGCAGTGTGCTGAATTGGGTGGTGGGGGAATAAACTTTGCCTAAGACCTGACACATATGGTACAGAGTATACATGCTAAACTTTGCACAGGACCATTTTTTGCACTATTGAGCCATTACTGTAATTTTGTTTTTCATCCTACAAATAGGGAATCTTAGTTTGATCTTCCAATATTTTTACAGCACAACTGCATGCACGACATGCTAAACTGACTGCGAATTAAAATATTTTTGCCCTATTTGTTCCTCCTTTACCCTCTCTATCCCTTCTCTCCCTCTCTCTCTCAATGTGCCTTCCTTGCAATTATTCATCACCAATCTACGCTGTGCATGCACATTTGCAAATATTCTTAAGGGATAAGTATGACAGTGGATGGATATTTACAGAAACGTTGCAGCTCTAAGCAGGCCTCATTACTCTTAGTGAGTACCTTAAACAGTAACTAGTGATGTCACGAACATCAAATTTTGGGTTCGCGAACAGCGAACGCGAACTTTACCAAATGTTCGCGAACTGGCGAACATCGGCGAACCGCCATAGACTTCAATGGGCAGTCGATTTTCAAAACCCACAGGGACTCTTTCTGGCCACAATAGTGATGGGAAAGTGGTTTCAAGGGGACTAACACCTGGACTGTGGCATGCCGGAGGGGGATCCATGGCAAAACTCGTACCGAAAATTACATAGTAGATGCAGAGTCTGGTTTTAAGCCATAAAGGGCATAAATCACCTAACATTCCTAAATTGTTTGGAATAACATGCTTTAAAACATCAGGTATGATGTTGTATCGATCAGGTAGTGTAAGGGTTACACCCGCTTCACAGTAACAGACCAATCTCCCCGTTTAATGCACCGCAAACAACCGCAAACAGTCCCTTTGCACAATCGCAAACTCCCCATTTGCACAAGGTTGGATACCAAGCTAGCCATGTCCCGTTCCTTGTCCTCAAAGATGTCATTGAAGGTCTCTTCCTCCACCCAGCCACCAAGGGTCCCCTCGAAAGTTGACAACAAGCCCCCTGGGACGCCTTCTGTATTTGGTCTTCCACCTCCTCAAAGCCACCTTCCTCCTCTGACTCCTCTTCTTCAGACTCCTCTCTCTGCGTTACCTCTGTCTGCGTTATTATAAGGTGTGTACTGTTAAGTAGTACTATTCCTATCAGTTTAATCCCTGTTACATCCACTATTAGGGGACGTGTATATGGCATTGATTTTTGGAACAGGGAGATGGAAAAAGATGCTTGGTCGGACCTCCTACTTCAAATTTGGGGCACTGCGCATGCAATCTAAGGTGCCACCAGATATGAGTGTCACTGTGCACTGGCAAAAGTTGGCAGAGTAGGCGCTGTAGGCCTTACACACACGCCTGTAGGCAGGCAACTGATATTCAATTGATTACAGTCAAAAAAGTGTTGTTTTATGTCACTGTACACTACGGTTGCACCACATATGACGTATCACTGTGCACTGGCAAAAGTTGGCAGAGTAGATGCAATAGGCTTCACACGCACGCCTGTAGGTAGGCAATTGCTATTCAATCTATTACAGTCAAAAAAGTGTTGTTTTATGTCACTGAGCACAATATAAGCTGTGAGTCTGACACAGGCAGGCAACTGAAATTAGATTACAGGAAAAAAATGGTTGTTTTCAATGTATGTTACACCACCAGGTATGAGTAGTGAAAATAAGCACACTATAAGCTGTTCGGTGTTAGCCTGTCACACACACACGCTGGCAGGCAGGCATAGATTACACAAAAAAAATTATAAAATAAAATAAATGATGTTCAAAGTTTCCTCAATGATAAAGTATAGGGGGCAAACCAAAAAGCGCATGTGTTCGCCGTTCGCGACGGACGCGAACATGCGAAAATCGCCGCAAATAGTTCTCCGGCGAACTGTTCGGGACATCACTAACAGTAACTACTACTGTCGGTCGTCAACTTTCTTTGACTTTTCAAGTTTAATTAATCTAGCCCATAGTGTGTCACTAATGCAAGTTAAATGTAAATAGATAAATTATATATTGACAGTACCAATTTGACCTGCCTTTACAACCTCTTTTGGATATTTTCGGCTGTGTTCAGAATGCTATCTTAGGGAAAACTCTGTGTCGTGCGGCTGGTAGACTTTAGTTTGCTGACAAAATGTTATCTATCACATATATAATTGTGAGCATGCGAGCCAGCTCAAGCCGTTGCTAACGCTTGCGGGCTCGCTACGGCCCTCGCATAGCCTGTGAGCTGACAGCACAGTGAGGAGCAGAAATCTGCAGCGTCCAGAAGGAGGCGGTGGGCGGGACTAGATTAACGGTGGGGCGGAGCTGGAGATGAAGTGGGCGGAGACAGTGAGACGGAGACATGAGACAGGACGGAGACATGGGTGGAGACATGAGACAGTAGGTTTGTATACTGCATGAGGGTGAGTGTAATATGTAGTATGTGCGTATATCTCTCTCTACAATGAGTGTGTGTATTACTCTGCTACGCCTATTGTTGCTAAGAAGACAAATTCTGGGACGGAACTACGGGTCCGCCATCTTGGTTATGGGCAAGAGCTGAAGACTGATAAGAAGTGCTGGCAGTAATGCTCTCCATGTTACAGCATGAGATACATTACTAGGGAATAAGCTGAAATTATCTCATTGACTGTACTTTATATATGACAGATTGCATTAAGGATGTGATGCTATGTATGAGATGTGTGTAGGGAAACAGCAGCAGCACTATATGTATTCATGTACACTCAGACATATCACATATATAGTTGTGAGCGTACAAGTTGTTGCTAAAGCTTGCTGGCTCGCATAGCGAGCCCGCGGCCATCGCATAGCGAGGGTCGCGGCTCGCGCAGTGAGTCGCAGCCCTCGCAAAGCGAGGGATGCAGCTCGCGCAGTGAGGGCTGCGGGCGAGGGCCTCAGTTGCTGGCATAGAGCGCCAAGGGCCTCATTTGCTGGCATGGAGCGCCGAAGGCGCTCCTTGCCAGCAACTGCGACCCTTGCAAAATTTACGTTAAAACGCAAACAACACAACACAACAACCGCGACCCTCGCAAACTTTACCTTACAACGCAAAAAAAAAATACGAGACACGTTACACACATTACGACCTCGCAAAAATCGCACGCAACTAGCGAACATCACAAAATGAAAAACACAATAAACACACACAGCACATACATAAAAAGCTTACCTACAGCAAGAGGGAGCATCCAGGACCTCAAAAAAACAACTTACACCTTAATTTCGCTCAAAATAAAAGAATTTACACACTCGAAAATTCTCTAACCGACAGAAAAAATGGCCGCCTAACAAAACGAAAACGAGGCTACAGCACTCTAAACACGCAAAACACCACAAGAAACTCGCAAAACACCACAAAAGACCTACGGATATTCCGCTAAGATGCATACCACACATTACCCGCCATTTTTCGCCAATGCGGAAGTACATAACTACGCTAACGGTTTGCTCTCTCGCACGCACAGTGTTACACTGCACACATTCATCACGCTTACACAGCAGCTCCACACCACTAATGCTGCAGCAACATCAAAACAGATTGCTAGCTCTTCAACACAATGCTTCAAAATACGTAAAGTATATTCATTTATTAATGTATTATATATTTCATTATTATACACCAAACACCCTTAGCTCACTTACAATTTCATTGCCGTCATTTTTTGACGGGCAATTCGCTAGTATATAAAATAATGTTAATCTAGTTTTAGATCACTGGCTCATTATATTAATGCATTTAAATTAGCAAAATTAATCTTTTTTTTATTGAAAATGAAGAAAGGAAAAATATTTAAACTGTAAGCAACACAATTCTTACCTATTGTAACACTGGCATTATTTGGTCCATTTTGACACTGGTTTCCAGTTGCACCATCAGGGCATACATGTGTGGACAATGTAGATGCAGATGCTGTTAAGAATATGAGAAAACATAAGCATAACATTACATGGTTTTATAAGAAGCATATGCAAGGGAAAAACAAATAAGTGTGGATTACTAAATACGTGGATTTTGTTGTGATTGTATTACTGATACCAGGAGCAAGTAGAGAAACATGTGTAATGACTTAAAGAGCCACTTAATTCAGCACAATTTTGACCACATCACAATAAACATCTCCTAAAAGCATCCTAAATACATTTTGCATTTTTGAAATATGTGCATTTGTCACTGAGAAAACAAATAAAACCTCTGTTTACATGTGGAATAGACTGCTCACTTGCTTTTGCATTATTGCAGCCAATCAGTTACAGGGGCATGTGTCCCACTCAAGATAAGGGTAAGAATGCTTACATTTCCAGTTTGAAGGGAACAGAATGTGTAATGTTTGCAATTTCTTATGGCAGAAAATGCAGGTTTCTGCTCTTTTGCCTTTCTGGAATTTGAACAATGCAGAGCAGCTCAGGGGAGACAGTGTTACTGTTCTGTGCTCTGGTGCTGTCCAAGTAGAGATAAAAAAAAAAAATCTATCTGTGTAAGCATTGAATGCTGGACTCACCTAAACAGGTCAGCTATGGGTTAACTGATCGCATTGCAGATATTGAAGGAGTCAATTTAAAGGATCCCTGAACTCTGGAAACATGAAATAATTTTTACATTGAATCAAAATCAACCTCTTCTATGCTTTTTTTAAAATATCTCAGTTAAATATATGAGGTATTTTGGGCTTTCTTGGCTTATTCTGGTGTTTATATTGCACAGTATAGGGGCTTCCATCCCCCCCCCTCCTCCACACACACATTTGACCTGAGTCGTATCACCCTCCATCTTTTTTAGCAAGAGATTGCATGCAATAGAAGATGCACATATTATATCACTGTTGGTGCTGGAGCCATCCACATAAATGAGCAGGGTCTACTTACAAAATGGCAAGAAGAGACTCTACACAGTGAGTTGTTTGTGTGATTCACCCCCCAAGAGGTAAGAATACTGAGTAATCAAATAAAGTGTTGGAGAATGTATGTTCAAAATAATATTAACACATCAGAAGCCAATCAAAAAAGGGCAAATTAAATGGTACATGATCTCAAAGACAAAATGCAGATAGTGGAAATGTTACATGACAAAAAGTATGAAAATATTTAATAAAGTTCAAGAGGGAAATATCTTCCAGAGAAAAGAGGAATACAAAAGGTCATGATTTGATGTTGAAAGGTTTAGGGTTAATGCATTAAAGTACTCATTTACAGAAACAGTAGTAGATAAGGGAAAGCTTTCTACTTGTAGTAGTAGTGTCAAGTACAGTTAAGGAATTTTAACATGCCTGGGAAATGCATAAGCCCATTATGAGGCTTAAGTATTCCAACATTTTAGGTAGACAGAATGAGCAGACAAGGTGGACCTTTTTTGGTCTTTATCTGTTCACAAAGCTTTGCATATTTCTCATCCAAATACTTATTTGCAAGCATCCCTTCTTTTATTCTCCCCAAAACAAACACCTTTTCTCATTCTCTCCAAGGATGTGCTCTCCTTATATTCCCCCAAACACATTCCTTTCTTGTATCACCTTAATAGTACCACCTTCCACTTCTCGCCCAAACATACACTGGCTCTCATTTGCCTTTAAACACATCCCATTTTCAATTTCCCATAATCACACAGCCTCTTTTTAAACATTAAAGGGCCAATAACAATATGAAGTTATAAAACAATAATAACACCAAGACAATGTTGCGACTACTACACAAGGGTATTATCTACCCATGGGGAAGGAGAAGGGGGAGGGTTACAATAGAGAGTAGGGAGGTATCACTAAGTGACTCAAATACAGTGGCAAGCACTTCACAACGGCAGAGCCATAGCAACATAAAGTGTATGCTTGCTAATGCAAGAAGTTTGCCTGGGAAAATGGGAGAGCCTGAATTATTAGCAGTACAAGATAAATGGGACTTAATAGGCATTACTGAAACATGATGGGATGAATCTCATGACTGGACTGTTAATTTGGATGGTTATAACTTATTTAGGAAACAATGGGGTAATGGTAGAAGAGGAGGTGGGATTTGTCTGTATGTTAAGCCTAGTTTTAAACCTGTAGTCAGAGGTTATGGTGTTTATGGTGGAATTAGTGACAAAATTGAATCTTTTTGGGTTGAGTTAAATAGCGGAGGAGCTAATTCTAATCGAATATTGGTAGGACTATGCTATAAACCGTCAAATATAATTGAGGGCGATGAATTGCAATTATTGTTGCAGATAGATAATGCAGCAAAACTGAATGAATGAGACCAGCAGTTCAGCTAAGGGGAGCAGGTTCTGGATTAAACTCAGTGATAATTATCGGGCCCAGGTTAGCATGTAGTCATTCAAAAGTAATATTGATATAATATCAAATGTTAAAATAGGGGAACCCATGGGGAATAGTGATCACATTACAGTCTCATTTGAGATTGAGTACAAAAAACAGAGTTATAAGGGGCCAACAAACTCAAAATTTTAAAAAAGCTAACTTTAATGGGCCAAGGGCAGCAATACAACATATAGACTGGGACAAAGAACTTCCAGGGAAAAATGCTGAAAATAAATGGACAACATTCAAATCCTTACTAAATATACATACACATCGGCATATACTCTGTGAAAATAAAATGAATAGGAGTAAATAACATCCCATGTGGCTTAACAATGACTTAAAGATCAAGAAGAAGGGAACAAAGTCAGCTTTATGTAAATATAAGGAAATCAACAAGGCTTGCAAAAGAGCTATTAGACTAGTTAAAATAGAAAATGAGAAGTCAGTGGCAAACGAGAGTAAGACTAACCCTAAAATATTTTTTAAATATATTAATGGGAAGAAGGAGAGGACGGAAGCTATAGGAACGTTACAATCTGACACAGGCCATCTGAAAATTAGCGACCAGGAAAAGGAAGATGAGCTAAATAGATTATTTTCTTTTGTATACACAAGGGAGGTACCAGTGGTTGGGATACTGCAACAAAACGGGGCTACACTACCATCACTAAATAATTGGCAGGCAGAAATCCAAACTGGTTGCAAAAAATGAATGTTAATAAAGCCCCAGGTCCTGATGGAAAACATCCAAGGGTACTGAGGGAGCTGGGTTCTGTAATAGCCAAACCATTATATCTAATTTTTCAAGACTCACTCACCACAGGGTCGCTATATACGTATTTTTTTTTTTTTGTATCAATAGTTTTTTATTAAAGACATTTACATTATAGTTAATATTTCTTTTCAAATTACAATATAAGTATATTTGTCTCAAAAATCAAGAATATGATTAAGTACATTTTTTTTAAGTTTATATTCAGAAACTTGTAATAAACTCATAAATAAAGAACAAAATACTTTACATGTTTTTGTCCTATTTTTTTTTTATTTTTGTTATCAGAAATTCTCAAACTAATTTCAAGTTCTAGCCAATTAACTGCTTCACACAGTTACCTAAGATTACAAAGTAAAGCAGATAGGCTATATAGAAAAACAATATTTATAAAAAAAAATCATATTACAGCAAACAAAATGAACAAAATTAGTAAAATATTTGCCATTTAATTGTTCTCACTAATACATTAAGCAAGAATATTTTTTATAAGGCGGATCTAGGCTGGGGTCTAGGTCATCCTAGTCTCCCACACTTAATAGCGTAGCTAGGGGGTGGTGCCAGGGGCGGACCGCCCCGGGTGGCACCTCCTTGTGGGTGGCAAAAATGCCCCCAGTTGCCACCACCTAGAATCACTCCCTCCCCTCCCCTGGCTCCCTCCACCTGCACCTCCCCCTGGCTCCCTCCTCCTCCAAAGCCCTTGCTCTTAGTCCGGGGGAGTAAAGGAGGAGCTGATGATGGGAGGAGTCACCAGTGGGAAGAGCTTCCGAACCGGCGCGGGTACACAGGTAAGTAAAGTGTGTGGGGGGAGGAGAGATAGAGAAAGGGAGAGAGAGACACATGGAGACACAGAAAGAGAGAGGAAGAGGGGGAGAGAAAGAAAGAGAGGAGCAGATAGAGGAAGGAAAATAAAGAGGGGGGAAAGGGAGAGAAAGAGAGAGGATATGGGGAGAGAAAGAAAGAGAGAGGCAGATAAAGAGGGGGGAGAAAGAGAGATGGAGAGGGGAAGAGAGAGAAAAAGAGGGAGAGACAGGTAGAGGGAGATGAGACAGAAAGAGGGAGATACAGGAAAAGGGGGAAGAGAGGAAGAGGGAGGAGGTGAGAGAGAAAGAGGGGGAGAGGGGGAGAGAGAGAACAAGGGGAAGAGAAAGAAAGAGGGGGGAAGCTAGTGAGGGAGACAGGGTGGGAAGAGAGACAGAAAGAGGGAGGGAGAAGAGAAAGAGGGGGAGAAAGAGAGATGGAGAGGGGAAGAGAGAGAGAAAAGAGACAGGGAGAGACAGAGAGAAAGAAGAGAAGGGAAAAATAGGGAGAGAAAAGGAGAGAGGAGATGGGAGAGAAAGAGCGGTGAGAGAGAGAGAAAAAGAGGAAGAGACAGGTAGAGGGAGTCAAAGAGATGAGGGACAGAAAGAAAGAAAGAGGAGAGATAAAGAGGGAGAGAAAGAGAGGTGGAGACAGCACAAGGGAGAAAGTGAGAGGGAGATACAGAAAAGGTGGAAGAGAGGGAAAGAGAGGAGGTAGAGAGATGGAGAGAGAAAAAGAGGGAGGAAGGAGAGAGGGAGAGTGAGGGAGAGGGGAAAGGGTTAGAGAGAGAACAGGGAGGCAGAGAGAGAGACAGAAAGAGGGAGAGAGAGTTGGAAGAGAAAAAGAGGGCGAGGGAAAGAGAGGGGGGGGAGAGACAGGGATAGAGAGAGAGACAGAGAGGGGGAGAGAGAGACAGAGAGTGGGAGAGAGAGAGATGGAGAGAGGGAGAGAGGGTAGAGAGAGACAGAGAGGGGGAGGGAGAGACAGAGGGAGAAGTGAGAGACAGAGAGGAGGAGAGAGAGAGACAGAGAGGTGGGCAGAGAGAGACAGAGAGGGGAGAGAGAGAGACAGAGAGGGAGACAAACAGTGGAAAAGACACCGAAAGGTAGAGGGAGAGACAGAAATAGGGGGAGAGAGAGAGAGAGAAAGAGGGGAGGAGAGAGAAAGAGGGCAGAGAGACAGAAAGGGAGAGAAAGATATGGGAGAGAGAAAGATAGGGGGAAGACAGAAATAGAGAGGGAGAGAGTGAGAGGGGGAGAAAGAGGAGAGAGAGGGAGAGAAAGAGAGGGGGTAGAGAGAGAGAAAGAGTGGATGAGACAAAGAGACACAGGGAGAAATAGGAAGATAAAGAAAGGGAGAGGGGATGAGGGAGAGAGATAGAGAGGGAGACAAAGCCTGGGGAGACACAGGAAGAAGAAAATGGAGAGAGAAGAGGGGGAGTTAGAGAGAAAAGGTGTTAGAGGGAGAGAAAGAAATAGAGGGGAGGAAGAGAAAGAGAGGTGATAGAGAGAGAGAGGGAGATGGAGACAAATATAGGAGAGAGATAGATGGGAAAGAGAGGGGAGGGGGAGAGTCAGAGGAGGAGAGAGTGACTGAGATGGAGACAGAGAGGATAGAGAGAGAAAGACAGGGGCTGTTAAAGATACAGAGAAAGAGGGAGAGAAAGAGGGGGCAAGAGAAGTGGATGGGAGCTATAGGAAGAGGGAGGGAGAGAGAGAGAGAAAGGGGAGAGGAAGACAATTAGAGGGTGTGAAAAAGAAAGAGAGAAAGAAAGAGGGATGGAGGGAGTAGATAAAGAAAGGGGGAGACATGGGGACAGAGAGAGCGGGGAGAGAGAAGGGAGATAGACAGAGGTAGAAGGACACAAAGAGAGGAGAGAGAGAGTGGGGAAAGGAGAGAGAAAGAGGGAGAGGGGTAGACTGAAAAAGAGGGAAAGAGAGGGAGCGAGAAAAGGAAGAGACAAAAAAGAAGGAAGGGGAAAGAGAGAAGGTGATTTTATATATATATATATACTAGCGACTTGCCCATCAAAAAATGACGGTCAATAAAATTTGAAGCCATGGGAATGCTGTTTGGCACACAATGTCAAGCTTTTTATACTCTAAGGACCTTTGGTGTTCATTGCGAGCCTCTCCTCGTGTGTCCTTTGGTTCCTCTCTATATTTCTTTAAATACTAATTAATGAATTAATTGAATAATACATTAATATTGTTTGCCTTTTTCTAATTAATATATGTAACAGTTAATAGCCTGAAGAGGTAACAATCTGTTTTTATTGTCCTGCAGCATATAATATCCAGTGGGACTTTTGCTGGCCTGAGGAGATAGTTTTATGAATGTCCCATCTGTGCATTAGAAATAGGCTGCGTGCGCGAGGGCAAACCGTTGGTTTATTTGTGCAAAGCGCTACTTTAGATGCATAATGTTGTTAGTGGCAAGTTAGGATCTTAATACTGCAGGTGCACGTGACAACATTAGGAATTCCACTCCCCTGCTGTATGAAGTTCCGCAGGGGAAGGATATCCAACCGCTGAGCAATGGGTTTCGGGACAGGGCTGACTGAGGCCGGGCAGTCCAGAGCCTGGGGAGCTCCGCTCAATCACCTCCTCGTGGGCTATGCATCGGGTGCTATAACAATGTCAAAGAAATACATTGTATTCAAGTCAAACAAATATATGATCAGACCTGAGTATTTTACGACCCATGGGCCACAGGGATCTCCCACGGGCCGTAAAATGCCCAGGTCTGTTCTATACCCTTCTTAATACATGCAAATATTTTAAAGTACTCCCAAATCCCTTTCAAAATCAGATACCCCGAGATTTGCTCCAATAAGATTATAAATTGCATGGCTGTGTTTCCTTCCCAAATGCATAACTTTACATTTATTACATCTCATCTGCCATTTAGCTGCCCATTTCTCTAATTTATGTAAATCCCTGTGGAGGGAAAGCACATCATTATCTGATTTAATTACCTTGCACAACTTAGTTTCATCAGCATATGAGTGAGTGTCTGTGTGAGTGAGTATGTCTGTGTGAGTGTGTGTGTCAGTGAGTGTGTATGTCTGTGAGTGAGTGTGTGTGTGAGTGTGTATGTCTGTGAGTGTGTGTGTGTCTGTGTGAGTCAGTGTGTGTGTCTGTGAGTGAGTGTGTGTGTCTGTGAGTGACTGTGTGTCTGTGTGAGTGAGTGTGTGTGTGTCAGTGAGTGTGTGTGTCTGCGAGCGAGTGTGTGTCAGTGAGTGAGTATGCCTGTGTGTGTGTGAATGTGTGTGTCAGTGTGTATGTCTGTGAGTGTGTATGTCTGTGAGTGAGTGTGTATGTCTGTGTGAGTGAGTGTGTGAGTGAGTGTCTGTGAGTGACTGTGTGTGTCTTTGAGTGATTGTGTATGTCTGTGAGTGAGTGTGTATGTCTGTGTGATTAAATGTGTGAGTGAGTATCTGTGTGAGTGAGTGTGTGAATGAATTTATGTGTGAAAGTGTGAGTATGTTTGTGTAAGTGTCTGTAAGTGTATGTGTGTGAGTCAGTGAGTGTGTATGTCTGTGAGTGTGTGTGTCTGTGAGTGAGTATGTCTGTGAGTGAGTGTGTCTGTGTGAGTGTGTATGTCTGTGTGAGTGAGTGTCTGTGTGAGTGAATATGTCTGTGTGAGTGTCTGTGAGTGAGTGTGTGTGTCAGTGAGTTTGTATGTCTGTGAGTGTGTGTGTGTCTGTGAATGAGTGTGTGTGCCTGTAAGCAAGTGTGTGTGTGAGTGAGTGAGTATGTCTGTGTGAGTGTGTGAGTGAGTGAGTGTGTGTGTGTCTGGGAGTGTGTTTGTTAGTGAGTGTGTATGTCTGTGTGAGTGAGTGTGTATATCTGTGTGTGTGTGTGTGTCTGTCTGTGAATGTGTGTCTGTGAGTGAGTGTGTGAGTGTCTGTGTGAGTGAGTCTCTGTGCTAGTGAGTGAGTATGTATGTGTGAGTGAGTATGTCTGTGTGAGTGTGTGTGGCTGTGAGTGAGTGAGTGTATGTGTCAGTGAGTGTGTATGTCTCTGAGTGAGTGTGTGTGTGTGTCTGTGAGTGAGTGAGTATGTCTCTGTGAGTGTGTATGTCTGTGTTAGTAAGTGTGTGTGTCTGTGAGTGTGTGTCTGTGAATAAGTGTATGTGTCAGTGAGTGTATGTATGTGAGTGAGTGTGTGTGTCTGTGTTAGTGAGTATGTGAGTGAGTGTGTATGTGTCTGTGAGTGAGTGTGTGTGTCAGTAAGTGTGTATGTCTGTGTGAGTGAGGTGTGTCTGAGAGTGAGTGAGTGTGTCAGTTAGTGTGTATGTCTGTGTGAGTATATCTGTCTGTGTGTGTGAGTGAGTATGTCTGTGTGAGTGAGTGTGTATGTCTGTGTGAGTGAGTGCGTGTGTCTGTGTGTGAGGGAGTGTGTGTGTCAGTGAGTGTGTATGTCTGTGTGAGTGAGTGTGTGTGTGTCTGTGTCAGTGATTGTGTATGTCTGTGAGTGTGTGTGTCTGTGTGAGTATGTCTGTGAGTGAGTGTGTGTGTCTGTGAGTGAGTGTGTGTCAGTAAGTGTGTATGTCTGTGTTATTGAAAATGTCTGTGTGAGAGAGTATGTGTGTCAGTGAGTGTGTATGTCTGTGTGAGTATGTCTGTGTGAGTGAGTATGTGTGTCAGTGAGTGTGTATGTGTGTGTGATTGAGTGAGTTTGTCTGTGTGAGTGAGTGTGTCTGTGAGTGAGTGTGTGTGTCAGTGAGGGTGTATGTCTGTGAGTGAGTGTGTGTCTGAGTGAATGTGTGTGTGTGTGAGCAAGTGAGTGTGTGCGTCTGTGAGTGTATGTCTGTGTGAGTGAGTGTGTGTCTGAGTGAATGTGTGTGTGAGTATGTCTGTGAGTGTGTGTGTCTGTGTGAGTGTGTGTCTGTGTGAGTGAGTATGTCTGTGTGAGTGAGTGTGTATGTCTTTGTGAGTGTATCTGTCTGTGTCAGTGAGTATGTCTGTGTGAGTGAGTGAGTATGTCTGTGTGCGTGAGTGTGTGTGTGTGTCTGTGAGTGAGTTTGTCTGTCTGTGAGTGAGTGTGTGTGTCTGTGAGTGAGTGTGTGTGTGTGAGTGAGTGTGTGTCTGTGGATGAGTGTCTGTGTGAGTGAGTGAGTGAGTATGTCTGTTTGAGTGAGAGTGTGTGCGTCTGTGTGAAAGTGAGAGTAATTCTGTCTGTGTGTGGGGGAGGTCACGGGGCAATTTACTGGGGCTGGAGGGCAATTCACTGGGGCTAGGGAAGGTGATGGGGCAATTTACTGGGACATGGGGAGGTCACAGGGCAATTCACTGGGGCAGCAGGAGGTCAAGGGGCAATTCTCTGGGGCTGTGGGGCAATTCACTGGGGCTGGGTGGTCATGGGGCAATTCTCTGGGGCTGGGGGCAATTCAATTGGGCTGGGGGCAATTTACTGGGGCTGGGGGAGGTGATGGGGCAAATCTCTGGGGCTGGGGGCCGTTCTCTGGGGCTGGGAGAGGTCACGGGGCAGTTCTCTGGGGCTGGGGGCCAAAGTGTCTGACATCATGTGACTTCCCACAGTAAGGCAGACTACAGGTGCTAACTGAGCGTGCCTGCACAATCCCCAGGCAAAAAAGAAGCAATGTATAAGTTATCATAATTATCCCTGGGAATTCCAGGGGGTGTCAACATTGAGGGAAACTGAAAATCAGCAAACTTCAACGGTTTAACTGTTTACTTTGGATTTTTTTCAATGTGTATGTCTGTGTGAGTGAGTGTGTGTTTCAGTGAGTGTGTTTGTCTGTGTGAATGTGTGTGTCTGTGAGTGAGTATGTCTGTGAGTGAGTTTGTCTGTCTGTGAGTGAGTGTGTGTGTCTGTGAGTGAGTTTGTCTGTCTGTGAGTGAGTGTGTGTGTCTGAGAGTGAGT
Source organism: Discoglossus pictus (assembly GCA_027410445.1). NCBI lineage: Eukaryota > Metazoa > Chordata > Amphibia > Anura > Alytidae > Discoglossus > Discoglossus pictus. The sequence goes on from CM050169.1 coordinate 167,660,092, forward strand.
GTGTCTTTGTGAGTGAGTGTGTGTCTGTGAGTGAGTGTCTGTGTGAGTGAGTGAGAATGTCTTTTTGAGTGAGAGTGTGTGTGTCTGTGTGAAAGTGAGAGTAATTCTGTCTGTGTGTGGGGGAGGTCACAGGGCAATTAACTGGTGCAGCAGGAGGTCACAGGGCAATTCTCTGGGGCTGGAGGGCAATTCACTGGGGCTGGGGTGGTCATGGGGCAATTCTCTGGGGCTGGGGGTAAATTCATTGGGGCTGGAGGAGGTCACAGGGAAATTCTCTGGGGCTGGGGGCAATTCTCTTGGGTTGGGGTAGGTCACGGGGCAATTCTCTGGGGCTGGGGGGCAATTCTCTGGGACTGGGGGCAATTCACTGGGGCTGAGGGAGGTGAAGGGGCAATTCCCTTGGGCTGACGGGCAAGTTACTGGGCTGGGGGAGGTGACGGTGCAATTCTCTGGGCCTGGGGGGAATTTACTGGGGCTGGGGGAGGTGATGGGGCAATTCTCTGGGGCTGGGGGGCAATTCTCTGGGGCTGGAAGAGGTCACGGGGCAATTCTCTGGGGCTGGGGGAGTTGAAGGGGCAATTTCCTGGGTCTGGGGGCAATTCTCTCTGGCTGGGGTAGGTCACGGGGCAATTCTCTGGGGATGTGGGGCAATTCACTGGGGCTGGGGGATGTCATGAGGCAATTCTTTGCAGCTGGCGGCCAATTCACTGGGGCTGGGGGAGCTCACAGGGCAATTCTCTGGGGCTGGGGGGCAATTTACTGGGGCTGGGGGAGCTCACAGGGCAATTCTCTGGGGCTGGGTGCAGTTCTTTGAGGCTGGTGGAGGTCATGGGGCAATTCTCTGGGGCTTTGGGGCAATTCACTGGGGCTGGGGGATGTCACGAGGCAATTCTCTGGGGCTGGGGAGCAATTCACTGGGGCTGGGGGAAGTCACGGGACAATTGTCTGGGGCTGGGGGCAATTTACTGGGGCTGGGGGAGGTGATGGGGCAAATCTCTGGGGCTGGGGGGGGAATCTCTGGGGCTGGAGGAGGTCACAGGGCAATTCACTGGGGTTGGGGGAGGTCACAGGGTAATTCTCTGGGGTGTGTGGCAATTCTCTGGGGCTGGGGGGCAATTCTCTGTGGCTGGGGGACAATTCACTGGGGTTGGGGGAGGTCACGGGGCAATTCTCTGGGGCAGGGGGACAATTCACTGGGTTTGGGGGAGTTCCCGGGGTAATTCTCTGGGGCTGTGGTGCAATTCACTGGGGCTGAGGGAGGTCACGGGGCAATTCTGGTGGCTGGGGGGCAATTTCTGGGGGGCTGGGGGCAATTCTCTGGGGCTGGGGGAGGTCACAGGGCAATTTTCTGGGGCTGGGGGGCAATTTACTGGGGCTGGGGGAGGTGATGGGGCAAATCTCTAGGGCTGGGGGCAGTTCTCTGGGGCTGGGGGAGGTCACGGGGCAATTCTCTGGGGCTGGGGGGCAATTCTCTGGAGCTGGGGGGAGTATCACCTGGGATGTAGATAAAACAATGAGTGAATGAAGGGACAGAGATCTAAAGGAAAGGAAAGTGTCTGACATCATGGGACTTTACACAGTAAGGCAGACTACAGGTTATAACTGAGCGTGCCTGCACAATCCCCAGGCAAAAAAGAAACAATATATAAATTATGATAATTATCCCTGGGAATTCCAGGGGGTGTCAACATTGAGGGAAACTGAAAATTAGCAAACTTCAGGCTAACTGTTTAACTGTTTACTTTGGAATTTTTTCATGCAAAAAATGTTTTTCAGCCACTATAAATTCTCCCCTATCCGATGCATTAATAATCCAGCTCACTTACATATACCTTCAAATAAAGAAAATGGATATTCACAGTTAGGAGGTTAAACTGTGGAATTCTCCACCAAAGGAGGTGGTGACAGCAAATTCGATAGATAACTTTATAAAGGGGTTAGATATATTTTTGAATAAAGTGGGCATTCAAGGTTATCCTAGATAACTAGCGAAGGAATATTGATCCAGGGAGAAATTTAATCACCAGTCTCTGGGGTCAGGAAGGAATCTAGCTTTTTTTCCCCCTTATGAGACAATTGGCGAAGGATCAGAAGAGATCTAAAAAGGTTGAACTTGGTGGACTAAAAGTCTTTATTCAACCTCAAATACTATGTAACTATGTAACATTTTGGCTGTTACTCAGCTCAAGAGATCCTCCCACCAGACTGATCCTGTTGTCAGTAACTAATCACTTTCATGAGTGAGGAATAGCTCTCAAGATGAATGACTGCCTTTTGCATATGGCTTCTGAGGTGTGAATCTGTGAACAATCCCTTGTCCCTCCTCAGTGCAGCTGTCTCTCCTCAATCCCTCTCTCCCTCCTCAGTTCCCCTATCTCTCCACAGTCCCCCTGTCACCTCCTCAGTCTTCCTGTCCCTCCTCAGTTCCCCTGTCCTTCCTCATCCCCTATCCCTCCTCAATCCCCCTGTCTCTCCTCGGCCCCCCTGTCTCTCCTCAGTCCCCCTGTCTCTCTTCAGCCCCCTGTCCCTTCTGAGTGCTCCTTTTTCTATCCCTCCTCAGTCACCATGTCCCACATAAGTGACCCCGTCCCCCTGTCCCTCCTCGCCCCCCTGTCTCTCCTCAGTCCCCCTGTCTCTCCTCAGTGCCCTGTCTCTCCTCAGTCCACCTATGTATCCTCAGTCCCCCTGTCCCTCCTCAGTCCCATTGTCTCTCCCCAGCCCCCCTGTTTCTCCTCAGCCCCCTGTCCCTCCTCAGCCCCCTGTCTCTCCTCAGTCCCCTGTCTCTCCTCAGTGATCTGTCTCTCCTAAGTCCCCTATCTATCCTCGGCCCCCCTGTCCCTCCTCAGCCCCCTCTCTCTCCTCAGTCCCCATGTCTCTCCTCAGCCCCCTGTCTCTCCTCAGTCCCCGTGTCTCTCCTCAGTGATCTGTCTCTCCTAAGTCCCCTATCTATCCTCGGCCCCCCTGTCCCTCCTCAGCCCCCTCTCTCTCCTCAGTCCCCCTGTCTCTCCTCAGCCCCCCTGTCCCTCCTCAGCCCCCTGTCTCTCCTCAGTCCTCCTGTCTCTCCTCAGTGATCTGTCTCTCCTAAGTCCCCTATCTATCCTCGGCCCCCCTGTCCCTCCTCAGCCCCCTCTCTCTCCTCAGTCCCCCTGTCTCTCCTCAGCCCCCCTGTCCCTCCTCAGCCCCCTGTCTCTCCTCAGTCCTCCTGTCTCTCCTCAGTGATCTGTCTCTCCTCAGTCCCCTCTCTATCCTCAGCCCCCCTGTCCCTCCTCAGCCCCCTGTCTCTTCTCAGTGCCTGTGTCTCTCCTCAGTGCCCTATCCCTCCTCTGTCCCCCTGTCTCTCCTCAGCCTCCCTGTCCCTCTTCAGCTCCCTGTCTCTCCTCAGTGCCCGTGTCTCTCCTCAGTCCCCTCTCTATCCTCAGCCCCCCTGTCCCTCCTCAGCCCCCTGTCTCTTCTCAGTGCCTGTGTCTCTCCTCAGTGCCCTATCCCTCCTCTGTCCCCCTGTCTCTCCTCAGCCTCCCTGTCCCTCTTCAGCTCCCTGTCTCTCCTCAGTGCCCGTGTCTCTCCTCAGTGCCCTATCTCTCCTCGGTCCCCCTGTCTCTCCTCAACCCCCCTGTCCCTCCTCAGCCCCCTGTCTCTCCTCAGTGCCCGTGTCTCTCCTCAGTGATGTATCGATCCTCAGCCCCCCTGTCCCTTCTCAGCCCCCTGTCTCTTCTCAGTGCCCGTGTCTCTCCTCAGTGCCCTGTCTCTCCTCAGTGCCCTGTCTCTCCTCAGTCCCCTTGTCCCTCCTCAGTCCCCTTTCTCTCCTTTTCTCTCACGGCGCATGTGCCTGCAGTGTTTGCAGGTGTGGCAGACACTGCTCTTTATATTATAAAATTGGGGCCCTATTAAATTCTCCCTCGTAGTTCTCTCGGTGCTCGCAAAAGGCAGTTTTCCTGCTGTTTGCGAGAACCGAATCTCTCGCAGCCTGCTTTACGATATGACTGCGAGAAAATGGCCGAGAATAGGCTCCGAGAGAGCTACGTAGCCTTAAATCTATGCACGAGTCTCGCATATCGTAAGAATCCCTACGTGGACAAAAAGTCCACGCAAGGGATCCGAAAGCCTCTACGTGCTGCCTCGGAACAGCCCGAGACAGCAGCGTGAGGCTCCCCCCTGCACCCTATACACATCCCCATGCTGCAGGGGTCTCTATCAGGACCCCTGCAGCACCCCCACATTAACCCCTTGCAGCGGGGGTCCCCGATCTGCATAGATCAGGCCCCCCGCTGCATTTAAAACTTTTAAATTCCCCGCCGCGGCTCCTTAAAGGGACCGCGGCACACTATTAGCCAATCCCGGCCGCGGCACTTAAAATTAACCCCCCTCTATGCTGGGGGTCCCCATCGGGACCCCCGAAGTGTCCCCACATAAACCCATTGCAGGGGGGGTCCCCGATCTGCATAGATCAGGCCCCCCGCTGCATTTAAAACTTTTAAATTCCCCGCCGCGGCTCCTTAAAGGGACCGCGGCACACTATTAGCCAATCCCGGCCGCGGCACTTAAAATTAACCCCCCTCTATGCTGGGGGTCCCCATCGGGACCCCCGAAGTGTCCCCACATAAACCCATTGCAGGGGGGGTCCCCGATCTGCATAGATCAGGCCCCCCGCTGCATTTAAAACTTTTAAATTCCCCGCCGCGGCTCCTTAAAGGGACCGCGGCACACTATTAGCCAATCCCGGCCGCGGCACTTAAAATTAACCCCCCTCTATGCTGGGGGTCCCCATCGGGACCCCCGAAGTGTCCCCACATAAACCCATTGCAGGGGGGGTCCCCGATCTGCATAGATCAGGCCCCCCGCTGCATTTAAAACTTTTAAATTCCCCGCCGCGGCTCCTTAAAGGGACCGCGGCACACTATTAGCCAATCCCGGCCGCGGCACTTAAAATTAACCCCCCTCTATGCTGGGGGTCCCCATCGGGACCCCCGAAGTGTCCCCATATAAACCCCCTGCAGCGGGGGGCCCCGATCGGCACCGATCGTGACCCTGCTGCAATTCAATTTTAAATTTCCCGCCTCGCGGGTCCTCAAAGGACCGTAAAGGTCCTGAAAGGACTCGCACTAAAAATAATAACCCCAGGCAACTATAATTACCCCATTAACTCATGATGGTCAATCCAGACCACCATAAGGCCTAAATTAACCCATTAACTCATGGTGGTCAATCCAGACCACCATAAGGCCTAAATTAACCCATTAACTCATGATGGTCAATACAGACCAGCATAAGGCCTAAATTAACCCATTAACTCATGATGGTCAATACAGACCAGCATAAGGCTCTATTTAACCCCATCAGTCCCATAAGGGTATATTATTACCATTATGGGCCTGTTACAACCCAACATTAACCACATAAGTGCCATGATGGTCCTCAAGGACCATCATGACACTAACTACAAACACTACACTATAACCCCCAATAAACCATTTAATCTAAACTAACCCCCCTCTACACTAATCTATTAACACTTACACTACCTACCTACACTACCTACCCCCTAATAAACCTCCCCAACACTCTAATTACAAAAAACAAAAAACCTACAGTACAAAAAACAAAAAAACCTACAGTACAGAAAACAAAAAAAAATTACACACCTGAAAAGGAAAGACAGATAAACACAATACAATAATACATATAATACATTACATACATTACATACAATACATGACATTACATATAATATATTAAATATAATATATTAAATATAATATATTACATATAATACATTACATACATTACATACAATACATGACATTACATATAATATATTAAATATAATATATTAAATATAATATATTACATATAATACATTACATACATTACATACAATACATGACATTACATATAATATATTAAATATAATATATTAAATATAATATATTACATATAATATATTACATATAGTCCTAATCAAATACCCCCTATCTATCTAACATACAATCTATTTAATTTAAAATAAATCCTAACTATATCAAATACATCCCCCTATCTATCTAATATACAAAAAATCCTAACTACATACACAGACCCTTATTCTAAAATAAAATAAAATAATTACAGTCCTAACTACATACACAGACCCTAATTCTAAGCTAAAATCAATAAATTAAGACCACTTACCTTTAAGATGTTGCTTCAGATCACTAACCTATGGGTCAAACAAAAAAAAAAATTAGTACAAAACATTAACATCAAATAAATAAACATTATATACATTCTACATATTCAACTCACCTTTACAGCATGTCCAGTCACTGTTAAGCTCTTCCGGCGCGGCCCTGTTAAAAAAAAAAAACACAATACATGAATACATGAATACAATATATAAACAATAAATAAAATACACAAATAAACATCTAAATATACATTTAACTTACCTCCCCGCGATGTCCCCGGCCTTCTCTCCTTCAGCCCCGGCTGGGCCGCGGAACCATCCGCGCTCTAAAAAAAAAAAAGAAAAAAAACTAACGGAGGTCTGCACTGGCAGACCTCCCCGACGCTACTGAACCTCCCGGAGTCGTTTCCGGGAGGAAATTGGCATTGGCGGCTTGTGATTGGCTGAAAAAGCTGTCTATCAATTTCAGCCAATCAAAAGTCGTCAATGTGTGAGCCAATCAGGATGGGATACACCCCAATATCCCACCCTGATTGGCTAAAACACTTGTCTATCTTTATGGGAACCAATCACAACGCTCAGATGCCTTCAGCCAATCACTATGGGATACACCCCCACGGAGTGATTGGTAGAAGACATCTGCGCATCCTGATTGGCTCCTACATTGACGACTTTTGATTGGCTGACAGCTTTTTCAGCCAATCACAAGCCGACAATGCCAATTTCCTCCCGGAAACGACTCCGGGAGGTTCAGTAGCGTCGGGGAGGTCTGCCAGTGCAGACCTCCGTTAGTTTTTTTTTTTTTTTTTTTTAGAGCGCGGATGGTTCCGCGGCCCAGCCGGGGCTGAAGGAGAGAAGGCCGGGGACATCGCGGGGAGGTAAGTTAAATGTATATTTAGATGTTTATTTGTGTATTTTATTTATTGTTTATATATTGTATTCATGTATTCATGTAGTGTGTTTTTTTTTTTTAACAGGGCCGCGCCGGAAGAGCTTAACAGTGACTGGACATGCTGTAAAGGTGAGTTGAATATGTAGAATGTATATAATGTTTATTTATTTGATGTTAATGTTTTGTACTAATTTTTTTTTTTGTTTGACCCATAGGTTAGTGATCTGAAGCAACATCTTAAAGGTAAGTGGTCTTAATTTATTGATTTTAGCTTAGAATTAGGGTCTGTGTATGTAGTTAGGACTGTAATTATTTTATTTTATTTTAGAATAAGGGTCTGTGTATGTAGTTAGGATTTTTTGTATATTAGATAGATAGGGGGATGTATTTGATATAGTTAGGATTTATTTTAAATTAAATAGATTGTATGTTAGATAGATAGGGGGTATTTGATTAGGACTATATGTAATATATTATATGTAATATATTATATTTAATATATTATATTTAATATATTATATGTAATGTCATGTATTGTATGTAATGTATGTAATGTATTATATGTAATATATTATATTTAATATATTATATTTAATATATTATATGTAATGTCATGTATTGTATGTAATGTATGTAATGTATTATATGTAATATATTATATTTAATATATTATATTTAATATATTATATGTAATGTCATGTATTGTATGTAATGTATGTAATGTATTATATGTAATATATTATATTTAATATATTATATTTAATATATTATATGTAATGTCATGTATTGTATGTAATGTATGTAATGTATTATATGTATTATTGTATTGTGTTTATCTGTCTTTCCTTTTCAGGTGTGTAATTTTTTTTTGTTTTCTGTACTGTAGGTTTTTTTGTTTTTTGTACTGTAGGTTTTTTGTTTTTTGTAATTAGAGTGTTGGGGAGGTTTATTAGGGGGTAGGTAGTGTAGGTAGGTAGTGTAAGTGTTAATAGATTAGTGTAGAGGGGGGTTAGTTTAGATTAAATGGTTTATTGGGGGTTATAGTGTAGTGTTTGTAGTTAGTGTCATGATGGTCCTTGAGGACCATCATGGCACTTATGTGGTTAATGTTGGGTTGTAACAGGCCCATAATGGTAATAATATACCCTTATGGGACTGATGGGGTTACATAGAGCCTTATGGTGGTCTGTATTGACCACCATGAGTTAATGGGTTAATTTAGGTCTTATGGTGGTCTGTATTGACCATCATGAGTTAATGGGTTAATTTAGGTCTTATGGTGGTCTGTATTGACCACCATGAGTTAATGGGTTAATTTAGGCCTTATGGTGGTCTGGATTGACCATCATGAGTTAATGGGTTAATTTAGGTCTTATGGTGGTCTGTATTGACCACCATGAGTTAATGGGTTAATTTAGGCCTTATGCTGGTCTGTATTGACCATCATGAGTTAATGGGTTAATTTAGGTCTTATGGTGGTCTGTATTGACCATCATGAGTTAATGGGTTAATTTAGGTCTTATGGTGGTCTGTATTGACCACCATGAGTTAATGGGTTAATTTAGGCCTTATGGTGGTCTGGATTGACCATCATGAGTTAATGGGTTAATTTAGGTCTTATGGTGGTCTGTATTGACCACCATGAGTTAATGGGTTAATTTAGGCCTTATGGTGGTCTGGATTGACCACCATGAGTTAATGGGTTAATTTAGGTCTTATGGTGGTCTGTATTGACCACCATGAGTTAATGGGTTAATTTAGGCCTTATGGTGGTCTGGATTGACCACCATGAGTTAATGGGTTAATTTAGGCCTTATGGTGGTCTGGATTGACCACCATGAGTTAATGGGTTAATTTAGGCCTTATGGTGGTCTGGATTGACCACCATGAGTTAATGGGTTAATTTAGGTCTTATGGTGGTCTGTATTGACCACCATGAGTTAATGGGTTAATTTAGGTCTTATGGTGGTCTGTATTGACCACCATGAGTTAATGGGTTAATTTAGGCCTTATGGTGGTCTGGATTGACCACCATGAGTTAATGGGTTAATTTAGGCCTTATGGTGGTCTGGATTGACCATCATGAGTTAATGGGGTAATTATAGTTGCCTGGGGTTATTATTTTTAGTGCGAGTCCTTTCAGGACCTTTACGGTCCTTTGAGGACCCGCGAGGCGGGAAATTTAAAATTGAATTGCAGCAGGGTCACGATCGGTGCCGATCGGGGCCCCCCGCTGCAGGGGGTTTATATGGGGACACTTCGGGGGTCCCGATGGGGACCCCCAGCATAGAGGGGGGTTAATTTTAAGTGCCGCGGCCGGGATTGGCTAATAGTGTGCCGCGGTCCCTTTAAGGAGCCGCGGCGGGGAATTTAAAAGTTTTAAATGCAGCGGGGGGCCTGATCTATGCAGATCGGGGACCCCCCCTGCAATGGGTTTATGTGGGGACACTTCGGGGGTCCCGATGGGGACCCCCAGCATAGAGGGGGGTTAATTTTAAGTGCCGCGGCCGGGATTGGCTAATAGTGTGCCGCGGCCCCTTTAAGGAGCCGCGGCAGGGAATTTAAAAGTTTTAAATGCAGCGGGGGCCTGATCAGTGCCGATCGGGGACCCCCGCTGCAAGGGGTTAATGTGTGGGGGCTGCGGGGGTTCCTATGGACCCCTGCAGCAAGGTGTTCATGTGAGGACACTTCGGGGGTCCCGACAGGGACCCCCGCATTGAGGGGGGGTTCATTTTAGGTGCCTGGGGGGGGTTTGGAGTACCCCCCACGGCAATGCTTATGTGGGGGACTGCCGCGGAGGTCCCTTTTAGGACCCCCGCAGCACTTGATGAGGAGTGGGAGCCTGCGATATCATCTCGCAGGCTGTCACTCCTCATGTACATTTACGCAGTGTAGATACGTACGGCCCTGCTGCGTAGCTCACACGTTGCTCGCAGCAGGGCTAATTTAATAGCATTGTAAGTTAGAGAAACTTTGCAGTACGTAGGGCTTAAGTAGAAGCCTCTTATTTACGAGGCTGGAATTTAATAGGGCCCTTGGTTCTTAACTATCCTACCATAATTTGGACCTCTGTTGTTGTCCTTTAAGGGATAAAAAACACTAAAGCCCGTATTTAATTCCAAGCCCATAATTACCGTCATAAAGCCTGTATGTCTGCGGGTTGGAAATGTGCATCAGTTATAGAGGTATTTAATTGAACAAAGGGCCTAAGGCTAAAACCAGAAACCATGAACCCGTAGGTAGAATTTCAGGGCATGATCATGATCAAGTAAGCAAACCCTTTAGTTAAAATTTAGACAGAGCCGAATAATAAATGAGACCGTCATCATGACGTCCGTAAAACATGGAGTTTAAACTTCAATCGACTAGTGTTTAGATATCCGATATGTGATCAGGCTTGCAATCCAGCAATGTAGAAATCAATAAAATTGAATGAAGAAACAGTTCTAGTCCATGTAGGTGGCCTGACTTAACTCCTTGATTCCCAGGATTGATATAACACGAAATAAAACTTAAAGAAAATATATTTTTATTGCAAATTTGCGAGCTTGAGACTGTTGTGCAATTAATTCTAATGTCTTTGGGCCTCATTCTATTAGCGGCCGCAGCCGTTGCGGGGCCGCAAGGACCGGCCGCAAGCTATTCTGCTATTCTATTCCCTTACGGCCGGAGGCTCCGGCAGGCTTGCGGCCGGTGCCTTGCTATCTCTTGCGGCCGCTCGCGCCGGAGGAAAGCCTTTGATCTAAAACGGCCGCAAGAGATTTGCAATTCAATTGCTCCGGGAAACCTCTCTGCAAGTCTAAAAGCGAGCCGCAGCTTACTTGCAGGAAAGAGGTCTCGCTAGCACCAATTAAGCACATAAAATAGCTCAAATAAAGCCATCCTGCACTTTGAGAAGACTATAAAGGGATTTTAGGTGTTAGAAAAAATAGCACATAATTATCCTATACTCAAATCCGTAAAATATTTTATTTTTAATATCCGTAAAATATCCATGTAAAAAGTCCCGAGTGCTTGGAGCACCTCAGACACACCCACGCCGCAGCCGGAAAATAAACAGTTAATTCGAACTTGGGTTTGGGCTGATGTGCAAGCTTGAGAGTGGGTTCCTTTTAATCCTCATGTCCCCCAATATGATCCCTAGCATTTACAGAGCTGTACAGTGCAGGCTTGAATTTATTTTTGCGTTTTTATATTTTACAGCTTACGGCCGGTTCCAAGATATGCGGCCGGCCGTAAGATGAGATCCTTGCGGGGCCGTATAATAGAATCGCGAGTTAACTGAACTTTTACGGCCGATAAAAGAATGAGGCCCTTAGATTGCTTTCCCTGTATTTTAAAGTTCAGTGGTGTGTTTATATTTGCTTTTGCAGTGTTACGAACAAGTGTTTAACCCACTTGCAAGTCTTCTCTAGTACTCGTGAAAGTTTTTGCTACATTTGCTATTTAGGGGTTTGAAGGCAATTGAGGGCTTGGAATTCATTAAGGATTTTTTTGCGTCTTTAGCAAAACTGGTAACAATTGCGGGCTTAAAACTTCAAAGGAATAGATCGGACGGAGTTACGTTTTTGACAACCCTGGGAAGTTTAAGCCTGTAACTTTTACGGGCTACATTACGGGCTTCTGTAATTGTGATTTTCACAAGTAATTGGTGCCTACATCTACCTATTTAAAGTACAGAAGAATTTAAAAAGTGATATACCTTCCAGATCACAAAATTTAAAACATCTAACTTTATTTAAATTTTTTAAATAAAAATGACACACTTAAAAACGTTTACTTAGTGTAAAGGAAAAAGCAATACAATCCAGAGTGAATTTTAATTATCGTACTTCATATAGCAATTATTTTCCTTGCCCAGCATATACAGTATGCAAGTAAACCGTAATTATTCAAAATAAGCTAAACAGTAAGGCAGACTACAGGTGCTAACTGAGCGTGCCTGCACAATCCCCAGGCAAAAAAGAAACAATGTATAAGTTATGCTAATTATCCCTTGGAATTCCAGGGGGTGGCAACATTGAGGGAAACTGAAAATCAGCAAACTTCAGGCTAACGGTTTAACTGTTTACTTTGGAATTTTTTCATGCAAAAAATGTTTTTCAGACACTATAAATTCTCCTCTATCCGATGCATTAATAATCCAGCTCACTTACATATGCCTTCAAATAAAGAAAATGGATATTCACAGTTAGGAGGTTAAACTGTGGAATTCTCCACCAAAGGAGGTGGTGACAGCAAATTCGATAGATAACTTTATAAAGGGGTTAGATATATTTTTGAATAAAGTGGGCATTCAGGGTTATCCTAGATAACTAGCGAAGGAATATTGATCCAGGGAGAAATTTGATCACCAGTCTCTGGGGTCAGGAGGGAATCTAACTTTTTTTCCCCTTATGAGACAATTGGCGAAGGATCAGAAGAGATCTAAAAAGGTTGAACTTGGTGGACTAAAAGTCTTTATTCAACCTCAAATACTATGTAACTATGTAACATTTTGGCTGTTACTAAGCTCAAGAGATCCTCCCACCAGACTGATCCTGTTGTCAGTAACTAATCACTTTCATGAGTGAGGAATAGCTCTCAAGATGAATGACTGCCTTTTGCATATGGCTTCCAAGGTGTGAATCTGTGAACAATCCCTTGTCCCTCCTCAGTGCAGCTGTCTCTCCTCAGTCCCTCTCTCTCTCCTCAGTTCCCCTATCTCTCCACAGTCCCCCTGTCACCTCCTCAGTCTTCCTGTCCCTCCTTAGTTCCTCTGTCCTTCCTCATCCCCTATCCCACCTCAGTCCCCTTTCTGTCACTCCTCCGATCCCTGTCCCTCCGCAGTGCTCCTGTCTCTGTCCCTCCTCAGTCACCATGTCCCTCTTGTGTGACCCAGTCCTACTATCCCTCTTCAGTCCCCCTGTCCTTTCTTAAGCCCCCCGTCTCTCCTTAGTCCCCCTGTCCTTCCTCAGCCCACCTGTCACTCCTCAGTCCCTCTGTCTATCCTCACCCCCTATGTCTCCTCAGTCCCCCTGTCTCTCTTCAGCCCCCTGTTTAAAAATGCACGGGGATCATGCAAGTCAATTCCAATACAGGTGGAGAGACCAAGAATAAAAATAATTAGCAGACTAAATGGGCCAATCAATTATTATCTGTAATCCAGTTTCAAATATTTGTGCAAGTGTTGCATTCAAGCTGTAAATGTAAAATATGTGGTTGATAGGATACAAGGCATGGTATTGTCAGTGTATGATTGTATAGACATTTTATCAAGTAGAGTAATGATAAAATATTGAATGCTACAAACAATATTCTAATAAATTATAATACAATATAGCATAACTACAACATTATTATACAGCAATTAAATATTTAGCAAATAAGTATTTTGAACTCGATTTCACACTAATTATCTTTTCAATGGAGTATATAAAAGGTGAGGTAATACATAAACCTTCACATGTTTGAGAAGTACGCAACATAACTAGTGACATTGGCAGCTGTGCAGCCATGGATGTAATGGCAAATTTTTACATTTATTAATGGAAACTGCCATGACAGAATTAATTCCAAGGCATTTCAAGTAGAGCTTGCAAATATACTTGCAAACTCCCATCTACTGAGTATGGGCTAGGGAGGTGGAACCCTAGTTAGACCTCACTTTGGGCCTTATTCAATTGCAAGCCCGCAGTTGACTTCATACCAGACGTAAGTCTGTGAGCTTAAAATTTGCAACAGTTACATAGCCTTTCAATTGAACAAGCTCGCAACTACCTGGCCGAAAGCCTAAACCCTAAACCATGCATCCGTAATAGCATTTCAGGGCATGATCATGTTCAATTAAGCAAGGCCGTAACTACCGATTTAGAAGCAGCCAATAGTAATTGAGACCATCATCATGACATCCTTAAAACATGGAGGTTAAACGTCAATCAATTAGCGTTTAGAAGTCTGATATGCGATCGGACTCGCAATCCGGCATTGTACAAAATAATAAAAATGCATGAAGGAAATGTTCTAGTCGATGTGGCTGGCCTGATATGTATTAACTCCTTGATTACCAAGATTGAAATGAAACATAAAAAATAAAAAAATGTATTGCAGATTTGCGAGCTTGAGACTGTTGTGCAATTAATTCTAATGTCTTTCATCACTTTCCCCGTTTTTTAAAGTGCAATATTGATTTTTTTTATTTGCATTTACAGTGCTACAGACAGGTGTTTAACACCCTTGCGAGTCCTATCTGGTACCGGTATGATTTTCTTCTACATTTGCCATTTATGGATGTGAGAACATTTGCGGGCTTGAGATATTGTAGCAATTGAATAGCGATTTACATTTACGGGCTTGAAAGATCAAAGGCTTAGCTGGGTCAGAGTTAAGATTTTAACAATCACAGGGATTTTGAGCTTCTAAGCCGCAAAACGTTTTCGGTTGATGAAAAGACACCAATTGAATAGCAAATTGGTTTACGGGCTCCATTACAGGCTTCAGTAACTTACAATTGCTCAATTAAATAGTATAGTAATCAGAACGCAATTTAAACAAGGGTATCTAAAATGGTGCATGGTCTAAAACACAAGACAGCTAAGTAAAGACTTCATGACCTTAATATGTTTAACTTAGAAGAGAAAGGAAATGGTTGACAAGATATAAATCTTCCATTATGTCGAGGGTTTTAATATGTGAAGAAATCTCTCTCCTTCCATCAACTGCAGAATAGATCAATAAAAATTAGCAGAACCCCTTGGACTCTAAGGGCCTCATTCAATTGAATTGGCCAATTGAATAGGGCTCTATATAAGCACATAGCATATTTTTTTACAGAAATTTTTAGTTAGTGAACTTCTATCCAAAAGCAAGGTCTTTACTAACTAAAAACTTCTGTAAAAAAATATGCTCTGTGCTTATATAGAGCCCTATTCAATTGGCCGAATCGCAATTGAATGAGGCCCTAAGGCCATCATTTAAATTTGGCCAATTGAATAGGGCCCTAAATAAGCACATAACATATTTTTTTAAAGAAGTTTTTAGTTAGTAAGCATCTATCCAAAAGCAAGGTTTTCACTAACTAAAAACTTCTTTAAAAAAATATATGCTCTGTGCTTATTTAGAGCCCTATTTAATTGGCCAAATCACAATTGAATGAGGGCCTAGATGAGCAGGAAGTTGGGAAGATACTAAAATGAAATTCTTCAGGCACAAGCAGTATCTGTTGAAATATAGATTTTATCCAAAAAATAATTTCTGCTCATGAATTCTGCAGCTGCTAATATTGGTAGTTTGTTACAGATGTCACAGACGTATGACATTTTTCCCATATTACAGTGGTCCTTTAGCCATGTCTGATAAATTGTCTTAGGAAGGGGCAATATTTAACTCCACTTTTTCCGATTAATTCCTACTTTTAGCCATGTTTGATAAAAATACTCCAATATGTTTTAGCGGGTGAAAATATTTGGTTAGATTCAGAGACAAACTAAGATTGAGTGATATTAAGGATATTATTTTATATATTTTTACACTCTGCATCTCACAGATTATTACTAATAACTGCTGATAAAAACATGGGGCTCCATGTAAGTCATAAGTAAAGCAAAAGACTGAACATGCTCAGACCCCATGGATTAAATACACTGATCAAATAAATTACTTCCTGGGGTCTGGGCATGCCCATACTTTTGTTTTACACATCAGAAAGGCTGACTGACAGGTAAAAATTGTAAACTTAAATGTACATTTACATTAGGATTTTTTTTTTTTTTAATAACAGTCAATGAATAAAGTACTTGATATCACCTCATACCTTGTTTTAAAACTCTGCTAGTCACTTTAAGGTGGACACAATCATGTATGTAAAGTTCAAATACAAAGCACCAGCTGGAGATTCGCTAATTTTGGGATACACTTATCACCTGTTTTCTCACAAAAAATACCGATAAACTTCAACTGAGATTTTTCAGTGAAAAAGAAACTGGATGTTAAGCTAGATTTTACTACAGATAAAAAACAACACTCTCAAATCTAGAATAATGATTTCCTCATTGGCTCCAAAAATTTCAATTATGAACTTAAATTCTGGATCAACTATTTTCCTTTGGTTATGTTAATGACATATCATTAGTCCCTATTTTTTTTTCTAACCAGCATTCAAAAAATATCTAGAATATCGACACGACAACGCACATAACTACACAATTTCACAACTTGACTGCTTACTGTACACATTAACTGTTGTTATATACACATATTAGGATAACATATGAATAAAGAGGTTCTTCAAGGTATTCCATTACTTTTTAAATACATTATAAGCATTTACCTATCATCAACTAATCAAAAACCACCATAAATTTCAATTAATTTCACAGTTAAAAAATTTGGACTAAAACTGAAATAACCTCCATTTTTTTTACTTTATCCCATTATCAAATATTCTGAAACAACACAATTTGATAAAAGGGCTCAAAACAATTATATATAAAGTGAATTTACTAAACTTTAATAAATTGCTCCCAATATAATAAGGAAAGAATATTCACACAAAAAGAAAATAATAAACAATCTTTACCTGTTGCGTGTCCATAATTCCATAAATAAATTAAACTAATCCAGAAAATTAAAGAATTAATCCCAGGTATCCCAATTTCTACCATTTTGTGACCTCTCATTCCAGTGTAAATTTGTGGTAAAATGCAACATTTACAGCTCGGTATACAAGTTCTGGAGTTCAGTTAGTGATACAGTGTTCATAGAGCTGTGGTACTGCTACACAATGCATCCTAAGTTAACATGTCCTTGAATTGCAGACGTGATCTCCACTCTCCAGTCAGATAAAATCCTTTCAGGAACCGTTTTGATGCCCCACCTTGGTATCCGAGTTGTTGCTTTGTGTCGTAACGCTTGTGAAATGAATACAACTAACTAAGATTTAGCATCAGAGACTGAATGAGAATGCAAAGCACACCTTCTGCAAACACTGCTTAATAGCCAATATTGCAAAAAAACAACAAAGATGTGTCAATAAAACTTTTTCATCTCCGGCATAGCTGTTACTTGTATTTTACGTCATGGGTTATTTTAAGCATATTATAGTTAATCAGAAGGTCATTTTGCATGACAATGGTAAAGGAAATAGTGGTAGTGGGGAAGTCATGTACATTAAACAACAATAGTGGCATTATATGTTACATTTGGAACACACAACTGTACAATTGCACTTTAGAGTTGATTTATTATGAACTCTGTGGGACCTCAAGTAGTTTATGAATATAGCATACAATGTTCTTGTTTGGCACTTTAGGTCACTCAACTGTAAAAGAATTAAGGTTTTATTTGCTATTTGTATACGGCTAATCAGATTAAATATCAGATATTATTTTGTCAGTTAAGACTGGATTTACTGTGTTGTCTCATGTATTTACTGCACCCATTATACCTTATTTTAATCGCTATTTTAGTTCTGTCTGTGTTCTGATGAAGTCCACATCTCTCACTCTCTCTATTGTCATACAGCCTCATTCAATTGCTCCGTTTTTTAGATCCGAGGTTGCAAGTGGAAATCGCAAGCAAATTCCCTATTCAATTGCCTCCATTTTGCAACCTCGGATCGGGATCCGAGTGACGGCCCTGCGAAAATGGCTGACTTGCAACTCTGAGCTTACACCACTCTGAAGCCATTGATCTGTCACTTTCGCAGCCCAGAAAACGCAATCGATCGGGACCCCCACTGCATTTAAAATTCCTTAAAGGACCCGCGCTAAATAAAAATGAACCCTATCACTCATGGGGCTCTATGAGCCCCTAATTAACCCTGTCACTCATGGGGCTCTATAGAGAGCCCCATGAGCCCCTAATTAACCCTATCACTTAGGGGGGAATATACAGACCGCCATAAGCCTCTATTTAACCCCATCACTCATGGGGCACTATACAGAGCCCCATGAGCCCCAAATTAGCCCTAACACTTAGGGGGGACTATACAGTCCCCCATAAGCCTCTATTTAACCCCATCACTCATGGGGCTCTATTCAGAGCCCCACGAGCCCCTAATTAACCCCGTCACTCATGGGGCTCTATCCAGAGCCCCATGAGGCCCTAATTAACACTATCACTCATGGGGCTCTATACAGAGCCCCATGAGCCCCTAATTCACTGCATCACTTATGGGGGTCTATACAGACCCCCATGAGCCTCTATTTAACCTTATCACTCGTGGGGCTCTATACAGAGCACCATGAGCCCAAAATTAACCCTGTCCCTCATGGGGCTCTATACAGAAAATAAAAAAAGAATGACACACCTTCACAAATAGCACAAAACATTACAATACATACACAATAAATACAGTTCAAAAATACCCCTAACTACATACTAATTACCCCAAACTACATACTATTAACCCCTACCTACATACATGACACCCCTAGCTACCTACTATTAACCCCTACCTACATACATTACACCCTTACCTACATACTCAAATGTTGAAATAAGGCAACCTCTGGGAAACAGTGATCACAACACAGTCTCATTTGAGATTGAATTAAAAAAACTAAATTGTAAGGTGCCATCAAAAACTCTTAATTTTAAAAGGGCAGATTTTAACGGTCTAAGGGCAGCAATACAAAGTATAGACTGGGACAAAGAACTGGTAGGTAAAAATACTAAACATAAATGGACAACATTTAAATCCTTACTAAATATACATACTTATCACCATATACCAAGTGGGAATAAAAGTAAAAGGAGTAAATCACATCCAATGTGGCTTAACAATGGTTTAAAGATCAAGATAAAAGTAAAGGAGTAAAAAACAGGCATTTAAATTATACAAACAAGAGGGGACAGAGACTGCTTTTACGGGAGTACAAGGAAATCAACAAGGCTTGCAAAAGGGCTATTAGACTGGCTAAAATAGAAAATAAAAAATTAATTTCAAAAGAGAGTAAGACTAACCCTAAAATATTTTTTTAAGTATAAATTAAAGGGAAGAAGGTGAGGAAGGAAACTATAGGAACAGTACAATGTGACACAGGCTGTCTGTAAATTACCGCTCAGGAAAAGGCAGATGAGCTAAATAGGTTCTTTTCTTCGGTATACACAAGGGAGGTACCAGTGGTTGGGACACTGCAACATAGTGGGGCTACACTACATTCACCAAATAACTGGTTAACACAGGAAGAAATCCAAAAGAGGTTGGAAAAAAAATGTTAATAAAGCCCTGGGTCCTGATGGAATACATCTAAGGGTACTGAGGGAACTGGATTCTGTAATAGATATTATATTTAATTTTTCAAGATTCACTAAACACCGGGTCTCTACCAGATGACTGGAGAAAAGCAGATGTGATACCTATATTTAAAAAGGGAGCAAGGGCAATTCTGGGGAATTATAGACCGGTGAGCCTCACTTCTGTAGGGGGAAAGCTTTTAGAAGGGTTAATAAGGGATAATATACAAGAATATGTCTATCTGAACAGGATTATAAGTAGGAGTCAACATAGATTTATGAGGGATAGGTCATGTCAAACCAACCTAATTCGTTTCTATGAGGAGGTTAGTAGGAACTTGGATCAAGGCAACTCAGTGGATTTAGTCTATTTGGATTTTGCAAAGGCTTTTGATACAGTGCCACATGGGAGACTATTGTGCAAACTAAGGCATACAGGAATTGCTGTAAATATCTGCTCATGGATTGAGAGCTGGCTAAAAGACAGGAAGCAAAGGATTGTTGTAAATGGAACATACTCTGATTTGACTAATGTGGTAAGTGGGGTTCCTCAGGGTTCAGTATTAGGTCTTCTCATTCTTAACATATTTATTAATGACTTAGAGGTGGGACTGGAAAGTAGTGTCTCCATTTTCGCTGATGACACAAAGTTGTGCAAGGTAATTAAATCAGATACGGATGTTCTTTTCCTTCAAAGGGATTTAAATAACATTGAGGAATGGGCATCTAAATGGCAGATGAGATTTAATACAAATAAATGTAAAGTTATGCATCTGGGAAGGAAAAATAGCCATGCAATTTATAATCTTAATGGAGCAAATATAGGGGTATCAGATATTGAAAGGGATTTGGGAGTACTTGTGGACAAACCACCTAGGTAACAGTGCTCAAAGCCAAGCAGCAGCTGCAAAGGCAAATAAAATATTAGCATGTATTAGGAAGGGTATAGAAGCAAGGGAAGCAAATATAATTCTGACACTATACAAATCTCTAGTACGCCCTCATTTGGAATATGGAGTAAAATCTTGGGCACCACTTTATAAAAAGGACATTTTAGAACTGGAAAAGTTAGAGAGGAGGGCAATTCAGGGGCTAAGTTATGAAGAAAGACTAACCAAATTAAGCTTATTTTCTTTAGAAAAAAGGCATCTAAGAGGAGATATGATTACATTATATAAATACATCCAGGGTCAGTATAAAGCATTGTCAAGGGAGCTTTTTGTAGGAAGAGGTTTTAAACTGACAAGAGGACACCCCTTGAGGTTAGAAGTAAAAAGATTCCACCTTAAAGAAAGAAAAGGGTTCTTCACAGTAAGGGTGGTTAATCTATGGAATTCTCTACCAGAGGAAGTGGTGACAGCGGATTCAATAGATAACTTTAATAGGGGACTGGATTTATTTCTAATTAAGAAGGGAATTCAGGGTTATCCTAGATAATAAGAGAGAGTGTATTGATCCAGGGAGAAATCAGATTGCCAGTATCGGGGGTCAGGAAGGAATTTTTTTTTTCTTTGAGACGATTAGCTAAGTTTCACTTGGGATTTTTTTCTGTTTGCCTTCCTCTGGATTAATTAATAATTAAAATAAATAAATAGTTGATTAATAATTAATTACCAATTAACAACTAATTAATTAATAATTAATCCTCATATTGCAGATCAAAGGAGATCTTAAAATGTTGGAACTTGATGGATTGAAAGTCTTTTTTCAGTCTTAATTACTGTGTAACTATGTAACCATGTAACAACCAATCAGAAGATGCTATTCCCTTCAGCCTCAGGATGGGATATACCCCATATATCCCATTCTGATTGGCGGAAGGCAATTGTGCCTTCTGATTGGTTTAAAAAAGAGTGGCAGGTCCATCAGCCAATCAGAATGGGTTTTGGGGGTGTATCCCATTCTGATTGGCTCACACCTTGGCACCTTCTGATTGGCTGAAATGTGATTGACAGCGATTTCAGCAAATCTGAAGGTCAATATTGCCATTTTTTTTCTGGAAGAAGCGCTAGAAGCCTCATTAGCATCGAGGAGCCTTTCCAGTAAGGAGCTCTGCTATATTTTCTTTCTTTTTTTAAGAGCTGCAGATTTTTTTCAAAACCAGCCGAAAAAGACATCCAGAAGAAAGGGAACATTGCAAAAAGTTAAGTTTAATATATAGTATGTTTAGATGTGTATGTTGTGTTTATATTTGACTAATGTTATGTTTTATTTCTTCCAGGGGCCCAATTGAAGAAGACTACAGGAAGGATGGGGACATCGCAGAAAGGTAAGTTTAATATTTAGAATATTTATTTCTTGGTGTTGTGTTTATTTTTGACTAATTTTATGTTTCTTTTTTTTCTAGGGCTGCGACCTGTGGCAGGAACACCGTCGTCGCTAAAGGGACATCTGGGCAAGGTAAGTGGTCTTATTTATTCTATTTTAGGTTAGCTTTAGTGTTTTAAATGTATAGTTAGGGAATTAATGTATAGTTAGGGGTTAATGTATGTAGTTAGTGGTTAATAGTATATATTTAGGGGTGTAATGTATGTAGTTAGGGATTAATAGTATGTAGTTAGGGGTGTAATAAATATAAGTAGGGGTTAATAGTATGTCGTTAGGGGTGTAATGTATGTAGGTAGGGGTTAATAGTATGTAGTTAGGGGGTTAATAGTATGTAGTTAGGGGTATATTTGAACTGTATTTATTGTGTATATTACTGTATTATATTGTGTATGTATTGTACTGTGTTGTGTTATGTGTGCATGTATTTTCTTTTCAGGTGTGTAATTCTTTTTTTATTTTCTGTAGTGGTGAGGGTAGGTTTTAAGTAGGTAGAACTTAATAGGTTAGGGTAGAGGGGAGTTAGTTTAGATTTAGTGGTTTATTGGTGGGGATAGTGTAGTGTAGTGTTTGTAATTAGTGTCATGAGGGTCCTGGAGGACCCTTGTGGCACTTATGGGGTTAATGTTGGCGTTCTAATTGTCCCATGAGGATCTTTATAGACCCTTATGGGACTGATGGGGTTAAACTGAGCCTTATGGGGTTTTACAGTACCCCCACTGGCAGCCTTAGCTATTAGTGCACCACAAGCCCTTTAGGGACTTTAAATGCAGTGGGGGTCCTGATTGGGGCCCCCACTGCAAGGGTTCATGTGGGGACTTTTCAGGGGACCACCAGCATGAGGTTCATGTGGGCACCCTGCAGGAGTCCAAACAGGACCCCTTCATCATTTGGGTTAATGTGGGTCCAATGCCAGGGTCCCCTGCAGCAGGGTTATTTATTGGGAGTCTGCGAGTACACTCGCAGCCTTGAGTACCGTCGATCATGGCGGTCTCAACTCCCATTGGCTATTAGTAAGCAGTAGCTGCGGCCTTGCAGTCGCAAGCTTAGCTCCGCTTAGATCGGAAACATTGGTTTCCAATTTCGGATGTTGGCAGAGTGACTCGGCCTTGGCTAAATGAATAGCTTCGGGAACTGACTGGAACGCAGCTCGCAGCTCACTCAGAGACATGCGACCGTTGGCAAGTGAGTTGCGACCTGCCAATTGAATGAGTCTGATAATCTGTTTAGCAGACTTCTATTCTTTGATGTCTTTGCTCTATTAAAAACTGTGGGCCTAATTCAATTGCAAGCCTGCAACTCGATCGTTGTAGGCCGCATGTCTGCAATTACAA
The DNA here is from genome assembly GCA_027410445.1 of Discoglossus pictus. NCBI lineage: Eukaryota > Metazoa > Chordata > Amphibia > Anura > Alytidae > Discoglossus > Discoglossus pictus. Next base: position 167,683,019 of record CM050169.1, read on the forward strand.
TGCTATTCAATTGTTCAAGCCCGCAAGTTACTGTCCTAAAGCCAAAGCCGAAACCGTACACCATGTACTGGTTCGTAGCAGCTAAGGGTGGGAACATGATCAATTAAGCAAGACTGTAACCTCCCATTTCAAATCAGCCAATAGAAAATGAGGCATTATTACGGCAGTTACAATAGTTATCGATTATGTCACTTAATGTATATTGCCCAACTTCCCACACTGCTCTTAATAAGGAATTACCTCCCCCACTCTCTCTGACTCTCAATGAGTATGTCCTTGTAGTAGAACTTGAGACATTGGATAGGTTAGAATAACTCTTCTTGAAAGTCAATATTGTAATTATTTTGGATCTGCCAAAACTTTATTGATAGTTCAGTTGTATTCAGAAGCAGTAAATACCCAGGTTGGAAAGAGTTAAAGAGTATATATTTTTTAAATCTCTTGTCAATGTGTATTTATAAGAATGAAAAAGAACTGTATACAAAAAATGACTGACAAAAACATAATATAGACTTGTTCTGAAATCTTTCTGTCAGTAGGAATGCTTGACCTGGTCATTGATGAGGCTGCCATGGCGGAATTCCGAACTTGGCTTGCGGAGCCAGGGCCTTCCCTGAAACACATGAAAAGTCGTCTGCAGGGTAGGCCTAGTGGCATATGCCTGTATCTGCAGCTGCTTGTTGTCGGAGTGCTGTTTAGGATGTAGACTGCTTCCACATCTTTGCAGCTCCTGTAGGTCATGCCTCTCCAAGGGACACAGAAAGTGTCTATTTGCGATGATGCCTCACCAAGGGATTCTGTGATGCCTGTGATGTGGGAGTTATGTCAGACCTGCTTCTTCTTCCACATCTTTGCAGCTCCTGAGGGCCAAGTCATTGCCAAGGGACACAGAAAGTGTCTGTTTGCGACCAAGCCTCATGCAGGGATACAGAAAGTGTCTGTCTGCGACCAAGTCTTGCCAAAGAACACAAAAAGTTTCTGTATCTGGCCAAAGCCATGCAAAGGGACACAAAAGTTCCATCTCAAAGCTCAGTGCCATCTTCAAGTTCAGTGACATTTTCAAATCCAGTTCCTAAATTCATGCCTGGTACCTCTGGGCAAAGATATTGGCTATTAAGCACTGGCAAGTGGTCACTGACCTCACAGCAACCTAAAGGTCATCGGATTACAACATTTCTATTGGAGGTTCATAAAGGGTTTAGCATGATCATTGCTCACCAAGACAGAAGCTAAACCCAAGATATGGAATCCTCAGGCCCTCAAGGCATCCAAGTTACTTAAGAGTACTTTAACTTCTGCTTCAATAATCCTCCACAGATCTAGTTTGCTTTTTTTAAAGGGGATGCATGCGATTATGGGGCATGTGTTGTACTCTCCCGTCATCAGTCTCCAAGTGGTCCACTGCACCCCTGTGTCTGCTTTTCCCCCAAAATCAACAGTTTTGAAAGGAACTATGACATTGGCAACATGGAATTGCAAGCCATTAAGATGGCATTTGAAGAACAGGGACATGTACTGGAGGGAGCCAGACATCTCATCCAAGTCGTCACTCACAACAACAATGTATCTATTTAGAGTCAGCTTATAGATTAAATGCCATGCAGGATGCAGGCTTAAAAGTCTCTCAATTCAGATTCATGATTACCTACCACTCTGGATTCAATAATCTGATGCCTGCTGCCCTTTCCAGTAAGCTGGCCTAGAAAGTCCACCTAAGAAAGTCATACAATCAACCAGCTTCCTTGCTACTCTAACCACACCACTAAAGCAGCAAATCCATGAGACTCAAGCATATCATCATGCAGATCTTTCAGTACCTCCTTCAAAGCTCTCCATTCCTCCGGATCTTTGATCAGATCTTCTCAGGTGGGCACATGGATCTTTGATATGTGTCCACCAGTATCCTGGTATATGGAAGACTACTGAGTTACTCTCACCTTTTTACTACTGGCCCATTTATTTGGGAAAGGTTAAGGGCTTTGTAACCGCATTTGTGAACTATGCCCAGAAGAAGACAACTCAAGCCTAACCTCTTGAATTGCTTTAGGCCTTGGATATCCTACATTGTCCTTGGTCTCATATGACAAAGGACTTCGTTAATGAGCTACCTTGTTCCAAGGGCAATATTGTAGCATTGGTTATTGTTGTCCATTTCAGCCTCCAGGCTCACTTCATCCCACTGCCTACTACTTAGTTGGTGGATCATTTTCTATAAGAAATCTATTGCCAACACTGTATCACTGAAGCGATCCTCTTGGGTTGTAGGGTCCAATTTGTGTGCCAATTCTAGAGGGCCTTTACAACACAGCTGGTAATTACTCTCTATTTCTCTTCTGGATATCACCTGAAAACCAATGGGACCACAGAAAGAGTCAACCAATAACTTAAGCTGTATCTATGATGTTTTGTGACAACTGAACAGGATGACTGGGCTGATCAACTTCCACTGGTATAGTTTTGATACAATAACACCATGAACAATTATTCCCAAAGAACCCTTTTCTTCACATCTCATGGCTATCATCCAGCTAATATGTCACTGACCCATATGCCCACAGGGAATACAGCAGCCAAATAGTTGTGTGGAGGATCTTTTAGACTGTTGGCTACTGCGTTGTGAACTTCTCCTGAAAACAGTCACACAACAGAAGAAGTGGATGGAGAGGAAGAGAATACTGTCCCCAAAGATCAAAGAAGGTGACATGGTGTGGCTTGCTACAAAACACCTTAAGTTTTGGCAACCTTCCAAATAGCTTGGTTCAAGGTTCAATAGGTCCTTTCCAAGTAGACGCCAGAGTTGGACCTGTGATGGCCAGACTGGTGCTTCCTCCCATGCTTCACATCCATCCCGTACTCCACGTGCCTCTTTTCAAACTGTGGGTCCAGAATCCGTTCTTTCCTCAAACTTCTACTCCTCCTCCACAGAATCTGAGTATTGAGAAATTTGAGATGGAAAGGATCTTGGATTCCAGATTCTGTATCCCTGTGATGTATGTGTTCTGGCAAGCCTGCTTATGCTTCCACATCTTTGCAGCTGCTAAAGGGCCCAGCTATTCCCAAGGGACACAGATAGTGTCTGACTAAGACCAAGCTTCACCAAGTGACACAGAAAGTGTCTGTCTGAGACCAAGTCTCGCCAAGGAATACAGAAAGTGCCTTTCTGCGACCAAGCCATGCCAAGGAACACAGAAGTGTCATCTCCAAGTTTGGTGCCATCACCAAGTTCGGTGCCATTGCCAAGTCAAGTTCCTACAGTCAAGTCTGGCACCTCTGGGCCAAAGTACTTCATCCTTGAACATTGACTGGTTGTCACTACTGACATTATCTAATACATATTATTTAAGCAAAGTATCTGCTATTCCATAGGGAGTATATACTAAGATTTGACATCATCAAGAGTTGTCCAACATTTCAACCTTTAGTATATGTCCAAGTATGTTTGAAATATGGGGCAGAGCTACTACAGATGTATAGCACCAGGGCTGAAAAGGGACAGGGTCCCAGTTCTTTACACCTGCTGCACAGTTACGAGAGAGGTCCTAAAACTCTTATGCATCTCCCTTTACTAGATCTGCTACTGTTGAAATAATTTTTATGTGACAATGTAACAGTAGTGTGTGTGTATCTCTGACAATTAAAAACTGACCTTAATTTACAAACTACTTGTTCTTCCTTGTATCATATAACGGGAAGTTAAATGTTCAAAGCCTTTGAAATATGTTTTCATTGATAATGCTGTACAAAAACACAATATATTATTCAATCTTGACTTAGAGATCAATTTGTGGACTTGCGTAGAGAACCACTTAAACAATAGTTGTCTTTCAAATATATTGAATGATTCAGAATCAAGAGGAAGTTCTAGAACAAAAGGTCATATAACCTAAGATGTTATGTTTGCTGAATAAGTGAACAATATTATTTCACAGAGTGAGTAATGAAGTAACAGATTTTTAGATGAAATTTTTTTTTTTATGTATCTATTTATTCAGATTTTTCTTATTCAAGTAATATTACAGAAATAAGAAATAAGTACAATATAATAACACTATAAGAATGCACATTTGTTTTTACACTCCTGGATACAGGCATGTGTGTTTAAATGCTTGGCTATGTGGTAAATATTTGCTTACATTTTTTACTTTGAGTATATTGGTGTCTGTCCAATTGTCACTAAATATTAGCATGTCTATTTGTTAACATTATAGAGTGGCCACTGATATAGCATAACTATTCTTGAAATCCAATGTATGAATTGTTTCTGCCAACAATGTTAATGAAATATCAATTTTCTGAATCTATAATACCAATTGGAAAACATGCTGGCAAATAATTTTTGTATCTATTGCATGTTTTTATATGAACATGGAACAGTCTTGGGGCCTCATTCAATTAGAATTTGGCCAATTGAATAGGGCTCTATATAAGCACATAGCATATTTTTTACAGAAGTTTTTAGTTAGTGAAGACCTTGCTTTTAAATAGAAGTTCACTAACTAAAAATTTCTGTAACAAAAATATGCTCTGTGCTTATATAGAGCCCTATTCAATTGGCGAAATTGCAATTGAATGAGGCCCTTGGTATATACTCTGTTGTTTTAAGATAGATGACTTGTTCTGAAACCCTTCCAAAATATATTGCCATTGATATGCTTCTGGCTTTGGGTCCATTACATGATATGTGGCTCAAACCCACCTATAACATTTACCATAAACACATAATATACAAGATGGCACAATTATCGTTATAACTATTTTAATTGTGGTAATGTTAATTGCCAGAAATAAATGTAAATTCTGGCTATAATCTTTAAATCCAGCAACAATGCTGTTCTCTATATATCTTGGTGTGTATTTTCTGAACATGTTTCCAGATTCCATGTCTATCTGCAGCTCATTTGTACATTTGTTTTAAATACTAGTCTCTATACTGAACCTATGTAAATAATCCTTCACTCTCAGACTCACCACTGACCTTTAGAGTGTCTTGACTCTTTAAGGAAGTCTATTGAACACCTCTAAATATAAAATAAGATGAGTTCAGTGGGCAAATCAAATTCATCATGAGAAGCATCATTACAACATCACTTCCTTCTTATATGTACCTTCTAACACACTAGATTGTAAGCTCTTGTATAAGGGGTCTCAGAACCTCAGGTAATTGTTGTTATTCTCTGTGAGTCATCTTTAGAGTTTTTAATTCATTCACAGCACTCTGTTATGCGTTGCCAATAATAAATATTATAACCCAATGATACATTTAAACAAATTGCAATATTATGCTGTGTCCATTAATTAATCACGGTCCAGTCACATTATTATGATCACTAGCTAATATCCTGAATAACCATTGTGTGCTGCACGACAGCAGCTAGACAGCATGGCAGTGAGTCAATAAGATGCTGGAAGGTTGGCAAGGGTATCTGGAGCCACGCAGACTGTAGTGCATCTGACAGTTTGTTGTTGGAGGTATTGCACCTGACACGCCAACGGCAGTCCAGTCGATGGAGCAAAAAACTTGACTTCAATTTTGGTACTTTGGGGCAAATTTAAACCGTTTCTGATGATGAACTATCGTCAGCATGGTGCAGTGACCAGTCATTTGCTTTGAAGACCATATGCCACAGGGTTGGCTGTACTGTCCTTTTAGGCACACGTCTGGTAGCCCCCTGTTTTATTTGGACGGTGAGTTGCTCAACTATAGAGTCTCGATTGGCCTTCAAACACCTTTTCAACTGACGTCCACCTCTGAAATATATAGCACGTGGCGCTCAGCTGTTTCCAAGCATACCGTTTGTCCAGTTATGGTACACTTTAACCACTACAACAAGTGAACAGTTCACAAATGGCACTGTTTCTGAAATACTGCCACCATTGGCCCGAAAGGGAATGATTATCCCCTTTTCAAAGTCGGAAAATGTGCACATTTTACCAATGACAGCGATGTTTGATATGTTTGCAAGCCAGCTCATGTCCAATGCCGTATTTCATTGGCTAGGCGCTGCTGAAGCCAAAAGTAGTGGTGCTCATTATAATATGATTCGACCTTGTACTTCCTAGTGAATGGTACAGTTCTCCGGTTTTCTTATCCTTTTCCACTGGATCACTTTTGCTTCCACTGTGACTAATACATGTTTAACTAGACAAAAAATCCCAAACTGTAAAGCTCTTGCCTAGACTATTAGCAAATACTCATACAATAAATGAATAAAAGAGGAAAGCCAATTCTTATAAAAGTATTTGTTCCTTCTCTGTCTACAAACAGCTCACACCTAGTATTGTACAACAGCTGTACACAGGTGCAATGATGTATGTGAGCCGTAAGCAGTCAATATGTATGAGGGAAAGTCATTGTAACTATAATCATAAGGTCAGCTCAATGCTGTCACAGGGAAGGGTATTGTGATCAATTTTTAAGAGTTTAAACCAAACCGGCTCATCTGGTCTGGCAATACTATCTACCTAAAAGTTTCCGTTCAATAAACCTCAGGATAGTCTTATGCTTCTCCCAGCAATGGTTAAATTAAATCACTCTTCTCCTTTCTGTCCTCCAGGCTATACATATGCAGGTCATAAAGTCTATCCATGTAAGTTTTGTGTTTTAGACTAAGCACTATTTTAGTTTCCTTTCTTTGAAATGTTTCCAGTTTGTTGATATGCAGCCTTATTAAATTGTGATTCGGCCAATTGAAAGGACTCTATATAAGCACAGAGCATATTTTTTTACAGAAGTTTTTAGTTAGTGAACTTCTATCCAAAAGCAAGGTCTTCGCTAACTAAAAACTTCTGTAAAAAAATATACTCTGTGTTTATATAGAGCCCTATTCAATTGTCCAAATCGCAATTTAATAAGGCTGATGGTCTCCAGGACTGGACACAGTGTATTAGGTTTAGATGACACAGTACTCTAGATGAGGTCTTATTAGGGATCTATAAAATGGCATTAGTATCTTTCTTTTTCTGCTACTAATTCTTCTACTAATACATCCAAGCATCCTACTTGCTTTTCCTACAGCGTTGTTGCATTGCTTGCCTACGTGTAAATCTTTCTGTATAATAACTTACAAACCATTTCCTCATCACTTGTGATCATCAATTTACTATTAAATACATACTCTGCTTTTGGGGGTTTGTGGCCTAAGTCCGTAATTTTGTATTTCTCAGTGATAAATTTTCGATCTTACATATTAGATTATTACTTTAGTTTTATTAAATGATTATGCATTTGATATATGCCTCCTGTAATGTATGCCCTGTTTACTCTCACAACAGAGACATGTTTTATATATTGTTTTATATATTCCTTTCCTAAATTAAGGGACTTTTTATCCTCTTTAATTTTATGGAATGCTTTAAGTGCTAATTTTCTTCAAATAATTTAAGATCCTTCATTTAATTAAACATGTCCAATCTAAAAGAAGGATCAAAGAAGAGGCCTCTATGCAGAAGGTGTTACGGACCCCTTTCCAGGGCCTGGATCCTGGTCCATTGAGCCACAATAAAGGACAGACTGTCCCATTGGAAAATTGCTAGGGGACTTACATTGCCACATGGGCAATATGGGCAGGTGGGTGGTGGAGTGAATAGCACTAAGGCATAAGGCCATAGAGTACCACTATGCTACATGTGGTCTTATGACATATGCTCTTGCCTTATCCTGTATACTGTATGTAATTCCCAATGTAATATTACTGTATTCTGTGTTATGTTTAAACTGACTGAGTGATCATGATGGGGTTAAACCAGGGTGTGCTGAGTCTGCAGTGATCAGACTCGTCTATTGTACTGTTATCTGTTCTGGCCCATTGTTAGCAAATTAAGTTAATCACATCTTCCATGTATGCTATCTAAGGTCTGGACAGTCACCATATATGGGTGTACTTGATCTGCAAGGATGGATAGATAACCCAATCGGTTGAGAGTACCTTCCAGAGGTTTGAGTGGACCCAGACAGTGCCAAGAAAACATTCCCCAGACCATGACGCTGTTACCTCCAGCTTGTGTTCTTCCAACAATAGTTGCAGAGTGTTTGTTGTTGGAAATATTGCGCCTGACACGCCAACGTCAGTCCAATCGGTAGAGCAGAAAATGTGACTCCAATTTTGGTACTTTTGTGCAAATTTAAGCTGTTTTTGATGATGAACCCTCGTCAAACACAGAGACAGCAGGATGTGTATTAGAAGGTAGCCATGTTGTTCTCTGGTGCCAGCTATGAAGGTACTGCTAGACCCCATGTTGGGTCATCTCTTGTAATTGTCTGCCACTTCTCATTGTTACATTGTTTACACTCCCTCTGTATCTAACTGCTATAAATATTGCTGACTTTTCAAAAATAAAACAATTCACTTCTGGAGACATATAGAAATTGTGTGTCTCTTATTTTGCTCCTGGTGGCTACTGAACCTAACTTGTCCTGGTCACTACCACAGGAAGGTTACTGAGACTCCTGGAAGTGCTGATTCCGGATGGATTTACCCTGACTGATACAGAAGCCAGATATCAGGGTGCTGGTGCTGAGTTTTTCAAGAACCCAACAGTCCATGTGGGTAGTTAACCTGTAGTCTATAGCAGGTGGCCCTGGGCAGTAATAGCCCTTACCCCCTTGATCGTCACAGAACGGATCTATGTGCATCTGTGATTTGGAAATTCAACAAATGAGTGTTAGGGAGTTCTAATAATTTGTTTTGTTTTGTTTCTGAATTTGTATGTAGTTTCTCTTGAATTAGATCTGTATGACTGATTCAATTCACTGCTGATCAACCTCTGAGATTTCATATTCGGATTAACTGATATCTGTTGTAATTTGGCTGGTACTCCTTATTTTTCTTCTTCTATAGGTCTTTCTCAGAATGAGATCCTGTTCACCTCTCATGAATTTCTTGTTTCCTCATTTTAATATCATTATTCAGCTGTTTCTATTTGTATCAAAGTCTCTGCCCTGAATACCTTTGTTTCACATGTTACTTTTTGTCAAATCTAGTTTAAACAAAAACTTGTCCATCCAGCTTTTAACAACTTTTTAAAAATATTTGCCAAGAAGGTTTATGATATCTTGGACTTGTACTTGGCAGTGATGGCAGCAGGTCACTCCCTACAGAGTGAACTCAGCATGCAATGTAAATATGCGCTGACTGCAACACCAGTTGTTATTTCTGTGCGTGTAAACTATACCTGCATACATCCAATTAAAGGTTAAAAAGCCCTGTCTTCAGTTAGTTATGTGTTTCTGTTAAGATATGTACAAGTTGTGGTGCACCTAAGTCTGAATCAGGTCCTCCAGCCTCTTTCTTCTGGGCCTCCACTGCATTATTCAAATGGTAATAAATTTCAGTTGAAGCCTTCAAAAGCTTAAAGAATCACTGTTGATAAAAAAAAAACAGCATTGTAAAATATGAATGTAATACATTGTTTAGGAAAGTCTGAATTTTTGAGCACTCTGTTTAGGATATACATTTTGTGTTGTTACATTATTTCCTCAGAGCTGGATCATGAGCGTGTATGTTTTCAGTTGAGGGAGGGTTGGGAAAGGAGGGAATAGAAAGTCTTTGTTAAGAATATTACATATGATATAAATTTACACCACACCCATTCCCCCTCATTGGCTGAGAAGCAGGCATTTTACCCTCTCACATACACAATTTCCACCTATGTACCATGGATTCCCCCAGGGCCCAGAAGAGGCAATAAACTCTATTTCTTATGAATAAAAGCTAGATGTGTGGATTTTTCCTGCCTAATTATGCTCTTAGTTAGACTCAGAGTTTTCAAACAAATATTTTTTTCATTGTGCTGTGATCCTTTAAATAAGCCCTGAATTACTTTATTACTATTTTTTTCAGAAGTTACATTTCCTATGTAACGTATGTGGAATTCCTTCCTATGCTATTCTAGATGCTAATATATTACAGTATTTGTATCTCTTAAAATATAGAACTGAAATTATTTTTTATAATACTGTATGCCTTGGCATGATTTCAATTTTGAAAGTGATTTTTAGTTTGGCTATCCAATCCATCCAATGTGGCACATTATCACCTATCCATCCTATAAGAGAGAGAGAGAGACACTTTCAAGGGGTCATATAATATGAAATAAATCGTCCAGCCACAAACAAATGGCAAATCTGCCAATACAAAATGTTCTTCTGTCCCATGTGATGGATAGATATGATTAAACAAGAGAGACTGTGTTGTTCTTATTATGATCTATTGACTTGCATCATCTTGCCTTGTAATGTAGACTAGTGCTGGACCTTATTGTCTGCTCAGTAATTCCAGAGGTGATATAACAAGCAAACTCTGAACATGATTTTTTATCATATAATTTAAACGGTTTGCTAAATAGTCAACATATTAAAGGACCATGGCTTTCACCTGTATTCTTTGTTGTATACAAATAGAAAATATTTCACTGTATTCCATTGCTCAGTAAACTGGGTTCGATTTATAATTGCAAATGAACTGAGATAAAACTATGCGTTATGAATTTAAATGCTTAAAGGATACTAATTTATACAAAAAACTCAATGAAAAAGAATCAAGTAAAATGGACATATAAGTGGCTTTCGTTCAAGCAATTTCCAGTAGTGGCTCTCGAATTTCCTTTAAATTAATGGTAAAAAAAGCTTTCATAACAAGTGGACTTTAAAGTGACATTTTAACTATTAAATCAAGTGGATAACTTGTTAAACAATATTTTGTAGTTCTCTTTTCTCACATTACATTTTTGTCAAGTACTGTCAGGGTTTATTTATCAAATAGGGTAGTTTCCTGTTTAAGTACAATATTTGCTTTATACATTTTATTGTTCTTGGTATGTTTGAATAGCTTTAGAGTTTGTGGTTGCTTTTTGTTAACATGAAACTTAATGTAATAAACATGATGAATGCACTAACATGTTTAAGTGCAAACTAAAAGTGGAAGAGTATCAGACAGCATGAATAGGCAAAATGCACAATTTTACCAAGCTATGGTTGCTATACACAATTCACTTACCATGCGTAAAACCTTTTTCCCAGCCGAAAGTTAAGCACACTAAGACCCACTCGTAGAGGCAGCTATATGACTCTGAAAATGAATTTAGCATCAGATCTGATGTGTCAGAAATAAGGCTTGATTCCTTATATCCAATACAATTTAGGGATTAAAAGTGCACTAAACACCAAACTAATTGGGGGATCCCATGGATTCCCCCTAATATCTCTACCCCCTATAAGCATTGGGATCCCCAGGACCCCCCATTTACAATACAGTAAATGGGAGAACCTAAGGGAAACCCCCCCCCCCCCCCCCCACACCCCCACTGTAGGGAACCCCGGGGATTTCCTCTTACAACATTAGTGAAAGAAACCCCCGAGATTACCTCCTTCACTCACACTTGATCTCCTCTGTTAACAATAACCATGGGGGTCTATTAGGACTCACGTGGCATCTACAAATTAACTCTGTGCCACAGGGGTCCTTAAAGGGGTTAAAAAGAATAAGGTTGGATATTAGGGGTAGCCATCCCTAGTGGGCCCAGGGTGTAGGGTATACTATCAGCTGGCCAGGACTTCCATGATATTCTTTAACAAAGGTGCTCTGAACAGGGTTTATAGGGGCCCGTGCTGATTGACAGGTTCAAGCACAAGGTGGGGGTTAACAGCAAGATAATGGATCAGATCCCTAGTATGTCCTCATTTGGAATATGGAGTACACTTTTGGGCACCACTACATAAAAATGACATTTTAGAACTGGAAAAAGTACAGAGAAGGGCAACAAAGCTAATAAAGGGAATGGATGGGGCTAAGTTATGAAGAAAGACTAACCAAATGAAACTTATTTACTCTAGAAAAAAGGCGTCTAAGAGGGGATATGATTACCTTATATAAATATATCCAGGGTCAATACAAGGCTTTGTCAAGGGAACTTTTTGTGCCAAGAGGTTTTCAACTGACAAGGGGAGATCATTTGAGACTAGAAGTAAAAAAATGTCACAATAAAGAAAGAAAAGGGTGACAGCAGATTCGATAGATAACTTTAAAAAGGGATTGGATATATTTTTAAATAAAAAAGGCATTAAGGGCTATCCTGGATAAATAGAGAGGGAGTATTGATCCAGGGATGAATCCGATCGCCAGTATCTGAGGTCAGGAAGGAATTCTGTATTTTTTTCCCTGTTGAGACAATTGGCAAATTTTCACTGTTTTTTTTTTCTGTTTGCCTTCCTCTGGATCAATTAACAATAAATCTGCGTATTGCAGATCAGAGGAGATCTAAAAAGGTTGAACTTGATGGACTAAATTATTTTTTCAACCTAAATTACTATGTAACTATGTAAAGGGATATCACTTACATAGTACTTGACATCACTTGGCCTTTGTCTATGGAAACTATGGCCCCTATTCAGTTAAACAATTGTAAGTTATTGGATCCCGTAATGTAGCCCATAAAATAGTTTGCGATTGTTAAAATCGTAACTCTGACTCAGCTAAGCCTTTTATCTTTGAAGCCCGTAAATGTCACAATCGCAAATCTCAATTCAATTGGTACAACTCCTCAAGCCTGCAAATGTTCTCACACCAGTAAATGGCAAATGTAGAAGAAAATCACAGATAGAACTTACAAGGGGGGTTAAACACTTGTTCGTAGCACTGTAAATGCAAATAAAAAAATCAATTCCTCGCTTTAAAAGATGGGGAAAGTGATATTTCATTTCCGTGTCATATCAATCTTGGGAACGACTGAGTTAATACATATCAGGCCACCCACATGGACTAGAACAATATCGCCATTCATTTTTACTATTTTGTACATTGCCGGATTGCAAGTTCGATCTCATATCTGACCTCTAAACGCTAATTGATTGACGTTTAACCTCCATGTTTTACTGTCGTTATGATGGAGGTCTCAATTTCTATTGGCTGTTTCGAAATCGGTAGTTACAGCCTTGCTTAATTAATCATGATCACGCTCTGAAATGCTACTTACGATTATGGTTTAGGCTTTCTTGCCAGGTAGTTTCAAGCTTGTTTAATTGAATCGCTCTGTAACTGTAGCTAATTTCAAGCCGACTTATGACCGGTATAAAGGCAACTGCGGGCTTCCAATTGAATAGGGGCCTAAGTGTTGCAATTGTTGTCTGACAGCCTGGTTAACAATGCTTGACCTTCCAATTAGCACACCAGACAGCCCCACAGAAGTCTACAGAGCCAAAACCGGGGTTACCATGAGTTTGCGCCTGCTCAGGGACCGGCTAGATATCTGTATATGGAAAAGCTTGGGTATCACGGTTGGCTAATGGAAGTGGCTACTGGTCTTGTCTTAAAGTGGTACTACCACTATTTTTTTATTATTTGTCCTACGTAATTAACACATCCCCAAATAAAAAAAATAAAGAAAACCAAACAAAGGGTAAAATGTAAAGTTGGGCTCCAATGGTCGAGCCACTTAGTGTGATAGTCTTAATAGTCTTTTAGGAAGATGGTGACTCCCTTGGATAATTGGTTCTCCGTAAATAAACACTTTTGGGCAACCTTCCCAGGAAAACCAGAAACCACTGACATAGGGCCCTAATGTAACTGCTAAAACTATGGTGCTATCCGTAGTAGTGTGCAGCAGTGCTGAAAAGTCTAACCACTTTCCCTCCCCCATATATCTATATAAACTCCTTCCCATAACCGGGAAAAATACTATAAGCGATTGGCAGGGTGTTTAAAATCCCACTGCGAATCACCCCTACGAGCCCCTACCTTCCCCGCTAATGACTGATCCCCCCTAAGTATAACTATGGGGGTCAAAGATGCAGATACGCTGGCTCCCCTGCCACTGTAAAACCATAGGCGCTTCCCCTTTCCTATACTTAAAATCCCCACCAATCTTTATTTAACAAGACTCTTGCTGATTGTTTCAGGGCTGGCTGAAGCAACCAATCCTGTATGCAGCGACCAGAGCTGTCTCTGACTGGCCGACCCAGACGATGCCGGGAATTTCGCAATACCAAAAGAGGCCCAAGTTATGTTTGCCTATGTGAATGTACTATTGTTCTGTTAAGATAGAAACTGTATAAAAATGAAGCCCAAAAATAAATATTATGCTATTTCTAGGATATATATTGATGGTGTGTTTTATTTAGAGGGAAAACTTTTATTATTTGTATTGCCTGGAATTCTGCAACTTTCCTGAGAGAAGGGATTTGCAAGAACCGTGTTGATCTGTGGATAGGACTGGCTATAGCTGGACCTTTTCAAGCCCACTGAAGAGCAGATCTTGACATATCACCTGAAAGGGCCTCAAGGCAGTAAATATATTGCTGTATGTTATCAGGAGCATTTTAAATCTGTTTCAAACCAGTGATACAATATGGCCTTTTGTAAAACACCAATTACTTATTGGAATATATTTTAAGGCACTGAAGAGTCCTTTTAAAAGGACATCATCTTTCTCTTGGCTGACTTTTAATTTTGAAACATTCTTGAACTTTATTAAGCTGCAAACTTGTATTGCAACTTGTTTTTTAGCATTCCAAGTTGTGCTAAAGGCCACATTTGTTTCATTGTGAAACTACTGGGATTATTTTAATTCTTGACAATGAGTATTTTATTACTTTTATAAAATATTAGCGTGGCAACTAAGCACCTGTATCATAAGGCTTGATGATCAAACATCATACAAAAACACTTAGTATGTGGTTACTTCCAGAGAACAGGAAATATAAGGTTAGTTTAAACACAACTGAAACAGTGTAAGAACAGTTTTGTGTTATACATTTCTATGAAAGTTGCTGCGTTTGCTTCAGACAAACAATTTTCTCTTAGCTTTGCAATTAAGCAGATTCAGTTTATAGGTAAATGATAAAAGAAATAAAGGGGTTAAGTAGAAAAATATTTTAATTCCATTTTGTATAAGATAATATAAGAGAGGTAACAATGTCCTGTCCATTCTAGTGTAAATAAATTGTTTCAACATATCACATTGTTAGCTGGAACCCATTAAGCGGGATCAACATAATCTCATTTGGATCTGTCATTCCGGTTACTGTTTTCTTTGGCTTCCAACCATAGTAATTTAATGTTACAGATATTATCTGTACTGTATATTTATTGTAAAGTAAACTGATCTGAAAAATGTTGCATTTACTTTTATTAGAGGTCTGGGGTTTCCATGCGATCAGATTAGAGGGCAGGAGTCTTGAAGAACCTTTTTTGTTCTGTAGAAATGTATACATTTTAATACATTTTCTGTGTTCAAAAAGACAATTTAGTAGGGTGGATATGGTTGTGCATAAGTTTATTGGTTATAAATAACTTTTCAGAAATCCCTGGCACTCTCAATTTAAAATGAATAATAGACTTTGTCCAAAAACAACTAACCACCAGATTTTTGGAACAACACAATATCTATTTTCTCACAGATGATGAACATGAGGTCCTCCTCTCACGGTTGCCAGCCTTTTGATTAGGATGTTTTTTGTCCAGGTACATCTTGGGTTGAGTTATTGCAGGATTTTTTGTATATTTTCACTGTGATGAGTACAGTATATAACGTTGTCTTGGTACAGGGATGATGAAAATGCATTTGTGTTAGTTTATGTTCCTCTGGTGTCACTAACCAGTTGTTGTTGGTATCCTGGTTCCTGGTCGTGATCAACATATGTGCCCCTCTCCCTGGCTTGAGGTATTGAACCCCGGCAGAAGACTTGAGAGTTTTGTGCCCCATTGGTGCCTGAAGTTTCTGTGTGATTGTCACGCCATAATTGTAACTTCCCTACCTCACTCCCAGTTCACTATTTTATTATAAAGTATAAATCATTAAATAAGGATATGGTAAAGACCCCATCTATGAAAAATAAATAACATACAAATTTGAGAATATCTACAAGTTATAAAACCTTCGAGAATGACCCAGTAAATAGAATATCAACTGCAGTTAAAAAAACGATGTGGGTCAAGTAAAAAGGCACAGACTAAGAACATTAGCAGCAGAGTAAGCCATGGAAAAAAAAATTGTGGCAAAATATGAATTTTTTGAAGACTATACTATTTTGAGTATAGCAAAACATTTTTATTTTTGGAGGGAGAGGTTGGGGAGGAGATAACAGAGAGTCTTTGTTAAGATGATTAGATAAGACATTGAAACTGAAATTGACAGCATATGCCTTTTACCTCACTGGCCCAGAAGCAGGAATTTGCATCAGTAGATGCAACCACAGTCCCCACAGCAATGTGTCTACAAAGCATAGAAGTTTGATTCATTACCAGCTACACCCATACATTGTCTTATACATCACTACTAGACCACTAGAGCCTATGCTATGTGTAAAAAGTGTTGTCCAATTCGTCTGACGATGTCCCGTAAACTCTAAGTGGATAACTTCACTAAGGGAAATAGTGTCATCTTGAGTCCTAGGGCTGAGATCCTATTCCACCAATCGGAACCTTAGCCTAACCAGTGCTATTTCTTTTACTGGCCTGCCTTGCCTCCACCACAGCAGGATTTGCAATTATTATTGCAAACCATTTGCTTCTGAGAAAAGAATAGGGATCAAATTCCGTTTGTTTCAGTTATATAAGAAGTCCCCAGACTTCTCCCTTTTCCTTGCTACCCCATCCCTCCCGTTGCTGATAGCAAAAGACACAGCACTCATGCTCCAGTTATCAAAAGGTGATTAAACACAGTACCATGTGTTGTATACAGACTTCCAAAATTATATTTATCATTGTTAGCACATACAGCCCCCAGCTTACTAAATACTAAAGGTATGTTTTTGATTATGGCCCTTGTAAAGCTTAGTAAATCCAGACTAGAGTTTCTAACTGCATTAGTGGAAAACAACAAATTTATTATTGGGCTAACAATTTAGGTTTAACTTGGAATTTCCGGTGTCCCTATCATTCACAGTGTGAACCTTAAATATAGCTTAACCTTAAGATATCTAACTATCCACACTATTTAAAGAAACAAGCATAACAAATCATACCCCCCCCCCCCCCCCCAAGGGTTCTACTTAATCTCATTATCTGTGTTAAAATACCTAGTCTATTGCAATGCACGCTATTTGGGTCTTCAGTCACTATCCCACACAGCTAACAATTTATCTAATAATCAGGTCTTCATGTGCTATGATGCCTTCTCAGTGCTGCTCCTCAGTAGATAGAGCTCATACTGTAGCGTTGTATGGGAACATTTACTCATATTACTCCAAAGGTTGTTTAGAACATTTGACCTTTTAGTGAAGATTTAGCTCTATTATAATCTATTATTATCTAATATTTCTAATTCGCCAACATATTTGGCAGCTCTATTGCTCCTACACTTTTCAATGAACTCTGTAGTTCTCTCACATCAGTCTTATTTATTTACCCAGACATTTAAAAAATAGATTTTAAAGTGTTCTCTATTGTGTCTTTTTGTTTTTAATTTCTTTTAGAGTTTTGTTTCCATTATTTTGCTAATGTGAAGCTACCAAAGGATGATCTAAACAAAGGCAGAATTACATTATTATCAGTGCATGCAATTGTCCTTGCAGCAGTATATGTACAAGCTATAGTAGTCTGGGTCCATTACCAGCCTACACCCATGCATTGTCTTATACATCAGTACTACAGGCCATGTCTATGCCATGTGGAAAAATTGATTGTAGTCTAAAAATAAAGTGCATGTTTTTCACAAATGGAGTGATTTTTTAGCTTCATTGCTATTTTTCCTCGCTTAGCCGATTTTGGATTTGTGAAAACACCGAAATATGGCTCAAAATTGCTTGTAACCTCACTCCCAGGCTTCCTGGCTGTCCCTCTGTGCTGTCTCTGAGTGTGTTATTATATTTGTAAAAATGTTTTGACTTCGCGAGGCCTTGCAGATGAGCGCCTTCTGCGCTCATCCAGCCTAAGTCCTGCACCATACAAGGCTTGTCTCGCTTTGCAAGGCTGCGCAGAGCCTAATTCCAGCTCCATACACGGCTCTCCTTACTTTGCGAGACTTGTAAAGCATCATCAACATCATAAGCGTTCCCAACACTGACAACTACAGTATATATGTGATATATGTGATATATATATATATATATATACTGTATGATATATATATATATATATATATATATATAAATATATATATATGATCTATATATATATACATACATATATATATATCATAACATCATTTGGCTTATAGTAGACTTTCCTATATATATATATATATATATATATATATATATATATATATATATATATATAGGGTTGAGTCACATTATTGTTACTTTTGATGTCAGCAGGACTTAACCAATTAAATACGGCACTTGTCGTGGGTATATAAAGTGATATGTATACATTTTGCAAACATATCAGCCATTGCTGTCGGGGTAAAGCGTATTTCTGAAACAGCGCAGTTTGTGAACAGTTCACATGCTGGTGTGGTTAAAGTGTACCATGACTGGACAAATGGCAGCGTTGCAAATAAACAGTGGGGACAACGTGCTACAGTTGAGCAACTCACCTCTCAAATGAAACAGAGGGCTACCAGACGTTTGTCTAAAATGACAGTACAGCCACCTCTTTGCGTATGGGACTCTGAAGAATACAGCTGGTCACTGCACCCATGCTGATGAGGGTCTAAGGTCAGAA
Organism: Discoglossus pictus; assembly: GCA_027410445.1. NCBI lineage: Eukaryota > Metazoa > Chordata > Amphibia > Anura > Alytidae > Discoglossus > Discoglossus pictus. The sequence goes on from CM050169.1 coordinate 167,701,618, forward strand.
CCGGCTTCAATTTGCACGACAGTACCCAAATTGGACCTCTTCTGATTGGCAAAGGGTTGCCTTGTCTGATGAATCACGTTTTCTGCTCCATTGATTGGACTGACGTTGGCATGTCAGACGCAAAACAAAAGCTCTGCAACCATTGTTGGAAGAACACAAGCTGGTGGCGGCAGCGCTATGGCCTGGGGAATGTTTTCTTTGCATTTTCTGGATACACTCATACCTCCGAAAGGCATTCTCAGCCGTTTGGGTTATCTATCCATCCTTGCAGATAACGTACGCCCATACATGTTGACTGTATTCCCTGGAGCGGATGGGATCTTCCAGCAGGACAATGCAACATATCATATGGCCAGAATTGTCCCAGAGGGGATGGAGGAGCACAACAAAGACTTCCAAGTACTTTCCTGGCCTCCAAATTCCCCAGACTTGAACCCCATTGAGCAACTGTGGGACCACCTCGATCTCCACGTTTGCCGTATGGAATCTCCATCACGCAGTCTTCAGAAGCTGTTGGATGCACTGCAGTCTGCATGGCTCCAGATATCTTTGCCAACCTTCCAGCATCTTATTGCGCACAGTAATTGCAGCAATGTATACAGAAGGGGTTAAAGTGGAGGAATCACATTTTGGGGGATTTTCTGCCTAAGGGATATAAATCTGGCTCTGAACATGAGCTAATTTTTTTCCCTTTGAACATAGAGTTATGTTAAAGATATAAACTGTGTCAGATTTCAAGCCTACCAAACCTGATTAAAATCTAAGTATCTGCATATTGTCATAAAATTGTAATCCGACAACAAGCAGATTTTAAAAGATTTTAATCACATATAGGCTAGAATAACTTTTAGCGACTTGAACAAATTTCAAAATGATGTTTGTTTTTATGTGGAGTTTTTTTTAATACAACTGGCTGAATTAATTTTTTTTTCACACCTCTCTTAAGAGGAAGACTTACAGGTGGTTATGGAACAAAATAGCATAGATTATTAGTGGTGAGAAGTTTAAGGATGTTTATGTTGTATATATATATAGTGTGTTCTTTAGTCATTCTGTAGTTTTTATGACATCTTTTCAGCTAATTCATCTATATACGTTAGGAATATCTTATTTAAGAACTGCTATAGTCCCATGATTACATATGCTCTTCTGAAGAATTACACTTGATAATAAGAGCAATGTGTTACAAATGTGTGCAAAAAGTAAACACACTTACAGTTTTTAAAATAACTATTACATGTAATTAAGCTGCAATGAAAGCTACCATTTTTGTTTCAGCTGACCTGTTTTTATGTGGGGTAGAAGATCAGGAATGCAGGGAAGCTTTTAGATGATAACCATGGAACTGTAGCAATCCACAATGACAGAGTTTTCAGTAGGACTCTGAATGAAAATCTGATTTATTTACAATGTCCCTCCCTATTCTGAAAGCAGCTCAAACAAGACAGTGGGTGCTCACAGTATGGACTATTTGCACATAATAGTTACTGCACTAAGTGCTATGTTATTTTTTAGTTTCAAAAAAACATTTTGCTTGTTATCAAGTGTACTACGTGAAAAGAGCATGATATAAATATGGGACTCAAATGTTTTATTAATATTTTGGCCACACTTCTCCACTGGCAGCTATTAATCATATGTGTATATGAATATGTCGATTTTTGCATATAACTACCTTTGCATGTTCTTTATATGTTTTCCCAATAAAATATCCATTTTTTTCTAAACATCAAAAATAAGTAATTTTTTTCATAAAAAAGGAAGATAAATAAATATATACATAACATAAATATAAAATTCAATTTATTAGCCCATTGGTAGACTGTATCCTTATTCTATTTGAGTTTTGTTTTTTTGGCATTGACTGAATAGTTTTTAATCACTTATCAGATAAAAAGAAGGCTTAATCTTAAGTGAGAAATAATGCTGTGGTTAAGACTTTGTATGCATGATTCAGACATCAGGTATTAGTATTGCACAGTATTTCTAAATCATAGATGCTTGCCAATTAACCCTTTGCCAATAAGTGTTAACACACTAACACTGTATTTTACAGGACCTCCATAGCATTAATAAAAACCTATATGCCATGAAGGTCCTGGAAGGAGCTCCAAGGCATCTAAATCTAAGATGTATGCCAGGTAGGTCCTTCAATTAAAGGACCCCCATGGCATTAGGGTGGAAAAACTGCAGGAGGTCTGGTTGATCGGACTACAGGAACAGGATTTTAGGGTGAGTAGATGTATGCCATGTAGGTCCTGCAATTAAAGGACCCCCATGGCATTAGGGTGGAAAAACTGCAGGAGATCTGGGTGAGCATACTATAGGAACAGGATGTTAGGGTGGGTAGACTGCAGGTGGTCTGGGTAAGTAATATGCAGAAGTTTTGGGTGAGCAGAATGTAGGATTGCATTGGATAAAGTTGAAAGATCACAATGACTGATTACTGAGGCTCAGTATGACTCCCTTTTTGTAGACTACAAGTAGAGTCCCAGGTGGAAGTAATAAGCTGGTGATACACAGCTCAGGTTCTGGAAACACAAGATACAGATTGTATCTGGATCCTCGGCATACACATCCCAAGAGACTGACTCAGTCGCAATCACTGGTAGTGAGCATAAAATCCTGGGTTCAAGACTCACCGGAGTCCTGATCTACCACACTGTGCCTGCAATACTTTGTACCAGGGGCGGCCCGTCCATTGGGGCGTCAGGGCAAACGCCCCCCCAAATATTTTCTTCACCCTGCAATAAAAAAACACAACAATGTATTAGTATAACCCAAAAACAATTAAATATAAGGTGTACATCATCATTCAAGTCTCAATAGTATTCAATACAGTATTAAAATGAAGTAAAGTTAGTAAAGGGACACTGTCACTTTAAGATAACCCTTGCGCTACATTAACTAATGCTGTGTGTATCTATATTATAGCCCCCTGCACCCTGTGTGATCATATTACACTACACTAACCTTTAGACTCTTCTCTTCTCTTCAATGAGTCCTGGCCTGGCCCCCTGACCGTTAATGCATGCCGCCCACCATCACAGTGACGATATGCATGGGCGGTCATAAATGTATCAATTAATGACTGACGGTCTTCCATCATTGACCAATCAATGATGGAAGGCTGTACAGTTACTAAGAGAACAATCTAAACCCACCCAGACCGTTAGCCCTGAGCGCCCGCCAGCAAATAGGGCCTCGAGTTTTCATTTTGATTGACTGATACAGTCAATAAAACCACCAGTTGCCTGTCCCTTCCCCCTTTCTGTTTCCTGACCCTGCTCACGCTGTGACTGTGAGACCTCCCTGGCTGAATCTACTCACATCTGCTCTGCCTGCCTAACACAGTAAGTCTACCTGGCACCTGCCCTGCCCCTGGCCAAACCAAACCCCTAGTAGCCCCTAATAAAAGTTAGGGGTGACCAGTTACCCCACTATGCCTGCCTGGCTTGCCACCTACCCAGCCACCCACCAACTACCACCGACGACCCTAGGCCTGCAATGCCTGGTGCCACCCCCAGCCTGGCCATCACCCCCATGTGGCCTGTGCCACCCCCGATCAGGCCTGCCCTATGCTATGCCATCATGCCACCGCCGGATTACCCCGATCACGGGATCGGGGTAGTCGGGTGGTGAGCGGGGTGGCACAGGCCCACATGGGGGTGATCGGATCACCCCCTTGATGAGGCCTGTGCCACCCCTGATCACCTCCATGTCGCCGCCCTATGCCACCCCCGAGGCCCGATCACCACCACCCCGATGCGGCCTATGCTATGACAGTGCCCGATTACCCCGATCACGGTGAACGGGGTATTCGGGCGGTGAGCGGGGTTGACCAGGCCACATGGGGGTGGATGTTCACCCCCATGAGGCCTGTGCCACCCCTGATCGTGGCCTGGATGTTCACCCCCATGAGGCCTGTGCCACCCCTGATCGTGTGGCAGCCCCCCCCCCCCCCTATTTTTATTCCATTTTTAGAAGTAACAGGCATGTATATGTGCCTGTCACTTTTAAAGATAAAATAAAAATAAGGGAAGGGAAAAACAATACAGTAAACACACAGTAACTGTAACACATTATAATTACAAAAATAAACAGCTTTAAACAAACATTAATAAAAATAAAATAAACAACAGCACATACTTACCTGTCAAATTGACCCCTCCAGCGTTGGCCTTCTGTCCTCTGGATATAGTCATGAAAATAATCCAATGTTGATTGAAGCTCATGTCAAATAATCCAATGTTGATTGAAGCCCATGTCAAATAATCCAATGTTGATTGAAGCCACTGGTCAAATAAATAATCCAATGTTGATTGAAGCCACTGGTCAAATAATCCAATGTTGATTGAAGCCACTGGTCAAATAATCCAATGTTGATTGAAGCCACTGGTCAAATAATCCAATCTTGATTGGATCCATCCATTCTGGCCCATTGAAAGAGGCCTCCACTAAAAAAAAAAACGACGCTCTAAAAAAAAAAAAAAACAACAAACTAAAAGAGCTCCTCCTACAAGGAGCCCCTCCCGCGATTAATTGATTTTTTCCCACGGTCTGCTTTATATACTAATTTTTGAAGGACTCTGATTGGCTGAAATTTTTGATTGACATCGATTTCAACCAATGAGAGTCTTTAAAAAAATAGCAAATCAGCAAGCAGGTATGGAAGCCTGTAAGGGTAAAAAAGGTTAGTGTGAACTTGTTTGACCCTGTATGTATTATACATATTACAGGGCTATTTTATGTGATATACATGTTACAGGATAATATCCTGTAACATGTATAGCCCAAAAATAGCACTGTAATATGTATAAAAAATAATGTTTAATAGAAATACATGAACAATATAATATAACAAGTAATAAAGAACATCAATTAATCAAATAATAAATATCAATTAATATATATTGTTTTATGTATATGTTTATGTATATTTATGTGTATTTTTTATGCGTATATATATATATTTGTATATATATATATATACATATATATATTGATTGATAGATATATTGATTGATATATATATATATATATATTTATATATATAATATATATATATATATATATATATAAATTGATATCAATATATCACAATAAATAAATATATATATATATATATATCAATCAATATATCTATCAATCAATATATATATATATATATATTATATATATATATTGATAGATATATTGATTGATATATATATATATATTTATTTATTGTGATATATTGATATCAATTTATATATATATATATATATATATATATATATATCTATATATATATATATATATATATATATATATATATATATATATCTCTATATATATATATATATATATATATATTATTTTTTTTACAATTTGGGCCTATATGGTCCCAATTTGTTATTTAGGGTTTTTAAGGTGCGGTTGGGGCCTATATGGTCACACTTGGTCTTTTAAGGTTTTTAAGGTGCGGTTGGGGCCTATATGGTCACACTTGGTCTTTTAAGGTTTTTAAGGTGCGGTTGGGGCCTATATGGTCAAAATTCGTTATTTAAGGTTTTTAAGGTGCGGTTGGGGCCTATATGGTCAAAATTGGGCATTTAAGGTTTTTAAGGTGTGGTTGGGCCCTATTTGGTCCCAATTTGTTATTTAGGGTTTTTAAGGTGCGGTTGGGGCCTATTTGGTCCCAATTTGTTATTTAGGGGTTTTTAAGGTGCAGTTGGGGCCTATTTGGTCCCAATTTGTTATTTAGGGTTTTTAAGGTGCGGTTGGGGCCTATTTGGTCCTAATTTGTTATTTAAGGTTTTTAAGGTGCGGTTGGGGCCTATTTGGTCCAAATTTGTTATTTAGGGTTTTTAAGGTGCGGTTACGGCCTATTTGGTTCCAATTTGTTATTTAAGGTTTTTAAGGTGCGGTTGGGGCCTATTTGGTCCCAATTTGTTATTTAGGGTTTTTAAGGTGCGGTTGGGGCCTATATGGTCCCAATTTGTTATTTAGGGTTTTTAAGGTGCGGTTGGGGCCTATATGGTCACACTTGGTCTTTCAAGGTTTTAAAAGTTAAGGTTTGGGTCTTGAACATTCTAATGTTTTTTTGTTGTTTTCTATCACTTCCCAGGTGCAAACTATCTGTGGAAGCAGATTTGTTTGGACTCGTTGGTTGACTTACTGGACGTGAATACCCCGAGAAGGAGAGTCAACTGTAGGTGAGTATATGGTCACACTTGGAATTTGAAGGTTTTTAAGGTGCGTTTGGGGCCTATATGGTCACACTTGCTCTTTTAAGGTTTTAAAAGTTACGGTTTGGGTCTTAAACGCTCTAATGTTTTTTTGTTGTTTTCTATCACCCCCCAGGTGCAAACTATCTGTGGAAGCAGATTTGTTTTGACTCGTTGGTTGACTTACTGGACGTGAATACCCCGAGAAGGAGAGTCAACTGTAGGTGAGTATCATTGCCTTTAATTTTCTGTCCATGCGTATAGGTGCAAATTTGATGTTGATGTAGTCTTGTCACATGAGGGTTTGCAATCTGTAATGTATACCAATGAAATCAACACACTGTTATTTTAAAGTAATTTTGTGACATAATATAAATTAATATACCGTGATCTCTTTCTTCTATTGGTATCAGAAATGAATACTATTGACTCTCTACTTGTGAAGCCTTTCGCCACCCTAACCTATGAGGAGAAGGTGGAAGTAAAACGGTTAGGAGCTGACCAACCAGAGATAAATCTGCAGCAAATCGCAAGAGATAGAGGGAAGCAATATGTCCGTAATTTCAATACTGAATGGTACAAGAAGAACGACTGGCTTTCTGGAAGCGTTTCTAGGAAGTCCTTATATTGTTTCCCATGCATCCTATTTGGTGGTGACGCTGCTTGGACCAAAACTGGAGTGACTGACGTCAAACATCTAGCTGATAAATTGGCGAAACACAAAAGTTCTAAAGCTCACTTGGATAACAGGATCAAGTTTGAGATGCTTGGACAGGCGAACATTGCTGTTCAACTGGACCAAGGATACCAAGTCAGCATTCAAAAACACAACGAAGAAGTGGCTAAGAACCGGTACATCCTTTCCAAGATAATTGATTGTGTTCGCTTTTGTGGCGCTTTTGAACTGGCATTAAGAGGACACGACGAGAGTGAAACATCGCTAAATCCAGGAGTGTTTAGAGGCCTGGTGGATTTGGTTGGCAGTATCGATAGTGCAATGGAACAGCATTTGAAGACTGCAACTGTGTTTAAGGGCACGTCCAAAACCGTGCAGAATGAGCTACTGGACTGCATGCATGAAGTTATTAAGGAAGTGATTCACCAAGAGCTTAAGGAAGCCCAGTTTGTGGCAATCCAAGCGGATGAAACAACCGATATTTCCGCTAGGACACAGTGCGTTGTAGTCTATCGCTACATTGACAAGAAGCATCAAGTGGTGGAAAGATTTGATGGCTTCACGGAAATGAAATCAACGGATGCAGACTGGATTGCTGCTGTTGTGCTGGAAAGTCTGAATACTGTTCTCCCAGAGCCAGAAGACAAGAAGAAACTCATAGCTCAAAGCTACGATGGTGCCAGTGTGATGCGTGGAGATCAAGGAGGAGTTCAAAGAAAAATAAAAGACGTGTACCCGAACGCACACTACGTCCATTGCTATGCTCACCAACTGAAACTAATAATGGAGAAAGCAGTTTCAAGGATTGGAAGAGTTCGAGTTTTTTTTTCCAACATAGGCGGCATACCATCTTTTTTTTCACGCTCTCCAAAAAGGACTGGAGTTCTGGATGAGGTAGTTGGTAGAAGACTTCCAAGAGGTGCACCAACACTATGGAACTTCAACGTTAGGACCGTGATCTACGAGAACAGAGATGCGCTACTTGAGTGTTTCCAGACAATTGAAGCATGTCTAAACTTTGATCCAACATCTATACGGGAAGCCGCAGGTTTTATTGGAATGCTGGAAGACAGGGAGTTCCTTTACTTCCTTAAATTATTTCATTTAATAATGCCACATGTTGACATCCTCTATAGTCAGCTTCAGAAGCGAGACACGGATACTGTTAATATCAAAAAAGTCACAGAAGACTTTGTCGCCAGATCCAGAAAATCCGTAATTCTGTTGAAGAGATAGAAGCAAGTTTGCCGAGCGATGTAACAGTCAACAGACGGAGTGCGGAGATCTCAACCTTGAGACAACTTTCAAGAGAGGTATGTGACATAGTGGTGGTTCATGCAAAAGAACGTTTTTCATTTTCAAATCACCTAGTCAGTGCCAAACTTGTTCAAAGTGACTTGTATAAAACCCATGACACTTGCTTTCCAACCCAAGCTCTGGAAGACACCGTGCAAGCATATCCAATACTGAAGAAGGAACAATTACGCACTGAGCTGTCACTTCTGTATGGGAAGACAGATTTTCATACTTGTACAAGTGCTGTTGCTCTGCACAAACTTTTCCATCAATTTAATCTGCAGAATGATTTCACAGAGACAGTAAAATTATTAAGAATCCTGATTACAACACCGATGACCACTGCAGAATCAGAAAGATGCTTCTCCACATTGAAGAGGATAAAACCTTTTTAAGAAGCACCATGTCCCTGGAGCGGTTGAATGCATTGGCGATGCTCTCAATGGAAAAGCAACTGATTTCCGAGATCCCAGACTTCAATGAAAAAAACATTGAGAAGTTTTCTTCTTTGAAAGATCGCTGTGCAAAATTAAAATACAAGTGATTGAAGCAAAGAAGAATGCATACCCCCAAGGTGTGCAAAGATAAACTGCGTTAAGCAGCACCACCTCACACTACCAAACATAACTAGTGGTAAGTAAAGTATGAACGGTGTGTGGGTGTGCATATGGAAGGAGCAATGAAAGGTGTGTGCATGGTCAGTAACAATTGTTGAAGCCTTGGCGTGGTTTGAAGGAATTGGAGGCACTTCCAAGGGTAGCTGTCACTTGTGTACGGGAAGCAAGAATTCCATGTCTGTACAAGTGCTGTTGCTCTGCAGCAACTTTAGCATCAATTTAATCTACATAATTTAACAGAGTGAGTGAAGCTATAAGGAATCCTGCTTACAACAACGAAGACTACTAAAGAACCAGAAAGATGCTTCTCCACATTGAAGAGGATCAAAAAAGTAATTAAAAAACACCATGGCCCTGTAGCGGTTAAATGCATTGGTTTGAAGGAATTTGAGGCACCTTCAAGGGTACGTAAAGTTCTCAGAAATGGCACCACCTCACTACCAAAAATAACTAGTGGTAAGTAAAGTATGAATGGTGTGTGGTTGTGCATATTGAAGGAGCTATGAAAGGTGTGTGAATGGTCAGTAACAATTGTTGAAGCCTTGGCATGGTGTTACTGCTCATATGGTTATCCATATGCTAATTCAACGTGTTTGTTTGACAATGATTATTGTGTTGTCTAAACAGAAGTTAAATGTTGTTGTTTTCTTGAATCCCAAGATCCACTGGTTTGTGCCATGCAGTGCTGATTGGTCTTCTAAGGTATGTATGAGGCCTATATGGTTCCACTTGGTCTTCTAAGGTATGTTTGGGGCCTATATAGTTCCACTTGGTCTTCTAAGGTATGTTTGGGGCCTATATAGTTCCACTTGGTCTTCTGAGGTATGTTTGGGGCCTATATAGTTCCACTTGGTCTTCTAAGGTATATTTGGGGCCTATATAGTTCCAGTTGGTCTTCTAAGGTATGTTTGGGGCCTATATAGTTCCACTTGGTCTTCTAAGGTATGTTTGGGGCCTATATAGTTCCACTTGGTCTTCTAAGGTATGTTTGGGGCCTATATAGTTCCACTTAGTCTTCTAAGGTATGTTTGGGGGCCTATATAGTTCCACTTGGTCTTCTAAGGTATGTTTGGGGCCTATATAGTTCCACTTGGTCTTCTAAGGTATTTTTGGGGCCTATGGTCACACTTGGTCTTCTAAGGTATGTTTGAGGCCTATATGGTCACACTTGGTCTTCTAAGGTATGTTTGCGGCCTATATAGTTCCACTTGTTCTTCTAAGGTATGTTTGGGGCCTATGGTCACACTTGGTCTTCTAAGGTATGTTTGAGGCCTATATGGTTCCACTTGGTCTTCTAAGGTATGTTTGGGGCCTATATGGTTCCACTTGGTCGTTTAATGTTTTTTAAGTATGGTTTTGTTCTTGAATGGTCTGATTGATTTGCTTGTTTTCTTTCAACCCCAGGTGCAAACCCTATGTGGCTGCAGATTTGTTTCTACTCGTTGGTCAACTTAATGAACGTGAATACCCTGAGAAGAAGACCCGACTAATGGTAGGTGTCACTCCTTTAATTTTTCTGTTAATACGTATAGGTGCAATTATGATATTGCTGTAGTCTTGTCACATGAGTTTTTTCAATCTATATTGTATACCAATGAATTTAACACATTGTTACTTTACTTCTTGACATTTCTGCATTGCTGATCATGTATTTCAATGGGCTTTACAAGTATAAGGTCATTGGGCGGGGCTTATAAAGGTCATTATGACGTCAGGGGAGGAGTTATAAAAATGGGTGTGGTTTGAAAAGGGGGAGTGGCCATGTTTCGCCCTGTCGCCCCTCCAACTTGAAAAGTCACCAGCCGCCACTGCTTTGTACACAAAAAGAAAGTGCAAAAAGATGCAAAAATAGTGAGTAAATGGACATTTCTATACTTAAAACAATAGATGCAATTATAAACAAGTGTAATAATAAAAGTATGAAAAGATGACTGGTGGACAAGCCTGCTTAATTTGCAGGGGAGCCTGTCAGCTATCCAGAGTACTGAGACAGAGAAGCTCTGTGCTGAAGTTGAAAGAATGTGGAGGTACAGATCGGGGTGATAAACAGTCATGTAAGATGTGAGTGAACTCAAGGTGCTGAAATAATACTGTCCCACACAATTCCCTCATCACATATATAGTTGTGAGCGTACGAGTTGTTGCTAACGCTTGCGGGCTCGCGCAGCGAGCCGCGGCCCTCACGAGGGCCTCAGTTGCTGGCATGGAGAGCCAAAGGTGCTCCTTGCCAGCAACTGCGACCTTAGCAAACTTTACGGTGGAACGCAAAAAACACGACACAGCAACATCGGCCCTCGCAAACTTTCCGTCGCAACGCAAACAACACGACACAGCAACCGCGACCCTCGCAAACTTTACGTCGCAACGCAAACCACATACGAGACACGTTACCACTCATTACGACCTCGCAAAAATCGTCCGCAACTCGCGAACATGAACAAATTCAAAACACAATAAATACACACAGTACATACACAAAAAGCTTACCTACAGCAAGAGGGATCATCCAGGACCTCAAAAAAGCAACTTACACCTTCATTTAACTCAAAAGAAAAGAGTTTAGACACTAAAAAAATCTCTAAGCGAGAGAAAAAATGGCCGCAGAACAAAACTAAAACGAGGCTACACCACTCTAAACACGCAAAACACCACAAGAAACTCGCAAAACACCACAAAAGACCTACGGATATTCCGCTAAGACTCATCGCACACATTACCCGCCATTTTACGACAATGCAGAAGTACACAACTACGCTAACGGTTTCGGCTTGCGCACGCACAGTATTACACTGCACACATTCAGCACGCTTACACAGCAGCTTCACACCACTAATGCTGCAGCAACATCAAAACAGATTCGCAGCTCTTCAACAGAATGCTTCAAAATACATAAAGTATATTCATTTATTAATGTATTACATATTTCATTATTACACACCAAACAGCCTTAGCTACCTTACAATTTCATTGCCGTCATTTTTTTATGGGCAATGCTCTAGTCTATTATATTCAGAGTAGAAACATCTTGTAAATCACAACCTCGCCTCAAGATACAGGCTCAAAAAATCCAATTTGAATAGTAAAACACTGTTGTGTAAAACAAACTGTTGCCACTGCTTGACAATAACACACAGGGACACTTTGCCCACCGTAGACACATTTGACCATATAACTGCTTGTCCGTAGACCACTGAGGGCAGTACCAGCTTTGCAGAAAACATTGAGAAAACATGAGGATTATATATATATATATATATATATATATATATATACATACACACACACTTTCACACAAGGTAGATACTGACAGGTATATACTGTATATTTACAGCATCCCTAAAGGGTGTTGACAGAGGGAGATCTACAGAGCTTATCCACAGAAAAGTGACAGGCAGAGAGATAAATTGTTATTACTTCCCTCACATTATAGATATACTAGTGAATTGCCCATCAAAAAATGATGGCAATAGAATTGTAAGTCAAGGAATGTTGTTTGGCACAGACATTATTTTTTGTGGTGGTCTGAGATCTCGGCGCTCATTGCGAGCCTCTTGGTTGTTGTATTTTTTTTTTTATCAGAGGAAATTTTGGTGTCATTGTAAGGTCGGCGCTGATCTGCTTTTTGCGCTTATTGCAAGGCTGTCCCCTGGTGTAGTTTGTGTGGTATGAGCAGCAGTTTGTGTGGTATTGGCGCCCGTTGTGAGGCACGCAGTGAATGTCTTTATCGTTTCTTGCAATAGTGTTTTTTTTTTGTGTATATGTTTTTTTGTGATGCTAATGAAATAATTAGTAAATGAATAAAGGTATATACTTTACCTATTTGTAAGTAATACATGCAGGAAGCATTGTGCTGAAGAGCTGACAATCTTTTTACATGTTTCTGCAGCATACAATGTAGGTTTGCAGTGTTGTGGAGCTGAGGTGTAAGTGTCAGCAATGTGTGAAGTGTGTCGTGTAAATAGGCTGCGTGCGCGAGGGGAAGCCGTTAGTGTAGCTGGGTACTTCCGCATTCTGTAAGTTAGTGTTGTAAAATGGCGGAAAATGTGTATGTGGTAGGCGGGTTTGTATGATGAAGTGTCCTTGCTAATGGTTTATGTTGTAGGTCGTACAGGTTTTTGTAAAAGCCGTATTTGCTTTGAGGTATTTAGCGGTTGTGTAGCTTCGTTTTCGTTTTTTTTCGGCGGCTATTTTTTCTCTTGCTTAGGAGATTTAAAACTTAGGACAATAAACTTTGTAAATTGGACCGAATTTGAGGTTTAAGCAGTGTTGCAGTGGTCCTGGGTGTCCCCCCTGGGGTGGGTAAGGTTTTTATTTTATTTTTGTGTGTATTTTTGTGTTTTTAATGTTTGTCGCTGTGATAGGGTTGTCCGTTAAGGTCGTATTTTTGTGAGTCCTTGATGGAAGTCCCGCGGGTCATAATTGTTTTTGTGTAACTCCGCAATTTTTTGTTTTCTAAGTCCTGCGGCTGGTATATTTTTGTGTAAGTCCGTAGTTAGTCATTGCATGTTTATGTTTTTTTTGCAAGTCCCGCTTGTGTAGTGGTTTGTAACCGTAGAGCCTCCACCTCCGCAAATGCGGCACCTCGCGAGCCCGCAAGCGTTAGCAACAACCCGCATTGCTGACAACTATATATGTGATGAACACTGTTTCACCCATAATATAATGTATAATATAAATGATTCAGCTCCAGCTCTACACACTATATTTATAATCTCACAGTTACTCTACAATATATATATTCCCACAGTACAGATATGTACATACTACTTGTCTAATGCTTTATTGTTAAATATATATATCACACACAAACAGTTCCCGATATTATACATATATATACTGTATACCTCATGCACAATTTATTGATAATATTTTTTTTAAAAGTTGGCAATTTACATATTTCTTCCTCTATACTAATAGCCTCATTAAATTGGAGTCTCTTAGTCCTACGTATAGCTCATAAGGGCTGCATGCTCGAAATCTGGCCATTTTACATCGCTATTCAAGTGCTGCGAGTTAGGAGCCATAGACGCAAAATCGTAAACCAGTTCTTAGCCGTTGGAGTTGCGGGCTGGAACGCAAACAATTAAGCAAGCACATAGTTACAGGTTCTGATGGAGCCAATGGCAACATAGATCTTGAGGTTTTTTATGTAACAAAATAGCATAGATTGTTAGAGGTGAGAAATGTAAGGATTTTATTATGTTGTATATAGTATGTTCTTTAGATATTCTGTAGTTTTTATGACCTCTTTTTAGCTAATTCAACTATATATGTAAGGAATAATATCTCATTTAAGAACTGCTATAGTCCCATGGTTACATATGCTCTCCTGAAGAATCACACTTGATAATAAGAGCAATGTGTTAAAAATGTGGGTCCTCTCGACACGTTGTCCTTTGGGCTCCATTTGCGTGTTACGTGCTTCCTCGCTTGTGACTTCTTTGCAAATTTAATAGTTAAATGGAAAACTTAGCAGCTGCTAGCTTGATGATCAACTGGTTTACGGAGCAAAGTTCAACGTTGCTCAGCACGTAGCCTATTCTCGGTCGTTCTGCGTATAAACACAACGCAATTCCGCTGCGAGCTACGTTACAGGGCTAATTTAATACCCGTAACCCCTAAATTTGGAGTTAAGGGCTAAGTTTTAAAACATAGCCCCAAATTAATGAGGCTGTATGACAGAAAAATAAAATATGAAGCTCCTGCTCTCTCTATAGATACAAAAACTCAATTCTTCTTGCATACTAGACAGATAAATAAAATCTATAGCACCTGCTTACACACACTACACAGAGGCCCCCAACACTGCAGATATATACAGAAAGTGCCCCCATACACTATATACATAAGTACTATAGATACATGCAACAAAATATTTTTAGACCTTGTAACATAAGCATACATGCACAGGAACATGCTGACACATGCACACAGAATATGTATATATTTATCTATGTTTATATATGTATTTTGTTGTTGTTTAGTCGTTCAGTCATGTCTGACCGTATGGACCGCAGCACACCAGCCACTGCCCCTCAGAGCTCCATCGAGCTTGTGTTCCTTGCTTCAATGACCTCATCTACCCATCTCTGCCTCGGTCGTCCCCTTCTCCGTGTTCCTTCAATCTTTTTCAGCATCAGAGCCTTCTCTAGGGAATCCTGTCTTCTCAGGATATGGCCAAAATATTTGAGCTTCAGCCTCGTGATCATAGCTTCCAGTGATCAGTTTGTCTTGATTTCCTGAAGCATTGATTTATTGGTTCTCCTTGCAGTCCAAGGAACTCTATGCAGTATATGCAACACCAAAATTCAAAGGAGTTAATTCTATGATGCTCAGTCTTCTTTGTGGTCCAGCTCTCACATCTGTATCTTACTACTGGGAAAACCAAAGTACTAACTATGCAGGCCTTTGTTAATAATGTATAGCTTTAATTTTTACTAGCTTGTCCAGACTTGCCATAGCTTTCCACCCCAGAAGTAAACATATTTTAATTTCAAAGCTGCAGTCACCATCTGCAAAGATCTAGGATCCCCAGCTTGTGGTTTGCCATGATCTTTGGATTTTAACATTCAATTCTTTCAATCACATCAATAAGCCTTTTAGTTCCCCCTCACTTTCAGCCATCAGAGTAATTTTGTCTGCATATCTGAGGTTGTTGATATTTCTTTTAGCAATATTGGTTCTGGCTTTGGATTCATTCAGCTGGATCCTACGCATGATGTACTCCTGATTTTTTTAACCATTCTGCTGTTCCATGTTCTGACTGTGGCATTTTGGTCCACATACAGATTTCTCAGCAGGATGATCCCGTTTCTTTAAGAATTTGCCACATTTTGTTTTGATACACACAGTCAATGGCTTTGTAATAGTAAATGAAGCAGAAGTATATGCTTTTCTTGAACACTCTTGCTTTCTCTATTATCCAGCAGACACTGGCAATTTTTTCAATTGTGCCTCTGCCTCTGCAGAACCCGGCATTAAAATCTGTTAGTTCTCAGACTATATATTGTTGGAGTAAGGCTTGTAGGATCTTAAGTATTACCATGATGCCATTTGAAGTAAGTGCGATTGTTCGATAACTGCAACACTCTTTGGCACTGCCTTTTTTGGGGTTTGGGATGTAGACTGACAATAGCCAGTCTGCTGACCAAATGTATTGGCATAATGCTTTCACAGCATCATCTAGAATTTTGATTAGTTTAGCTGGATTTCCATCAACTTAGCTACTCATCCACCACAACTTAGCTACTCACCCACCATGGTCACTTTGTGCTTGGGAATTCCATGTGCCTCTTTCCATCTCCGCCCCCCCCCCCCCCCCCCGTCCCTTTCCTGTGTCTTTCTCCTCTGTGTGTCTCCTGAATATTTGCGTGTTACGCGCTGAATGCCGTTTGTTTCATTTTCAAAGTCCTGCGTGCCTGTCGCTGTTCGTGTAAGTGTTACTGTTTTTACCGTAGTGTGTTTTCTAAATTCCATGTGCCTGGCTTTTGTCAGCCTCGTTTTCATCCTGTTTCAGATTTTTCATGTTTTTCGTCCGCCATTTTTCTTCTTCGCTTAGCTGATTTTCGATTGCCGAAAAATGGCAAATATTGGTCAAATTAGTTTGCAACCTCACTCCCAGGCTTCCTGGCTTTCCCCCTGTGCTGTGTGTGAGTGTGTTGTTTTTTATTTTTATTTTATTATTTTGCTTGTTTTTAGAGTTTCTGTAGTTACGCTTTTGAAGTAAGTTTGGCCGCTAAATTTGAAAACTGTGCTCCTTGCGGTCAGCGGCAAAGGGCTACGTATTTTGGCGGCTACCCGCATTCCTCAACTGCTTGCCTCGCTTTGCGGGGCTCGCAGTTCAATGAGCTCCTTTGGTGCTCATTGCAGCCTAAGTCCTTCTCTGTTGGTGATGATCGCCTGTGGTGCTCATCGCGGGGCCTTCAATGAGCGCCTTCGGTGCTTATTGCGTGACTCACAATGAGCGCCGAGCCTTTCCTTCCGGCTACTGTACAGGCCACTCATTGCAGTGTTCATTAACCTGCAAGTTTTGTACTTGGGAATGCCATGTGTCTCTTTCCACCATCTCCCCCTGTCCCTTTCCTGTGTCTTTCTCCTCTGTGTGCGTGCTGAATGTTTGCGTGTAGTGCGAGGGCCGCAAATGCGTTACCAACATCGCAAAGATCCACAAATATATATGTGATTTATTTATAAATTTAGATAAATATGTATATAGACATATGTATATATATATATATATATATATATATATGTACTGTATATAATTATGTGTAGATCTGTGTATATGTGTATATATATATATATATATATATAGTAAATAAATAGTACATCTGTGTTCACATTTGAATGTCTAAAGCAAGTTAAAAAACCTGCTTCCAGCTCAGAATATACATATATATATATATATATATATATATATATATATATATTGTGATAAAGATGGCCGCCGGGAACTGAAGTGATCTTGAAGGAATATAAAACAAAACGTTCAGTAGGGTGCAGTAGACCAGTATTTTATTATGCCGGAAGAAAAGACAAAACAAAATAAACCTAGCAGCAACTTGGCTAGAGAAAATAAAAATCTACATAAACTGACTTACTAACTTGCCAGTACACCCTGACTAAGCTTGAGCCGCTATTCAGCCTCAGGTAAACATAAAGCAAAGAACAAAATATGAGACAGCAATTCCCATCACCGGTGTGCACCAAATAGTCTCTGGAATATAGCAGGTCCTATGGTCACAGATTTTCACCACCTAATGGTCAAAGATTCTCGCCACCTTGTGGTCAGGGCAACAGCCCATCCATCTCTCTGTGTGTCCTGTCCCCAGGGACCCAAAAAGAATACAGCAGGTACTCCATTAAATAAAGGCACTCTTAATATAAACAGCCCCTTCCCTGGTGGGGGAGGGGGTGTAAAGATAAAGGTAAACTGCTTTTGACCTATAGAATAGCTGGTAGTTAGTCTCCTATGTAGTTTCGGTGGGTATCTTCCAGTCTGATGATGACAGCAGTTTCCAAGCGCCATTTGGTATATAGTACTCCTTGCTGGCCCAGCAGTGCTGGTGTATGCAGAAGGGAAGAAGGGAGCAAGAGCAGGGAATTAGAGACGAGTGAGCCTCACTTCTGTAGTGGGAAAGCTTTTAGAAGGGTTAATAAGGGATAATATACAAGAATATGTATATTTGAACAGGATTATAAGTAGAAGTCAACATGGATTTATGAGGGATAGGCCATGCCAAACAAATCTAATTAGTTTCTATGAGGAAGTTAGAAGGAACCTGGTTCAAGGCAACTCAGTGGATGTTGTCTTTTTGGATTTTGCAAAGGCTTTTGATAAAGTACCATATGGAAGACTATTGTGCAAACTAAATGATAGAGGAATTTCAGTAAATATCTGCTCATGGGATGAGAGCTGTCTGAAAGACAGGAAGCAAAGGGTTGTTGTAAATGGAACATACTCCGATTGGACTAATGTGGTAAGTGGGGTTCCTCATGGTTCAGTATTAGGTCCTCTCCTTTTTAACATATTTATTAATGACTAAGTGTGACTGGAATGTAGTGTCTCCATTTTTGCTGATGACGAAGTTGTGCAAGGTAATTCAATCAGATAATGATGTACTTTCCCTCCAAAAGGATTTACATAAATTAGAGGAATGGGCATATAAATGGTAGATGAGATTTAATATGAATAAATGTAAAGTTATACATATGGGAAGAATAAATATCCATGCACTTATAATCTTAATGGAGCAAAACTAGGGGTATCTGACATTGAAAGGGATTTGGGAGTACTTGTGGACAAACACCTAGGTAACAGTGCTCAATGCCAAGCAGCAGCTGCAAAGGCAAATAAAATATTAGCATGTATTAAGAAAGGTATAGAAGCAAGGGAAGCAAATATAATTCTGCCACTATACAAATCTCTAGTACAACCTCATTTTGAATATGGAGTACAATTTTGGGCACCACTTCATACAAAGAACATTTTAGAGCTGGAAAAGGTACAGAGAAGGGCTACAAAACTAGTAAGGGGAATGGAGGGGCTAAGTTATGAAGAAAGACTAACCAAATGAAACTTACTTTCTCTAGAAAAAAGGCATCTGAGAGGAGATATGCTTACCTTATATAAATACAACCAGGGTCAGTATAAAGCTTTGTCATGTGAGCTTTTTGTGCCAAGAGGTTTTCAACTGACAAGATGACATCCTTTGTTAGAAGCTTAGAAGTAAGAAGTAAAAAAATTACACCTTAAAGAAAGAAAAGGGTTCTTCACAGTAAGGGTGATTTATATGTGGAATTCTCTACCAAAGGAGGTGGTGACAGCGGATTTGATAGATAACTTTAAAAAAGGAATGGATATATTTTTAATTAAAAAGGGCATTCAGGGTTATCCTGGTTAATTAGAGAAAGAGTATTGATCCAGGGAGGAATCTGATTGTCAGTATCTGGAGTCAGGAAGGAATTAATTTTCTTTCCCTTTTGAGAGGATTAGCTATGTTACACCTGATTTTTTTTCTGTATGCCCTCTTCTGGATCAATTAACAACTAATTGCAGATCAGATGAGATCTTAAAAGTTTGAACTTGATGGACTAAAAGTATTTTTTCAACCTCAATTATTATGTAACTATGTAACTATGTAATCTATCTATTTATAGATATACCTATCCCTATTCCTATTCCTGGTCTTTCTCTCCCTTCCTCCTTCCCCAGCAGTTCTCCACTAGCTCCCACTGACCTCCTCTTCTTTTAGCTGGCCAGATACACGGGTCTCATGAGATCTTGCAAGATTATCTCACGTGATTTTGTGAGATCAAGAAGCTAAACAGAGCAGGAGAGGGGAACTAATGGGTTCTACATAATCTGCAAGGGATTTGTCGTAATCCCTCCCCCGCGCGCGTTTCCTACGCCCCTGTCCGCAGATGAGCATTCTCTCGACTTTTGGCACATCCAAATCTGGTGCTACTTGTACTCACTCTCTGCTCTTCTCTAATTTGGTAATTACCTTCTAACCTGAGGGGTTCATCTTCCAGTGGCATATTGTCATTTCTCTGGTTGTGTTTTTTCCATAGGGTTATCTTGGGAAAGGTAATGGAGTGGATTTTCAGTTCCTTCTCCAGTGGATCACAATTTGTCTGACTTATCCTCTATGACCTGCATATCCTATGTCAGCCTACATGGTATAGCTCATGGCTTCACTGAAGTACACAAATCCCCTTCACCACTACAAGATGGGGATCCAGAAGGTTGAATATGGCGAATGAGGTACCCTTCATAGGGAAGCCCCTTTAGGCGGATGCCTAGTTTGCCTAATGAGTTGGCTATAGACTGTCATGAACCAGAGGTAGGAGGACAGCAATACTTTGAGACAGGACTTAGTGAAATCAAATTGAGAGAACCAATATTGTAAGGGTGAAAGATCAAAATAACACTTAAAGAAGAAGAAACCACATGGCTATCTGGAAAAGAAACCCAATTGTTACTTTAGTCAGAGCTATATATCTTCAATATAATGTGTACCTACATCAGGAGCTCTGACACTACATGTTAGGTGAATAGCAGTGGCGGCTGGTGACTTTTCAAGTTGGAGGGGCGACAGGTCGAAACATAGCCACTCCCCCCTTTTCAAACCACACCCATTTTGTAACTCCTCCCCCTGACGTCATGATGACCTTTATAAGTCCCGCCCAATGACCTTATACTTGTAAAGCCCATTGAAATACATGATCACCAATGCAGAAATGTCAAGAAGTAAAGTAACAATGTGTTAAATTCATTGGTATACAATATAGATTGAAAAAACTCATGTGACAAGACTACAGCAATATCATAATTGCACCTATACGTATTAACAGAAAAATTAAAGGAGTGACACCTACCATTAGTCGGGTCTTCTTCTCAGAGTATTCACGTTCATTAAGTTGACCAACGAGTAGAAACAAATCTGCAGCCACATAGGGTTTGCACCTGGGGTTGAAAGAAAACAAGCAAATCAATCAGACCATTCAAGAACAAAACCATACTTAAAAAACATTAAACGACCAAGTGGAACCAAATAGGCCCCAAACATACCTTAGAAGACCAAGTGGAACCATATAGGCCTCAAACATACCTTAGAAGACCAAGTGTGACCATAGGCCCCAAACATACCTTAGAAGACCAAGTGTGACCATAGGCCCCAAACATACCTTAGAAGACCAAGTAGAACTATATAGGCCCCAAACATACCTTAGAAGACCAAGTGGAACCATATAGGCCTCAAACATACCTTAGAAGACCAAGTGTGACCATAGGCCCCAAACATACCTTAGAAGACCAAGTGGAACTATATAGGCCCCAAACATACCTTAGAAGACCAAGTGGAACCATATAGGCACCAAACATACCTTAGAAGACCAAGTGTGACCATATAGGCCTCAAACATACCTCAGAAGACCAATCAGCACTGCATAGGCCCAAACCAGTGGATCTTGGGATTCAAGAAAACAACAACATTTCACTTCTGTTTAGACAACACAATAATCAATGTCAAACAAACACGTTGAATTAGCATATGGATAACCATATGAGCAGTAACGCCACGCCAAGGCTTCAACAATTGTTACTGACTATTCACACACCTTTAATAGCTCCTTCAATATGCACACCCACACACCATTGATACTTTACTTACCACTAGTTATTTTTGGTAGTGAGGTGGTGCCATTTCTGAGAACTTTACGTACCCTTGAAGGTGCCTCCAATTCCTTCAAACCAATGCATTCAACCGCTACAGGGCCATGGTGCTTTTTAAATACCTTTTTATCCTCTTCAATGTGGAGAAGCATCTTTCTGGTTCTTTAGTAGTCTTCATTGTTGTAAGCAGGATTTCTTATAGCTTCACTCACTCTGTTAAATTATGTAGATTAAATTGATGCTAAAGTTGCTGAAGAGCAACAGCACTTGTACAGACATTGAATTCTTGCTTCCCGTAAACAAGTGACAGCAACCCTTGGAAGTGCCTCCAATTCCTTCAAACCACGCCAAGGCTTGTTACTGACCATGCACACACCTTTCATAGCTCCTTCCATATGCACACCCACACACCGTTCATACTTTACTTACCACTAGTTATGTTTGGTAATGTGAGGTGGTGCTGCTTAACGCAGTTTATCTTTGCACACCCTGGGGGTATGCATTCTTCTTTGCTTCAATCACTTGTATTTAAATTTTGCACGGCGATCTTTCAAAGAACAAAACTTCTCAATGGTCTTTTCATTGAAGTCTGGGATCTCGGAAATCAGTTGCTTTTCCATTGAGAGCATCGCCAATGCATTCAACCGCTCCGGGGACATGGTGCTTCTTAAAAAGGTTTTGATCCTCTTTAATGTGGAGAAGCATCTTTCTGATTCTGCAGTGGTCATTGGTGTTGTAATCAGGATTCTTAATAATTTCACTGTCTCTGTGAAATCATTCTGCAGATTAAATTGATGTAAAGTTTGTGCAGAGCAACAGCACTTGTACAAGCATGAAAATCTGTCTTCCCATACAGAAGTGACAGCTGAGTGCGTAATTGTTCCTTCTTCAGTATTGGATATGCTTGCACAGTGTCTTCCAGAGCTTGGGTTGGAAAGCAAGTGTCATGGGTTTTATACAAGTCACTTTGAACAAGTTTGGCACTGACTAGGTGATTTGAAAATGAAAAACGTTCTTTTGCATGAACCACCACTATGTCACATACCTCTCTTGAAAGTTGTCTCAAGGTTGAGATCTCCGCACTCCGTCTGTTGACTGTTACATCGCTCGGCAAACTTGCTTCTATCTCTTCAACAGAATTACGGATTTTCTGGATGCTGGCGACAAAGTCTTCTGTGACTTTTTTGATATAAACAGTATCCGTGTCTCGCTTCTGAAGCTGACTATAGAGGATGTCAACATGTGGCATTATTAAATGAAATCATTTAAGGAAGTAAAGGAACTCCCTGTCTACCAGCATTCCAATGAAACCTGCGGCTTCACGTATAGATGTTGGATCAAAGTTTAGACATGCTTCAATTGTCTGTAAACACTCAAGTAGCGCATCTCTGTTCTCGTAGATCACGTTCACGGTCCTAACGTTGAAGTTCCATCGTGTCGGTGCACCTCTTGGAAGTCTTCTACCAACTACCTCATCCAGAACTCCAGTCCTTTTTGGAGAGTGTGAAAAAAAAGATGGTATGCCGCCTATGTTGGAAAAAAAAACTCGAACTCTTCCAATCCTTGAAACTGCTTTCTTCATTATTAGGTTCAGTTGGTGAGCATAGCACTGGACGTAGTGTGCGTTCGGGTACACGTCTTTTATTTTTCTTTGAACTCCTCCTTGATCTCCACGCATCACACTGGCACCATCGTAGCTTTGAGCTATGAGTTTCTTCTTGTCTTCTGGCTCTGGGAGAACAGTATTCAGACTTTCCAGCACAACAGCAGCAATCCAGTCTGCATCCGTTGATTTCATTTCCGTGAAGCCATCAAATCTTTCCACCACTTGATGCTTCTTGTCAATGTAGCGATAGACTACAACGCACTGTGTCCTAGCGGAAATATCGGTTGTTTCATCCGCTTGGATTGCCACAAACTGGGCTTCCTTAAGCTCTTGGTGAATCACTTCCTTAATAACTTCATGCATGCAGTCCAGTAGCTCATTCTGCACAGTTTTGGACGTGCCCTTAAACACAGTTGCAGTCTTCAAATGCTGTTGCATTGCACTATCGATACTGCCAACCAAATCCACCAGGCCTCTAAACACTCCTGGATTTAGCGATGTTTCACTCTCGTCGTGTCCTCTTAATGCCAGTTCAAAAGCGCCACAAAAGCGAACACAATCAATTATCTTGGAAAGGATGTACCGGTTCTTAGCCACTTCTTCGTTGTGTTTTTGAATGCTGACTTGGTATCCTTGGTCCAGTTGAACAGCAATGTTCGCCTGTCCAAGCATCTCAAACTTGATCCTGTTATCCAAGTGAGCTTTAGAACTTTTGTGTTTCGCCAATTTATCAGCTAGATGTTTGACGTCAGTCACTCCAGTTTTGGTCCAAGCAGCGTCACCACCAAATAGGATGCATGGGAAACAATATAAGGACTTCCTAGAAACGCTTCCAGAAAGCCAGTCGTTCTTCTTGTACCATTCAGTATTGAAAGTACGGATATATTGCTTCCCTCTATCTCTTGCGATTTGCTGCAGATTTATCTCTGGTTGGTCAGGTCCTAACCGTTTTACTTCCACCTTCTCCTCATAGGTTAGGGTGCCGAAAGGCTTCACAAGTAGAGAGTCAATAGTATTCATTTCTGATACCAAAAGAAGAAAGAGATCACGGTATATTAATTTATATTATGTCACAAAATTACTTTAAAATAACAGTGTGTTGAATTCATTGGTATACATTACAGATTGCAAACCCTCATGTGACAAGACTACATCAACATCAAATTTGCACCTATACGTATGGACAGAAAATTAAAGGCAATGATACTCACCTACAGTTGACTCTCCTTCTCGGGGTATTCACGTCCAGTAAGTCAACCAACGAGTCCAAACAAATCTGCTTCCACAGATATTTTGCACCTGGGGGGTGATAGAAAACAACAAAAAAAACATTAGAGCGTTTAAGCCCCAAACTGTAACTTTTAAAACCTTAAAAGAGCAAGTGTGACCATATAGGCCCCAAACGCACCTTAAAAACCTTCAAATTCCAAGTGTGACCATATACTCACCTATAGTTGACTCTCCTTCTCGGGGTATTCACGTCCAGTAAGTCAACCAATGAGTCCAAACAAATCTGCTTCCACAGATAGTTTGCACCTGGTAAGTGATAGAAAACAACAAAAAAAAACATTAGAACGTTCAAGACCCAAACCTTAACTTTTAAAACCTTGAAAGACCAAGTGGGACCATATAGGCCCCAACCGCACCTTAAAAACCTTAAATAACAAATTGGGACCATATAGGCCCCAACCGCACCTTAAAAACCCTAAATAACAAAGTGTGACCATATAGGCCCCAACCGCACCTTAAAAACCTTAAATAACAAATTGGGACCATATAGGCCCCAACTGCACCTTAAAAACCCTACATAACAAAGTGTGACCATATAGGCCCCAACCGCACCTTAAAAACCCTAAATAACAAATTGGGACCATATAGGCCCCAACCGCACCTTAAAAACCCTAAATAACAAAGTGTGACCATATAGGCCCCAACCGCACCTTAAAAACCCTAAATAACAAAGTGTGACCATATATGCCCCAACCGCACCTTAAAAACCCTAAATAACAAAGTGGAACCATATAGGCCCCAACCGCACCTTAAAAACCCTAAATAACAAATTGGGACCATATAGGCCCCAACCGCACCTTAAAAACCCTAAATAACAAATTGGGACCATATAGGCCCCAACCGCACCTTTAAAACCCTAAATAACAAAGTGGAACCATATAGGCCCCAACCGCACCTTAAAAACCCTAAATAACAAATTGGGACCATATAGGCCCCAACCGCACCTTAAAAACCCTAAATAACAAATTGG
Source organism: Discoglossus pictus (assembly GCA_027410445.1). Classification (NCBI taxonomy): domain Eukaryota; kingdom Metazoa; phylum Chordata; class Amphibia; order Anura; family Alytidae; genus Discoglossus; species Discoglossus pictus. Next base: position 167,726,958 of record CM050169.1, read on the forward strand.
GACCATATAGGCCCCAACCGCACCTTAAAAACCCTAAATAACAAATTGGGACCATATAGGCCCCAACCGCACCTTAAAAACCCTAAATAACAAATTGGGACCATATAGGCCCCAACCGCACCTTAAAAACCCTAAATAACAAATTGGGACCCTATAGGCCCCAACCGCACCTGAAAAATCCTAAATAACAAATTGGGACCCTATAGGCCCCAACCGCACGTTAAAAACCCTAAATAACAAAGTGTGACCATATAGGCCCCAACCGCACCTTAAAAACCCTAAATAACAAAGTGGAACCATATAGGCCCCAACCGCATCTTAAAAACCCTAAATAACAAATTGGGACCATATAGGCCCCAACCGCACCTTAAAAACCCTAAATAACAAATTGGGACCATATAGGCCCAAATTGTAAAAATATATATATATATATATATATATATATATATATATATATGTATATATATATATATATATCAATTGATATCAATATATCACAATAAATAAATATATATATATATATATCAATCAATATATCTATCAATATATATATATATATATATATATATATATATCAATCAATATATCTATCAATCAATATATATATATATAAGAAATATATTAAACTGAAGAAACAAAATACATTTTATTGAATGCTGCCATTTAAATGGCTTGCAACTAAAACAGTAAAAATATATTTTGGAGAAAGATCACTTCTATACTCTTGTTCCTATGTCTGTCTAGCTTACAGTGAGTGACAACCTGACATGTGTAAACAAAAAAAGAAAACCAATACTATTGGTGGTAACCTCTATAAGGTAGTTAAAGTGTATGTGTGATCGGCTAATGTAAGCCTATGAAGCTTCTAAAACTATAAGGCTTCTAAATATTGAAGCATATGATACTCTAACAATACCATGGAGTGCAAAACAAATACTAGTGAAAATTAAATTATTAATTAAATGGTGTGGTGATAATAGATATTGTTGTTAACATATAGTGTTGGATATAGACCCCACAAGGGGGTAATTGTATTCCACTGTGTGTGTATTAATTAAAGTGGTGTTTTCCTAAAAAAGGAATGTGAAGGTCACTGCTAGAAAATGTTCAGACAAGACCATCCTCATATATACAACAAAAAATTGCAAATCATAGGATCGTCAAAAAAAAGGGGGGGAGTATAGGGGTCTAAAAAAAAATATATATATTAAAACCAAAAACAGCATAGGAGAACCAGAGGGATGTTGGATAAATATAGCAAAGTATATGCTCAAACGCTGCAAAATATTGCCCGCTTAGAATGTACAAAAACCCTTGCCACTTGATGAAAAGCAAAAAAATAATAAATGTGATGATAAATGGTCTAAATCTGCCCAATGCTTCTCACTACAGCGTGAGATGTTGCAAGCACTGGGTTTACCCTAATGAGGGGACCATATCATATCATATCATTGTGTGGCACAAAAAAGGGAGAGGTTCAAAATGTATATATATATATACAAATGTAATTATAAATATGAATACAGGTATTCATACAGGTATACACACAGGCATAAACATGAACAGCTATATCAAACAAGTACAATGATATAGATGCAGCTTGCTTACTTACTCTGTTTAAATCTTTCCTCTGGTCTCCTAGCTTGTAATTAGGGGCCTGACCGGTTTCGTTGCTATTAACAGCAACTTTATCAAAGGCAGACTGTATCCATCCAATATATATAAGTATATATATATATATATATATCACGCATAAAAAATACACATAAATATACATAAACATATACATAAAACAATATATATTAATTGATATTTATTATTTGATTAATTGATGTACTTTATTACTTACTAGCGAATTGCCCGTCAAAAAATGACGGCAATGAAATTGTAAGGTAGCTAATGCTGTTTAGTGTGTAATAATGAAATATATAATACATTAATAAATGAATATACTTTACCTATTTTAAAGCATTGTGTGGAAGAGCTGTGAATGTGTTTTGATGTTGCTGCAGCATCAGTGGTGTGGATCTGCTGTGTAAGCGTGCTGAATGTGTGCAGTGTAACACTGTGCGTGCGCGAGCCCAAACCGTTGTCGTGTACTTCCGCATTGGCGTCAAATGGCGAGTAATGTGTGTTATACGTTTGTATCGGAATATCCGTAGGTGTTTTGTGGTGTTTTGCGAGTTTCTTGTGGTGTTTTGCGAGTTTAGAGTGCTGTAGCCTCGTTTTCGTTTTGTTCGGCGGCCATTTTTTCTCTCGCTTCGTTTTTTTTTTAGTCTCTAAACTGTTTTATTTGAAGTAAAATCGAGGTGTAAGTTGTATTTTTGAGGTGCTGGGTGCTCCCTCTTGGTGTAGGTAAGTTTTTTATGTATGTGGTGTGTGTATGTATTGTGTTTTACATTTTGTAATGTCCGAGTGTTGCGAGTCCGTAATGTGTGTGAACGTGTGTCGTATGTTGTTTGCGAGTGTCGTAATGTGTGTGTCGTACTGTTTGGGTTGCGACGTGAAGTTTGCGAGGGTCGCAGTTGCTGGCAAGGAGCGCCTTCGGCGCTCCATGCCAGCAACTGAGACCCTCGGGCAGTGCCCTCGCGAATTCGGCGCTCCTTGCAGCAACTGAGACCCTCGGGCAGTGCCCTCGCTTCGCGAGGGCCGCGGGCTCGCTACGCGAGCCCGCAGCGTTAGCAACAACTCGTACGCTCACAACTATATATGTGATATATATATATATATATATGTATACACACTGCACATTACACACACACAACACATCATTATATATATATATATATATGTATACACACTGCACATTACACACACACACACAATACATCATTATATATATATGTATACACACTGCACATTACACACACACCTCACACACACACAATACATCATTATATATATATGTATACACACTGCACATTACACACACACCTCACACACACACAATACATCATTATATATATATGTATACACTCTGCACATTACACACACACACAATACATCATTATATATATATGTATACACACTGCACATTACACACACACCTCACACACACACAATACATCATTATATATATATGTATACACACTGCACATTACACACACACACCTCACACACACACAACACATCATTATATATATATATGTATACACACTGCACATTACACACACACACCTCACACACACACAACACATCATTATATATATATATATATATATATATGTATACACACTGCACATTACACACACACCTCACACACACACAACACATCATTATATATATATGTATACACACTGCACATTACACACACACCTCACACACACACACAATACATCATTATATATATATATATATGTATACACACTGCACATTACACACACACAATACATCATTATATATATATATATATATATATATATATATATGTATACACACTGCACATTACACACACACCTCACACACACACACAATACATCATTATATATATATATATATGTATACACACTGCACATTACACACACACAATACATCATTATATATATATATATATATGTATACACACTGCACATTACACACACACCTCACACACACACACACAATACATCATTATATATATATATATATATATGTATACACACTGCACATTACACACACACCTCACACACACACACAATACATCATTATATATATATATATATATATATATATATATATGTATACACACTGCACATTACACACACACCTCACACACACACACACAATACATCATTATATATATATATATATATATATATATGTATACACACTGCACATTACACACACACCTCACACACACACACACAATACATCATTATATATATATATATATGTATACACACTGCACATTACACACACACCTCACAGACATACACAATACATCATTATATATATATATATATATATATATGTATACACACTGCACATTACACACACACCTCACACACACACACACAATACATCATTATATATATATGTATACACACTGCACATTACACACACACCTCACACACACACACACACAATACATCATTATATATATATATATGTATACACACTGCACATTACACACACACCTCACACACAATACATCATTATATATATATATATGTATACACACTGCACATTACACACACACCTCACACACACACACAATACATCATTATATATATATATGTATACACACTGCACATTACACACACACCTCACACACAATACATCATTATATATATATATATATGTATACACACTGCACATTACACACACACCTCACACACACACACAATACATCATTATATATATATATATATATATACACACTGCACATTACACACACACCTCACACACACACACAATACATCATTATATATATATATGTATACACACTGCACATTACACACACACCTCACACACACACACACAATACATCATTATATATATATATATATATGTATACACACTGCACATTACACACACACCTCACACACACACACAATACATCATTATATATATATATGTATACACACTGCACATTACACACACACCTCACACACAATACATCATTATATATATATATGTATACACACTGCACATTACACACACACCTCACACACACACACACAATACATCATTATATATATATATATATGTATACACACTGCACATTACACACACACCTCACACACACACACACAATACATCATTATATATATATATATGTATACACTCTGCACATTACACACACACACACCTCACACACACACACAATACATCATTATATATATATATATACACACTGCACATTACACACACACCTCACACACACACACACACAATACATATAATATATTATATACTTATAATCTGTATAATATAAGTGTGTATAAAATCTATAATATATTTATAATATATACAGTATATATATATATATATATATATATATATATATATATAAATATATCTATCTATCTATATCTATATATATATATATATATAAATAATGTCCCAGTGCACATTTTGTTGTATATATGTATTTTTTTTTATTAGTTTATGGCCTCCAGCCCATGATGCCATGTCCCCCCAGGCTAAGCCTTCATGTCCCCCCAGGCTAAGCCTTCATGTCCCCCCAGGCTAAGCCTTCATGTCCCCCCAGGCCAGGCCTTCATGGTCCCGATCAGTCAGATCTGTCACTATCAGTCAGACCCATCAGACTACTTACATTCATCGAAGCTGTTCAATTATCCACCACTATGCATCTCCTGCCTGTACGTTTTTCTGCAGAGGCAGGGACTTCCTGAATGACTTTGCATGCATGTGACGTAATTCTGAAACTCCCTGCCTCTGCAGAAAATGTGCAGGCAGGGGAGACATGGCGGAGGTAAATTGAAATGCTCCAATGAATGTAAGTAGTCTGATGGGTCTAATGGGGCATGGAGTTCTGCTCCCTCTCTCCAGCAGCGTGCATGCACAGCTCCCTCTCTCCAGGGGCGTGCACGCACAGTTCCCTCTCTCCAGGGGCGTGCACGCACAGTTCCCTCTCTCCAGGGGCGTGCACGCACAGCTCCCTCTCTTCGCAAAGGCCGCAAATGCTGTCAAGGAGCGCGAGGGCTGCAGTTGCTGCGAGGGCTGCAGCCCTCTTCGCGAGGGCTGCAGTTGCTGGCAAGGAGCGCCTGCGGCGCTCCTTGCCAGCAACTGCGACCCTCGCTTCGCGAGGGCCGCGGGCTCGCTATGCGAGCCCGCTAGCGTGAGCAACGGCTTAAGCAAGCTCGCCTGCTCACAACTATATATGTGATTATATTATATTGTTCATGTATTTCTATTACACATTATTTTTTATACATATTACAGTGCTATTTTTTGGCTATACAAGTTCACACTAACCTTTTTTACCCTTACAGGCTTCCATACCTGCTTGCTGATTTGCTAATTTTTTAAAGACTCTCATTGGTTGAAATCGATGTCAATCAAAAATTTCAGCCAATCAGAGTCCTTCAAAAATTAGTATATAAAGCAGACCGTGGGAAAAAATCAATTAATCGCGGGTGGGGCTCCTTCTAGGAGGAGCTCTGTTAGTTTTTTTTTGTTTTTTTTTAGAGCGTCTGTTTTTTTTTGGTGGAGGCCTCTTTCAATGGGCCAGAATGGATGGATGGACAATGGCTTCAATCAAGATTGGATTATTTATTTGACCAGTGGCTTCAATCAACATTGGATTATTTGACCAGTGGCTTCAATCAACATTGGATTATTTGACCAGTGGCTTCAATCAACATTGGATTATTTATTTGACCAGTGGCTTCAATCAACATTGGATTATTTATTTGACCAGTGGCTTCAATCAACATTGGATTATTTGACATGGGCTTCAATCAACATTGGATTATTTGACATGGGCTTCAATCAACATTGGATTATTTTCATGACTATATCCAGGTCATAGAGCACAGAAGGCCAACGCTGGAGGGGTCAATTTGACAGGTAAGTATGTGCTGTTGTTTATTTTATTTTTATTATTGTTTGTTTAAAGCTGTTTACTTTATTTGTATATGTAATAATGTGTTTACTGTATTGTTTTTCCCTTACCTTATTTTTATTTTATCTTTAAAAGTGACAGACACATGTACATGCCTGTTACTTCTAAAAATGGAATAAAAATAGGGGGGGGGGGGGGGGGTGCTAGGTAGTTGGATCAGGGTGGGGTTGGTCACGCTCAGGCCAGGCGCCCATCGGTCGGTCGGTGACCGCGTAGGCCACGAGCAGGGGTGGCACAGGCCTCATGGGGGTGAACTGCCACCCCCATGTGGCCTGTGCAACACCGCTCACCGCCCGAATACCCCGATCACCATTATCGGGGTAATCGGGTGGTATCATAGCATAGGCCACATCGGGGTGGTGTTGATTGGGTCTCGGGGGTGGCACAGGGCGGCGACATGGAGGTGATCAGGGGTGGCACAGGCCTCATCAAGGGGGAGATCCGATCACCCCCATGTGGGCCTGTGCCACCCTGCTCACCACCCGACTACCCCGATCCCGTGATCGGGGTAATCGGGCGGTGGAAGGCATCGCATAGGGCAGGCCTGATCGGGGGTGGCACAGGCCACATGGGGGTGATGGCTGGGGGTGGCACCAGGCATTGCAGGCCTAGGGTCGTCGGTGGTAGGTAAGTTGGTGGGTGGCTGGGTAGGTGGCAGGCCAGGCAGGCATGGTGGGGTAACTGGTCACCCCTACCTTTTATTAGGGGCTACTAGGGGTTTGGTTTGGCCAGGGGCAGGGCAGGTGCCAGGCAGGAAGACTTACTGTTAGGCAGGCAGCAGAGCAGATGTGAGTAGATTCAGCCAGGGAGGTCTCTCAGTCTCAGCGTGACCAGGGTCAGGAAACAGAAAGGGGGAAGGGACAGGCAACTGGTAGTTTTATTCACTGTATCAGTCAATCAAAATGTAAACTCGAGGCCCTATTAGCGGGCGGGCGCTCAGGGCTAACGGTCTGGGTGGGTTTAGATTGTTCTCTTAGCAACTGTACAACCTTCCATCATTGATTGGTCAATGATGGAAGACTGTCAGTCATTAATTGATACATTTATGACCGCCCATGCATATCGTCACTGTGATGGTGGGCGGCATGCATTAACGGTCAGGGGGCCAGGCCAGGACTCATTGAAGAGAAGAGAGAAGAGTCTAAAGGTTAGTGTACTAGTGTAATATGATCACACAGGGTGCAGGGGGCTGCAATAGATACACAGCAGCATTAGTTAATGTAGCGCAAGGGTTATCTTAAAGTGACAGTGTCCCTGGGAATATTTTACTAACTTTACTTCATTTTATTACTGTATTAAGACTTGAATGATGATGTACACCTTATATTTAATTGTTTTTGGGTTATTACTAATACATTGTTGTCTTTTTTTATTGCAGGGTGACGAAAATATTTGGGGGGGCGTTTGCCCTGACGCCCCAATGGACGGGCCGCCACCCCTGTTGAATAGTCACAGAATATGTTATCAATCTTGGGAACTACCGTATTTATCGGCGTATAACACGCACTTTTTCTCCCTGAAAATAGGGAGCAAATTATAGGTGCTTGTTATATGCCGATATTCATTCTAACCCCCCCCCTCCTCAACCAACCCCCCCCCCCCTCCTCAACCTAAACCCCCCCTCCTCAACCTAAACCCCCCTCCTCAACCTGCACCCGGTATATGCTAATGACGTGGCGCACATGTGACGTCACATGCGCGCCGGGTCAAGGAGAGGAGCGGAGGCCGGAACAGAAGCAGGTAAGTGAGGGGGAGTTATTTAGGGGGGTTTAGAATGAGGAGGTGGGTTGAGGTTGAGGAGGGGGTTGAGGAAGGAGGATAAGGATGGGGGGGTTGAGGGGGTTTGAGGATGGGGGGTTTGAGGAGGGAGGTTGAGGAGGGGGTTGAGGATAGGGGGGGTTGAGGAAGGAGGATGAGGATGGGGGGTTGAGGAGGAGGGTTGAGGGGGTTTGAGGATGGGGGGGTTGAGGAGGGGGTTTGAGGATGGGGGGTTTGAGGAGGGAGGTTGAGGAGGGGGTTGAGGATAGGGGGGTTGAGGAAGGAGGATGAGGATGGGGGGTTGTGGAGGGGGGTTGAGGGGGTTTGAGGATGGGGGGTTGAGGAGTGGGTTTGAGGAGGGGGTTGAGGATAGGGGGGTTGAGGAAGGAGGATGAGGGGGGTTTGAGAATGGGTTGTTGAGGAGGGGGTTTGAGGAAGGAGAATGAGGATGGGGTGGAGGAGGGGGTTGAAGATGGGGGGTTTGAGGAGGGGGTTGAGGAGGGAGGATGAGGAGGGAGGTTGAGGTTGAGGATTTTGCTTCAAAGTTCTTTATTTGAATATTTATTTTTTTCCCCTGAAATTTCCTTCATAAAATGAGGTGCGTGTTATACGCCGGTGCGTGTTATATGCCAATGAATACGGTATATTATAAGTATAACCTTGCCAGGACAAAAAACAAAACAAAAAGTAAAACAGGCCAAAGCATGGTCTAAGAGATATAACAAACTTGGAAACTATTTAGTCAGCTTGCAACTACTTGAAAATAAGATATAGAAGGATATTACATTTTTAAATTTGAGGAATTTAAATCTTGATTTTGATGGATCTGGGTAACTTGTGCAGGGACTGATAAAGTGAAGCTGCAGATGACTATAGTGATTCAGGCAGCTGAGCCTGGTGGTACAATTATTATTGACTGCAATAAATAAAGTATTTTTGGGAAATCTCTCCTGTTTTCTTATAAGCTGGATGTGATATAAAGCAGAGGATTAAACAAAGAGGGCACCTGTCTTCCTAACAATTCCATTATTTTGTTAATGTTTTAATCCTATAAGTATACAAACTAACAGCCACATAAAATTCCAGCCCCGTAAGTGCAACGTGAAGCTTGCAACGGCTGCAAGCTTGAAGAGTTTCAAATATCTGGGGCTATTAAATTAGAACAGGCAGCGAGTTACGGGCTTGAGAGGCAAACCCTTAAACCATTCGTCGCTCATCGGATGTGCGGCAGTGAACATGATCAATTAGCCTAACTCGTAGTTACGAGTTGGGATAGAGCCAATGGCAAAAGAGATCATCGGAATTACGTCACTGAAAAATGGAGGTGGGATTTACAAAGTCTTACGGGGTTCAATTACAGTGACTTGCAAAAGTATTCACCCCCTTGGCTTTTTACCTATTGTGTTACATTACAGCCTTAAGGTAAATCTTTTGTTAATCTGAATTTTATGTAATGGATCAGAACACAATAGTCTAAGTTGGTGAAGTGAAATGAGAAAAATACATACATAAAATAATTTTTTTTTAAAAGAAACCAGAAAATTGGAATGTGCATATGTATTCACTCCCTTTGTTTTGAAGCCCATAACAAGCTCTGGTGCAACAAATTACCTGCAGAAGTCACATAATGAGTGAAAGTGTCATATGATCTGTCATTAGATATACACACCTTTTTTGAAAAGCCCCAGAGGCTGCAACACCTAAGCAAGAGGCACCACTAACCAAACACTGCCATGAAGACCAAGGAACTCTCCAAACAAGTAAGGGACAATGTTGTTGAGAAGTACAAGTCAGGGTCGGTTATAAAAAAAATATCCAATTTTTTGAAGATCCCCAGGAGCACCATGAAAATCTATCACAACCAAATGGAAAGAACATGGCACAACAGCAAACCTGCCAAGAGACGGCTGCCCACCAAAACTCACGGACCGTGAAAGGAGGGCATTAATCAGAGAGGAAGCACAGAGACCCAAGCTTACCCTGGAGGAGTTGCAGAGTTCCAAAGCAAAGACTGGAGTATCTGTATATAGGACGACAATAAGCCGTACGCTCCATAGAGTTGGGCTTTGAGGCAGAGTGGCCGGAAGAAAGCCATTACTTTCAGCAAAAAACAACACAGAATATTTTGAGTTTGCAAAAAGGCATGTGGGAGACTCCCAAAATGTATGGAGGAAGGTGCTCTGGTCTGATGAGACTAAAATCGAACTTTTCTGCCATCAAAGAAAACGCAAACCCAACACATCACATCACCCAAAGAACACTATCTCCACAGTGAAACATAGTGGTGGCAGCATCATGCTGTGGGGATGTTTTTCAGCAGCCAGGACTGGGAAACTGGTCAGAGTTGAGGGAAAGATTGTTGGTGCTAAATACAGGGATATTCTTGAGCAAAACCTGTACCATTCTGTGCGTGATTTTAGGCTATGACGGAGGTTCACCTTCCAACAGGACAATGACTGCAAACACACTGCTAAAGCAACACTTGAGTGGTTTAAGGGGAAACATGTAAATGTGTTGGAATGGCCTAGTCAAAGCCCAGACCCCAATCTAATAGAAAATCTGTGGTCAGACTTAAAGATTGCTGTTCACAAGCGCAAACCATCACACTTGAAGGAGCTGGAGCAGTTTTGCAAGGAGGAATGGGCAAAATGCCCAGTGGTAAGATGTGGCAAGCTCATAGAGACTTATTCAAAGTGACTTGTGATTGCTGCGAAAGGTGGCTCTACAAAGTATTGACTTTAGGGAGGTGAATAGTTATGCACATAAACTTTTTCTATTATTTTGTCCTATTTGTTGTTTGCTTAACAATAATAAAAAAAAAACATCTTCAAAGTTGTGGGCATGTTCTGTAAATTAAATGATGCAAATCCCCAAACAATCCATGTTAATTCCAGGTTGTGAGGCAAGAAAAAATGAAAAATGCCAAGGGGGGTGAATACTTTTGCAAGGCACTGTACGAGTTACGATCGGACCCACATTCCAGAAATAATGCAATATTCATAAAGCCATAAATATGATATTCTATCACATGCAAGTTACAGTATATGTATTAACACATTGATTACCAGGATCAATATAACACAAAATGTATACATGAAATAAAGTATTTTTCTTGGTCTATTTGATGGCTTGAGAATGTTGTGCTGTTAATTCTAAGAGTTAACATCACTTTCCCTTTTAATAAAAGTACAGTAGTGTGGTGATATGTGCATTTAAAGTGATTCAAGTTGGGCTTTACCCCCCCTTGCGGATCCTCTCTAGCACTCATTGGCTTCTTGGGTCCATTTGCGAGTTACAACGCAAGGGATTTGATGCAATTTAATAACTCAATTGGAACATAGCGGTTACGGGCTTGAAAGAACAAAGGATTTGTGGCCGCAGAGTTCCACGTTCCACGTCCCGTAGGCTTTTTTTCGGCTTTGTTGCATCTTAACCCGCAAGTCGTCTGCGGATTTCTTTAAGAGGCCAATTTAATAGTTTGAAGTCTTGCGAGCTACGTTATGAACTTCCTTTTTACACATAGCCCGAATAGGGCTATAAATAATGAATGCAAACTTGATATTTGTGGTTTCTGTTCATGGTTCAAATCTAGTTGATCCTAATTCACATGTATTATCATTATAATCTATTACACAAGGTTGTTTGCAGGCATCTCCCTAATTCACATATTTTAGTAAATCATGCCGTAGGCTGAGGGCTTGGCTATGGTGTACAAAGTTTAAGCATTTACTCCTTTAAGCCTCTATTACGGATCAGATTTACCATAGCAAATAATGATTCAATTCAACACATTATTTGTGGTTCAGGGTGAACTAACAATGCAAATTATTTTTTCTTTAGGCCTTGCCCAGTTAGTTTATATGTGGTAAATGTGTTTGTTCAGAGATTAGTTCTCTCTTTAGTTTTCAAGTGGAATAAAATGTAGAGAATGAAATGTACTTTCTATATAACAGAGTCTCAGTGGCGGAGCTAGTGCATAGGGGGCCCCAGTACAAAAAGAAAATTTGGCCACCCCTGGAGTGGGAAGGCACAATTTTTTTGGCATTTACCGAACCCCCTCCAACATCAACGCAATACATACAGTACATACAGTATATAAAATATCTATATCTGTTTACAAGTGGATTTACCTTAAAAAGTAAAGGCGGATAAACTGCAGAGTGCACAAATTGTGCCCAGGTGAGAGGGGTGTGGCTTGACTGTTAAAATTGTATAAAAGGTTTGTGAGCTGGTTTGGGGTCTGTTTACAAGTGGATTTACCTTAAAAAGTAAAGGCTGATAAACTGCAGAGTGCACTAATTGTGCCCAGGTGAGAGGGGTGTGGCTTGACTGTTAAACTTGTATAAAAGGTTTGTGAGCTGGTTTGGGGTCTGTTTACAAGTGGATTTACCTTAAAAAGTAAAGGCTGATAAACTGCAGAGTGCACAAATTGTGCCCAGGTGAGAGGGGTGTGGCTTGACTGTTAAAATTGTATAAAAGGTTTGTGAGCTTGTTTTGGTGTCTGTTTACAAGTGGCTTTACCTTACAAGTAAAGGCTGATAAACTGCAGAGTGCACTAATTGTGCCCAGGCAAGAAGGCAGAAGTTAATATAAACAGGAGAAGGGCCGAACTTGTGAGCTTGCGAACATTTTCAGTATCAAGTGCAATTCTAGTAAAAGCCTAGGAGTTTAAATAAAAGGAGGGCCTTCAAAGAAAAGGGAGGGCAGATATATAGTGCAAAGGAGGAAAAATTTATATAAATATATTATTTTATATTCTTTATTTTCCCCACTGAAATTTCGTAGACAATAATAATAATTATGAGTCAGTCCAGTGGCAACCTTATTCAGTGTACATCCTGTCATATGTATGCAATACTGGAACACATGATCCAGGGTCCATACCTCTGTGAGAGGTGTGAGCATGTTGCCTCTCTGGAAGCTCAAATTGGAGATCTGGAGAGGAGAATTGCAGCACTTAGTGATATTGCTCCACTGGAAAGGGGGTTGTGCTCACTGAGCACAGTTTAGCTGGGCCTAGCATGGAGGGTGGAGCTGGGGCTAGTGAGGATGTCCAGGGAGGCAGCTGGGTTACAGTTACAAGGGGAAGCAGGGGGAACAGGAGGAGGCAAGCCAGTTCTGAGTTGGCAAACAACAACAGATTTGCCCGATTGAGTGAAACTGTTGGCGATGTCCATTCAGGAATGGCAATGCCAGATAGAGCTGTTCCCTCTAACAGCCGGGCGAACAGCTCTACTGGAGGAGTGGGAGGGCAGCATAGGCAGAGCAACAGACAGGTTTTGGTTGTAGGGGACTCTATTATTAGGAAGGTAGACAGGGTGATTTGTCACCCAGATCCCAGCAATCGAACAGTTGGCTGTCTCCCGGGTGCTCGGGTTCGTCATGTTGTGGATCGGGTAGACAAATTATTGTGAGGGGCTGGAAATGAACCGGCGGTCTTGGTACATATTGGTACCAATGACAAAGTTAGTGGAAGATGGAGTGTCCTAAAGAATGATTTTAGAGAACTAGGTAATAAGCTGAAGGCAAGGACCTCCAAGGTAGTATTTTCTGAGATACTACCAGTGCCACGTGCTAACCCAGGGAGGCAGAAGGAGATTAGGGAGGTTAATGCGTGGCTAAAGATGTGGTGCACTAAGGAGGGGTTTGGCTTTTTAGAGCACTGGGCTGACTTCTCACTTCGGTACAATCTCTACAATAGGGATGGATTGCACCTTAATGATGAGGGAGCTTTTGTACTAGGGGATAGGATGGTAGAAAGGCTGGAGGAGTTTTTAAACTAGTAGGTGGGGGGGAGGGACTAGATATAAGTAATGGGGTAGAAAGTGTAGAGGGTATAAGGGATGAATTAACAACTCATAGGGGAGGAGATGGGGGGAGGGGTAGTATAGTCAATAGGGAGGTAGTACTAAGTAATTCAAGTTCAGTGGCAGGCACTTCAGAACTACAGACTCATAACATAAGGTGTATGCTTGCTAATGCCAGAAGCTTGCCAGGAAAAATTGGAGAGTTAGAATTATTAGCAAATAATGAAAAATGGGATTTAATAGGCATTACCGAAACGTGGTGGGATGAATCTCATGACTGGACTGTTAATCTGGATGGTTATAACCTTTTTAGAAAAGATAGAGGCAATGGTAAATGAGGAGGAGGGATTTGTCTGTATGTTAAGCCTGAATTTAAGGCTATAGTCAGAGAAGATATTTATGGTGGACCTAGTGATAAAGTTGAATGTTTGTGGGTAGAGTTAAATAGCAGAGCAGCATATTCCAAAAGAATATTAGTAGGAGTATGCTATAAACCCCCAAATATAGCTGAAAGTGAGGAAATACAATTATTGTTACAGATTGGAAATGCAGCTAAGCACTGGCAAGTTCTAATAATGGGAGATTTTAATTACCCTGAAATAAACTGGATAAATGAGACCAGCAGTTCAGCTAAGGGGAGCAGGTTCTTGAGTACACTCAGGGATCATTATCTGGCCCAGGTTATACAAGAGCCTACTAGAAATGAAGCTATCTTAGATTTACTCATTACAAATAATATTGATATTGTATCAAATGTTGAAATAGGGCAACCTTTGGGAAACAGTGATCACAACACAGTCTCATTTAAGATTGAATTAAAAAAACAACATTTTAAGGGGCCAACAAAAACTCTTAATTTTAAAAGGGCAGCAATGCAAAGTATAGACTGGGACAGAGAACTGATAGGTAAAAATACTGAACATAAATGGACAACATTTAAATCCTTACTAAATATATATACACATCGGCATATACCGTGTGGGAATAAAAGTAAAAGGAGTAAATCACAACCCATGTGGCTTAGCAATGATTTAAAGATCAAGATACGGAGTAAAAAAACGGCATTTAAATTATACAAACAAGAGGGGAAAGAGACTGCTTTACGGGAATACAAGGAAATCAACAAGGCTAAAATAGAAAATGAAAAATTTATTGCAAAAGAGAGTAAGACTAACCCTAAAATATTTTTTAAGTATATTAATGGGAAGAAGGCGAGGAAGGAAGCTATAGGAACATTAGAATGTGAAACAGGCTGTCTGAAAATTAGTGACCAGGAAAAGGCAGATGAGCTAAATAGGTTCTTTTCTTCGGTATACACAAGGGAGGTACCAGTAGTTGGGGCACCGCAACATAATGGGGCTACACTACCATCACTAAATAATTGGGTAACGCAGGAAGTAATCCAAAAGAGGTTGGAAAAAATTAATGTTAATAAAGCCCCGGGTCCTGATGGAATACATCCGAGGGTACTAAGGGAACTGGGTTCTGTAATAGCCAAACCATTATATTTAATTTTTCAAGATTCACTCAACACAGGGTCTCTACCAGATGACTGGAGAAAAGCTGATGTGATACCTATATTTAAAAAGGGAGCAAGAGCAAATCCGGGGAATTATAGACCAGTGAGCCTCACTTCTGTAGTGGGGAAGCTTTTAGAAGGGTTAATAAGGGATAATATACAAGAATATGTCTGTTTGAACAGGATTATAAGTAGGTGTCAACATGGGTTTATGAGGGATAGGTCATGTCAAACAAATCTAATTAGTTTCTATGAGGAGGTAAGTAGGAACCTGGATCAAGGCAACTCAGTGGATGTAGTCTTTTTGGATTTTGCAAAGGCTTTTGATACAGTGCCACATGGGAGACTATTGGGCAAACTAAGGGATACAGGAATTGCAGTAAATATCTGCTCATGGATTGAGAGCTGACTAAAAGAAAGGAAGCAAAGGGTTGTTGTAAATGGAACATACTCCGATTGGACTAATGTGGTAAGTGGGGTTCCTCAGGGTTCAGTATTAGGTCCTCTCCTTTTTAACATATTTATTAATGACTTAGAGGTAGGATTGGAGTGTGGGGTCTAAATTTTCGCTGATGACACAAAGTTGTGCAAGGTAATTAAATCATATAATGATGTGCTTTCCCTCCAAGGGGATTTACATAAAATTGAGGAATGGGCGTCTAAATGGCAGATGAGATTTAATACGAATAAATCTTAATGGAGCAAATCTAGGTGTATCAGATATTGAAAGGGATTTGGGAGTGCTTGTGGACAACCACCTAGGTAACAGTGCTCAAAGCCAAGCAGCAGCTGCAAAGGCAAATAAAATATTAGCATGTATTAAGAAGGGTATAGAAGCCAGGCAAGCAAATATAATTCTGCCACTATACAAATCTCTAGTACGCCCTCATTTGGAATATGGAGTACAATTTTGGGCACCACTTCATAAAAAGGACATTTTAGAGCTGGAAAAGGTACAGAGAAGGGCAACAAAACTAATAAGGGGAATGGAGGGGCTAAGTTATGAAGAAAGGCTAACCAAATTAAACTTATTTTCTCTCGAAAAAAGGCGTCTAAGAGGAGATATGATTACCTTATATAAATACATCCAGGGTCAGTATAAAGATTTGTCGGGGGAGCTTTTTGTGCCAAGGGGTTTTCAACTGACAAGAGGACATCCCTTGAGGTTAGAAGTAAAAAGATTCCACCTCAAAGAAAGAAAAGGGTTCTTCACAGTAAGGGTGGTTAATCTGTGGAATTCTCTACCAGAGGAGGTGGTGACAGCGGATTCGATAGATAACTTTAAAAGGGGTCTAGATTTATTTCTAATTAAAAAGGGTATTCAGGGTTATCATGGATAATTAGAGAGACAATAATGATCCAAATTTTTTTTTTTTACATTTCCCCTTGAGACAATTGGCTCGCTTGTTTTTTGTTTTTTTGTTTTTTTTTCTATTTGCCTTCCTCTGGACTAATTAATAATAATAAATAAAAAAAATAAAAAAACATTAAATAATTGATTTATAATTAATTAACAACTAATGAATTAATAGTTAATCCGCATATTGCAGATCAGAGGAGATCTTAAAAGGTTGAACTTGATGGACTGAAAGTCTTTTTTCAACCTTAAATACTATGTAACTACTATGTAACTATGTAACTATATATAGCACATATATAGTTGTCGTAATTGCAAGTTTGTCGGTCACTCTATGTTAAAAATTACGGGCTTGCGCATGCAAACTCGCAATTCCGACAGCTATGTCTGTGGGATGCACATGCGCAATGGGCGGCGTGAGCCGTGCACTGCGCTGCAGGAGCTTGCGACAGGAGAAAGTGTGCATTGCGCCTGTGGCCGAAGAGGGTGAGGGGAAAAGAAGACACAAGGAAGGGAGAGGAGGGGGAAAGAAGACACAAGGGAGGAAGAGGAGGGGGAAAGAAGACACAAGGGAGGGAGAGGAGGGGAGAAAGGAGACACAAGGGAGGGAGAGGAGAAAGTAGACACAAGGGAGGGAGAGGAGGGGGGAAAGGAGACACTAGGGAGGGAGGAATGGAGACACAGGGGAAGGGAGAGGACACACAGGGGAGGAAAAGTGGGGAAAGGGAGAGGGGGAAAGGAGACACAGGGGAGAGAGAGGGGAAATGGAGAGGGAGAAAGGTGGCACATAAGGGGGGAAAGGAGACACAGGGGAGGGAAAGGGGGAAAAGGAGACACAGGGGAGGGAGAGGGGGAAAGGTAGAGGGGGAAAGGAGGCACAGGAGAGGGAGAAAGGAGGCACATAAGGGGGGAAAGGAGACACAGAGGAGGGAAAGGGGGGAAAGGAGACACAGGGGAGTGAAAGGGGGGAAAGGAGACACAGGAGGGAGAAGAGACACAGGGGAGGAAGAGGGGGACGAGACACAGGGGAAATTATGGGGTGGAAGGGGGCCTTGGGGACCACAGAAAGTTTTAAATGCTATAGGGACCCCAGGGGGGTACAGGGTAACATGGGGCCACAGGAATCCAGCAGTGGGCCACAGAGGATCCCGCGGGGGGGCCAGGGGCCTGGTGGCCACAGAGGACCCACTGGGGCCATGGGAGGGCTGTGGAAGCCACAGGGGACCCAGGTGAGGTGCAAGGGGGCCCCTCAGAGGCAAGGGGCCTCGGTGCCTTGCACCGTCTGCACCGGCAGTAGCTCCGCCTCTGCATGTTCTGATAAATATATTTTAGTTTTATAATTTGAGATTTACTATCTTGTTTTATCCTAAGATTTGTTCAATTTAATTTTTCAGCAAAATATAATAATTGTAAGTTTGTTCTTTTATAATAATACATATTTGACTACTTTATAGTCAATAAATTATGACATAATGAGATCAGTACTTTGGATACAAAAAATATGGTTTTATCTCTTAAATTGATTGGCTAAAATTTTGATATAATTACTTGTGGGCATACATTTTTACCTTCATGAAGTCCTTCCAGTCAGGGCCAGATTCCAATCGACTTCCTTAACAGAAAGTTCCCTTCTATGAAGAAACCTATGATAAAGAGTTTTTTCGGCATGTATTTATATTAACATTCTCACAGCCCCATTAAATTCGGGCTACGTGGTAAATCATAGCTCGTAACGTAGCTCGCAATACATAAGGCTAATAAATTAGCCTCTTCAAGCAACCCGCAGACGACTTGCGGGTTAAGACGGACCAAGGCTGAAAAAAGCCTACGGGATGCGCAATGTGGAACTTTGCGGCCATAAAGCCTTTGATCTGCCAAGCCCATAACCGCTACAATTCCAAGCATGCTATTAAATTACAACAAAGTCACTTGCGAGCAAGCCTGTAACACGCAAATGGAGCCCAAAGCCCAAAAAGTGCTGGGGAGGACCCGCAAGGGGGGAAAGTCCAATACGTAGCATTTGAAATGCAAATAAAAACACACTACTGTACTAATATTAAAAGTGAAAGTGATGCTAGGTCTTAGAAGTAATAGCTCAACATTCTGAAACCCGCAAATTGGCCCAGAAAAATACTTTATTTCATGTATCATTTTTGTGTTATATCGATCGGCAATCATTGTGTTACGACATATACTGTAACTCGCATGTGATATAATATCATATTTACGGCTTCATCAATATTGCATTACATCTGGAATGTGGGTCCAATCGTAACTCGTAATTGAACCCCGTAAGACTTTGTAAATCCCACCTCCATTTTTCAGTGACATAATTCTGACGATCTCTGTTGCCATTTGCTCCATCTCAACTCGTAACCACGAGTTAGACTAATTGATCACGTCCACGGCCGCACACCAGATGAGCATTTGAAAGTTATATACCTCCCTAATTTTACCCATGATTGCTAATATAATTGTTATGTTGTATTATTTTGTATTATTTTGTAATTAATAATTATTACAAACAAATTAAAATAAAATGTATCTATGGGGAAAATGATGCTAACAAGTTGCTCAATCTATAACTAAACTAATACATAGCAAGCAAGTTTTCAGCAACAAATGTTTTTGCATATAATTACCCTCCATCAATTGAACTGATATTACAACACAATATAGCAGTGAATCAATATATATATAACAATCAGCAGCAGTACTTGTTACCTATAGTAATTAGTGTTAACACTACCAGTGATGTACAGCTTTCTGATATTCCTTAACACTTCAATTACTATAATAGTTGTGGATCTGCAGGGCTGTTCGTAACGCTTACAGTGTTGGTCACGCTTTGCGAGCCTCGCGAAGCGAGGCAAGCCGTCGACTGCGAGCCCGCAGGACTTACGCCAGCAGCACTTTAATTTGAGGGATTTAGATTAAAATTGAAAAATACACAGTAATTATAAATTTAAGAACTTGGGACAGTATTGGAGTCAATCTCAAAGGGTAAAAAAATGCAGGATGTGATCAATATGGAATTAACATGTGGGCCTTACTGGCTTCAATATATAATAAGCAATCTATTAGTCAAAAAAAGACACCCTTAACTTATTGAACTGATAAATCAATTCTTTAACAAAACCTCATATAAAGCAGAGATTGCTAATCATTGGGTTTGTTAATAGTGAAAAGACTGCAACACTGTAAGCTATAAAAAGCAACAAACTTTAAAAACAAGGAAAAAGAACACTCTTTCTAGGACAAGTGAGCACAATTAAATTATATAAGGAGAATATATATTTGAATAAAGCTACTAAATGGAACAGGTAAAAAATACAATGCAAATAAGCAAAAGCCTGTTGTTACACACTTGGACCTCTGCTAGTCCAGTAATTATGTCATTATTATTGTCCCCATACACTGGGCTTCCTCATGGGCAGGGTAATAATAAGAGAACCCAACTCTAAGCAATTGTAACAAAGTACTGTATTATAAAATAATAAGTAGCTACTGGTAACATGTATAGAAACACTAAATCCAGAAAAAGAGAAAAGCACACTAAGGCAACTAGAGAACCTACATATAGGAAAATATATGTTAACAAGGTGGAATGGATCCCTTGAGAACATAAGTAAGGAAATAAAATATAACTTTTATTATACATTGTTAAAAATATCTATAAACATTTAAAAAGAACAACAACAAAACAAATAAAAAATAAAATTCAGAGGCTCTGAGTCTCAGGGACATATAGGTATTATCAGTCTGAAAAAGGTGGCACAGATAAGTCTTTATGTCACGTTCAAAACTCAGTGGTTGTGATAATGAGTAGGAGGGGGAATCCCTTGCCCACCATTCTTATCAAAAAGGCAGAGAATGAGCAAAAATAGCAGTATCGTAAGGTCCCCAAAATGTTTGAGAATTGACTTAAGGTGTTTTGCATCATGGATAGTGTCATTTATTGAAAAAGGTCTGGAACACTGCTCTGTTCTTTTCACTTGTTTATAAGATTGCTGAGGCCCATAAAACATTTGGTGGCCTCACATGGGGACAAAAAGATAAGGAATTCAAACAGAGCTCATCTGATACCCTATATATGTCATGTGCTGATTACTATGTAGATGCCTGGCTAGATATTATGACAACCATGGGACCTTCTTCGCAGTTCTTTCAAAAAGGGTCTGGCGCATGAGGCGCTTCTTTAGCCACTAAAAAAAGTTTTGCCTATTTATAAAGATAATGCAAGTGGGATGGGAACTCGAGAATCAAACACATGTGTTCATTTTTCTCCACCCCAGTTCCATCTCCAAGTGCTTCAAGAAGAAGCAGAGTGCCTCTGGTGCCAAAGTGGACTCTTCCGAGGACATGAGTGCGAGCTGACAGGTAACACCCATGGCTAAACAAAAACACAGAGGTCGCCAATGGTGGTCTTACTGCTTTGTAGTTTTGGAGAAGGATTCTGTAATTCAATGGTCCAGATGTTGTTTTACAAAAGTAGTCTAAGGATTTTTTTTGGGTTGTATGTTGGGTCCATTTTCTTATCTCCCTTTGTCTAATATAATTGTTTACCTATAAGGATATATTGGGACTAATGCCCAAAAAAGAGTCTAGTCAATTTTGCCTTATCCAAAACAAAATGTCTATGGCTTACATACACTTCTTTTGTTCAAGCTATAAATCTCGTCTGGCGAGCAGGTAGAGATGGTAAAGATAGCCAGCACTTCTTGAGATGCTGTTTGGATGCACAATTTTACATTGATTTGTCCCTCCCTATAGGCTGTTCCATTTTGTTCTCACACTCTGAAGATTTTAGCACTTCTTTTTGGAATGTGTAGCTTCCCAAGTGACAGGTTGTTTGGATTTGGTTCATTACCTGGACAATTTTCTTTTTGATGGACTCGAGGGCTCCCATGCTCGTTCAACACTTCTGTAGGCTTCTGTGTCATTGCTGAGTCTTTAGGCATTCCTTTGGCCAATGAAAAATCAGAAGGTCCATGCTCATGTCTGCAGTTCCTTAGAATCTCCATTGCTCCCAGCACATGGAAAGCAGACTGCTGGTTAGAATGGTGCGTGACCTTTGTTCTGAGCATCAGTCTCTGTTATCCAGGTGCAAAACCACCCTTTTAGTCCTGACATCAGTGCTCAGAAAGCTGCTGTTCACTTGCAGGATAATTGCTGTGGGCAGGGTTTTTTGGAGACGGTTCTCATTACCTATGGATGTTACTCAGCTCCCCCACCACGATATAAGGCTCTCTGGGCCTTTGATAGTGTATATAAGGCTATGGATATCCTTTTTACATTATAGTTGTCAGTCATTGTTTAAGTATGCCTGCTGTTCTAGTGTGGAGTTTCAGCTCTTTACTGATGCAGCAGGTTCAGCGGGTTTGGGTATTTTCTTTTTAAAAAAAATCTGGAGATCGTCCCCATAGTATTACGATTGTTCCTTTGGGAACAGACATTCCAAGACAATCATGTTGGTTTCTAACTCATAACATGGAAATATAAGGAAAAATAATTATATGCCCTAAAGAGCACCCGCAAATGGTTTTAAATGCCTTTTTGAGACCTGCAGCAGCACTTAACAAGATAGTAAAGTTCACAAAAGCATAAAAAATCATATTACTTATTTAAAATTCTATGCTCAACAGTCCCAAAGGGACAAATTTCATTTAATTATTTGATTGAGTCAGTATACATATTGGTAAAATCAGAAGCATTTCTGAGACGCTCAAAACCAGTTAAAGAGACAGTACAGTAATAAGGAATCATGAAAGTGCATGTAAGTGCATTAGAAATGCATTCATAACAGTCTCATAGGCACAAATATGATATAAAATAATTATTAGAAATTATTATGTTAGCATCAGTATACATATTGGTACATCAACTATGGGCAATAATATACCTCAACATAACATATATCAACCACAAGGAGTAACATAGACCCCAGTACGCAAGAGGTTAATACAAATAAGTAAACCCACATGACCTACAACAGCTGCTCCAATGCATTCACTATTAAAGGAATAGACACACTCCAAACAATACTCATTATCACTATAGATCCTGACCACACAGTACACAGAGCTATCATGTACATCACATCCATGGGAAGTTACGTCTTCTACAAAATACCATGGTGTGTAATACACTAGAGTGTGAGAAATCTTATCATAGGCAGTCTCTGACCTTAAAGAAAGATAGAGGTTGACACTAATTGTGGCTAAATGGGGACCTCTAATACATAATGGAGGTGAACGCCACAGATATACCAAAAGATGGCACAGGTCATGCACTGGATTGTTATAGGGAGCATTTAAGTAACAGGGTGATATAGAGTGTTAATGTTATCATTAATTAAATGTCATGTATGTTGATGTACCAAATCAGTAACCATTAGAAACACACAGGCACATTGATTAGGTATAACAATAAAATTGTTTATTATATACATAGAGCACAATCATAAATGTATCCGACTGTTGCGTCCGACTGGCCCAAAGCTGACTCCGTAAACCATGCACTGGTTCATAGCGGGAACATGATCAATTAAGCAAGCCCCTAACCTCCCATTTTGAATCAGCCAATAGAAAATTAGACTGTCATTATTACGGCAGTAAAACATGGAGGTTACATGTCAATCAATTAGGTTTGGGGGTCCGATATGCGATCAGACTCGCAAATCTGCAAAATAAAGAATTATGAAAATGAATGCCAATACTGTTCTAGTCCATGTGGGTGCACTGATATGTATTAACTCATTGATACCCGACATCGATTTAACCCGTAATGAAACAATAATAAGTCTTATATACTGCCGATTTGCGGGCTTGAGACTGTTGTGCAAATAATTCTAATGTCTATCATCGCTTTCCCCGTTATTTACAGTGCAGTATTGATTTTTTTATTGCATTTATAGTGCTACAGATATTGGTTAAACCCCTTTGTGAGTCCTCTCTAGCACTCGTATGATTTTCTCCTTCCTTTGCCATTTATGGGTGTGAAAACATTTGCGGGCTTGGGGAAATTGAGCAATTGAATATCGATTTGCGATTTTAGCCACTCAAAACTTTGGGAGGCTGTAAGTTACGGGTTTAACCATCGCAATTTTTACCAGGCTGTAACTCATAACTCATTTGGAGCCCGCAAAAAGACGCCAATTGAATATCAAATTAACTTGCAACCTCACGTATGGGCTACGGTAACATGCGAAAGCTCAAATGAATCGGGCTCAGTGTGTTAAAAAACAAAAATGAAAAGAGAATTATGGTTATAATGGAAAAAAAAGCCAGAGGAGGCAAAAAATCTAGCAATGTCTGTATGTATGTGTAGTGCCTTATACTGTAACTGCAACAATAAACCAACTTACCTGATCTACAGGCTCTACAAGCTGTGCTAACCATGCTGTATCTGTCATGAGAATTCACTGCCATTAGTAATGATGTTGTATCTCACAAGGAAGGCTTTGCTGTGACCACTTTAAGTGGGCCAAGAGTACTACAGTCATCTCTATATGATATTGTTTAGCCATATTGGTATCACATTCATTTGGAATAAATCTACAGCACA
This sequence comes from Discoglossus pictus, assembly GCA_027410445.1. Taxonomy (NCBI): domain Eukaryota; kingdom Metazoa; phylum Chordata; class Amphibia; order Anura; family Alytidae; genus Discoglossus; species Discoglossus pictus. The sequence continues at coordinate 167,751,533 of CM050169.1, forward strand.
GTCAACATTGGGGGGAAGGGGGTCTTGCAAATGTATTACCTCTACCTGTCAATTTAGTTGCTGTTTGCCAGGTAACTTTGTGAGTGTCGGCTGAGATACGTGAAGTTGAGAGTTACCTAAATTGAATACAAGTCTAACATTACTTAAAAAGCTCCTGCAGTCGAAAATACTTAATTTCATAAGTTACGTATATCAAATTGAATGGAGCCCTTACTAAGCGCAGTACTGGTTCAAGGACCCATTTGGGATTTTTACAGTACATTCATATAAAATGAAGAAAATTGGTCTAGTCAGAAAAAAGTTTTCTTAAACTCATATTAAATCAAATCAAAACATGCATTGGAAAGTGATGGAGATGCTAAATATTTTAAAGCATGTTGAGTGGAGCAATATATACCTGTAGACTTGAGAGTTTGTTGGACAATCATATTACAGTATGACACTGATTTTCTACTAAATGAATATTAATAAATTAACACTCTCATTTCCCCCCTTTGAATTTATTATATTCTGCTTACAAAATAGTTTCTGCTATCCTGCTGTCCTGAATAGGTATTTATCACATGTAATTTAAGAATATATTTCTCCCTTAACTAAATGATTTCTTATTTTGTTCATCATCTTGGTTGTTCAGAATGCTATCAGCCTTATTAAATTGTGATTTGGCCAATTGAATAGGGCTCTATATAAGCACAGAGCATATTTTGTTACAGAAGTTTTTAGTTAGTGAAGACCTTGCTTTTGGATAGAAGTTCACTAACTAAAAACATCTGTAAAATAAAATGCTCTGTGCTTATATAGAGCCCTATTCAATTGGCCAAATCACAATTTAATAAGATATTATGTTTTAGCAAATTATCAACTGTTAGTATTAATTATTTGCTTAGTTTTTGTAACTAATATTTAAATATGTGTGATGTTCAATGAATCAGCTTTTTTGTAATCATTTGTGTGGTTCAGTCCGAGGATAAAATAATAGAACTTCAATTTTAGTGTTAATTCATAGAGCATTTTACTAATATCCTTTTTCAGACTAAAATACCTCATTGTACCATGGCCACAGCACTGCATGGTCAGTGTAAATAGTAAATCTATACTAAATCTAGACATTTTATTTGAAAACATTGACACTAGTACATATTGATTTAAACACATTTAAAAAAAAATTGGAATAGTTTAAATTTCAAGACGCAAAAGCTATACATAGTGTGCATTTAATTATTCTGAATATAATTAACAAATAGCATGAAAAGTATAAACAGAAACCAAACTACATGGAGCAAAACTGGACTAGAATGAAAATCATCCACATTGTATTCCCTAGCACTAAACCTTTTGAGAAGGACTGATCATGATGGGGTCAAGTGTAGCTTTGGAGGTCAAAGGAATACAACCAATAACAGTGGAATATAAATTAGCAATCCAAACAAAAATCAGAATACTTTGTAAATAACAATCCATCTTGTAAAGTGGAACCAATCATAAGGAACCCATAAGAACCAATCAGAGTCTGAGATTTAAATGCCTAGTCCTTTGGCCTTCTTTGCAATCCATAAATCTTTGGTTTCAGTCTGTTTCAGGTTCCAAGCTGCAGTTTATCAATGCACTGGCAGGTAGGTGAATGGTATGCAAGGCAGCAGGAACTTCTGTTCTATCACAATGGAGACTACTGGTCTGTTGCTTCTGAAAAAGTCACAGCCTAGTATTTCCTAAAATAATATAGCACACCTCCAATACATAATAATCACCATTAATAAATCTGAAATATCCCCTCTTTAACCTCCCCTCTGAGGACAGTAGAATAAAAAAAATGCTACAACAAACATTTTGGGCTATCAAATTATAGAGGATAGAGGCAAAGTGAATGTCCCATCTGTTTACCAAGGATTGACAATGAATTGGATCCCCTATCCTGATGGACTGCAGAGTGTATCTTAGCCTGTTCACATCTTTGATGAATTACTGTATACATAATTGTGTTTTATATTAATATTATCAGGACATAATAATGTTGCAACTTGCTGAGTTTACAAAGATGAGATGATGTATTCCCAGCCTAAATTGCAGTAGAAGCACTATATACTGACCACTCTGGTGTACCCTGTCTGGGATATGTAGGTAACAAATATAGGCTTTTGCTTCTGTATTGTTCATTTTACTGTAAGTTTATCTGAAATTATGTTGTTAATCAGTTTAGTAAACTATAGCAGGACTTCTGCAATTGATTACCTAACAGGCAACAGTAGCAGTTCTTATTATTTAATGTATTTGTTTCCATTCCTCATTATGTCAGATTACTGCATTTCCTCTTTCTTGCTGTATATTTTACATATTATTGCACCAGAGCCCTCCATTCCTAGCTCCGCCACTGCTCTGGCACATTAGTAAGTTAGCAAGTAATGTTCTTTTACTTCATCTGAGATTAAATAATACATTATTTTTTTTACACTTTCTCCTCTGGATCAATGTAAGTCTGCAAGTTTCTATCCTAAGTACTTTGGGAATTCACCATGGACATTGGATTCCTAGCTCAAAGACAGGGCCCTCTTCCTTTGACATATGTTAATCTGTATTTATCTTTCTCTGAACTTAATTTATGTACAGCGCTACGGAATATGTTGGCACAATATAAATAAACTATAATAATAATAATAATGTATGATGAACTTCTACGGGAGGAAACCCAAACAGACTGGACATGATGAAAAAAACATTTTCAGCCCGGTCTGCTATTCTGAAATTTCACTCTGCAGCCGAAATTTTTTTTATATAAAAAAAAATAATGTTTTTACTGAATAAAAGTGATTGATTGTTTTTTGGCAAACTACAAATAAGAACTTTCACTGGCAAATGTACTGTGCAGCATCTCTGGGAGGGCATCGCCTCTGGAGCTGGAAAAAACATCTATCACTTCCTATCAGACACAATGGTTACCTTATTGTATAATTTCATACATGAGATTGGATCAAAGCATTGTTTCAATATCATGCAACATTCTAAAATTATACCTGTCATTACCTCCTCACAATAAGCCTTAACTCAATAAAATGAATGGAACTGAATTATTGTGTGAAATCACTCAACATTAGTAGGATTATGGATTACAATAGTGCTAAACAGTGGAGTAGCTAGGCCTTTTGCCATCCGGACTGTCCCTGAGTTTGCCCCACCCATTGCAAACATGATATATATAGCCCCTTCTCTCTCACACACACCCTTCACTCTCTCTCTCCTTTCTCTCCATCTCACTCTCTCTATCCCCCTCTCTATTTCTCTCTCTCCCTCTCTACCCCTCTCTTTCTCCCTCTCTCCCTCTCTCTATGACTCTCTCCCTCTATCCCTCCCTTCTTTCTCTCTCCCTTTCTCTCCCTCAATCTCTCCCCCTCTCTCTCTTTCTTCTCTCTCTTCACGCTCTCCCTCTCTCTCTCCTTTTCTCTCATGCTCTGCCCCTCTCTTTCTCTCTCAATCTCCCCACTCTCCCCCATCTCTTTCTCTCTATTCCTTCTTGTCACTCCATGTCTCATTCTCTTCCCCTCCCTCCCTTCTCTCTCTTTCTTCACTCTCTTCCCCCTCTCCCTCTCTCTCCCTTTTTCTTCCCCCTCTCTTTCTCTTTCAAACTCCCCTCTCTCCCCATCTCTTTCTCTCCATCTCTTCTTCTCTCTCCATGTCTCTCTCTCTTCCCCTCCCTTCTCTCTCTTCTTTCTCTTCCGCCTCTGTCTCCCCTTTCCTCTCCCCCTCCCTTTCTCTCTCAATCTCCCCTCTCTCTCCCATCTCTTTCTCTCCATCTCTTCCTCTCTCTCCATGTCTCTCTCTCTTTCCCTTCCTTCTCTCTCTTTCTCTCTCCGCTCGCAACCCCCCCAATAGCTCCCCCCCCCCCCCCCCCCCCCGCTAGCTACGCAATTGGTGGTAAGCAAAGTTGGTACTGGAATGCCATGTTTGGCATTTCAGGAGCAACATTGGCTACCCATAATTTTTAATATGATGCGAATATGTATCTGTATACAGATCCTTCTTGTTCTGTGCACTGTGAATTTTAATAGGAATAGGCCTGCAATGATGTTTGAACCTAGAAGTTTCCCGTTTTTATTTGTTTTTCCATTTTTAATACATATAGTGGACCGACACATTAGTTATTCATATATCATGTGTAACGCTTGCTCAGGCTCAGCACTACAAGAAATTGTGAATTCAATCCAATAAGAGATATGAATGTTTTTAATTAACAATGAATACCTAAAGAAACAGTGCAAGTATTTGTATGAGGCTTTTATATATCCTAAATCGAATAAACAATTTAGTAAATAAGAGGACAAAACCTTCTGTGCACTGATTTCACTATTAAATTACAGTAGTCTTCCATCTGAGATGAATGGTTAAGTGCTTCCATACTCACGCACTTGCTATCAAGAGAACAGGTATTTTTTTCTCACTATTGTATAAATGAACTAAGACCATCTTTTTATTATTCAAATATATTTTCAGAGCAAAATCAAATATTTTGTAATAATTATTTTTTAAATATATTTTTTATTAAGAATACAAGGTTAATTCCATAACACAAGTGTTTCTAAAATAAAACATTAGTAACATAACCAGAACACTTAATAAATGACAACTAATACATATAATCTGTTAAACCTAACGTTGACATTATTGTTATTTCTGTTTTAAGTTAAGCTGAAAGCATATTACACACATACCCTATATACTCGAGTATAAGCCGAGTTTTTCAGCCCTTTTTTTAAGTCGAGTCACTCTCCCCCCCCCGTGTCTCTCTAACCCCCCCTTGTGTCTCCCTACCCCCCCCCGTGTCTCTCTACCCCCCCCCCGTGTCTCTCTAACCCCCCTGTGTCTCTTTCCCTCACCCCTCCTCATCCTCAACCCCGCCTCATTCTAACCCCCCCTCTCCCCTAACTTACCTGCTCCGGTCTCCGCTCCGTCTGGGTCTTGCAGTGACGTCACACTCGCGCCACGTCATTAGCATATACCGGGTGCCGGCACCCGGTATATGCTAATGACGTGGCGCGCATGTGACGTCACATGCGCGCCACATCAAGACCCGAAAGGAGCGGAGGCCGGAGCAGGTAAGTGAGGGGGGGGGGGGGGGTATTTAGAGGGGTAGTATGAGGGTGGGGGTTTAGAATGAGGAGCAGGGGGTTTAGAATGAGGAGGGGGGAGGTTTAGAATGAGGAGGGGGGTTAGAATGAGGAGGGGGGGTTTAGAATGAGGGGGGATTGAGGATGATGAGGGAGGATTGAGGAGGGAGGTTGAGGATGGGGGATTGAGGTTGAGGAGGGAGGTTGAGGAGGGGGTTGAGGATGGGGGGGTTGAGGTTGAGGAGGGAGGTTGAGAAGGGGGTTGAGGATGAGGAGGGGCCTGAGGATGAGGAGGGGGCCTGAGGATGAGGAGTGGGGCTGAGGATGAGGAGGGGGGTTGAAGATGAGGAGGGAAGTTGAGAAGGGAGGTTGAGGAGGGGGGTTGGCTGATAGCTTATAAGAGCACACAGAGAATAAAGAAGAAGAAAGAGGGTAAGAGAGGGGCCAAAGGAGAAGGAGTTCAGTGTTATGTTTGTTCTTACAGGGGGTATCCTAAACTATTATCCTACTCTGCATATTTACCACCCAATCTCAAGAATCCAAGTGTCCCAACATGAGGCCCATTTCCTATACGATTGGTCCAAGTTGGCTGAGATAACGCTCATGTTATATATAAATTTAAGTTTAATCAAAACTGCACTATATTCTGGTACTGCAGATTTCCATGTTTTGGCTAACGTAATCCTCACTGCTAAAAACACTTGGTGTGATAAGAGTTGAGCCTCTTTACTGAGACCCTCTATGGGGAGACCTAAGAGAGCTTCTTCTGGCTTTTGGAGAATCTTGTGCCCCCATAGTCTCTCCAAAATAAAATAGGTCTCCAAATAAATGTGGGCGATCTTAGGGCAGTCCCAGAGAACATGTTTAATGGTGCCCAGAGTGTGACATCCCCTAAAACAGTTACCATCCACTGATGGGTTAGAAAGCTGCATCCTATCTGGTGTTACGTTCCACCTCAAAATGGTCTTGTGTGCATTCAATATTTTGTAATAATTTAATGAATTTGTCATCTATGTGTAACAACCTTGCAGAAATTATCCACATACTTTCCCTAGACCTTTACAGAAAAAAAACTATGTTACTTGAAATCCTATATGTTCAGCACTTTAGATATCATCATATATAGCATTTCAGTAAACAATATTTCCACTATCACTTATTCTGGTCAGTAATATAGTACTAATAACAAGTTTTTAAGAAAAGTAATAAATGGGTTACCTATTTATGATATTGTACACTGCCCTTGCCATTCTCATTGTCTTCTCATAAATCCCCCTATCTGTTATTATACTGTATGTTTCTTTTCAAGTAGCTGGGAACTTTGCAGACTGAAGTTAGCTCAGTGCCACACAGTTAATCATTATTTAGTATCAGGCAATTGCTTTTGGTTCAAGCAGGAAGGAACCTTAAAAGCATTGGAAGTGGAGACACAATTGATAGGGGGAGGATTTTCTAAGTCAACAATTTAGATGACAGTGCCTGCATATAATTTCATATAGTTTTGTGTCTGACAATAAGTAATAGCAGTAAAGGGGTTGGGGGACAATGGCATTTAGGATCATATAAAAATTCAGACCACACCCTTTCTCTCTCACAAGCCCTGCAGAAGACTGGTTGCATCAGGAAATGCATTGATTGCTCTCCAGAAATGTAAATACCCAATCTAACACACATTGTTTCCTTCAACATATCATAGGTGTCTCCTGGGAACATCAAAATGTATTGTTTGCTAATTAAAAACTAGATTAATTACTTTTTCCTTGTCTAGTCATGCTCAATATATAGTGGGGCTTTTTTTCATTGTCCAGTGGACCTTTAATATTGAAGGAAGGTTCAAGGGAAAGACATTTATATGAATAGGTAGATCATTGTAAAACTAAAAAAATAACAATATCTACAAAGACTTGTGTAACAATACTAAATCATCAGGCAATACAAACCAAATAAAGAGTCTGTAGAATTAGGTTAGGGTTCAGATCCCATAATTTGTAATAGTAGATTGCAAGGTTTAGCACATGAACAGACTTTTTATCGGATTCTCATGTACACAGTTGTGCAATACTTATATACGTAATATATATTGCAAGTTATATTGACAACTCAAAGCAGAAGTCCCTGAAGAGACACAGCAAAGGTTCCAACTATGGTATGATATAAAACCATGTAGTAAGAAGACCATTAAGAATTCAATATTACTCAAAATGCATTTTCTCACAGAAAATATGTATTGTAATAATTTCTGTCAATCAATCAGCTTTTCTGATTCTCCCTTTGCTTTCGTAAGTGTAGGAACTGGGGAAAACAAGGGCAACATTTTCCCCCAGCTGTTATGTCATCTTTGCATACTATCAGCTGCAACTGTCAAGAAATATTTTGGCTCCTACACCCATGCTTGCTTTTTTCGTACATCTAACTCATTTGGATGGTTGCACGTGAATAGACTGACTGTCATTATTGCTTTTAGGTTGAGACCAATGTGCAACTTTTTATTTGCCATTTTATGTATCCATTCTAAGCATGGATAGTCTGCCAAAGATTAATTAGCAATGATTGCACTCTAAAATAAACAAAAGAGCATGGTGTAAAGGCAAAAATACAAATTATAGTTTTAAATTATCCTATATTTGGAACCTTTTCTGTATCAGTTAATCATATGGCAGTGGCGGAACTGTAAATACAATTACAAAATGCTGTATATCTTTTCTTCCATAGTGTTCCCTCAGCTCAGCAGTTTCAGTTCCCAAACACTTAAGTGTTTCCCACTGCATTTCCTTGTATTGAACAAATATAACTACCGTATATTTGCTATCAGAATCATCTCAATATAATAACTGTTTAGGTTTTAAAAATGTTTCATATGCTATTAATCTATGCTCAGAAGGTGTGGCTCCAATTCAATAAAAAATATTTTAAACTAGAATAAGCATGTGTTCTTCTTTGTGTGGCAATACTGAGTGACCCTCATAGAACATTTTCGGACAGCATAGTGCACCAGACATGAGATGTTACAGGATGCATTTGTTTTTACATTCTACTTAATAATAGATTCCATTCCCAAACATTACATTATTTCCATTTATTAAAATCAAGCATCAAAGATATTGCAGAGAATTTCCTTCTCTAGTATTATGTGCAGTCTGCAATGTTCAGACTTTACATACAAATCTATCAGATATTCATTATCTACATGTTGTATGGACTGAAAGTATCTTTTCTTCAACCATTGCAGACATCTGAACTATGCCTGCTCATTGTGGACAGAAGGCTAGTACTGCTGCTACTCTCTCCAGTATTCAGTGTGGGCTGTCCATGTTGTTTGTTTTGTTCAGTTGTGTCCGACTCTCCGTGACCTCATGAACTGCAACACAGTTCTGTTTCCAGTGGGCCACAGAATACATCTCCTGGAATTCCTAGGTGGTCTCCCATCCAAGTACAGACCAGGCCCAACCCTGCATGGCTTCAGGGTGGTGTGATCTCTTGGTTCCCTGACTGGAATTGAACCCAGATTGCAGCGGTGAAGGCACTGAACCCCTGACCACTGGACCACCAGGAAGCCTCAGTTCTTGTTAGCTCTCTGGAACTCTCCCTGATCCACTCTAAGTGGATTTTCGAGAAGTCCAGGTGAAGGTGAAGGAAAAATGTACAATTAAAACAATATATATGTTTTAATACTTTGAGTCTAAAAGCATTATTAGGCAGGGAAAAAGTTATAAAGGTAGCTTTCAGGTAGAAAAAAAAAATGTATGCTGAATCTGGGAGGCATCCATGACATCTTGGTGTAAGAGCTGCATTTACAATTCTAGCAAGGGTGTTCCTGATGTTAAGCCAGTACATTTACATAGATGTTTATTGCATGCTGAAAATAGGCTATTTTTGTTTATGTTTCAAACTTTTTATTAAAAAGAAATAAAAAGCACTTTGGGAATTGGTTGTTTATATGAAGTCACTGAAGAAACCAGTAGCCAAAGGCCACATTACCACAGTGGTCAGCCATGTTGCTTGGCCAGGTGCCATCTTGACTGTTTCTTGATCTCGGACTGCATAAACTCCCCAGATGACAACAAAAATTACTGAAACACAACCACCCTGCCCTAAGGAGAGCAGGTCACTGAACATAAATATATTGATAAAAAAAGCAATACCCTGGATAGTTTATTGCTCCCTCTGGAGTTGTAAATAGTTGCCAATAAGGAACAGGCAAGGAACAGAGAAGAGTATTGATAGAGAATGTAGAATTGGCAAAAAGCTATTAAGGTATTTAATCTGTAAATTAAATTAATCCTGTCTAAATGATATGGCATAGCTATTGCTGATAAATGAATAGAAGGGAGTTATACAGTATAATATTATAGCATTCCCAGTAGTAACATATGGATGTGAGAGCTGGATAAGAAAGAATGCTGAGCGCCTTTGATTTGTGTGTTGGAGAAAACCGCTTAGAGTTACTTGGACTGCAAGAGGATCTAATAAATGAGTACTACAGGAAATCAAGACAAACTGTTCACTGGAAGGTGTGAATATGAGGCTAGAGCTCAAATATTTTGTCATATCATGAGAAGACAGGTATTTTTTTTGTTTTTTTTGTTTTTTTTAGAAAGGTTTTGTTGTCCAAAAAAATGTAGAAAAACAATAGATCACAGCAGAGTTTTAATTAAATTTTCATATGGATGTACTTGGATCTTACAATATATAATTTATATAATGTGTTATCACTTGTCATGATGCTTTATGACCATGTTATTGTATATAGTGATTAAATACTTTCAGACATTGAGAGCATGAATTTCCATTGTGTTTTGCTCATCACTTAAGGAATTACTTGAGCCAGAAATAAAATGTAGAATTTTAAGAATGTTAACTGAACTGATAATGGATATATCAACTCACAATTATGATGAGTAGTGTAATGGTACAGAAAAGTGACATTATAGAAGAGGTTACAATAAAATAAAACTTGGTCCTTAGTAGAAAACGAAGCAACCAATAAATGTGTTGGGAAATACGTATATTATCCACATTAGTTTTCCATCTATTTCTAGACCAATCCAATCTATATTGTTAGAGTAATATCTTTATTATGTAACTTGGAATAATGATGTATTAATTATAAAATAAGAAGTATTTTGTCTAACAATGTGCCCTGGCCAGCTTTCACTGCAGTCTTTTTGTTGTCTAATACGTAGCTATTCATTTAGAGCAGTTCAAAATAAAACCCTTATTTATTTTTAATATTAAGTCTAACAAGAAAAGAAAGTAGTCTCTGTGAATGCCTACAAAGGATTTGTTTTCCTGGAGACAAGAGCACAAATATTTGAATGACTCAAACATTGACAATAAAGAGAAACTTGGCTTGTTGTGTGTGTTTCATGGGTGAACCACACAATAAAGACTTGTGTTTAGCACGCCCAATGAGCCAAGTTTCTATTTATGATAACATTTGGTCTCTTGTTACCAAAGTGTACGTATAAGTAGTAGAACGATCCTTTACTTTGTGTATTTATATGCATAATTGAAGGTGATGTGTATATTTAACCACCAGGGCTGGATTTACATCTCTACAGCCCATAGGTAGAAAATCCCAAGCTGCACCACCCCCCAAAATATGTTGGTGATCGTTCCACTTTAACCTCCTGTATATGTAGTGCCACAATTACCCTGTGCGTACATCCCTTCACCCACTCTTATCTACCTTATTTTTACCTCATACTAAATTACTGTACTGGTTACAGATCAGCACACACACAAAGTACAGTACAGGGTAGACTGGCTAACCGAAGGGCTGTGAAGACTGTGATGGAAGACAATTTTCCCAATAGGAAATAAACACTACAGCATAGATCTTCTTTATACGCCCTATGAAGCTTTGGTAAATCTAAGAGACTGTCAAGGAACACTGTCTTAAGAAATACTAAGTCCCAGCTACATCCATAAATGTATTGCATACATTAGGATTTTCCTGAAATATCCATGTATGAGGCAAACTTAAATAGTAAGTGTCTCAACTTAAAAAATATATTTTCTATATGTATTAAATATAGACACAAATACATATACACATAATGCACATTTAAAGGTGTTGCTGATCAGTGTATTTATATATATATATATATATATATATATATATATATATATAGATAGATAGATAGATAGATAGATAGATAGATAGATAGATATGTATATATTTATATATATATATATACAGAAACTTTGTCAACTATCTGATAAACATGTCCAATTAAGGATTTTGAACCAATTTAACTGATTTTCCTAATAGCTCTTTCAAGAGTGAAAACTTGCAGTTCTCACTGAATCATTCTGTTACTGTACTGAATTACTCAATAAAGATTTATCCAAGCATGTAATAATTATCCAGCACATATAAACTACTGTGATATATGTCCAGGTTAATTACCTGGTTATTGTGGAAGGGGCCCTCTCCCGCCTCCACCTCTTCTTGTGGGTGGGCCCCTCTGGCCTTTAATAGGCTCTTCCGGCCAGCCTCTTCACACTTCACTTCAGTTCACTTTTGCTTCTGTGCCTGGAGGATGTGCAGATTTAGACCAATATCTACTAAGCAATTATCTCCTCACACCCAAAGTAAAGCCATTTCCACTGCCGTGCAGCTAAACCAAGACCTACAGCGCAGATTTAGGACCACATCTACTAAGCAGATATCTTACTTATGTCAAAATATCACAGTTTTTTAATCGACACAGGGCCTCAGTAAGCGGTACTGTACAGATTTGACCATAGCTAAATATCTGTAAGGGCATTTTCATTGCTAGAGAGCAATGGTACCAAAAGGCTTTCAACAAGTCATAACCACCTTTCGCTAAGCACTACATTACCTATTTCAACCCCCATTAGTGTCTTCGCCCACATCCAGATCACACCTCTTTTTCATCACGTGACTTTTCCCAAGCCCTCATTGTAGATTATGGCCCAGATCTACTAAAGCACCTTCCTTGCCCATGACCAAGGTAACGCTTTTCAGCTTTTGCTAAGCAATCCATTGCTGATTTCGGCCACCATCAGCATCTTTGCCAACGATCAAGGATAAGCCGTTATTCATTGTCACGTGACTTCCAGCAAGCCCATATAGTTGATTTCTGCCCACATCTAATAAGCTTAATCCATGCCCATGCCCAAGGACTTGCTTTCTCCTTACCACTCCAATCTTGCCCACTACTCAGCCTAGATTTCGTAGGTTTTGCCACAAACCCAACTACCCCTTCGCCGTAAGGAGAGGGATCGACCACAAATATTTATATATATATATATATATATATATATATATATATATATATATATATATTTATATCACTATTAAAGGCATTAACATGGCAAAATCCAAATGTATTCAACTTTTTGGTCCTCTGCAGGCACCTTTGTCAAGATAAAACATTTCACACCTGAAGCAAATAAATTAAACCCTGTGTCCACATGGAGATCACACCGTGATTATAAAATAGCATGCGTATTGTGCATACGCCTCTGAGTAAACATTATCAACTCAATTCGGAGGTACATTTAATAACCTTATTTTGGAGGTACTCCTAATCCCCTCCAAAGGACATTAGTCTAACTCACCTCTTCGCTTAGCAATTTTGTCTTAACCAAATTCCTACTTTTATCTTAATAATTACTCCTAATTTATTTAATATACTTCTTTTTAAACTCATACTTTACTGAATGGTCCAACTAATTACACTTCTTCATTCTTGTTTTGCAGATCAAGTAATCACAAGTTAGTATCTCTTCATTGTTTTACTTTATTATTAATAAAATACATTCACAATTTTAATCACTAAAAATTTTAATCTAAATTCTAGATGTCTGAACAAGGTGGAGGTTTGGACTCCAAGGGAGCCCCTTCCTCATCAGATGTACAGGGTTTCCCAGTAAGCAGGGGTAGTCTATTATTCAGGAATGGGGCTTACTGTGATTGGCCAGCCAGTGTGCCAGAAAATTGTAGAAAATGTGACAATTAATACTTACATAAACAAGTTGTTAGTGTCAGTCTGTGAATTAATCCTAATTCTAAGGGATTATATGGTGTTCCTGAGATCCTGGTTTGTGGACGCAAGCTCCTGGGCATGGTTCCTGTGTTTGGTTCATCTTCTGCTATCAGATGTATATAAGTACCGCACAATTCTGCTGGATAGGTTTGAACCAGGTTCTTACTAAGTCCAATTGAAGTAGCAGATCGTGACAATTGCTGGCAGTGGTGGCACCTCTGTTAAACCCCAGCAGGATGGCAACCTACAAACACATGACAATGGCCGCGCTAAAGGAGGTCTTCAGGACCAGGGGCTTTGACTGGATTGCTTGTATGACCAAGGCAGATGTAATTGAGGAGCTGGTGATGGATGATGAGCTCCACCAAGTGGGAAATGGGTTGGATGGGGTGATATTACATGACCCCAGCCCCAGTGCCCTCCCCTAGGCTTTCTGCAGGGGCTTACTGTGATTGGCCAGTCAGTGTGTCAGAAAATTGTATAAAATGTGACAATTATTAAAGATATGGTAGTTGTGTCTGTTCTTACACAAACAAGGTGTAAGTGTCAGTCTGTGAATGAATCCTAATTCTAAGGGATTATATGGTGTTCCTGAGATCCTGGTCATGGTTCCTGTGTTTGGCCTATCTTCTGCTATCAGAGGTGTACAAGGACCGCACAATTCTGCTGGATAGGTTGAACCAGGTTCTTACCAAGTCCAATTGAAGTAACAGATTGTGACAATTGCTGGCAGTGGTGGGACCTCTGTTAAACCCCAGCAGGATGGCAACCTATAAACACATGACAATGGCCAAGCTAAATCTTCTCTTTGCATATAGAGTAGTGCCACAGGAGTCCACAGGGTTTTCTCCCTTTGAACTCCTGTATGGCAGACAAGTTAGAGGTCCTTTAAATGTGGTCAGAGAGGCCTGAGAGGGGGAATATCGGCGGCATCAGGTTCCAGTGACCTCATATGTCTTCGCTTTTAGGGAAAGATTGGCCATGCGGACTGGACTGGCGAGGGAGCATATGCTGAAGGCTCAGGCTAAGGATAAGAAGTACTACGATAGAGTTACCCGGGAGAGAGAGCTGAAGATGGGGATGAAGGTGTTAATGTTAGTTCCCCATCCTCAAGACAAGATCCAAGCGTTGTGGGAGGGTGTCCCTACCCCATCAGTAAGAAACTGAACCCACATGTACTGGTTGTAGAGGCTGATCAGAATGTCACCAGAATAGCTCACATTAACCGCCACAAAGAATATCAGGAGAGACCTCAGAACTTGCTAGCTATTTTTTTACCGACAGGTAGTGACCCAGAGGAGGGCCTGCTGCCAGATATGTTGGCCCCAGCGGAACAGGAGTTCCCGGAAATAGATCTAGAACAGATAGATAGCCTAAATGACCAGAGAAAGCAGCTATCAGCTACTTTACACCCCTATCAAGAGTTATTTACTACCAACCCTGGGTGTACCCCTATGGCAATGCTCCTATCGAGTTCCCGAGGCTGTGAGAGCTAGCATTTATGAGGAATTGAGAAAAATGTTGCAGCTGGGTGTTATTAAACCATCAAGTAGCCCCTGGGCATCCCAAGTAGTATTGGTGCCCAAGAAAGATGGAACAACTTGTTTCTGTGTGGATTACGCTAAATGACAAAACTAAAACAGATGCTTATCCTATTCATAGCATGGATGAGTTGTTGGACCATCTGGGTACAGCTAAGTACCTAACCACTCTGGATCTCTCCAAGGGGTACTGGCAAATTCCCCTTGAAGAGACAGCGAGAGAGGTATCTGCATTTATTACTCCATTTGGGCTTTACCAATTTAAAAATATGTCTTTTGGAATGAAGAATGCACCTTCCACCTTCCAGAGATTAGTAGACCAATTGTTACAGGGTTACCAGGGATTCACCCAGGCATACTTGGATGATATAGCGATCTATTGTCACGCTTGGTAGGAGCACCTCCAACATATTCAAACTACTATGGGGACTATTAGGAAAGCTAAACTCACTATTCACCCTGATAAGTGTCAGTGGGCCAGAGCAGAGGTGCAGTATCTGGGTCACTGGGTGGGCAGTGAGCAGATCAGACCCAAACCAGCCAAGATAAAGAGGATAGCTGCCTGGCCCATTCCTCAAACTAAAAAGCAGGTGATGGCTTTCCTAGGCACTTCTGGGTTTTATTGTAAATGTATTACTCATTACAGTGGTACTGCCAAGGCCCTGACTGACCTGACAAAGAAGAAGATGCCTAGGATGTTAGACTGGACCCCTGCCTGCAATGAAGCGTTTCAAGCCCTCAAGGATGCTCTAACTTGTTCACCTGTACTGGCTTCCCCAGATTATACAAGGCCTTTTGTAGTACAGACAGATGCTTCTACTTTTGGGTTGGGGAAAGTGTTGAGCCAACAGGATGAGCAGGGTTGTGAGCATACCATAGCCTACCTCAGCCAAAAATGATTGCTTAGCGAGGTAGCATATGTTACCGTGGATAAATAATGCTTGGCTGTGGTGTGGGCTTTGAAAAAACTACAACACTATCTGTATGGCAGTGAGTTTACAGTGGTCACCGATCACAATCCCCAGTGGTTGGAGACAACGCCCCCCTGTTAAGATGGAACCTAGCCCTGCAAATTTGCCTGCAATTTTGCCGTGCAATATCACAGGGGCAAGGTCCATCAGAACGCTGATGGGGTATCCAAACAGGAGGACAAGTAGCAGCCGTGTAGCTGGAAAGCTATCCGGCAGGATGTCTTTCCAGTGTCCACTAGAAAGAAGGGGGAGGAGGTGTCATGCCCAGGGCCTGACTGGACTGTTTTACACTATGGCCTGGGCCTGACTGGCCAGAGTTACCCTATTTTTATTAATATGGTTATGTATTTCTTAGTGCTTATGGTTAAAATATGATTACACGATTACACTGTTATACTGTATGGTTTATGTATTATGTTTTATGTTATAGGAATTGATATGCTTTTAGGTTAAAATAATCAACTCAAAAATGATAGAACACCTTTTGTGTTTATTATATACCACAACCATTTTTTTTTAAATGTAACTTTTATTATAACTTCTGTAATAACCATTTAACTTTAAAAATCGAATGTTTAAAAATGAGTATTTAGATCAATTGTGATGACGTTTCAACTTTCCCAATTCTTAGTTAGGAATATTTTCTCTATCTTTCATATATTGGCCGTGGTTGTTGACCCATGGGGACAATCCTCACTCACAGGCAGAGGAGAGGCACAATTCGGCCCATGCCACATGCTCTCTATTACATGCACCTTTGGTGTGTTTATGATGCGCTTTAGATGTTTACATTCCATTGGAGGAGCACTACAGTATACCCCTGATAAGGATTGTCAGATCATCATGGCCTGCTTTTGTCTGCACAATATAGCAATACATGCCAACTGTCTGGAGGACATTGATGAGGCAAAGCTCCATATTGAGAAAGAGCTTCTACCTCCCCTGTTGTGGATAATGTTCAGAGGTCACAAAAAGGTGCCTGCATTATTCGTAAATACTTCACATGTAAGTACAAAACAGCCAACTATAATGTAGCATGATTATGCATAACTAATAAATGAGTCAGAACAAGGCATGAAGATAAGCATCCCGACATTCCATGGCCATGCTAATGTCATCATGTATGTGCATGTCTCTGATTTTATTAAGTTGTTGCATCCTATGTGATATTTGATTCCCATTACTGATTAGCCAATATATGTAAAGCTGTAATTGCAGAATACAATACAGATCTCATGTGACATCTGTCACCTGATGTTCCTTGCATATCCACAGCATGTGCATGCTCACATACTCTACATAGATTTATATGTACCTATTGCTTTAGATATTCTATACTCTCCTCTACTTGGACTATTGTGAAGCCTATTGTGAAGCATTCCAGATCTCTTCTTCAGTGCTGATGTGATCCTCCCTGCACATATGGGGAAGAGTAATTCTAGGCTTGGAACATAACTGTTAATGAAGTTACATTAATCTTCAGTTATGCATATGCAACAACAGATAATCGAGAAGCTTATTCAGAGAACAGAATTCCACTCAAATTGGCTGGTTTATTGTGAGTGAATCTTTAAAATAAGTTAGAACAGACTGATATGGCACAGGTCAGGTCCCCATATGAGTGTCCAAAGTTATGTATGAAGAGGCTGCTCTCATAGCAGATTAATATTGCCAGAGAACTGACCTATTGGGGTTATAACATTGACTGATTGAGCACTCATACTTCTGAAGTTGCATAGGAGTGTCTATTGGACACACAAGCCTACATTTTCTCCCCATCCATATATCTTCTTATTCTATATTATTGTTATATTTGCTTATTGAATGTTATAGTTATCTGGATATCTGTAATAATATGATGCAAATGATATTGCCTCATGTTGGATGATACACTGTAAATCTCCCTCAATTGATCATCCATATCAATGTCATTCCCCCTGCCTGCCATCTGTTCCCACATCACTATTTCCTTGTGTTACTAGAACTCTGTATTCTACCCCCCTCCACCATAATACTTTGTATACCTGTGATAATTTGTTACTGTGTGACTTTGTTGATATGTTAATGTTATGATTTATGCTAAGATTAAATATTATTTATCAGCTATGTTGTTTGTGTTTGTCTCGCTGATGTTGATACCATAGCATTTCCGTAACACCAATTAAAAAAACATGAAAGTCAACATCTGTGATGTGCACCATCAGTCAAGGGTGTAAATATAATATTCACAATGTGTTTGCATTATTGAATTAAACCCTGAGGGTAGATAGATATTGTCAATCTAGTTCAGCCTTTGGAGCCATTACACTAAACCCAGCGTATAGAATGAGACAGGTGTCTGTAACTTGCACACATCATAATAGTGAACTAAAATGCAAGTGTTAGGGAGTTATGGTGGCACAGTAGGTAACATCTTGTTATAAACATATATTCTTATTGCTAAGTCATGTTTTGAGGCCCCTGCCTGCCACGTTTATTTTATTAGTAATGTACCTATTTATTGTATATATATATATATATATATATATATATATATATATAAAAAAATATATATATATATATAGAACCACAACAACTGTGTGTACAGATATATTAATCTACACTTAGACATTACACAACTGCATCTCATTCTGACATAGGCTCTAATATTACATATATAGTTCTCAGCAGAGCGTGCTTGCCAAAAAACGTTGGTACCGCAACACTAAAACTGCGGGCTCGCGCAGCGAAGTGAGTGCCGCGGTTGCGGACAGGCAAGGAGTGCTGAAGGCGCTCCTTGCGCTGGTGAAGATGAGCGCCGTTGGCGACCCTGCAGACTCAAGCATCATACCTACGTTCTTCGGGACTACCGATCAACAGAAAACTCAAATACACAAAGACCCCTAGCACATTGAAAAAATCGCATTAAAAAATTACGGCCTGTAAGGAAACCACCACTTACAAAAAAAAATATGACCCGCAAAAAAATATGAAGTTACCGGCCAAACCTCGCACTTCAAAAAACACACACAAAAAAAAAAACACACACAGCCCGGGGGAGGGCAACCAGGACGTCTGCCAGTGAGGTTGCATGCAAATTTAAGTCCAATTTCCAGATTTTCGCCACTCGGCTAAGCGGAAAAAAAAAGGCAGACAAAAAAACAAAAACGAGGCTACACAATTCCTAATCACGCAAAACACCGTCAGCCACATACAAGTTTTACCCAGGAACGTACGAGGTACAAAATACACTATTAGGAAGCACGGAAAATGCTCCAGACCCGCGTAACACATAGACAATCGCTGCCGTTTTACAATACTAACATAAATCTAATAACATTACCATTTTAAAATGGCGCTTTACGCAACTAAACAAACGGTTTACCCTCGCACATGCAGCCTATTTATACTGCACACTTGCCACATTGCTTCCACTTTTCAGGTCAGCAACAGTCCAAATGTACATTGTATGCTTCAGGAAAAACAAAAGTGATTGTTAGCTCTTCAGCATATTGATTGCTGCATATATCAATTAAAAATAGATAAAGCATATTAATTTAGTCTTTCATTAATTCATTATTATTACAAAATATATATATAGAAAAAACAAAAATACCAGATGAGAGGCTCGCAATGAGCGCCAAAGGCACTCAGCACAGGGACCACAATGAACGCACTGGGTGCTCACAGAACCAAAAGTACACCAGAGGAGAGCCTCGCAATTAAGGTGCTAAGTGCAGGGCTTGCAATGAGCACCGAAGGAGCTGACAACACCAAAACTACACCAGGGGAGAGATCAAAGGCACTCAGTGCGAGGCTCGCAATAAGCGCCCAAAGTACTCAGAGCACTAAAAGTCCTCTGATGGGGTAATGCCATAGTCTAGAATAAGCATGGTGCATAGCACCTACCAGGGTTCACATGTGGTCACTATACCACGGCCAGGAGGTGTTGGATTGAGAGGTCAGTCCAACTGGGATGCCTGTGTAGCAGCTGGCATTGGCGGTAAGGGGTGAGAGGAGGAGGCCACAGGCTCTGGTAGCGGTGGTGGAGGAGCCTGTGGAACCAAAGGATGGAGACTGTTGACGTGGTCTTCCGCCAACTGCACTAGCCGTGCCATGTGATGTGTCTGGGCTTGTCTGTCCCTATGAGCCATTTGCTTATACCTCTCCATCCATCGATTATGCCTCCTCACCTCACCATATATTGATCTGATGCTTTTGACCTGCTCGGTAGCAATATTGTTCTGCCTTTCAAGCTGAGCTGTCAGCTGTTGGATTACTCCATAGTCATGCTCCTCATCCATGTGGATGTGCCGCAAGATGACCCTCCAGGTGCCTTCTGAGGGGCTGTGCGGTCTGTCTTCAAAACAAAGTTGGACTGTGGATGTGCTGTGGTGAGGCCAGAGGTTTTGCCTGTAGCGAAGGTTTTGCCTGTAGGGATATTGTTGCAATTGGCCATGGTGTTGCCTGTAGGGATGTTGTTGCAATTGGTGATGGTGTTGCCCATAGCGATGGTGTTGCTATTGGCGATGGTGTTGGCCCTGTCTGTTGGGGCAACATCTGCTGGGACAACATCTGCTAGGACAACAACTGCTGGGACAACCACTGCTGTGGCATCATCTGTTGGGAAAACAACTGCTGGGAACACAACTGCTGTGGCATCATCTGTTGGGAAAACAACTGCTGGGAACACAACTGCTGTGGCATCATCTGTTGGGACAACATCTGTTGGGGCCCGGTCCATTGGGGCCCGGTCAGGAGTGGAAGAGCATTGGGGTCCGGCCAACGCATCCATTGCATCTCACCAGGTGGCAGTGGTGGGCCTGTTGGTGTGTCCCCAGGACCTCGACATCCCTGCAGGCAGTTGATGGCTCCACGACATGTCTATTGGTTCACATGGCTGGGAACATGCCCATGATGCGTGTGAGGCCCTGGGGGTATTCCTCACAATGGTCTTGCTGCTAAAGGGCCAGCCTCATGTGCTGGTCTCGGGCCCTCGGCTTCCACCACTACCACCTGCGTTGGTGATTGTGGTTCCTCCTCCTGTGGAGCCACTGCCTGAGTCTCTGCCGCCGGGTACGACTCCTTCCTGGGTACTGAAATGAGAGGACAATAGTATTTGGGTATTGATTCTCTAAACAATTGTTTGCTGTGTGTTTCCATATCCATGACATCATGGTCACTTGTAATTGTCTGTGGTGATTGTTTTATGCAGATAAACATTGAGCTGTATCATGAGCATTGTTGATCATGGCTCATATCAATATATGTAATGCTGGCGCGGTGTGCCATCTGCAGTTCATTTGGACACATGCTCATCTGAATCTGCTGTGCAGTGTGTGAGAATGACCAATCTGTGACCAATTCTCAGCAATGGTTGTTAACATGCTTCTGAGACATGGTCCAGGTTAGGCAAGTGGATGACACGCACATGCAGTCCTTCAGAGTCTGTATTCGCATATGCTGCAGTATGCACACCCATACATGTACTCTCTTTTGGATGTAAAATCAATGTTGATCTACAGCTATACCTCATTTAACACTGGGGATAGGTTCCAAGAAGTAGGAATGTTAACGGTGCACTTTAACATGGGGAAGATAGGGATGGGGAACTCATGACAATAAACTACACAATTGCAATGGATATTGAAACTGTTTTGTTTTATATGAACTTTAAACAACACATAACACTAACACAAACTGCATTGGCAACTGCTATTCAGAATCCATTTTAACTGCAGGTATTGGACAGACATTTCATTGATAACAATTATGATAATAATATGTTTGCTTCCAGGATGTACATGGATATTGCTGCCCCATATAGCTGTAGGCATAACCAGAGATCTTACAGTGTTATTGTATGTCAGTTATCTATGTATGTGGTGTTCATTTGTGTGCATATGATGGTGTGATCATATGTATATGATACTCATATTGCAGGGTTTCCTGAAAGCCAGTGTCCAGCTGTCCTGGAAGGCCCACTACTGCTGCTTGCTCCAACCACTCCTTCAAAGTCCACTCCCATCCACAGTATGTGATGTCAACTGGAGGGCCACCACCGGTTGCATGGGCTGCTCTGGCTTCCGCTGCCATCATCTTCTTCATTGTCATCAGGCAGTCATCACTTCAGTGTTTCACAGACTTGACATCCCTGTTTGCAACCCGGACCCAACAGCTGCAGCAACCTCATTCCAGGCATGTGTCTTCTCGCTAGGCCTCACATCCTTCCCACAATGTATGATGCTATGGCACACAAGGATTTCCTTGAGGAGGATTTCTGTCACTTCTGGGCTATAATTGTGGACCCTCTGCTTTGGCACAATCTCTTGCCCTCCCAACTGTGCCTGGAGTTCCTGGCTTCCCTGTTCTCTCCCTTGGGCAAGCACCTCATTCCCACATCCCCCCCCCCCCCCCGGCACCGCATTTTCTTCTACCTCCCCCCCTGGGATCAGGCCCCTGACCCTCTGCTCCTACTCCTTGTGTGCTTACATTAGCCGTTGAACTTATTATAACTGATCAACATAATTAATGATGGGAAAAGGTGTTGAAAATGTTCCGGTTAGTCTATTTTCCACATAGTAATAGACAGTTTTATAAGATAAAGTAATACATTGCATCAATAAAGTAAAACAAATTATTCTGTATCACAAAATAAAAGTGTTTGGTGAATTATAGTTTCAGCAACATACTGTATAGTGCCATGTGTACTAAATGGGGAAGTATTAACAATAGTAGTACACTTGGAGATGTAAAATGTTGGTGTATATACCCTGTAGGATAACATATGAATGGACATCCGCACTTCTGGTTCATAATATTTCAGTATATGTAAGTTATAATTTTTATTTAATAAAAAAATGTATTTACAAAAATAATTTTTATATTACCTTTCTATTGAGACACGCCCGAATTTGTGGATTTTGGCTTATTAGACACATAGAAGCTAACTAATCACTGGTTTAGGATTGCTTCATTTGGAGAAGCATTCTAAACAGTTGCAATCCCACTTTCGCAATTCACTTGTGTTTGCTCTATCACTTCAAGTCATTCTAAAGTATTAGCTCTTATACCCCTATCAACTTACCAAATAACAGCTCAGAGTCAGCAAACATTACAGTCAGTTAAAAGGAAATTTAAGGCTTATTACAGACACATAGAAACCACTTGTAAAATAACATTTTATATACTTACATCCCTTGAGATTTTTCTACAGAATTGAACTGACAGCAATGTTTAATCTAGAGATTTACATATTCATTGTTAAATAATGACAAATCAAAATTTTAATAAAAAAACTTCTGATGAATTAGTTGTAATTTTAATCTTTATTGTTATATTACAAATGCAAAGCACTTTAACGTGACATTTTAATGTATTAACAGTAGTACCCTTGGAGATCTAAAATGTTAGTGTATATACCCTGTAGGATAACATATAAATGGACAGGGGTGGATCTACCAGGGGTGCAAGTGGGGCAGTGCACCAGGGCCCTCCTCTCGGGGGGGGGGGGGGGGGGGGGGCATTGCTGTGTAATTAAAAAAACAATTTGTTTTGCATTATATATTATATTTATCTGTAGTGGTCCTCCCACCCTGGCACAACCCAACAAGGCCCCACTGGGACCCCCCTGTGCTTCCTTGATCACACACACACTCCCAGCCTAAAATGTATGTGTGTCTGTTGAAAAAAGAGCATTTCTACTGAAGCTCCACCAAGTGGCAGTGTGAAACAGTTCAGCATGCAGGGGATGTGTATCAGGGAGGAAGTTAAGAGACCCAAGGTTGCAAGGATGGCTGCTGACAAGATCTGGGTGCTATATAGGGATGGATGCTAAGAGGGGTGCTGTGTGGGGGGTGTTGTTTCTATATGTGTGTATATGTATGTATATATATATATGTGTGTACATATATCCTTAGAAGATGTTGCAGGAAAGTGGAGCGTGCATGCTCTGGGGAAGTGTAGCAAGCAGAGGAGCTTCGCACAGGCAAGAGCACTGATTGATTTGATCCCGGCGGGACCCAGCGCAAATCATTTTTTGCACCAGGTCCCTCCATTCTACTTTATACCTTAGTAGATATGGTTCATAATGTTTCAATATATGTAACTTATAATTTTTATTTAATAAAAAAATGTAAAATTAATTACACAACAGTCTCAAGCTCGCAAATCTGCAATACAAAATCATTTTTCTTAACTTTTATTTCTGTGTGATCCTTGGGAATTAAGGGGTTAATATATATATATATATATATATATATATATATATATATATATATATATATATATATAATAGAACCCGCATGGACTAGAACAGTTGCATTAATGCTTTTTATCTTTTTATTGATTTCTACATTCCTGGATTGTGAGTCCGATGACAAGTTTTAATTCTAAACACTAATTAATTATAGTTTAAACTCCATGTTTTACTGACATCATGATGACGGTCTCATTTACTATTGGCTGTCTAAAATGTAACTTACAGGCTTGCTTAAAGGTATATGAAAGTGAGGTGGGTTATGAATGCATCCTGTAGAATGCATCATAACCCAACTAGTGAAAAATGTTGGCATGAAAAAATGCAAACATTTTTTGCAGAAAAGAAAAAAATGTGCTGGGGCTGATGTAGACACCCCCAGCGACTGAGATTTGCATATCTTTTTTTTTTTTTTTTTTTTTATAACATAAATTTTATTGAGAAGTTCTGGAATTGCAAAGACAAGACAAAAAAGAATAATGAAAAACATAGACCAAAAGTTGTCTTATAACTAACATCGTATTGCTAACATGGTGAAACCATTCCATTTAAATAAAAACTCCATTACAACTCTTTTTTCGTATTTTTGGTGATTCTGTCCAAATATATTCACATTAGTTTCTTTAGATTCAGCAATATATACAGCTTATAAGGTCACATTGTTCAAATTGCAGAAATTCACATTTCCATAGATGAACCAGAGCAGCAAGAAATATGATAAAAGAAAAATAAAGTAGAGAGAAAACAAGTAGCATTGTACAAAACATATGGTGGAGTGTCTTCCCCCAGCAATTCCCCGTTCAACCAATCTTAAGGTAACCTTCCTCCCCCCCTGTACCTCTGGAATACTGAAGAGATATCTCTCAGGGTCCTCTCACCATTTCTTCCCGTCCGCTCCACACTCCACTCCTCAGCCGCTCAACAGGAATGGCTTCTTTAATGTGTTCCCTTAACTTAGTTGTTATATATTACTATTTGTGAATAAGATCCAGGGTTCCCAAACCTCCAAGAAGCAGTGATGTGTATCTGATATGATGTGGGTCATCCTCTCATTGATGCAAATAAAATTTATTTTGTTTGTTACTTCCTGGAAATTAATGTCCCTGCTCTTCCATCGTCTTGCGATGGTATTCTTAGCTGCTAGAAATATCAATTGGGCCAATTTATTCCCCTCCCTTCCCAGTTTTGAGAAGCGAGCTCCCAGGAGACAGACTGCTATTGATGGTTGGAGTGGGGTTTTGAGTGTTCTTGAGATTAGACTGGTCGTTTCTGACCAAATTTTAAATACCTTAGGGCAGCTCCACCAGGTGTGTATAAAGTCTCCCCTACCTTGGCACCCCCTAAAACATCTATCTGGGATTGTTTGGGATATCTTATTTAGTCAAACTGGAGTTGTGTATGTCCGGTGTAAAATCTTAAGAGAGGTTTCTAACAAACTATAATTAAATGAACCCTTTATCCTTCGATAAGGATTCAGCCCATTTATTCCCATCCCAATTTTGTCCTAGGTCCCACTCCCACTTCGAAACAAAGGAAGGCCTCCAAGTGCTTGGTGGACTATTGAAGATTTTGTATATTGACCCTAAAATTCCTTTGGACAGGACCTCACTTTTACACACTACCGACATCCAAGAATCCCTCGGGGGCCCATGGGTTCTTTGTATCTCTTCAATCCAGCTTCTTATTTTAATGTAGTTGAAAAGTTCCCGGTGTGGTACCTCAAAGTTCCTAATCATAGATTCTGAAGTTCTCATCAAACCTCCCTCAAACCAAGCCCCCAGTTTATCTAGACCATGAGAAGTCCAATATTCCTTGGACTCTGCAGTGATGGTGGTTGATAAGGAGGGTGATGTAAAGATTGATGTGAGGGGAGATACCGGGTGAGTTAGTTTGTATTTCCTCCTAGCCCAGATCCAAACTCTTAGTGTAAATTTAGTTATGGGATTCTGTATTCTAGAGTAGAAAGCGCTTGCACCTGGAGCCCACAGGATAATACCCCACGTAAGCGGGGCCATCTGCAACTCCTCTACAAAGACCCAGTTTGGTTGGAGTGGAATGGAGTGAGCTAGGGGGACAGAGGCAAGCTGGGCTGCTCTGAAGTAATTCAGGAAATTAGGACAAGATAGGCCCCCCTTGGATTTATGCACATACATCGTTTTTCTCGCTATCTTAGGGGGTCTATTTCTCCATATAAACCGAAATACTTGCGTCTGGAAGCGGGCCAATTCTGTATTATTTACCTGGATTGGCAGCGTCCTGGCAAGATAGAGCAGCCTCGGCAATATGTTCATTTTAACCATGACTACTCTACCCGTCCATGAGATATGCCGTTTATTCCAGTTTTCCAGGTCTCTCCGCAGAGTCCTGTAGAGAGGTGGATAGTTAGCCTTATACATATTAGTTAATGAGTTGGTCAAGTTAATCCCTAGATATTTGATGTGTGAGGGGGGCCATAGAAATTTGTGAATTCCCTTCAGGTGGTTCAGAATATCCAAAGGGATCCCAACACTCAAAGCTTCTGTCTTGTCCTGGTTTAGCCTCAAGCCTGACAAGTTGCCATAGACCCCTATCGTGTCCATCAGGGCGCCTACGGAGGAGCTAGGATTCGAGAGAGTGCAGAGAAGGTCATCAGCAAACAAGGAACACTTTAGATGCTGGTGCCCCACCCGCACCCCCTCTATAGAGGAGTTAGCTCTGATCGCTTGAGCCAAAGGCTCAATGGCCAGAGCAAAAAGAAGAGGAGACAGAGGGCAGCCCTGTCTCGTACCTCTCTCGATTTTAATGCTGGCCGTATGGGAACCAGGCAGTTTTAGTGTGGCCCTGGGAAGTGTATAATATGTACGCAATAGGTTTAGGAAGTTTCCTCTGAACCCAAACTTTGCCAAAGTGGCGAATAGGAAGGGCCATTCCAGGGTATCAAACGCCTTTTCGATGTCCAATGCGAGCAGGCACACAGGGAGACCTCTAGACCTAGCCAAATGAATAACATTTAGAGTCCTCCTAATGTTGTCACTAGTCTGCCTGTTTGGAATAAAGCCTGATTGGTCCTTATGTATTAAGGCGGGTAGGAAAATTGAGATCCTCTGGGAGAAAATTTTGGCCAGCAGTTTAACGTCGCCATTAAGAAGCGAGATTGGTCTATAATTTTTAGCTTCCTTTGGATCTCGGCCTTCCTTAGGGAAGAGCGTCAAGTCCGCATGGTTCAGCTCAGGGGGAGTCGTCTCTCCTCTTAGAATTGAATTGAATAGACTACATAAATGTGGGGCCAGAATTTCTGAGAACTTTTTGTAATAGATGTTAGTGAACCCATCCGGGCCGGGGGACTTCCCTAGCTTCAGTTCTTTAATGGCATCTAGAATTTCTTTGACAGTAACATCTTTATTCAAGTTTTGTAAGTCCAAAGGTGAAATCTGGGGCAAATCAAGGGAGTTTAGATAGGAATGAATAACATTCTCTGGGGCCAATTTCTGAGTGGAGTAAATATTTTGATAGAAATCCCTAAAGACCTCCTGAATTTCGCTTTGGCTGTAGGTGAGATCCCCCTTCCTATTTCTGATTTGGGATACCCTGGCTTGGGCATATTTAGTTTTTAAACTCCTTGCTAGTAGCTTGTCAGGTTTATTCGCCTTGGCATAAAACAAATGTTGAGTCCTCCTTAATGCCTTATCCGTTTTTATGGTCAGTATACTATCCAGCTCTAGCCTGGTTCTATCTATCTGTTTCCTTAAGGCTATCGAGGGAGAAAGCTGATGTTGCCGCTCTAACTGAGTTAGTTTCTCTGTTAGCTCCTTTTCTTTTAGCCTGTTCTGTTTCCTATGTTGGGAGGCTAGCTTGATAAACACCCCCCTGATGTAGGCTTTGTGCGCCATCCAAACCCATCCCGCCCCTGTCTCCCCACCCGCATTGGACTCGAAAAATTCTGCCAACTCCCTCTCAGTTTGTTCCTGGAATCCGGATTGCGATACCAGGTATTCATTAAGTCTCCAGGTATAGGGCATGCGAGATTGAACTCCCAGGTCTTCCCTTAAGTATGACCGCCGCGTGATCCGACCAAGTGCACGGAACTATATCCGCTTTGTTTGAGCTATCTAGAAGCGAATTACATATGTATATTGTGTCTATACGCGAATAAGTCCCGTGGGTGGGGGAATAAAAAGTGAAATCCCTCCCTCTTGGGTGCAGACCTCTCCAGGCGTCAACTAGGTCTAAGGAGTGCAGAAGTTTTAAGATTTGCCTGTTTTTTTTGGAGTAGCGATCTTCTTGTGGAGGTTTAGATTTATCTGCCACTGGGTCTAATACCAGATTAAAGTCCCCTCCTATAATTAGTTTGCCCCATTCTCCCCCCTCCAGAACCCTTAAGAATCTGATCAGGGTCTTATGTGGTGTTTTCGTAGGGGCATAGAAGGAGGCCAGTGAAACTGGAGAACCCAAAATCGTCCCCTTTAAAATGATGTAGTAGCCCTCCCGGTCCACTATCTTAGTTGTTAATTGAAATTGGAGGCTCTTATGGAGCAAAACTGCAACTCCTTCTTTTTTGGAGACCTGGGTAGAGTAATAAAAATGAGGATAAATTTTGTCAAGGTAGGTTGGGACTTTATTCCTGGCAAAATGTGTCTCCTGTAAGAAGATCACCATGGGGTTAAGGGTCTTATAATAAAGGAAAGCCTTCCTTCGCTTGAAGGGGGAGTTGAAACCCTTCACATTATGGGTAAGTATTGTCATCGGTGTGGTCATGGGTAAACTAGAGGTGTATATATCTGATGCATTAGCGTAGCCTTACCCTTCCGGAGGAGCGCCAAGGAGAGAGTGCAGAGCGGATTTCCCCCTCTTGGGGATAGGAGTGGTTGAGCCCGGCCAAGAAGAGGTCCAGTATGTTTAGCTCTGTGGGGGTAAAAGAGGCATGAGTATAAGTAGTACAGGTGCGGTCCCAAGAGATCTACAGGAGGCAAGATAGTACCAGACAAGTCTGGTAGTGTCTCAGAGCTGTTAGAACCCAACTCACTAGGCTGAAAAGAGATCCGTTCCAATAGTACCAGAGGTCCTCCACTCTCTGAGGCCAGGCAGCTTGGCCCACTGTCCAGCAGACAGGCCGCCGCCTCTACCCCAGCTATGTAGAGTGAACCCTGATTTGGTTCTAAATCCCCTAGACAGCCATAGAGGGAGAGATAACAAGTATGAGGAAGCACTAAGTGGCAGGTTCCAGTTAGACAGTAAGGGGGAGTATAGGGGCAAGAGAACCCAAGCTGATAGGTGACAAAGAGAAGAGCAGCAGTGAAGAGAACACAAAGGGAAGAAAGTACAATTGTTGTCAAGAGGTCTTGCTGTCCCAAGACCACCCACCCTGTCTTAAGCATTCTACCCTCTCAGAACACTAGGGCCCCTGCTCCAATTCCCGCCAGCAAGGACAGGCAAAAGTAATCTAGAGAAGCATTAAGGAAACAGAATAAAGCCAGAACCTTGAATAGCTTATTTAAGCATTAACAACCTAATTTTCTATCTGAACTAAAAGCAGAGTAAACCTTTAGACCCGGTCCAGTGAGGAAGGATCCTGACGGACTGACTATACTATCTGCATGTAAATTAAAACTTATAACTTTATCAGTCAGCTAAAACCTGCTAAAAAAGGAAGGAAAACAGAACATGGGTTAGCAACATTTCAAAAGTCTTTGGTTGACATGGCCCCGCTTAGGGCCCCAGGCTCCTTAGAGGACCTAAGTAAAAAAGTAAGAAAAATAAAATGTCCTGAGAAAAGGCTAGGTCAGTTCCAGGAGACTTCCATGTTAGTCTCTACCAAGGAATTTTGGTATGGTGTTTTTAAGCCCTTGTAACTCCTGTGGATGCCGAAATAAGTCTTTGGTAGCCTGTTGCCTTTTCAAGCGGACCAGCCTAATTGAAAGTCTCTGGAGATGGCATTAACTGAGTTATTGCATTTACGAGTCCATGATCTGGGTGGGACGCCTATGAGTGATTTTTGAGGCTTGGTCAGTGGGCCTCTTTTGCCTGGTCACTTCCGACCATTGTCTTTTCGGGAGAGATAAAGCTGCCGATGCAGGTGATGTCGAAGTCGTGTCCCCCCCAGTAAAATCCAGACTCTTTAGAAGCTCTTGGCAGTCTTCTAGAGAACGCGTTGTATACTGGGTGCTCCCCACTGAGAAAATTAGGGCAAATGGGAATCCCCAACGGTACCTGATGTCATGGCGGAGAAGGACTTCCAGGGCAGGCTTCATCAGCCTCCGTTTTTGAAGCGTGGAAGGGGAGAGATCCGCAAAAAATTGAAGTTTGGCCCCGTCTGGGCCTATGATCATAGCCTTTTTGCGGGTAGTTGCCAGGATCAGGTCCCTAGATTGTTGGCGTAGAAGCCTGACTATGATGTCTTTGGGAAGGTCTAGATTACGACTTCCCCCAAGGGCTCTATGTGCACGCTCCACTTCCCATTCGTGGTCTGGATGACCTGAGAGGATCTCGTCGATCGTGGCCTTAAGGTAGCGAGGAAGGTCGACTATTGCCGTAGGCACGCCTCTGATCCTCAGGTTGAATCGCCTGGATCTATTCTCCAAATCCTCCAGTTTATCTTCTATGCCACAAATACGGGAGGTGTTATCCGCAATGGTGGCCCTGTCTCTCTCCTGGGCCCCCACCACCTGATCAACGGTGTCTTCAAGTTGATGGGTCCTTTGGCCAATCTCATGTATGTCCTTCTGCAAAGATGTGACCGCCCTATCAATGTGGGAGGCCAGGAGAGCCTCAATTCTTGCCATTGAATTGCTGTTGATGGAGACCTCAGGCTGTGGGGCCCCCTCCAGGGGATCCAAGTCTGAGGTATCAGATTGCTCTGAGACAAGATCCTTCAGCAGTGCCGCCTGTGTTTCCGAGGCCTTGAAATGATCGTCAATTTTCTTGGAAGTTAAAGATTTTTTGTTCTTCACCATTTTTATGGAGCTGCTTCTTCCCGGGGTAGCCATTGAATGTCCAGACGTCAGATGGATTCCACTGGGGGGGTCACTCCGTATTAGCTTTTTCCTCTCAAGTATTTAGGTCTATTGTGGTCTGTCTTGTCTGTTCATATCTAGATTCTGTAGTGAAGTCTTAGCATCTCTCAGACCCTGCCGGCGGGAACTGTGCACAGCCCCGTCAACTACATCTCCTTAGGCTGATATGCTCCGCGTTTCTGTGCCCCCAGCAGATCTGGATTGTGTATTTTTCAGAGTCCCACCAGGAGTAGTCAGTGCCAACTTTTCAGTGCAGGTGCTGAAATGAGATCTAAGCTCACAATAGTTGATGATAAAAAAAACAGACAAATAGCAGTTGCACTTATCCTGAATGACCACACGATGGCAGCGTGATACAAGATTGTCAGATATTATACACCAGATGTATGGCAATAGCTGGAAGCAGATTTTTTTACTCTAAAACTCAGCCAAGATACCAGCTGGGACTTCTGTGGCAAGGTGCAGTGGATTCAGCCTCCAGTATAGTAGGAGTGGGGCTGCCAGACCCCTGAGGTTAGTAAAGATGCAATGTTTTTGTCAGCAGTAAAATCACTGCCTTTGAAACTGAAGGTAAAAGGGCTGAAGGTGGTTCAGACTCACCCCAGTATATACTTCTGTGGCAGTGGCAGCCTGTAGCCTGTGTGGCAGAGGAGTCTTAGTATTAGCTCAATTTCTGGGCCTCAGGAGTGATAGGGTAGGGAGAAACTGAGTGCCCTTCATAGGCCAGAAAAACAAAATGGCCGCCACCCGTTCATGGGCCTTTTACCTTCACCTTGCTGCTCCAGAAGCTGCCAGGCAGTACAGGCCAGAGATATCCTGTGGAATCAGCCACAGACAAGTGTCTCTAGGGAACCTCTGAGGTTTCCTGCAGTACTCACAGAGCGTGGGTCTCCTCCTGCAGTGCCTGCCTGGTGGTGCTCCAAAATGGCCGCCCCCCGATCACCAGGCCCTTCCTGCACCTGCCACCTCTGCTGCTGGGGCTTCTGTGACGGTCCAGCTGCAGCCTGCTCGATCCGGATCAGGTCCCAGGGCCTCCGGGGCCTTCCCCACAAGGTAGGGTCTTCCAGGGAGGCAGCACTCCAGGTTTGCCTGCTGGGGAGAGGCCTGTCTCCAATTGTGCCTGCAGCTCTCTCCCTGACGGGCCCCACGGGGTATGGGTCGCCTTCTCCTCTTCCCCTCGATGTTCTGAGGGTACTCAGAATAAAAATTGTTGTCACCTGGGCAAATTATAAGCCCATTTACTAGCACTCTATCAGGAGCTACCAGTAAACACGTCCTGAACCAGCAGACGCAAGCTCCGCCCCCCGCATATCTCTTTTTTAATGAGATATCTAATATGCAACAGGTGAGCATGCTGCTTGGCTAAATGAAAGGAAAGTATCTGACATCATGTGACTTCCCACAATAGGGCAGACTGCAGGTGCTAACTCAGCATGCCTGCACAAATCCCAGGCAAAAAAGAAACATTGTATAAGTTATTCTAATTATCCTTGGGAATTTCAGGGGGTGTCAACATTGAGAGAAAACTCTTTGATAATGCAAGAAATATAGCAAACTTCAGGCTAACGGTTTAATTGTTTACTTTGGAATTTTTTCATGCAAACAATTTTTTTTCAGACACTATAAATTCTCCTCTGTCAGATGCATTAATAATCCAATGCACTTTCATAAACCTTTAATTATTGCCAGATCACTTGATCGTGCCCCCTGAAATGCTACTTACGAGTAAATTTTTTGTGTGTGCAGGCTGTGAGCATGTAATTAGGGGTTAGCGACAACTGAATATGTTAAAATGTTTAGAACAATTTGACCTGCAGCTGAAGGTTCAGTTTCCCTCATCCCAATCTCCTCTCTTCACTGATAGCTATAACACACACAATCCTATCTCCACCCAGCAAGTAACTTGTCCTGGTCTCTACTGCAGGAAGGTTACTGAGACTCCTGGAAGTGCTGATTACTGATGCAGAGTCTCTGACTGATACAGAAACCAAATATCAGGGTGCTGGTGCAGAGATTTCCCGGAACCCAACTGTCCTTGTGGGTTGTTGACCTGTAGTCTATAGCAGGTGGCCCTGGGCAGTAATAGCCCCTACACCCTGGATTGTCACAACAACATTTTAATAGTAAATTATGCTTTTGGAGGACTGTGCATGTTTAGAGATTTAGTCCTGTCTGATCTCATTACTTTGTGATCGTTGGGAGGTTAAGGTATGTGTTTATCTTATCTAGTGCATGCAGGGGTGAGGGAGGAAGGATGTGGGGACAGCATTGTTTATTCAATTTGACTCATATTCCCTTGTCCACCATATCCTCAGAACCTGGCAATTTGCGTTCAATAACTTTAAGCCCTGGCCTCCAGAAATGTCAACACCTCCAGGGACAAGCAGAGGTATAAACAATATTTTTCTCTGCACAATTATTCTCTTAGTCAAACTCAACATTTTCAAACATGTATATTTTTTCATTGTGCAATGAACCTTTAACAGTAAAGCAACTGCTGGGCCACTGCTCATAACCTATATCGTCCAACTCTTTCTAATAGGATTTTTAAAACATAGTAAATGGCTTCCGTAAGTCATCTAATTTGGCTATCCTTCCTCTAATAAGTCACTTTTAAAGGTTATAACCTCTAAATATACCAAATTAGAATGTATATGCAATGGGAAACCTAAGTGCAGAGCAAACAAAACTTTGGACAACATAATTTCCATTACAATATAGTGTAAAGTAATCTTTATTGATCTTTACTAAGCCAAGGGCCATTGTAGCCCAAAACTTTTTTTCCTAGGTTGTGTTCCCAAGTTTGATCTACCTTTATCCTACCAGTGAATTAAGAATACATGTAAACAAGGATTAACAGTTACCCTGTTAATTATATTTGTATCTGATTTTTATTTAAGCCAATTGGAACAAAAGCACAAAATGTTGCAGCTGAGACATCCATAAGGCTCAGTGCCCCTTTCTCTTGTAAAAAAAAAAAACTGTCATGTTTAAACAAGATATTTAAATGGGTGTATGAAATGTTTTGAATACATTGACCCTTTAAACATTCTGAAAGATACATTGTATAAAGTAAAAAGAATAGACTCAAAAGTCTCCAACATTATTCACTGTATAGAAATGTTTTAGATAATCTTTAGTGTATGAAGAGTAAATATGTTACAAAGTCCCAGTGTACAAGACAGAGTCAATGACTCACATAGCTCTAATACATTAAGGACATAAGGAAACCAATAGCACCAGGATATAGCTGATAACAGGGTAAATATTCTTTGTCTGTTAGTTAGTTCTTCAGAGATTAAAACAAGTTTCTGTTTTATCCAGTGAAGGATACCAAGGTGAAAGGCGGACACTAACACGCTAAGCATGCATTATCATTTAGAAGTTTGTTTGCTAAACAAAGGTTGAGAGAAGACTGTCTGACTTGATGTAAACTTAAAATCAATAACGGCAAAAAGCAAAGTGATAAAAGGAATAAAATATGTTGTGTAAAGGTGAACCAGTAACTGGATAAAGACACAGTTGCATAATGTAAATATTTCTCTTAACAACGGATTCATCTTTAGGATCACTGGTTACAAAGCAGTAAAAATCAATAAATCCTTTAACATATTAAGTTTTGTATGTAAATATTCTAGAGAGCTTTGTTCTATTTCCTTTTCTGAGCTGATTCTTCCTGCTTTTTACACAGGAGGATCTGTTCTTGCAATCCAATTAACTTTCCATAAGTCCTGTTAAAATCTGTGGCAGTTTTAGCAGCCACATTTCTATTGTACAGAAGATTTCTATGTATTCAATATCTCCTCCTATCTGAGAATAGTAACATTGTATATTCAACTGCACCTTTATTGCTACACCATGAACACAAATAGAAGCTTCAGGGAATTACATACTGATCATAAAGACGTGCAACCTAATGGAAAACAATAGTATTCAGGTAAAAGGACAATGAAAGCTTCCCAATAATGTTGCTCACACAAAAAATCACTAGTTACAATTTAATGGTGATTAATGAAATTAAAATATGACTTTTATTCTCTCAAAAAACAGCCTATTATACACACGCTGTTACAAATAGAGATGGGCTGTTTTGGGTACTATGTCCTCCATTCTATGGCTTTGTAAGAAACATCTCAAACATAAATCTACCCTCCAAGAAATGACTTCTGAGTGCTTCAAATATCCATAATATTGTAAGTTCTGAGTGTCTGTCCATAGATATTCTGAGAGTCCCAGTATACAAGACAGAGTCAATGACTCACATAGCTCACATAGCTATCACATGGCTCTCACAGTGATATCCAAAAAGTCTTTCAAAGTGCTCATAATTTACACACAACCTCCGGGTACCTTCAACCACCCATAACGGCAGAAAAGGGCTTCTGCAAAACCTGTATTGCTATTTTAAGAGCCCCTACTGACAGAAATATGCTTTTAAAGAGGAAAAAAGTAAAGCTGTGTAACATATTAAACATTATGATAGTCAGAAATGAGTCATTCTCAAACATATAATAGGCCAATATGATGTGTGAAATGTGCATTCATCTGTGAAAAGCATCTGTCAATACATGTCATCATCATACATCATTCATAGAAACTACAATGGTAAGCCTGACAACACACAAGGGTTTAACATAAATTGTTAAAGCCAAATGGAATAAAGCAGGTGGTGTAATGTAGTGCCTACAAAAAGCACATCAACACCCAAAACTACAGTCATTGCCATTGTGCAGTCTGCTTCTCTGAGTGTCGTGGTAGCTGCTGCAAATGGAATTGTATGTAAGGCACAATGATGCATGCTAGACACCAGGGTGTGAGAACTGTGATAAAGGTAAGGCTGAGGCTTGGAGGAGAGTAGTGGATGCTAGTGAATGTGGCTGAAAGGAGACTTAGAATCCATGACGGAGGTGAACCACAACAGGCCATAAATTATACAGAACACCCTTTCTACGTGATCATTGTAGATGGCCAGGAAAGGGACAGAGTGTTTTTGGGAGAGGGACAGGGGGGTATAGGGTCACATGTTGGCAAGGATTGTTTTGATATGAATGTAGCTTTTAAGAAGTGCCTTCAGCAAGTTTGCAAGGGAGGCATGGCAGGATATGCACAACTAGTGATGTCCCGAACAGTTCACCTGAGAACTATTCACGGCGATTTTCGCATGTTCGCATTCGCAACGAACGGCGAACATATGCGCTTTTCGGTCCGCCCCCTATTCTTTATCATTAAGGAAACTTTGACCCTGCACCTTACAGTCAGCAGACACATTCCAGCCAATCAGCAGCATACACTCCCTTCCAGAGCCTTCCATCTGTATGACAGCCTCCATTTTAGAATCATTCTTTAGCTGCATTTGTTGAGAGAGGAGATATATTCTACCTGCTGTTGATTTAATAGGGAAATAGATAGCCAGGCTGTGTATTTAGCTTTAACTACACACCTGAAGGACTCCTTTGATATCTGCTGCAAGGACAGCAACCCAAAAAGCCCTTTTTAGGGCTAGAACATCATTTATTTTATTTTATTATTTTTTTCTGCTGATTTAATAGGTAAATAGATAGCCAGGCTGTGTATTTAGCTTTAACTACACACCCGAAGGACTCCTTTGATATCTGCTGCAAGGACAGCAACCCAATATGCCATTTTTATTTTATTTTATTATTTTTTTCTGTGTAATCTAATTGCATATGCCTGCCTGCTAGCGTGTGTGTGAGGCCTATTGCATCTAGTCTGCCAACTTTTGCCAGTGCACAGTGACACTCATATCTGGTGTCACCGTAATGTGCAGTGAAATAAAACAACCCTTTTTTTACTGTAATCAATTAAATATCAGTAGCCTGCCTAAAGGCGTGTGTGTGAGGCCTATTGCATCTAGTCTGCCAACCTTTGCCAGTGCGCAGTGACACTCTTATCTAGTGCCACCGTAGTGTGCAGTGAAATAAAACAACCCTTTTTTTACTGTAATCAATTGAATATCAGTAGCCTGCCTAAAGGCGTGTGTGTGAGGCCTACTGCATCTAGTCTGCCAACTTTTGCCAGTGCACAGTGACACTCATATCTGGTGGCACTTTAGATTGCACGTGCAGTGCCCCAAATTTTAAGTGGGAGGACCGACCAAGCATCTTTTTCCGTCTCCCGCTTCCAAAAATCCATGCCATATACACGTCCCCTGATAGTGGACGTAACAGGGATTAAACCGATAGGTATAGTACTACTTAACAGTACACACCTTATAATAACGCAGACAGAGGCAACGCGTATAATCTTCCATGCTGTGCAGTGGAAGCCCCCAGACTCTGACCTGTGTATAATATTCCATACTGGGCAGTGGAAGCCCCCAGACTCTGACCTGTGTATAATATTCCATGCTGTGCAGTGGAAGCCCCCAGACGCTGACCTGTGTATAATATTCCATGCTGTGCAGTGGAAGCCCCCAGACTCTGACCTGTGTATAATATTCCATGCTGTACAGTGGAAGCCCCCAGACTCTGACCTGTGTATAATCTTACATGCTGGGCAGTGGAAGCCCCCAGACTCTGAACTGTGTATAATATTCCATGCTGTGCAGTGGAAGCCCCCAGACTCTGACCTGTGTATAATATTCCATGCTGGGCAGAGGAAGCCCCCAGACTCTGACCTGTGTATAATATTCCATGCTGGGCAGTGGAAGCCCCCAGACTCTGGGAGTCTGAAGAAGAGGAGTCAGAGGAGGAAGGTGGCTTTGAGGAGGTGGAAGACCAAACACAGCAGGCGTCCCAGAGGGCTTGTTGTCACCTTTCGGGGACCCTTGGTGGCTGGGTGGAGGAAGAGACCTTCAATGACATCAGTGAGGACAAGGAACGGGACATGGCTAGCTTGGTATCCAACCTTGTGCAAATGGGGAGTTTGCGGTTGTGCGTGGTGTTTGCGGTGCATTAAACGGGGAGATTGGTCTGTTACTGTGAAGCGGGTGTAACCCTTACACTACCTGATCGATACAACATCATACCTGATGTTTTAAAGCATGTTATTCCAAACAATTTAGGAACGTTAGGTGATTTATGCCCTTTATGGCTTAAAACCATACTCTGCATCAACTATGTAATTTTCCGTGGGAGTTTTGCCATGGATCCCCCTCCAGCATGCCACAGTCCAGGTGTTAGTCCACTTGAAACAACTTTCCCATCACTATTGTGTCCAGAAAGAGTCCCTGTGGGTTTTGAAATTCGCCTGCCCATTGAAGTCCATGGCGGGTTCGCCGATGTTCGACCGTTCGCGAACATTTGATGGAATTCGCGTCCGCGGTTCGCGAACCGAAAATTTGATGTTCGCGACATCACTATGCACAACCACCAAATTAAGAGCCAGTCTATTTCCCAGGACCAGCAGCAGCCCCAGGAGGCCTGGCAGGCACAGCAGTTGCCCCAAGAGTCACATTAGAGGGGTTAACCAATGGTGAAGTGTATGAATGTTTTTGCCTAAATCTTGCCAGGTACTATATGAAGGCATCAAGCCCAGTTCCTAAGGAATAAGGGATATCCTGGGTGTTAGGTGCAATATATTTCTTGACCTCTGGATGCTTCCAAACCATGGGGGAGCATTGTGCATGCGTGGCGGTGGCTCAGTCCACCTTTTTCAAGGTGCTGGGCCAATTCCTATACGCTATGACTAGGAAAGTTACTAGGTACATCAGTTTCACCGCGACTAGACAAGAGTTCAGGAAGGTCAGAGGCGATTTCTCTCACCTAGGAGGTCTGCCTAATGTCCTTTGGGGCATTGATTGCATACTTGTGGAATTAAAACCTCAAAAAAACACTATCATTCTATGAATGTTCAAGTGGTTTGTGATACCATCCGGCACACAGGGAGTGTGAATGCAGGCTTCCTTGGAAGTACTCATGATGCCCATATTCTGTGTCAGGTGAATTCCCATGTGGTTGGGCACTGGGTGATTATATCCAAATAATATTACACATCCTACACATATAAGCACATAATGGGTGCCTGGCTCACAGTTGTTAAGATAATAACCCACTATGTGATTATACCGGTAAAGACTAGCCCCAACTTTATTGGACCAGTTTATTTACAAGTTAAGCTAATTATTTTTTTTGCTGGGCATAGGCTATTAAAAACCATATGCAGTTTAAAATAAATACAAGTTTACATTTTTCTTAGCTCTTAATTTGGACTGTTATGGAGCTTGAAAGAAGGCTGGGTTAAGGTAAGAGCTCTATTGTAACATGCGTGCATCTTCTCCATAGGCACCGCCCTGTAACAGTGCATGAGTCATCAAAGTTCTGTCCCCTCTACTGAGCATGCTCAGTCTGAAGCATATCCTAGACTGTTAGATAGACATGGGTAGGAGGAGATAAGCAGCTTTGCTTGAGGGGAAAACAGAAGAAGTGTAAACTTTTATTTATTTTAATCTGCATGCTCTGTTTAATGACTGTATAATTTTGTCAGAATGTGCAGATGCCTCCGGCCAATCACCCCATGGAGGTATCCCATTGCGATTGGCTGAAGGCAATAGAGCCTTCTTATTGGTTTAAAAAAGATTGACAGGTGCATTAGCCAATGAGAATGATATATGGGGGTGTATCCCATTGTGATTGGCTCACACCTTTGCGCCTTCTGATTGGCTGAAATTTGATTGACAGCGTTTTTAGCCAATCAGAAGGCGCCATTGCCAATTTTCTTGCGCAAAAGGCTCCGAGAGTGTGGAGCACCGTTATTTGTTGTATTTTTTTTTTAGAGCGTGGATTCTTGAAGGGCCCAGCCTGGGCAGAAGAGGGGGAGCACGGGGACATCGAGGCAAGGTAAGTTGAATGTATATTATGTTTATTATATTTTATTTTGTGTGTATATGTTGTACTAATGTAATGTTTATTTTTAACAGCGCCGGAGAAGAAAATAAGAAGGACAGGGACAAGCTGTAAAAGTGAGTGGAATATTTAGAATATTTAGAATGTTTATTTTTAGTATGTACTGTTTTGTACTCATTTTATTTTCCTAGGGGGGCGATCTGAAGGGACATCTGCAAAGTAAGTGGTCTTAATTATTTTATTTTAGGTTAGATTTAGGGTTTGTGTATCTAGATAGGATTTCATGTATGTTATATAGGGGGTATGTATTTTAGATAGGGGGTATGTATGTATTTCAGATAGGGGGTATGTATGTATTTTAGATAGTGGGGTATGTATGTATTTTAGATAGGGGGTATTGTGTTTTAGATAGAGGGGTATGTATGTATTTAGATAGGGGGTATTGTAATTAGATTGAGGGGTATGTATGTATTTTAGTTAGGGGGTATTGTACTTCTTTTGTATTGTATTGTAATGTATACATTTTGTATGTATTTCCTTTGAAGGTGTGTACTTTTTTTCTTTTTTCTTTTCTGTGACTTAGGTTTTATTATTTTTGGTGAGTTAGGTTTTATTATTTTCTGTAATTAGTTGGGTGGGGGGTCTAATAGGGGGTAGGTAGGTAGTGTTGCTGTTAATAGGTTAGGTTACAGGGGTTTAGTTTAGATGTAAGGGTTTATTGGGGGGATAGTGCAGTGTAGTATTTGTACTTAGTGTCATGAGGGTCCTGGAGGACCCTCATGGCACTTATGGGGCTAATGTTAGGCATCTAACTGTCCCATGATGGTCTTTATATACCCTTATGGGATTGATGGGGTTAAATAGAGGCTTATGAGGGTCTGTATAGACCCCCCAAAAGAGACGGGGTTAAATAGGCTTAGATGTGGTTAAATAGGGCCAGTTAGGGTTAAATAGGCCCAGTTATGGTTAGATAGGTACTGTTAGGGTTAAATGTGTAGTGTTAGCATTAAATAAGGCCAGGGTTGGGTTAATGGGGTATAGTGAGAGTTAATAGTGTAGTGCTTACACTTTGTGTTGTGAGGGTCCTGGATGAACCTCTTGGCACTTATAGTGTTATTACATGGGTTAATTAGTGTCATAAAGGGGTCTATATAGAGCCCTATTGGACTGATGGGGTTAATTAGTGGCTTACCGGGGTCTGTATTGACCCCCATTAGTGACAGGGTTAATTAAGGTTTTATGGGGGTCTGTATTGACCCCCATGAGTGACAGGGTTAATTAAGGGCTTATGGGTATCTGTATTGACCCCCATGAGTTCCAGGGTGAATTAAGGGCTTATGGGTGTCTGTTTTGACCCCCAAGGGTTCCAGGGTTAATTATGGGATTATGGGGTCTGTATTGTCCTCATGAGTGACAGGGTTATTTAGGGGCTCATGGGGCTCTGTATTAGCCGATTTTCCAGTGCCGAAACTGGAGAATTTTGGGTTAAATTAACGTAACCTCCCTTCCAGATGTCCTGGCTGTCCCCCCGCGCTGTGGGTGAGTATTTTTTTTTTTATTATTGTGTTTATCAGTGTGTTTTTCTTGTTTTGGGGTTTGCATGGTAGAGCAGTTACTGTGTTGTTTTGCAACCTTGGTATTTTTTTTTCCCCAAGTCCTGCGGCTCAAAATTTTGGGTCGCAGGCAATGAGAAAGAGGAGGAGGGGAAGAGAAACACAGGGGAAGGAGAGGAGGAGGGGAAGAGAAACACAGGGTAAGGAGGGGAAGAGAGACACAGGGTAAGGAGAGGAGGAGGGGAGGGGAGAGACACAGAGTAAGGAGAGGAGGAGGGGAGAAAGACACAGGGGAGGGAGAGGAGGAGGGGAAGAGAGACACAGGGTAAGGAGAGGAGGGGGAGAGAGACACAGGGTAAGGAGAGGATGAGCATAAAAGAGACACAGGTTGTTTAATTAATGATGTGAGTAGTGATGTCGCGAACATAAAATTTTCGGTTCGCGAACCGCAAACGCGAACCGCCGAAAATGTTCGCGAACCGGCGAACCCGGCGAACCGCCATAGACTTCAATGGGCAGGCGGATTTTAAAACCCACAGGGACTCTTTCTGGCCACAATAGTGATGGAAAAGTTGTTTTAAGGGGACTAACACCTGGACTGTGGCATGCCGGAGGGGGATCCATGTCAAAACTCCCACGGAAAATTACATAGTTGATGCAGAGTCTGGTTTTAATCCATAAAGGGCATAAATAACCTAACATCCCCCTCCATCATCATCCTCCCCTGTATCTCTTTACCCCCTCCCTCATCATCCTCCCCTGTATCTCTTTACCCCCTCCCTCATCATCCTCCCCTGTGTCTCTTTCTTCCCTTCCTCATCACCCTCCCCTGTATCTCTTTACCCCATCCCTCATCATCCCCCCGTGTGTCTCTTCCCCCCTCCATCATCATCCTCCCCTGTGTCTCTCCCCCCCCTCCCTCATCATCCTCCCCTGTCTCTCTTCCCCCCTCCCTCATCATCCTCCCCTGTGTCTCTTTTCCCCCTCCCTCATCATCTTCCCCTGTGTCTCTTCCCCCCTCCCTCATCATCCTCCCCTGTGTCTCTTTCCCCCCTTCCTCATCACCCTCCCCTGTGTCTCATCCCCCCTCCCTCATCATCCTCACACCTCCCTCATCATCCTCCCCTGTATCTCTTTACCCCCTCCCTCATCATCCTCCCGTGTCTCTTCCCCCCTCCATCATCATCCTCCCCTGTGTCTCTTTCCCCCCTCCCTCATCATCCTCCCGTGTCTCTTTTCCCCCTCCCTCATCATCCTCCCCTGTGTCTCTTCCCCCCTCCCTCATCATCCTCCCCATGTCTCTTCCCCCCCTCCCTCATCATCCTCCCCTGTGTCTCTTTCCCCCCTCCCTCATCATCCTCCCCTGTGTCTCTTTTCCCCCTCCCTCATCATCTTCCCCTGTGTCTCTTCCCCCCCTCCCTCATCATCCTCCCCTGTGTCTCTTTCCCCCCTTCCTCATCACCCTCCCCTGTGTCTCATCCCCCCTCCCTCATCATCTTCCCACCTCCCTCATCATCCTCCCCTGTATCTCTTTATCCCCTCCCTCATCTTCCTCCCCTGTGTCTCTTCCCCCCTCCATCATCATACTCCCCTGTGTCTCTTTCCCCCCTCCCTCATTATCCTCCCCTGTGTCTCTTTTCCCCCTCCCTCATCATCTTCCCCTGTGTCTCTTCCCCCCTCCCTCATCATCCTCCCCCCTCCCTTGATGATAAGGGGGGGAAAGAGACACAGGGATAAGTGTGAGGGGTGTTAGGGTAAGGGGTGTTAGGGATAAGTGTAAGGGGGTATTAGGGTTAGGTGTTAGGGTGAGGGGTGTTAGGGATAAGTGTGGGGGGTGTTAGGTCTTAGGGATAAGTGTGAGAATGTTAGGGTTAGGTGTTAGGTTGATGGGTGTTATGGATAAGTGTGAGGGGTGTTAGGGATAAGTGTAAGGGGTGTTAGGGTTAGGTGTTAGGGTGAGGGATGTTAGGGTTAGGTGTTAGGGATAAGTGTGAGGGGTGTTAGGGTTAGAGGTGTTAGGGATAAGTGTGAGGGGTGTTAGGGTTAGGGTGAGGGGTGTTAGGGATAAGTGTGAGGGGTGTTAGTGCTAGGTGTTAGGGTGAGGGGTGTTAGAGATAAGTGTAAGGGGTGTTAGGGTTAGGTGTTAGGGTGAGGGATGTTAGGGTTAGGTGTTAGGGATAAGTGTGAGGGGTGTTAGGGTTAGGGTAAGGGGTGTTAGGGATAAGTGTGAGGGGTGTTAGGGTTAGGTGTTAGGGTGAGGGGTGTTAAGGATAAGTGTAAGGGGTGTTAGGGTGAGGCATGTTAGGAATAAGTGTGAGGGGTGTTAGGTCTTAGGGATAAGTGTGAGGGGTGTTAGAAGGGTGTGGAAGGCAGGGTATGATGCTGATTGGCTGGA
Organism: Discoglossus pictus; assembly: GCA_027410445.1. Taxonomy (NCBI): domain Eukaryota; kingdom Metazoa; phylum Chordata; class Amphibia; order Anura; family Alytidae; genus Discoglossus; species Discoglossus pictus. The sequence goes on from CM050169.1 coordinate 167,795,136, forward strand.
ATGTGTCTGCTGACTGTGAGTTGCAGGGTCAAAGTTTGCTCAATGATAAAGTATAGGGGGCGGGTCGAATATCGCATATGTTCACAGTTCGCCGCGAAAGCGAACATGCTATGTTCGCCGGGAGAAGTCTGCGGGCGAACTATTCGCGACATCTCTAGCTGTGAGTTAACGGCTCACCTCGCTTCGTGAGGCCCACAGGCAATAAGCGTTACAACGTCTCGCAGTTTGATAACTATTATATGGGATTCCTAAGGATGAATGCACATAAATATCATGGGTGATGACCCAGCTAAATTTTACATTTATATTGCAGCTACAGTATTAAAGGTATTGTTTGTGAGTTCATCTAGGTATGTTGTTCACAGTCACCAAAGCTCATTCATGTGTTGTACACATACAGACCTGCATCCACTTTGGATACATGGTATGTCTGATAATTTCTAGTTATTGATGACTCTACATCCACTTTGGATCCATGGTATGTCTGATAATTTCTAGTTATTGATGACTCTACGTCCACTTTGGATACATGGCATGTCTGATAAATTCTAGTTATTGATGACTCTACGTCCACTTTGGATACATGGTATGTCTGATAATTTCTAGTTATTGATGACTCTACATCCACTTTGGATACATGGTATGTCTGATAATTTCTAGTTATTGATGACTCTACGTCCACTTTGGATACATGGTATGTCGGATAATTTCTAGTTATTGATGACTCTACGTCCACTTCGGATACATGGTATGTTTGATAAATTCTAGTTATTGATGACTCTACGTCCACTTCGGATACATGGTATGTCTGATAATTTCTAGTTATTGATGACTCTACCTCTACTTTGGATACATAGTATGTCTGATCATTTCTAGTTATTGATGACTCTACATCCACTTTGGATACATGGTATGTCTGATAATTTCTAGTTATTGATGATTCTACGTCCACTTTGGATACATGGCATGTCTGATAATTTCTAGTTATTGATGACTCTACATCCACGTTAGATGCATGGTATGTCTGATAATTTCTAGTTATTGATGACTCTACATCCACTTTGGATACATGGTATGTCAGATAATTTCTAGTTATTGATGACTCTACCTCTACTTTGGATACATAGTATGTCTGATAATTTCTAGTTATTGATGACTCTATGTCCACTTTGGATACATGGCATGTCTGATAATTTCTAGTTATTGATGACTCTACATCCACGTTAGATGCATGGTATGTCTGATAATTTCTAGTTATTGATGACTCTACATCCACGTTAGATACATGGTATGTCTGATAATTTCTAGTTATTGATGACTCTACATCCACTTTGGATACATGGTATGTCAGATAATTTCTAGTTATCGATGACTCATAAATCCCACAAGATATTTGTTTAATTATTTAAGGCCAATCTTTCGTGTTACAAAGAAATCCCATACATATTCCTAAGGTATACATATTTGTAAACTTGTTAATGTTGTCCACACTACATTATGGGGCGGTTTCTCAGAACATCAACTACAAACTACAAACAAAATTGAGGCTGACAGTTAATCAACTAACTTGATTTATATTCAGATATAATATAAGAGTTCTTTATACTTATTCTAAATTGACACCCATATTCCATTATTATAGATATTAATTTAAGAAATCAGTATTCTCTCTATGGAATTCATGATAATGTCTTGCTCACACATGAGTTACCTTTAGGGAAAAGGTAATTTGCTATCAGTAAGTAAATGAATTGCTTGTGAGAATTCTTACCCTTCACCGATATCATTATAATAAAAAAATCTATTTCAACACAGACTCAAAAATTCCCATACTTTTAAATATATATCACCAAGTGTTTCTTCTCTGTGTATGCAAGAGTGCATGCGTATATATGCATTTTATATATTACATTTTTTATGTATTTGGAAGATTTTATTTGCTGTACTGCAGTGAGACAGATCTTAATTGCTTACAATGTTATGTATTTATTCATATTTATTAAGCCATACAAACATTTTTAGAGAGGAAATATTTATTTTCTGTGGCAACAGTTAAAAAACATAGGGTTAAATTTCTGCCAGATTTTGCTAGAACAGGGAAGATGGCTGGTAAGCCTGTTGTTAAAGATCAGAGATATATTAAGACATAGTGAAACATAATTTAGGGGATGGGAAAGTTATATTTCATATAAATGTAATATATGTATCAATCTTCCATTATTATTTGCATAGCAACAGAAGATCTCAAATGCACTCACAAGCAGACACACAATTTGTGTGTCATACAGCCTTATTAAATTGCGATTCGGCCAATTGAATAGGGCTCTATATAAGCACAGAGCATATTATTTTACAGAAGTTTTTAGATAGTGAAGACCTTGCTTTTGGGTAAAAGTTCACTAACTAAAAACTTCTATAAAAAAATATGCTCTGTGCTTATATGGAGCCCTATTCAATTGGTCGAATCGCAATTTAATAAGGCTGATAGTGTTTAATTTGTACTTTATGTATTCACTAAGATACTCAATTTCCTTAGCCTGAATTGTTTATCCTACCGTTATTATGTTGTTAGTGATACAATACATTCTCTATTTATTCTACATTCTCCATGTATATCACATCAGGACACAGATTGTCAGTTCCCCACATCCTATGATGTTAATATTATATATTAGTGTTTACACTGTACTTGAGTGAACGTGACTGCCACCATGTGGCCACCATGTGGCAAAGACTATTCACGACTAGTTATTTGCAATCTGCATATTGTCTTTTTCATTTTCTTAAATAATTTTTTTATTATCTTAAAGGACTACTGTAATGTTATAATTATTATCCCTTCTTTATTTTACAGGAAATTTTATTTTAGAAATCATGTTTTATTCTGATTGAAATATTTAAATTAAATTTTACTTAGAATTTTGCCACAAGGTCATGTTGGTCCTAGTCTTGTCCCCTCTTATGGGGCAGAGCCTGTGCGTATGCATTATTCTTTTACATTCATGTGATGTCATCTGAATCATCACCACTTAGCCTTACTTAATGACATAATTTGTTGTGACACACCTTATCATGCATGCACAATGACAAATAAACAGGGGCATTTAAAGTTGATCAACCTTAATGGCCCTGTTTATTTGTATATGCTCATGTGCAACTGCATCTACATAAGTGATGTCATCATGTATGATGTGTCACTGGAACATGCTGTACATCTACAAAGCAGAACCCGCCACCCCCCATATCAATACATAATGTAAAAAAAGGAAAAACAGTGGTACTGTAATAATGTTAAAGTCAAGTATCAACGTAAGCTTGTGGCAAAATAAAATAAAAATTAAATTTATGAGGGGAAAAAGTGATTTTTAAAATAATATATTGACTATAAATACAAAGAAAGCTCGTTATAACACTACAGTGCGACAATAAAAGGGTAGACACATAACATTTGGTGTTTTGTATAATAGCACCAAGAATGTGGATCAGAGAAATAATATCTGTAAGCGTAATATTTGTAATTAGGGTTCAGGCCCAACATCAGTGCTCTAAGGTCGGTAAGAGGTCAGGGTTCAAAGGTACACCGCAAAATACATGTTTTGGACACTATCAAGAAGCCAACTAATTAGGATGCACCGAACAAAAATATCCAATAGAACAGAGCTAAAACAAGGTACAAATCTACATCATATGCATTGACATAATATGATTTTCTTATCACTTTTTCCTAGCCTTGTATGCTATATTGATCATGTGATAGTAAAGAGGATGAACCACAATAGCATTCCTGGAAATGGATATATGAAAAAGTATATTATTATTACAAGTGTTTATGACATCACCCCGTGCATTGCAATGTGCACACTAAATGTAGAGAATGCAAAATGGGATATAATTCTTAATGTTAGAACAAATTGTGTAAATCAGGTGTATGTTTCAGATTAAAGGAGCACATTGGAAGGTTTTCTCCTATGAAGGGTAAGTGAGCAAATGTTATAAATACAGAGAAACCCTGCTTAACGCTACCCTGATGAGCGCTGATTTGCTATAGAGCTCTTTTCTGTTTTAATTCCAAACTCAGTGCTAAACCTCGTTATAGCGTGCTAAAACTCATTTGCCTATTTAAAAACCCTGCTTGGCTCTCTCAGATTTGGCATAGCGCTCTGGTGATAGAATTCCCCATGTAGCACTGTCTCACATAGCACTCCTGCATGCATGGCAGTATTACCCATTAGGCCAACTAGGCAGCCGCCCAGGCGCATTTCTTCTTTTAAAAAATGGTTCCTGTCTTAAAAAAAATATTAATGTTGCAGTTCATAGACTGGCTACTAGGGGTTTACCACCTAGAACAAGACAGTTACAACAGGAAAGGGAACTTACACGTACAGAAAAGGCAAACATGGGTCCGTGGAGGGGCTCCTCCACTTCACGGCCTAAGGGCTCCAAAAAGGTAAATACAGCCCTGCTTGCATGCAGGAACGCATGTGGAGAGCTAAATGGGGTATTGTTGTAGTGGCGTGCAGCAGCCACTAGGTGTCGCATTATGATTTTTTTTCAATTTATTCTTAGAGTGGGGTCTACACTTATAGTTTAGGTTTAGCGGACAGGGTTCTTTACTATGCAAAGCTTATCTTCAGCCACTACCCTAACCCTAAACCTACTAATTTAGCATCAATTGATTTTTGATATCTGTAATGAACTTTCCTGGAAAAATAACTATATTTACTCTTCTAACTTGATGATGTAGTGTTTTAAAATGTCAAATTTGCTATATGTCAGAGTATAATAATAATATAATTGGAAAGGAAGTGGAATAATGGAGAGAGTAGGTGAAAGAGAGGTAGTAGAGGAGACACTGAGAAAGAGGCACAGCTTTATACTAGGAGCTTGTGGTACACTTATAAAAGTTTTGCTATGTCTTGCAACATTTTCTCTCTTTTGCCTTATGAAAAAAACCTTAAAAAAAAAATTACTAAAAATGCATCTGTTTAAAAAAAGATTATCATGGTCAGCCTTAATATGCACAAGTGCACACTCCACAGCTTAATATCACTCACACCCAAAATCTACAGGGTAACACACAGACACCTCCACTTGCTTGAACCAATTGCTTTCCCACTGCCATCTTATAACTCTTTTGTATCACACCCAAACACTTTAGATTGTAAGTTTGCAAGTTTTCAGTCTTGTGTCGTTGCTTTGAAAACTGGCACTATGTATGTTTTATTTTAAGCTCAAAAACAGGGCCCTCCACTCTTTTGCAATGTGTATATTTTATTTTTGCTGTGTACTAACCTCTGTGTAGTGCTACAGAATATGCTGGCACATATAAAGGATAATAATAAAAGTTAAACTCTTTGGACTTCATTTGGTGTTCATCTCTGTAGGACCACTGTAGTACCCTATCAACATAGGGTACCATATCAACATAGGGTCTTAAATAGGTATTCATCTCTAACTAAATTCAATGATTTAGAAAAATAATCAATAAACTTACTTTCAAACATCCATTTATCTGCTTTTCTCCACCCCTTATGAGGTCATCAAGGAGTGAGAGCAACTGTGAGTCAGAGGCCATCCTAAATGGTTGGGCACAACATTATCCCTAGATAGGAGCAGATGATTATTAGCTTGATGTGTGTTAAAGTGATTTACCTTGGCCACAAGCTTGCACCCGTCTTTTTGGACAGACACGTTGAAGACCTCATTAGGGTTGGAAAGAAGCAGCAGCTAAATTGAAACTTGGCGTTTCAACATATATTTAATAATGAATAATGCTTTTTAAAATAATTGTTAATTTTATTAAATATTAAAGCTTTATCATATACAATGTCGTAATTGCGAGTTTGTCAGTAATGCAATGTTAAAATTTACGGGTTGCGCATACGCTCATTGCAAGCCCCCTCTATGACCCTCATTGCGAGGCCGAAAGTTGCGGGTTGGACGACTCCTTTAATTTGCGAGGCCTGTAAAAGTAGGTGGGAAGAGGGGCTCAATTGAGAGGTGGGGGAGAGGCTCGCACTGAGCGCCAAAAGGTGCTCATCCCGAGGCCCGCAAGTTAGAGAGGGGAGAGTCTCGCATTGTGTGGCAAACAGCATGGAGACTCTTCAAATTTGATTGCGGTCATTTTTGACGTGCAAGTCGCTAGTTAAAACATATAGTTCATGTTAGAGCATTACAGATGTCCGTTAAATGGGTAAATTTAATTATCTTGGATTGTATAGCAATTATCCTTTGTATTTCTCTTTCTGTTATACAGTAGTTTTTACAGTAGATGGTGATGTGGTTTCCAGCTTCTGTTCTGTCCTAGTATGGTTGCTGAGTACTATTTGATTAACTAGAGACTTGCCAGTCAAAAAACGCCGGCAATAAGATTGTAAGGCAGGTAATGGTTTTTGGTTGAGACCTTAATTTTGTTGGTGTTCCGAGATCCTTTTCCTCTCATTGCGAGCCTCGTGCTGAGTGCCTTCGGCGCTCATTGCAAGGCTGTTTGTGTGCTATGAGCAGCGTTGCCCTTTTTTTTGTATGCTAATGAAATAATTAATAAATTACTAAATGAATATACTTTACCTATTTTGAAGTAATATATGCAGGAAGCATTGTGTTGAAGAGCTGACAATCTGTTTTGATGTTGCTGCAGCATACAACGTCGGGTTTCAGTGTTGTGGAGCTGATGTGTAAGTGTCAGCAATGTGTGAAGTGTGTAATGTAAATAGTGTGCGTGCGTGAGGAAAATCCGTTAGGGTAGCTGTGTACTTCCGCATTGTGCAAGTTAGTGTTGTAAAATGGCAGCTAATGTGTATGTGGTACGCAGCTGTGGATGATTTAGCGTCCTTGTTAATATTGTATCTTGGACCTTGTACTGCTTTTTCAGAAAATCCGTATGTGCTTGGTGGTGGTTTGCGTGTTTAGGGTCCTGTAGCCTCGTTTTCTTCGGCGGCCATTTTTTCTCTTGTGTGTCTAAACTCTTGAATTTGGACTTAAATTGAGGTGTAACTTGAGTTGCAGAGGTCCTGGGTGCCCCCAAACCCCCCCCCCCCCCCCTCTGGAATGGGTAAGCTTTTTATGTATTTGGCGTGTGTATTTATTGTGTTTATAATGTTTTCATGCACACGGGGTTCGGGCACTAAGGTAGTAAAGTCCTGCGGCTCATATTTGTGGATGCTAAGTCCGTAAGTTTTGCGGCCGACGTGGGAGCCACCACCTCCGCAAATATGGCCCCTCACTTTGCGAGGGTCCGCATTTGTGGGCCTAAAGCCGTAGGGGGTCGTAGGGATGAGCGCCTATGGCGCTCGTCACCAGCGCAAGGAGTGCCTTTGGCGCTCCTTGCCATCAACTGCGGCCCTCGCTTTGCGAGCCCGCAGCGTTAGCAACAACCCGCATGCTCACACCTATATATGTGATCTGTTTACGGTGGACTCATATGCTCAAAATCTTTTTTTTAGTTCTAACAATTTTTGAATGTATTAGAATTAATAGAAATGACTGTCCCCCCATTAATGCACATACTCTGCTAACCTGGGGAAGAATGAATGAAGACAATCTATCAACCTATGTTCCCGTTAACTCTGGATCCTGGAATTCCCTGCCATGCTCGCTTGTTTCCTACTAAGCTCTTTGAATCTTTTTTGTTACAAAAACTAAAATTAGTTTGAATAGTTTTAATATTTTTTCCAAATGAGGGTAAAGTTATACAAGTAAGTCACTAGACAGACACTTATTTCATAAAAGGAAATGCTTTTTTCTCGTGGGTAAAACATTTTTTTCTAAAATGTATGAAAGAAAATATGGATGACTCATTCTACAACTTCAACATACTTAATCGCAGGAGCAAGCATCACTAATTACCTGAAACTTGGTATTAATTTGGACAGATACCAACCTTATTAATGTTGCTAGATCAAAATCAATACTGTGTACACAAGTTTCCCAGAAAACCTGCAAATAGATCTGTAAAGGCTACTTCAAGACATATTTCCAGTTAACAGAATGATTTGCCTACAAAAAAATAAAGTTTCATTTTTCATGTCTTACAAAATTAAAACACTTTTTATTGTATTTTAGGGGATATTTTTATAGCAAAGATTGGTTTCAGAAGGCATGCTGAATAATTGATATATGCAGTCCTTGAATGTGATGTTAAGTGCTTAATGTTTTTGTTTCCTTCAGGCAATTTTCTCTTCTGTTTCTTGTTCTTGTGCAAGTGCCAGCTTTTGTGCTCTCTCTTTCTTTAATCTTTCAGCGTCTGTAATCGTCATTGGATGTAAAGGAAAAAACCCAGCTAGACCTGCAATGAAATAAAAGTATAAACAGGAAAAGTCACTTAAACGTTTGATGCTCCTCTCGCTTCTTTATAACAATCTTTCACATTCATGCTTTTCCGTAGAAATTAAATAGGACATATGATTTGCTGTAGGCATTTTTGGATTGTGTGGCGCCCACAGACCGCTTAATTTGAAAATGTTTCAATAGAAAAAGCATTGGTTTGTTAATTTAATGCAAAGCTTTTAAGGGACCACTATAAAATGAAAATATTATATATTATTATGTCATATATAACATATATGAAATATGTGGTTCTGACAGTGCATAACTAGGCAGTGATAAATTCATAAACGTAGTTTTCAATTAGAAAGGCAAATTTGATGATCCTGCTGGACCCTGGAGGCATCCATGATTGTTTCATTTCTAGATAAACAGGCTTGCGGTTACTGTTGGAAGCTGCCTGGTTCTCAGCATGTAGGGAAGAGGGGATTAGGTGTGAAATTATCCTAAACCATAACAAATCTATCTCCACTGACACATAAGAAACACATCCCTTAGGTGCCAACTCTTAGGAAGTGTTAAAAGCAGACAAAATGGAATTTTCTATATGTACACAATATTTTTATATTTAGAGCTTATATAGTTGCTAATGCTGCTTGTTTGTTAGTTACATACTTTTTTTAAACATGTTTATTCCAGATTAAAAAATGAGACCTGCAAGCTAAATATAAACACAAATAACTATTGTGCATTGGTAATTACCTAATAATTTAGCAATTGGTTTTGTCGTATGTGCCCCGCAGCCAATCCAGTATTTGATTTTCTCTATGTTAAGGCTGACAAGTTTTTCATTGTAGATGTTGGGCATTGGGTCGTAGGTGCCGACTTGTTCCAGGTATTTTCCATCTCGCGCTCTCTTGTTGTGAGCAGCAACAATTCGGTAGAACGGTCTATTAGTGCAACCACCAAGAGCCAACCTGATTACAACATGTCCGCCATGGTAACGTTTCAAAAGCTGAGATGCTGGAGAGAGAGAGGTTTAAATTGTTAGTTGTTGTTCTTATATATTACAAATGGCTAATATAAGGAACGAACTGCAGTCTTAATAGCACATGTTTAAATATATATTGAAAACAACAATGCTTATAAAGGTGTAGAAAGTTAGAATATTTTGGTAATGCAAGGTTCAACAAATCACGGCTCGTACTGACTAACTTTTTAGTTATTATACATATAATTTGTCAACCCTGTAGTAATGTTTTTTTATTTTTTTGCTTCTCATTAACATGAAACAAAATCTGGATAATACACCTCGCTTACTTGTAGAGAAAAATACTTTAAAGAGACATGGAAGGTTTCCGATTTTCACTAGGAATATAATATAATTCTCTATTTATGTATATTTTATCTTATCAACAAGTACTCCCCACTGCAGCTCATGTACTTATAAGTACAGGGTGTACAGTGTCTAATAGTAACCAATCATTCTGCAACATGTTAGTGATAGGCTAATTTGAAACACTGCACTTCACAGTGTGTGTATTCATTAGCTGCATGACCCAAACAGATACAAATTGAATGAGATTAAGCAGAAAATAACAGAGCTTTAAAAACTTCTGAATAAAATAAAAGTAATTAGATACATAGGTATATTATATCCCTAGTGAAATCCAGAAACCTTCCAGGTCCTTTAACGAGAACATTGTAAAAAATATTAAATGTATTTAAAAATTAAATAGGATTTTCTAATGAAAGTCTTTCTGGCTTTACTAATTTTTTTTTTAGACGGTTAATAGAACTTCTTAAATAGTTTTACTTAAAAAGGTTAAACACGTAATTTAATGACACCGTTTGTCATATATACATTAAAAGTCACATCAACCGACTATAAAATGACATTTCCTACATTGAAATGTAAGAGTTATTACTACACAAGCAAGAGGCGCCTGTGATTGATTTAAGGAAATGTGTTTGTTTTTCAGGAAGATCATATTAAAGACATATGTAAGTTTCCTTGTTTTTCCCTTTGTTTAATCTAACACATGCTGCATATATCAGACACACACATTGCGTCATTCTATACACACAGTTTTATTTTATTTAAAAATAAAAACTTGTTTTTCACACACCCAGAGCTGCTTACATAGGCACAGTGTACCTACCAATAGAAATACTTAATTTGGGTACAGATTTTAACCTTTATAAACCGTCAAGCCAACAGCAGCACAGAGCAGAGATCTACAGATCAGTCTGACTTCTGGTTTACTTCTATAGGGGGACTACACATCCCATGATTCCTTCCTGCACAAACTGATTGTTACAATGTATTAAAAATGTATTCACTGCCTGTGATTGGCCAAAACGAATTATGAATGGTATGCTAATTTTAGCAGGTATATCAAGGGGTGTTAACTAACAAAAGCAACTGCTTGCAAACTCAAGAGATTTAGCAAACATCAGGGCGGGTTTGTTAATGTTTATTTTGGTATTTTTTCATACACTGCAAATTCTCCTTTACTGGATACCTACATAATCCAGGAAATTGAGCTATACCTTTAAGAAGTCCAGGAGTGGGGTTAAGTCTACATGCACAGGCCCAGTGATCAGTGAAAGTCCATTGGATGTTAAAAATACCTATTAAAGGGCCACTGTACTGATCTAGGTTTCATAACCTTAAAGTAATAATGATCAGGGCAAGAAACCCAATATTTTTATCAGAAAATGTACATAGAAAGTAGTTGTTGTTACCTAATCTTAAGCCCAGGCCTCCTCACATTATTTAGAAATTGCAGGGAAGGGATAGTACACTCTGCCACTAATGCTAAGCAGTATATACAGATGGTGCCAAAACTTAACATCACAATGATTTTCAAAAGTTGTTTATAAAAAAAAAGACTATATTGTCCCTCTACATAAAGAAAACCTCCACAATATTTGCTGCTTCTGTCTATAATTTGCTTTATGTACGTGCTCCAAATAGAAACAAAACTCTTAAACCTAGTATTAATAGCAATGTCACAGTCTTATATTTAAAGAGCATTAAACTGGCTCTATGTTGTGTCTCTTATTTCTAAACTAAATCAATCCTGGGAAACATAAGAGTAATGTGGGTGAAGCTAAATGAAGTAGACACTAGGCTAGACTTCAAAGTAAATATAACTGAGATGTAAACACTTTATACACAAGGTTACAAGGAAGGTGATGCCTTACTACTTACTTAAGTGCACCATGATACGGTTCCTGACACAGACAAGTGAAGCTGTAATACACTATAATGGGAATTATCATACACCCTCTATAACACACCAATCCAGACTCCTGTCCTTCACATATGCATATCCATGCAGGGCAAGCGAGCCGCCATTAACCGGAAGTAGGTCTCTTCAATCCTCCGTCTCCATGGCAACTCAGGAAGTTAGTTGGCCGGCCTGTATCAAAAAGCTGATTGGCCAGTGCTCATGTGCTGTCAGAATCATGCGGATACGGCGCACAGCAGTGTGTCTATTTATAGTTTCATTTCAATGGTGTAACATGTCATGGCCTAAATGTCAATGTGCATACATATAATATGTGACAAAGATATTTATGTTGGTTTGAGGATGTTTTTTTTTTTTTTTTGGACAAGTCATTTAACATTGTTTTATAATAAAACTTAAAGAAGACATCACATACCTGAGATATGGTTTTAAGTGTTTATATATATATATATTTTCCTATTTAAAAAACATCTATAATATCTATACACATTACACACACATGCAAACACAGACACAAACACCCACATACCGACATACATACAAACACAGACACATACAAACACAGACACAACACACACATACACACAAGCAAAGACACACACACACAACACACAAACAAAAACACACAACACATAAACAATACAGACACACACAACACGCCTACCAATTATAGACACACACACAATACACACATGCAACACAAACACACAGACATAAAGAACACACATACACAATACAGACTCACATGCACAAACACACACAACACAGACACACAAACACAGAACACACAACACAGACATACAGACACACATAAACACAATTTTTAAACAGGAAAATGTAAATCAATAATATTCAATCACCATTTGAACTACACATAATTAATATATTTTAAAGGACCATTGTGCTAATATTTTTAAAATGTATTATTTTTACGCAAATCCCTTTTTTTTTGGAATAGAGAATAAGATAATACAACCTGTAATATATATACACAGTCCTGCTGCTGTGGGATTTACCATTTTGACTTCTGGAGAATGAAAGTCTGTGAGTTTCCAATCTTGTATCGGTGCTTTAGGAAAAAGTGCTGTGTACATTTGATTTTAAGCTCAAAGACAGGGCCCTGCATTCTATTGAAATGTGCGTTTTTGACTTGTACTTAACCCTTATTTAGCACTACGGAGTATATTGGTGCTTTACAAATGGATAATGGTAGCGCGACTTCAGTGTGCATGCTAAAGTCGCGCCGACGTATGGGCGCCGTCAATTGGGAAGCACACAAATGCGCGATGGGCTAGAAGATCTCACGTGCAATAGTGCGCCCCTACCAGCTGCCCTCCTCTCTCCCTCTGTCACTGCCAGCTCTTAAACCCCAGTCTGTTCTCTCCCCCTTCTTCTACCCGCTTATTCTCTCCTCTCTGTCAGACATCTCTCACTCCTCCTATCCACAGGTATTACTTACCCCATCCCACGAGCAATAGTGCGCCCCGACAGATGTCAAACGCTGGGATTGGGTAAGTAATATCTGTGGATAGGAGGAGGGAGAGATGTCTGACAGAGAGGAGAGTATAAGCAGGTAGAAGAAGGGAGAGAGAACAGGCGGGGGTACACAGTCGGGGGTTTAAGAGCTGGCAGTGACATAGGGAGAGAGGAGGGAAGCTGGTAGGGGCACCGTATTGCGCGTGAGCTCTTCTAGCCCATTTTGCATTTGTGTGCTGCCCAATTGACAGCGCCCATACTTCGGCGCGTCTTCAGCACCTGCGCTGAAGACGGCGTGGCAAGGATAATAATAACATCCTGAGATGATTAGACTTGCATTACAAAGTGAGTATCTATCTACACAATAGGAATGTGTCATCTACAAATGCCAGAGCTTTCCATAGCAATAATCGAGAGCTCATTAGTTTAGAAGGACACATCCTTCTGAGGAAGCAAAAGACAGAATCTGGTGACAAAACAAAATTGGTGAGTAAAGTAAAAAAATATTTGCACATAAAAGCTAAACAAAATAAAAGCTGTAATTATTGTTTTACTTTGTGAAAAGATTTTGCTAATTGACAACTTTAATTATTCAAAAGACCATATATAAAAAATGATTGTGGTCATTTAAGTAAACAAGATAATGTTGTGTGGTTTAAACACTAAAACCTGCAATAAGACTCTTATCTTGAGTGTTTGTTTAACTGGATCTTCAATGTAACCTTTGGTGTTATGTGATGTTTTCTTATCTGTAGCTGCTGTTTTCCTGAAGGATTGTCTGTGTCCAACAGTTTTTCTCTCCACAGAAGAAGAAAATACATTATTTCTGACAGTAAGAATTCCAAGAGGACCCATCCCATTTCATTGAACATACATATCCCAGGATTCTCCATGATTCACTGAAAACTGCACTGTCAGCTGGCAACATGGATTCTCACTGTAAAGGAGATCTAGAAAAGAATGAAACAAGCAGGGAGAGAGCACACAGAGCATAGAGAGAGGACACAGAGAGAGGGCACAGAAAAAGTTCAAATATGAAAACAAAAAAAATTAATAAAAACTGGAAAAATCATTAGATGCTCCACAAAAGCCTTTAGCAATATTCAAGTGGTCCATCAAGATGTTGGTCAATTTTTTGGTGGTCCATGAAAGAAAAGTTTGGGGCCACTGATATATGGTATATTCTGTAAGTTATTCTATTATGTATACATTTAAAGAAAGAGACAGAAAGTGTACTTCTTATGTAGAAAGTTAGCAAGTAAGTACAATAATAATCAACCAATCAATCAGTTAAAATATAATTTTTATTAATCCAGTTAAAAGGGGTTACACATACAGTGCCTTACAAAAGTGTTCCCCTAAAGCCAATATTTTGTAGAGCCACCTTTTGCGACAATCACAGCTCCAAGTCGCTTTGAATACGTCTCTATGAGCTTGCCACATCTTACCACTGGGATTTTTGTCTATTCCTCCTTGCAAAACTGCTCCAGCTCCTTCAAGTTGGATGGTTTGCGCTTGTGAACAGCAATCTTTAAGTCTGACCACAGATTTTCTATTGGATTGAGGTCTGGGCTTTGACTAGGCCATTCCAACACATTTACATGTTTCCCCTTAACCCACTCAAGTGTTGCTTTAGCAGTGTGTTTGGGGTCATTGTCCTGCTGGAAGGTGAACCTCCGTCCTAGCCTCAAATCACGCACAGAGTGGTACAGGTTTTGCTCAAGAATATCCCTGTATTTAGCACCATCCATCTTTCCCTTAACTCTGACCAGTTTCCCAGTCCCGGCTGCTGAAGAAACATGGGATGGTGTTCTTTGGGTGATGTGATGTGTTGGGTTTGCACCAAACATAGCATTTTCTTTGATGGCCGAAAAGTTCAATTTTAGTCTCAGACCAGAGCACCTTCCTCCATACATTTTGGGAGTCTCTCACATGCCTTTTCGATTACTCAAAACGTGCCATTTTGTTTTTTGCTGAAAGTAATGGCTTTCTTCTGGCCACTCTGCCATAAAGCCCAACTCTATGGAGCGTACGGCTTAATGTCGTCCTACGTACAGATACTCCAGTTTCTGCTGGGGAACTCTGCAGCTCCTCCAGGGTTACCTTAGGTCTCGGTGCTGCCTCTCTGATTAATGCCCTCCTTGCCCGGTCCGTGAGTTTTGGTAGGTGGCCGTCTCTTGGCAGGTTTGCTGTTGTGCCATGTTCTTTCCATTTGGATATGATAGATTTGATGGTGCTCCTGGGAAACATCAAAGATTTGGATATTTTTGTGTGAGTAGGTGGGCTATTCCACTACTTCCTTATACTAGCCTTTCATAGTTGCAAGTCTTTGTACTACCAATGCATTTCGACTGAATACATATACAGAAGACTCTCAGTTATTCGGCACTACGTGGATTGGTAGATGCCAGATAATTGTAGTTTCTGGTTGCTTGAGAGTTACTTTTAAAAGAGGCCTAGATTAGCTGCTCATAGGATGCTCTGATAAGTATATTTATCATTAAAGCTGTTCTAGCAGCAGCAGCTTTCACTCCTCACTTACACACAGGTACGTTGGGCTTTTTATTTACAGTACAGTATTCAGTTTTTTTCTGGTTGCTTGAGTTCCTGTTAACTGAGAGTTTACTGTATTGCTTTAAAACCTTTTCACTGAGCCATAATTAAGTAAAGGGTGAAGTGCTGGAGAAACTCTATTGTTATGTTATTATGGGGCATACTGTATGTGTGTTTGCGTTCTTCAGTCGTGTCTGACTCTCCATGGCCTCATGGACCTCAACACACCATGCTGATCCACTTGGCATTCATGGCAGAGATACTGGAGTGGGTTGCCAGTTCCTTCTCTAGTGGGCCACGGCATATAGCTCCTGGTATTTTAAGGTGGCTGTGACAACCTGTATGTTGAATGGGTATGATAAGAGCCTATTGCCCAAACCTCTCCCTACAAGTGTGCCCAATTCATTTTACCTCTGTACAGCAGGAAGAATTTCCAGCCCTTGGGTCAGACTGAATGATGTGTGTGATCTTAAATATCGTAAAGATCTTTCTAAGTTGTGAAAAGAACTTACTCCAGCAGTCAGAATTCCAGCATCAATAACGTAATCCACACATTAATTATGTAAACCAGTTATAGCATATTTATTACTGAAACAACAGACATATTTATACCGCACTCTTAGCAACAAAAGGCCAATCGATTCAAATTTGCATTCATGGTTACCCCAATCACCTTCTAGCTCACATTACCACTCATGCCTAGGTGTGTTTGATTGACAGGCTTCCCTCCTACCCCCTTACTATATGATATCATGCCAGTTAATTACCTCCCTGGGATAGGAGCCTGAAAGACTAAGAGAATCACTATTCTACTGTAACAATACATACATTACAATATTTGCAGTAATAGCAATCTACAGTCTTGATCCATACCAGCCCTGGACTGAAGGACAGCCATCTGGCTGTGTGTTGTGACTCATAGGGGTCAGTTATCTCCCTAATCTGGTTATTAAGGAACTAGTCCAGTACTATGAAATATTGGGCATATACAATATTTCCCTTGTAATTGCTAGCCCCCCAAAAGCACAATATAGGTATATATCCCATTACCTCTATAATGTTCTTACTCACACCCCAACTATAAACATGGGTACCATAGTAGAGGTACCCATGGAATTTCCCCTATCCTATGCTTCTAACAGGCATAAGAAGGAATAACACACAAATCACAATGTCCCTAATGTTAACCCATATCTAAGTGGGCCCCTTTCCCCTGGCACAATATGCCTATCTTATAAGGCTGAGGGCCCAAGTCTGTAAGGTATTGCACAGCTTGTACCTTGGCATGCTACAGGCATGACAGTGACCTCCCATCCAATACCAACCAGGCCAACCCTGCATGGTATCAGGGTGGTGTTATCTCTTGGTTCCTTGACTGGAATGAAACCCAGGTCGCAAAGGTGAAAGCACAGAATCCTAACCACTGGACCATTGTATGTACTACGCTTTAATAGCTCCAATAATTCACCTTTTAGTTTATACGGACTGTGCAATGTAATAGAAATCACCATAAATGTGTATGGCAAAATAAGAGCAACTTATGAGACAATTCATTTTTTAGGAATAAAACAGTTACTAGAATTTCAGTCTATTTCACTTGAGTAATAACGTGTTGTTTGTGATCGGAGGATATTTAGTACATGTAACCATGTTTAATCTGAGATACTAAAGTATTTGATCAGTTGCAGGTTTAGAAAAATTTGCTTGAAGTGATACAGGGGACGATCCAAATATGTTGTCATTTAAAATTACCTGTAATATAAAGTACATTATCAGTTGAATGTTACTTAAAGGTATATGAAAGTGAGGTGGGTTATGAATGAATAGTGTAGAATGAATCATAACCCACCTAGCAAAAAAAAATTTGCATGCAAAAGCAAGAAATTCAGCAAACTTCAGGCTAACGGTTTAACTGTTTACTTTGGAATTTTTTCATGCAAACACTTTTAATCAGACACTATAAATTCTCCTCTATGAGATGCATTATTAACCCAGCTCACTTGCATATGCCTTTAAATATCGCATTTTCCCAAAGATGTTTGCTTTTCAAGCTGTCAGCCTTTATCATCCAGCCACTTAAGACCATCTTTATTTGTTGTTAACTGCAGATCATTACCAATAATTGGTGGTTTTCCCTTTAAATGAGTCCTTCAGGAAATCAAGACAAACTGTTCACTGGAAAGTATGATCATGAGGCTAAAGCTCAAATATTTTGTTGATATCATGAGACAGCAAGATACCCTAGAAGACTGGGAAAGATTGAAGGCACACCAAGAAGAGGAAACAAGAGACATAGATGTTATTGACGCAATGAATATGGGCTTGATGGGGCTCAGACGGGCAGTGGCTGACAGATGTGCCTTGTGTAAGTGGTCCATAAAGTCACGGAGAGTCGAACACGACTAAACAACAATCCCTTAGTGCCAGAAGCTATTGCCTGCAGACCCCAGTAATGTATCTAATGAGCTTAGTTACCCCATGTGGTCTGAGCATGCCCAGCCTTTTGTTTTACATATGGCTTACACTGAACACAGGTTAAGAGCCCAGAAGACAACCACCAATTATTGGCTATGATCTGCAATTAACAATAGATATATAGGTTCATCCGTGGGAGGATTAGAAAGGCTATCTGACTGCTAAAATATGCAGATTTCAAAAACAATTATTGGATGAAATGACATAAATATATAAAGTACTTTTTAGCGCCTATAGTTTCATATTACACCATATTTGGAACTGTGCTGTGTCACTCTGAACTGTCCCTCTACCAGTGAGTGTGATTTGTGTGACAGATTAGTAGAAGCCTATCCCATGCTCTATCAGTGACCTATCTCTATGGAATCTCCTGTTTCACACTTCCGGCAGTGACTCTATCTCCGACCGGAAGTGTGGCAGTGACACCGGTTCTGGAATGTATCCTACAGTTTGTGAGCTTCACAGGAGTACCAACATGGACGTGCGAGTGCGCAGCTTGCAATGCTGAGCCAGCCCAGCCTCACCTATAGCAGGGACTGCTAGTGCGGGACATTTAGGTGCCCGGTCTGCTCTCGGGTGAGTGCTGACAGGTGCTCTGAGGGAGGGGCAGTGAGTGGCACGGCGCCTCCTGTAGATAGCTGGGTGGATCTCCCCTAACCTGTCAGAGCTGTAATGCAGGTGTCAGACCATTGATAGGGCTCAATGGACAATAATATGTGTGCAGGAAGCAGAAGCTACAATATGGTGACAGTATACAGAGGTAAATAAGGTGGGTCACATGACATGTACAGGGAGTGAGGACCCCTGAGGAAGGATTAAATAGAAAGTGAAGCTGGCCTCAGCACAGTGTCTATTGTAGATTAATACGCCTGTACGGTTTATATGAAACAATGCTGGGATCGTCGGTTTATTTGTATTTCTGCTATTGCTTCAGGTTTTCTAATTATTCTAGAAAGCTAAAGGTTTGGTAATGAGCTTAGGTTGTGGGGCTCCTCGTTTCATGCAGCTATTTTGCTCTCTTTACTGACAATTCAGTTGTTTCTGACTCATTTAATATGCAGTAGTTTTGTAAACACTAGTCTTTGTACAGAAATTTGGATTTCAACCTGGTTAATGTGCCGTTAAAACAGGGCTTGACAAATCTAGGGAGCTACAGCTACTAAAATGTTACTGCTGGCTCCTAACTTTTTAGTTATTACACACACACATATATATATATATATACACCGACTCCTAAAAAAAGTTTGTCTGGCTCCTACGTTTCAGATACATTTGTTAACCCCTGCTTTAAAAAGATGAGTGGAGATGTGGCATCTGTCCCGTTGTGTATGCGCATGAAATCGCCAGCACTGACAGCTGCAGTGTCAGCAAGTACCCGCTAGATGGCGCCGTCATGTTTCAGGGAAGCCCTATAATTATTCCCCCCTCCAACATGGCGCAATTCGGCGGCACTGAATCGACACTGAGGCCATCGCTATGTTCAGCGTGGGCACTCGGGCGCGCCTCTAATAGCTCAAGGCCTCTTCTGTCAGTGCGCCTATATGCAATGTGGAGCAGTATTCCAAAAATCGTCTGCACCATCTAACGGCGGCGGCACTGCAGCTGCCAATCTTTTGTGTAGCGGAAGAGAGAAAGAGTGACATATCTCAGTGCTATTTCATCCCCTGCCTGTCTTATCCACTCTATCGTCCCCTGTCTCAAATCTCTATTTAATCAATTTTCTCTCTATCTCTCGCTGTCCTTCCCTAACTGCCTCTCTCTCTGTCTATTATCCAGTTTCTATCTCTCTGCCCTTCCCTAACTGCCTCTCTCTCTTTTATTCACTATCTAGCTCTGTCCTTTCCTGACTGCCTCTCTCTCTTTTATTCACTATTTCTCTGTCCTTCTCTCTCTCTCATCCACTTTCTACCTTTCTGACCTTCCCTGACTCTCTCTCTATTAACCACTATCTATCTCTCTGTCCTTCCCTGGCGCTCTCTCTCTCTCTCTATCCATTTTCTATCTCTCTGCCCTCCTTGCTGTCTCTCTCTTTTATCCACTTTCTATCTCTCTGTCCTTCCCTGACTCACTCTCTCTCTCTCATTTCTTCCCACTCGCTATCACCCATTGTTTCCCACATGCCACTCAAATCGCATTCCATTCCACACCATCCCCAGTTGCAAATTTTTAGTTTTTTAAGGTGCTCTGGGAACAAGTACTGTGCATGTTAAATTTTAAGCTTAAAGACAGGGCCTTCCTTTCTTTTGCAAAGTATTAATATTGTATTTAACTTGTATGTAACCCTTGTACAGCGCGACGGAATATGTTGGTGCATTACAAATAAAGGATAATAATAACCTACCTTTATAATTTACAATGCTAAGATACATTTTAATGGCCTTAATGATGTCTCCATGATTTAATATTGGTTTCACTTTTACTCAGCTTGACAGAGTATTTGGTTCTTTTCTACAATTTAAAAGCAATATAAATGTATATAAATTTGCGATGTACTAACAATTGTTTTGCTTCCAACAAAGAAAAAGTTACTTAGAAGCTACAACTTTATATGTTCAAGGAGGCAAAATCAAAATCACACCTTCAGGACTTTTCTCATGCTGCACCTATTCTTCGGATCTCCTTGCCTCGCTCCACTAGACTATCCTGCTTCAAATCCTTCAAAACCTCACTAAAAGCTCATCTATTTAAAGAAACATGTCACCTTCAGCCTTTGAGTAATATATTGTACCTCACCTTTTATATATTTCACCCATACCCTCTAGACTGTAAGTTTGTGAGTTTGTTCAGTCTTTTTAGAGAGAGCACTTTGTACACTTGATTTTATACTCCATAATAGGGCCCTCCATTATTTTGTAATTTGTTAAAATAGTTTGTGACTTGTATCTACCCTGTATTGCACAGCGGAATATGTTGATGTATTACAAATAAAGGTTAAAAGCACATATCATTTTAATGGATTAATACATGTCTGTGATCTATCCTGTTATAGTTACGGCACAGGTCCGCCATTGCAGTGCAGGGAAATGTGAGAGAAGTTCTAAGCTTAGAATGATAGCCTAACCCTCACCCTAACAGTTTACTTAAGCCTTGACTCTATGATATAGCACTGGAATATCTGCAACACCATCTACCGGTTGGTCACCGTACTTCAGCGGCGGACTGGTGCCGTAACCATAACGGAATAGGATCCATGTCTGCACTCCTTAGGCAAAAAGCATCCTTTATATATGCAGCACATTTCATAAAACATTTTATTAGTGCACTTCTATTGGCTGAGGAAGACACAGCAGGTGAATAAGTTAAAATGGGTCTCTAATGCTCCATGCTAATTCTGGTCAGGTGCCTGTGTAAATTTTAGCAATTTTAGATATTGATGTGACCCTCCAGCCTGCTTCCTGCTGCAGTGTCTGCTCTCTGCTGTGTTGCCGGCCCTGCCCCTCTCCAGAGAACAGTACAAACAGAGCTGTTGTGTGTGTGAGAGAGTGAGTAAGGAACAAAAAACAGCAGCAGTAGTTGATGCAGGAAAAAGATAATCTGCAGGGTTGGTAAGCACAGAGAGACTCTTATATGAAAAGATATAACACCTTTTCACATGGTGCCACATTACATATGCCAGGCTGCTTTACAGCACAAACAGGCCCCCTAGAGATTGATACAAATGTTTCAGCCTGTGCTGCCTCCTGATTAGCCAAAACGTATTATGAATTTTCATGGAAAGAAATGTTCGCCTACACTACTGATTCTCCTTTATCAGATGTACTCATCCAGGAAACTTAGATATGCCTTTAATAATAAGATCAGGATCAGTATGCAACTGTAATTAATATCCCTTCCATTGTTCTGCAACATTTGATACTGAGCTAACTTTGTTTCTTTTGATTTAAGATACTGCTGATGTTCTTGGGGTGAAATATACTCCTTTTAATTATTGTTGTCATTGTTCAGTACTGTGAGCTGGCTGAAAAGAATGTGCCATGTGAGATTGTGATTAAACATCTGACCCACATAAAAATATTGAGCCTGATTCAATTGCGAGCCTGTAAGTCGATCGTAGTTGGCCGAATGTCTGCGGGTGCATTGCGGGCTCCTGTTCATCTCTGATTGCGATGCTATTCAATTGCTCAAGGCTGCAAGTTACTGTCCCAAAGCCGAAACCGAAAACCATGCACTGGTTCATTGCAGTTCAGGGCGGGAACATCATCAATTAAGCAAGCCCCTAGCCTCCCATTTTGAATCAGACAATAGAAAATGGGACTGTCATTATTACGTCAGTAAAACATGGAGGTTACATGTCAATCAATTAGGTTTGGGGGTCCGATATGCGATGGGACACGCAAACCTGCAAAATAAAGATTGATGAAAATGAATACCAATACTGTTCTAGTCCATGTGAGTGGCCTGATATGTATTGATACCCAAGATCGATTTAGCCCCGAAATGAAACATAAAAATACATTTAATTTCCTGCAGATTTTGCGGGCTTGAGACTGTTGTGAAATTAATTCTAATGTCTATCATCGCTTTCCCAGTTATTTACAGTGCAGTAGTGTTTCTTTTTTATTTGCATTTACAGTGCTACGAACAGGTGTTTAACCCCCTTTCGAGTCCTCTCTAGCACTCGTAGGATCTTCTACTTTTGACATTTATGGGTGTGAAAACATTTGCGGGCTTGGAGAAATTGAGCAGTTGAATAGCGATTTTCGTTTTTAGCCATCATAACTCTTGCGGCCGTAAAAGATCAAAGGCTTCTGGAGGCTGTAAGTTACAGGTCATTTTTCAAGGCTGTAACTCGTACCACGTTTGGAGCCCACAAAAAGACGCCGATTGAATAGCAAATTAACTTGCGACCTCACTTATGGCTACCAGATCGAGCGAGAGCTCAAGTGAATGGGGCTCATAGTACTAGTACTACATTCGATTTAAAGGGACAGCAATTGCTGCTATTCTGTAGATTCCTCCCATGCTCCCTAATATTAAACTTCAAACCTTATAATGCACCACCTATTATAATGGTTTACTGTTTTGTGACTTTTAAGTAGTGAAGGTTACTATGAATAGTTTAGTTTAATAAAAAAATAACCTTTTGTGAAATCAAATGCATTGGAAATTGCTATTTGCTATCATCCTTATGTAGCTACACGCGAGTGGGGGGGGGGGGGGGGGGGGTCTTTATCACAATGTAAGAAAAGAGGTCAGGAGCTGTAGGCTGAAGATGGTATGAAAATAGCTTACCTTATGTCCATGTCAATTTTCTCACATAAGATCAACTTTTTTAATCTGGATAAATTGGTTCTAGCTGGCCTAGAAATAACACACATTGGAATGATGTGACGCAAGAAGTAGGTCGTGGATAGGCTGAAAATACAGATTCTCACCATACCGAACACGCTAACATTCTTGGACATAAACATTCACCTTTTCTTTGAAAGCTGATCTATACCTGGAAGCAGAAACATTGAGTTGAGGGCCCTTGTTCAAAATAATTTAGGGGCCCCTTGCAACTCTTCTATACAAGGGAGGCACCAGTAGGAGTCAATTAAAATAAAAAAATATATGTACAATGGTCTCATCAACTATCTAGAAAATAATTATCTGCCTTTCTCTCCTAATAAATTAAGAGTCCTCCAATATGCCAGTAGAAGATGCCCCCAGTGCTTAGCACCTTCTCCTCCAGTATTAGCTTTGCCACTGTCTTTAAACTGAAAGCTTGCTCATTGATCGTATGACTTCAGATTGCAGGAGGAAAAAGATGCAATTATTCTGCAGCTCCTGTAAGCATCGGAAGTATGTAGTATTATTTATATCTGCACTAGGTTTGCTTAAATAGCCATGGTTGATAGTGTTACTTTAAATCTGTTTTCTGAAGACAAACATATACTATTATATTGTTGTTTTTTTCTGTGCTGCAATCTGGGCACATTACATGATTGTGTTTTAATTGTAATAGAAAATTTCATGCCAAGAGATTTATTTAAAAGCCTCTTATTAAATGCTGCCTTCTAAGTACTGTACTGTATGGTGATTCAAAACTGTACAGCGTTAGACATCTGAATCCAGTTTCATGATATCCTCGTATCGGCACAGATAAATAAATCAAAATTGTTGATCCGCCTGTACTGAAATTAGATATTCTGAAATTGTGTCTTTGATCAGACCCTGATGACTATACCCTGTCACCCTGCTTCAGCACATGTAACTATACTCACACAATCTGCATCATGTACCACCTCTGCTCGCAAACACGCACACTTGGAAGTAATACCAAGAAGCAAATTGGTAATACTTGGGTGCTTCTTTAGTACCATGCCTCTTAATAATTGTTTGGTCCATTGTGTATTTAATATGGTTTTTATTCTTCATTTTAATCTTACACAAATTAAAAAGAAAATGATCCAGCAGTTTGAATGGCAAATAACTTTAGTTGCTATGTATTAAACCTATTTACTTCCTAATCTTCCTTTCCTTTTAGGGCAACTAGTATGAGTGAAAGAGTAGAAGGAAGTCCTGGAGACCACTAGCCTGCACAAGCAGCCATGTTGGAGGGCTTGGTTGCCTGGGTCCTCAACAACTACCTGGGCAAATATGTCAACAACCTTAATACAGACCAGCTCTCTGTTGCACTTCTGAGAGGTAATGTGTGGAAATAACCCAATTCTGTCACTTGGGGATATTTACTAAGCAATTGCTGTGGCTGAGTGGGGTGTGAAGGTCTATGATGGCACATTTCCCCACAGGAAATAGAGTACATTGATAGCACATTGGACCCTCTGAGATGCTTAGTAAATATCCCCATATTTTGTTTTCACATTATATGGGCTATAATATAATGATTTTTACGTTTTTTTCCCCCAAAGTGAAGGATTTCTTATGTAGTACATTTATGTAGTATATCTCATAATATATTATTTACTGTGAATTGTCAGATTTAATGTTTCCTTTTAATTATTTGTTTCAAGAGTTATGATTGATAACATTTTGTGTATATATAAGACTATATTTTTAAATACATTTTTGGTCAAGTAAAAAGAGATGTTATGGTTGATTATTGGTGTTAGTAAGTGGGGATGAATTTATTTGAATTACATTTAACATTATAACCCAAGATTGAAATTTATAATTTTATATATATATATCTCAACAATATCAATCTCCTATTGTATTCACTTTAGTAGACTATCCATCATTATTACTTTGCTATTCATAGAGACTGGACCTGTCCATACTGGGAGTTTTGGTTCAGCTTGAAAATGCATTAAAGTGGGCTATACATTTGTACCATAGGTTTGTAATCTAAGTCATCCTTCCAATATACCCATTTTAATCTGTGTAATGCAGTATCCTAATAATGTCATTATAACTAATTTGTTTCTGTGGTAGACATAAATGAACTATATGTATGTAGATATTCAGTTTATTCATTTAGATCTTTCCTCCATACCATACTAATCAGGGTCATTGCATCATACATACCATTTTAAACATTATTTGTAGAAACCTCCAAAGTGGCATGTACATTTTTAAATTAATCTGTATGATATATTTGCTAGTCATCAACGCTATAACAAGCTTTGTGGGCTTTCATTTTGCAGTTTAAGAAGCACTTGCATATTATATTCACCTATTAAAATGCAACTAGTCATTTGAATTTTAATTGTGAGTAATATGCCATTAGACATAATTGCATAAGTAAACATACTCTTATTACTGTATTACCAATGGGGTAGTAAAAGAACACTTTAATCAAATGTTATACTAAAAATCTTATTGTGTGCAAGAATATGTGGAAAAGGATAGGACTTTTGATTTACAGTGTGATTGTGTGTTCTTTTTAGGTGCAGTTGAATTAGAGAACTTACCATTAAAAAAGGATGCCTTGAAAGAACTGGAGTTGCCGTTTGAGGTTAAAGCAGGTTTGTTTGAAAATAATGATATGTCACAAATGCTTAAAATAAATGTTATTATTTTCGTTATTCTACTATTTTTGTTTGTTGTTTCAAAAAATGTTAAACTTCAGCCGTTTTTATTCAGACTATAGTATAATACTATGTGCAGAGAATTAATATTACAAAAGGGAGTTATCGGCTACACCTCAATGACGAGGCCCACAGAGGCCGAAACGCATCTGGGTTTGCGGTTTCTCCTGTTCAGGGTAGAATTGCCTGCTATTTCGGGGCTGGGTTATTCTAGTGAGTGGGATCAGACTGATATACTACAGGATGTTTCTCCCTCTGAAGGGCACAAGTGAGATAAAAGAGGTCGCTATCTGAGTGGGTTATCATGTCAATAGAACAAACCTATATAGGGGAGTTTTTTATTTTTATTTTACCTTTTTTAATTAAGTAGCTAGTATATAAATATTAACATTTTTAGTAGTGTTCCACGTTACTCTAAACACATATTAAAGTTTGAAGTACATTATTAAGAGTGAACCAAATGGAAAAAGATCGGAGAGTCGTTTGGAGAAAAAGAGAAATAGGTGTTTGAATATATGCTTCATTCCCTTCTGCTTCAGATTATACCTTGGTGCTGAATGGTGTAGCCTCTGGATCGCTGTATAGATATCAAGATTATTAGAATTAATACTTAGAAACTGAAAGGATATGGAAGGTTCTCTGCTTTTAATATCACAATAAACTATTAAAGTGTTTGTTGGCATATCTAAACATGATATTCTTACCAAGTGCTTAAAAGCTCTGTAGTCCCACAAAGGTCTGCAACCAGCAGCTCATGCACACAGTGTGTCTATTGGTACTAGATGTACTAGCCACTTATAGACTGTTTCTCAACAGCATGTTTTGAAATGCTTCTGAGAGCATCTCTGATTGGTTAGTACATCTAGTACTACAGAGGTGCTTTGTACATGAGTTACAGGGGTGGACCTTTGTAGAGATTATTTGAAAGGGTTTTAGTGAGTATAAACAGCTTTTAATACATGTTAATGAAATGATGTTGCAAACAAGAACTTAGGTAGTTTATTTTAATATTAAAAACATGGAACCTTCCGTATCCCTTTTAATGGAGGGTTTATCAGGGGGCTCTGGCACATTTTAGCTTTGGGGTAAGAGCATAGTACATAGTGGCCAAAGTACGGCAAAGATAAGTTTGTGTAGGACCAGCCCTGGGCGTCATTGCGTCCTGCATCCTGGCCTTGCCAAACCCTGACGCATATGCTTGAGTGGTAATTACATTTTATGAAAAATATTGAGGGATTGTTTTCATTGTATTGTGTCTGTTTTTATTTTTTCATGCTTTCTTACTATGCACTGAAATATTATTATCTTTTTTATGTAGGATTCATTGGTAAAATAAAGATACAGATTCCGTTTTACCGACCACACTTGGATCCATGGGTTATTTCTATTTCTAAATTACATGTAATTGGTTCTCCTGATAAGCAGTTTGACTTTGATGAGGTAAAAGAAAAGCTGTTTGAGCAAACCAACAAAAAAGCTCTACTAAAAGCCCTGGAAGAAAAATGGAAAGTGAGTCTCTTATGGAATTATTTATTAACTTTAGCAATTGTACTAATGGAATTAGTTGGTGCTTTATCAATGTTGATGATATGCAGCAAACAAAAAAATTCTCTCCTGTTAATACAGATCTAGCATGGTAGAATTTGCATCTATTTTTAGACCTGACTTACGTCACTAACTAACTTAGCTTGTCAGTATCATGCTACATATGTCATGTTGTATCAAGTAACATGTTGTATCAAGTCATCTTTACTTATAAATGGTTTTATGTTGCATATCTATTATAGTATCAAAATGTAGATTGTGCACTACCAAATAACATTTTTTTTGTAAAAAGAGTTTAGTGTGAGCATGGTGGTTTGGTGTGCACTATTTTCTAGTTCTGTACTTCCTTAGTTTCCAAATTGTAGGAACCCATTTGCCCACAGGGAACACGAAACGTCCCTCCAGAAAAAAAGGTAATCTAAAGCCTCGCAGTAGGCCCTAAAATGGCTTCCCGGGATGCTACCCAGACCTTATCTGTTCTCACAGAGAGGAGCGACACATCTTTCTCATACTAGATGGAGTCCCAGGGTTCTTTCGGAAACACTTTTACACTTGAACCTACTATACGACACTAACTGACCTGCATTTAACCAGCGTTTCATCGATGTAATTTGTTTGCTTTGTAACATTTTATGTTTAATGCACTTTTGCACAAATTTTTCTCCCTTTAGAGTGAGCAAGAACAAAAGGGTGAATCCTACTGGTATTCGGTCACTGCTTCTTTAGTAACAAGAATTGTGGATAATATTGAAGTAAGTAAGAAAAAATTGGATGTCATGGCTTAAAATTGCTTTAGTGTCCAGTACATGACTTTATTTGTGAAAATCCATATATTTCCTGACAGTTAAAGAATAACAAGCCATCACTTACGTGCTCCTGCTCAAGCAATGTAAAATGTTCTTGATACATATTATTCCCTGATCTCTTCTGTTCATACAACGTAATGCTTTTATTATAATCATTAACAGAATAAGACAAGATATATATATTATTTATAGATAATACTAACACCGCACCACTTAAACACTGCATTTGAATGAAAGCATAGTTTTGAGATTTTTTTTTTTTTTTTTAAATATAGAATTTGCTTATACTTCCCTGGTGTTTGCAGAGGGACACAACATTATTATTCTTTCCTATGATGCATGAGCCACAGACGCATTATAATTCTGAGCCTGTAATCCTGGTTGGCTCAAAAGTTCAAGAGCCAATCAAGCAACAGTTGAGTGACAAAACATTTGCTGTGTTACTTTAATTCAGCTGCAACAGTCTGTTAATGCAAAATAACCTCCATCTCTGTCTTTATCTAAGACTGTGGGGAGTAATAAGGAAGAAGAGCAAGTCAGGTTGGATAAATGACACAAAGACTTTAAGCATTAAAGTATTTTCAATTTTCATTTTTCTATTAACTAGACATGGTCTTCATCCTTATCATCCTCACTTTAAGAAAAAGGTTAATTGCTATTATTTCTTGATTTTAGCTATTATTAAAACATCTAACCTGGTGGTTCCCAAACCTCTTCTCAGGGCTCCCCAGACAGGTTGTGATTTTAATTTAACACTAACACAGATGCACCAGTTAGTATTCAACAAGCAATGGGGCCTCTAATTTCCTCACCTGTGATAGGGTTAAATTTAAACCCTGACCTGTCTGGGGAGCCCCGAGGAGAGGTTTGGGAACAACTGTATTGTGGCTTTTTAATGCATGTCTCAGTAAAATGAATGGATAACTTCGGCTAGTTACTAGCTGGCCCAGCTTTAAAAACTTAATTAATGTAGAACAATACAAACTATATATTTTGAATACAAAAAATGTGAGTACGCTTACAGTCACCGTGTAATATATTTGAGTGTGGAGCAATGAGACTCTGGTGACGTTCTAGTACATTCTGCTTCAATGCTATGAGAAAAAGAGGAGAGGCTAAAGATGAATGTAAAATGGCCTATTTTAAATGTAAGCTTTATGAAAAAGATTCACATTGTTTTAATCACTATTGAACAAAGAGTAATTATACTGAAATATACTACTTTTTAAAAGTTATGCAACTTGGACCATTTAAGAAGTTCATTAAAGGGATACTACCAGCTAGCTATATGTTAATATGCTAAGAACTTTTATATTTATATTCCTGTAATATATAAAACATACATTTAGGTTTCAGATGTTGTAGCCATCGGGGGGAGCACATTTGTTTGGGCTGATAAAATATCCTTAAAACAGTGGTAGACTAAAATGTAAGACCAGACTTTGAAGGTGCCTGGCATGTTTTTTGGTGCCACAGAAAGCACAGAGTTTGTATAGAAAATAAATGCGGAAGTATAAATTATAAACTGGAATTGATTAATGATATCTAAAAGATTAACAACGTCCCATTACTAGAATCCATTAGTCATTTTATTTCTGTGACATATTATTGTATACCTGGGTTTTGTGCCAAACCAATAAATACTCTAATGTTGCCAGTCAACCAAAAATACTGATTAGTTGCCTATATTCATAAAGAAGAAGGGCAGAGAAAGAAATAGTGTATGTCCCTAAAAGAGATCCTCCTTATTGGAAGGTGTATATACAAGTGAGCTTCAACACCCTCTTCTTGGTGAAAGAAATTGAACTCACAACAAAGAATCAAACCTTGACTGTTTGCCAGGTCATTTCTGTAGATACATCTGAGCATCATAAAGTACACAACGTGATTCATTTGTACTTAGCAGACTGTTTACTGCCTGAAAAAGTACACAAAGTAATTTTATTTATCCTAAGAAGACAATCTGAACTGGCTGCTGTTGTTGCAATCACCTTAATCATATGTTACACAATTGTAGCAAATGTGTCCCTGCGCTGTGCTTCTTTGAAACCTCTTATTTGCCACCCCAGTAGCTACAGGAATCGACTGATAAACTAGGGCATTTTTTTTATTCTTTGTTGAGTCCACTTTGTTTCACGAAAAATATGCTGTTAAAGCTCGCTTTTGGGGCTATATGCCTTCCAGTAAAGAGGATCCCTTTGTGGGAACAGATTCTTTTTCTTTCTCTGTTCTTCTCCTTTTAAGAATATTGACAACTAATCAGCATTTTTGTTTGGTTAGCAACATCAGAGTATTCTTGGTTTGGCACAAAACCGCTATATACAATAATGTGTCCCAGAAAAAAAAAAAACACTAGTGTATTCTAGTAATGCTACTTTGTTAATCTTTTAACTATCATCAAAACATTTGAGTTTTTTTTATTTATCTACTTTTGGTCAAAATTGGAATCCTAACTGGACTGGCACAAAGTCTTTTTCGATATGGAAGTGAAATTTTAGATTTTCTATGGTTGCCATTTTGCTATGGTGGATTTAGTAATGGAGTTCTATGAAATATTCATCTACTCAGTCTAGTGGCTGAAGTTGATGACTAAATAATTGTTTGGAAATGCTCCTAAAATACATTTTTACATATTTTACGTATGGCACACTTCAAACACTCATTTTACATTTGTAATATTAAAAACCTCTTTATAAATGAATTGTAGCGTGAGTGTCCCTCAAGTAAAGATTTAGGAGCTTATGTATACATGTCACCAGGATGGGTTCTCTGTTATACAGTGCCATTATATTTTGTGACAGAATCATTCATTCATTTACTTTCAGTTGAATGTTCAGGATGTTCATTTGAGATTTGAAGATGGTGTTACAAATCCTACCCAACCCTTTGCATTTGGAGTATGCATCAAAAACGTGTCTGTACAAAATGCTGTTCACGAGCCGGTAAGTAGCAGAGCACAGAGATGAATATGTCTGTTCTTCATTACTGTCTATGTATCTACATTTAGGGTTTTAGCTGTATTCATATGCTCAAAATGTTATTTTTAGGCAATTAAAAGTATTTTTTTTAACTCTATTTTTTTGCAGGTGGAGAAATTAATGAGAAAAAAACAATTAGATGTTGCAGATTTCAGTATTTACTGGGATGTTAATACTATTTTATTGGGCGACCTGCCTCCTGCGGAGTTGCAGGTAAGTCTGGCTTAGGATACTTTGGCTCTTTTATATAATATAAGAGTATGTTTTGTTTTGGCTTATTACATTTCTTGTCAACACGAGCAGTCTGTTATCAGGAACAAAAAATATTAAACTCAATGTGTAAAGTTTGTAATTTTGTCTTGTGCTTATGAAAATGAATACGGAAGATTAAAATAGTGTAGTTTAAAGTTTTGTTTATTAAAAACTAAATTTAACTAACTGTTTCTATTATTATTATAAATGTATTACCCTGTTTCTAGTGTCTAGATATTGGGATGTTGCTTCTGCATCATCCCCACACACAACTGTATTAGAAAGGTAACATTTTTAATGAATGTGTGGATATGTTATTATATTGCACAATGATCAACACATCCATATTCTAATAGGAAGCTATGGAAAAAAGTATGGAGAGTTGGGATCACCAGTACATCCTAAAGCCTGTGTGCACTGCAGCTCTTCTAAAGAGGAACTGTTCGAAAGAGCCTTTAAGATCGCGGCATCAACCACGCATTGAATGTAACATTTGCTTGAAGACCATACCCATCACTCTGTCTCAGGTACCTTCTTATCTTTTTCACTTTTTTCCTTTCTTTACTATATGGTATCTGCTTCCTTGCTCTGAACATGTATTATATTTCTTTTTCTTTTTTTTTCTTTTTTTTTTTACTTAGAAAGGAAAAATACATTCATTTACACATTAGATCTTTTTATTTCTAGATTCAAATATAATTGTTCAATAAGTTAAGGATTTGTTGCATAAAAAGTCCTTTTTCTACTTTACATGTTTACTTAAGTCATCATATTTGAGTACATAATTGATTCTGGCTGTACTTACAGTGAAGTAATTATCCCACTGGGAAGACCATAATATTTTCTCTCCGTCAGCTGTTTGGATGTTGAATGCATTTCTTCCTTATTTTCTCTCTGTTATGATTTTTTTACGCAGTTCCTTGCATAACCATTTATAATAAATTTTGGCTGATACCAGTGCTGATGCAGATATCACAGGCTTTCCAGGTGATATCTCTCGTTTTAAAGACCAGTTATGGTTAGTGCTGACTGTGATGATCTGTATCTGCACTGGTCCTAGCATTATATGCCACATAAAGGGCCCTGAAATCCATTTATATAGTCAGCACCTAATGGTAACTATGTGGCTTTAGTTTTATCCGTGATGCGTGATTGCTATTATTTTAAATATTTGTTTTTATTTAAAAAAAAAAAAAAAGAAAGGAAAAACAAATCTTAAGTTTCAAATAAGTTAAAAGAAAGCTGTAGTCCAGTATTTACCTTATACTCGACTTGATATTGAGCAAAATGTTGTTTGTTTTTTGCTATTTTAAGAAAGAAAATAAGTCCAATTATTTCTTATTTTGACCAGCCATTGCTTTGTACAGAGGGGCTTGGAAAATGAATGAGATTTGTGTTTAAAAGTTTTGGTATTCAAGATTGACACATTTCAAATGCAGAAGTAGAAATAATGGCTTCCTCTGCTGCATATATATATGTAATAATAAAGTCTGTATTCATTGTCAAGTGTAGTTTTTTAGAAGAGGATGTTGTAGATATATGACTACAAAGGCTAGTAACCCATGCTATTTTTAAAATACCCAATATACCGTAATCACATTTATTTTTACAAGCTCCTGAGCCGATTAAAAGTACCAGTAAGAACAATATAACTAAGCCCAGTCAACCACAGTACAAAGTCTGATTTTTGAGAAACAGAACATAAATCCAACATAACAGCTTCATAAATTAGTGATTTTTGAGGCTTCTGTGAAACAAATCACTCTCCCACATCACACATGTGCTTGTCTCTTTAGAAATGTGATCTAAGATGTATAGTGTTTTAATTGCCAGCTTGTGTTAATTACCGTAATAAGGGATTTTTATGGACTGTGTAACAATATATATCTCATCTTCAAGATGTAGTTTAATTTAATTGCAGAAGTTATGAAACAATGTGGTTTAACTAATGTGATCTTTTTTTTATTATTTTTTTACACACAGGCACAATATGAACAAATTATGCAATTTATAGACCAGTTTGAGAGAAAAGAGAGGCAGATGAAATTCAGAAAATGGAAACCAAAAGTTCCTGTAACAAAGAAGTGAGTTCACCCTAAACAAGTAACCTTTGAATGACACTGTAATCACATATTTAAAAGAAGCTTGTGTAAGGAGCTAGAATTTATTAGGGCCCAATTGTTTTGGACAGGAAAAAAACAAACTTCTGAAAGGCCACTGTGGTTCAGAAAATCTTCACATGTTAACCATGTTACAAACGTACATTAGCAGCTGTGTTAGTCCAAAGTATAGATGCATTTTTAGAGAAAATCTTAATTTTAGCAGACTCTGCTAGTGTTTATAAGATGGCATGACAGTAATCCTTCCTGTTCAAAGCATGAGGAAATGTTTACAGAATAAGTGAAGCAGCATTTGTAAATAGAAGTATAAATGACTGAGCATGTTTGGGGTGGGTGGGAAGGTATCAGATGCTAAACGTTAATGAATTAAGAAGTCTCCCTTAATTTATAACAAGTTTCAATATATTGCATGGTACATTTTAAGTTTGAGACCTTAAGAGGTCACACAACAATTTACACAAAATCTGGTGGATCCAACCTGTCAAAAGCATATTTGTGTGGGTATATATATATATATATATTTTTTAAGCTTGCACATTCAGGAAACCCTGTAGAATTTGTGTACTAATACTCACCTTTTTTTACTTATCTGGTATTTTGTATGTGTCTAAATTACAAGAATACGTGGTTTTACTTTTAACCTGAAAATCATTCTGAGCATTATATGTAAGACAACGTACAGAGATGGTGCAATTTCCTTTCATGGTAATTACTTGAATTGTATTTTCTTTGTCTGAAAATGTATTCTGTTCTTTGAAAAAAACACATTTAATAAATGTAAGACTTGCATATCTCCTAATTATGTTTACTATATACATCTCAAACATGAAAGTTTCATGAAATAATCCATTCAATACTGTGCTTTGACCTTGACCTTTTCATGGACATATTACTCTTAACAATTTTCATAGGTTAACAGGAAAAAATAGAGTGTACAGCAATGTAATCGTTTTTTAACCCTCTTTTTCCTTTACAACACATCAGCTGTAAAGAATGGTGGCTCTTTGCTCTGAATGCAAACCTTTCTAAGATCAGGGAGCGCAGACGGCGGTCAACCTGGGACTTTGTGTTACACCGGGCTCGCGATGCTGTGCTTTACTGTGAAAAGCATTATGATCGTCTTAAAGGAATACAGTTATCCATCGAAGAGGA
Organism: Discoglossus pictus; assembly: GCA_027410445.1. Taxonomy (NCBI): domain Eukaryota; kingdom Metazoa; phylum Chordata; class Amphibia; order Anura; family Alytidae; genus Discoglossus; species Discoglossus pictus. Next base: position 167,829,985 of record CM050169.1, read on the forward strand.
GGTATACAGTTTTGAAAAATTTAATTTTGCATTCTAAATTATAAAATATTTGGAATATTTGTGGTGTTTTTTTAAATTAATGAAAACAATCTTTAACAAGAATCAATCAGAGCAACATGGCTGCAGGAAAAGCCTAGAAAAATAGAGGTACCACTACGAACAGAGATATTTGACCTCACTAATATGTTGTCCAGTACTGGGGACTGTAGCTTCAAAAAGCTATTAACAAGTTAGAAGCAATTCAAAGAAGGGCTACTAAAATGATGCATGGTCTAATAGACAAACAAATCTGATGACCTGAATATATATAGATTAGAGGACAGAAGAAAGATGGATGGTATGCTAAGAAACCTTCAAATATATCAAAGGATTTAATAAAGTTCAAGTGGGAAGTGCATACCAGTAAAAAAGAGGGACACAAGTACAAGACCTCATGTTTTGAAGTTGGAAGGTGAAAGATCTAGGGGTAAAATGGGAAACATTTTAACAGAAAGAGTAGCAGATAGGTGGATTAATTAAGCTAAACGTTTAGGTAGCTATAATGGGCACACTTTGGGCCAATTTATATTTCTATGTTTCCGTTTATCCGGCTTTGCCTGGGCAGAAACATTGAAAATATTCATTCAGAGTCTGTCATTTATGGCAATGTCACTTTACCAGTCACATGATTGGGAGAGTCCATCAGTTCAAGCTGCACTTTCCCATCATGGGGGAGAGGGTTTAATAAAAAGTCTGGTCTACTTCAAAATGGTTTTGGACCATCATCGTCCTTCATGTATTGTTGCCTTTTCTGCCAATTAAATGGATAAGAGTTTCTCACCTGCCATGATACTCATATTTGATATGGATGCAATATTTAGAACAGGATATCATGGCTCTGTTACAATGTTGCTTTATGTAATGAGCCTCACTTCCTGTGTGTTCAAGCATAATCGCTTTTGGTGATTCTCACTCTTTTATTTTCAGGCTGAACTGGATCGCATTGAGGAAGAACAGCCATTTGAAGAATTGAAGATTTTACATGAGCTGGTTCATGACAGATTTAAAAAGCACCATGAAATAGCAGAGGTCAGTGTATATTTAAAGAATGACAAGCACTAGTGTGCTATTTAATTTCAAAATAGTATTAAAAAAAATACTTAAATTGTTGCTTTAATTTTCCAAACATTAAAGTTTTTACAGGGTGGCAGTATTTTAATAAATAATTTTACAACGCATGCAGAGATATCCAGCCCTGTCTCTTGTAGTTGAATACTTATTTGTTTAATAAAATATTAGGAAAAATGTCTGCTTATGCAGTTGAGTATATTCTAAATCTAAAGTAGTGTTGCATGCTGTATTTACAATATATACATTTAGTACAAATGCTAATAACTACATATCCTAATGTATTTTCCTTATAATCCAACTAACATGTTTTTATTACTTACAGAGTATGCGAGAACCATTATCAAGTTCACCTGGAATTTCCCCAGCCTCAAGCCCAACAGGCAATCAAGGCACAGGGATGCTACAGTATCTTCAGTCTTGGTTTCCTGGTTGGGGTGGCTGGTATGGAAATCCACAACAAACAAGTGAAGCTATTGAAGGAATAAGTCAAGAAGAGCAGCAACAAGGGCCATGGAATCCTGAAGATATCTTGGGTATATTGTGTTTACACTTAAAGGGAGCAATTTTCTGTGTTTTTATAAATGTTTAACTTAGTCACTTGGTTAATGCTATCCTCTTCAATGTAATTATGATAAAAATGTTTACACCTTACTTTTAAGAAGCTTCCAAAGATATAGATTCTTATGTTCTGGAGCCTTCCCCTTTCTTCCAACTGTGACTTAAAATAAAGCGAAAAAGTGGATAGGCAAACATAATGTCACTATCTGGTAGTATAATATATACATAGTCTAGTCACATTTATTGACCACCAGCTAATATCCTGAATAACCTGCCGTGTGCAGCATGGACAGCAGCTAGACGGTGTGGTAGTGAGTCAGTAAGATAGTGAAAGGTTGGCAAGGGTATCTGGAGCCATGCAGACTGCAGTGCCTCCAACAGCTGCTGAAGAGTGTGTGGTGGAGGATCCAAACGTCGAACATAGAGATCAAGGTGGTGCCACAGGTGCTTGATAGGGTTCAAGTCCGGGGAATTTGGAGGCCAGGGAAGAGCATGCTCCTCCAACCACTCCCGGACAATTCTGGCCATATGACATGTTGCATTGTCATACTAGAAGATCTCATACGCTCCAGGGAAGACAGTCAACATGTACATCATCTGCAAGGATGGATAGATAACCAGTCGGTTGAGATTGCCTTCCAGAGATATGAGTGGACAATGCCAAGAAAACATTCCCCATACCTTAAAGGGCCACTTACCTCACTATAAGTGTTCTTCATTGTGTGTGAGAGCACAGGATTCTGTGTTAAAGTGATCTATTGTTTTTTTTTTTAATTAAACTAAGAACAGTTAAAAATGTGCAGTCTTAGGTTTGTTTACAAACTCACTGCTGACTACCCCATGATTTACAGCAGTTGCAGTGAATGGCCAAGCTCCCGTGATCAGATAGAATGATGATTTTAGTCTCTTTCAGGAATGTAATCCACCACAAGTTAACACCCAAGTAACATATTTGATAGTTTCTAGCAGTCATTTCCCTGCACAGATGAAGGTGTAAAGAGTTAACCCTATTTCTGACCTGCTGTCTGCATGCAGCTCTTGCTGTCAGTCTCTCTGGAGGCATGCCTAGTTCTCATGTAAACAGAGCGTAATTTATGATTTATTTCTGTGAAAAAGGCACCTATTTCAAAAGTTCAAAAATTATTTCAATATGTTTTTAGGAGTACATTACAGTGGTGTGCTCCAAGTTCTGCTGGATTAACTGCCGCCACCAACTTGTGTTCTTCCAACAATGGTTTTAGCGGCCATCCAGTCAATGGAGCAGAACACGTCACTCATAAGAGATGGCAACATTTTGCCAATCAGAAGAGGTCCTATTTTGGTACTGTCGGGCAAATTGAAGCCGTTTCTGACAACGAGCCCTCGTTGGCATTTGTGCAGTGACCAGCCATTTGCTTCGGACCCCATATGCAACAGGGTTGGATGTACTTACATTTTAGACACACGTCTGGTTCATTTGGATAGCGAGTTGCTCAACTCTAACTTGTCATTTGGCCCTCACACACCTTTGCACAGAACTGCACTGTTTCAGATATACTGCCACCCTTGGCCAGAAAGCCAATGATATTCCCCTTTCAAAGTCAGGTAAATTGCATGTCTTACCCATAACAGCAGGGGTTGATTTGTTTGCAGAATGCCGACATGACACCTTATATACCCAACCAGGTAGCTCACTTTACGTGCCGTTTTTTGGCTACGCACTGCTGACGTCTAAAGTAGGCAGTGGTCAAAATAATATGACTTCACCCTGTAGAGCACTTGCTATTAAATTGTTTTGGCTATTGACATGTCACTTTGTTACAGTTAAACAACCGTAGTAAATAGAATTATATATTGCATGATGGATGCTGTGCATCTCTAACATTTCTTATTTTTGTTTTTAAGGTACTGATGAACTTTTTGACCCAGCGGCTGATGCAGCAAACATGAACACGTTTACTAAAAGAGACCATGTGTTTGCTAAACTGAACTTCCAGCTTGAGGGGGGTACAATCACTTTATCACACAAGGAGAAAACGAACCTCACTTCAAAAGAAAGTGCTTTTATGCAACTTGAATTTTCAGGTATCTTTTATCTCCAATATGTTTCTCGTTTAGAGTATATTTTTTCAGTGGTATTGTGAACTGAAATAAAATGTAATGAAAGCGTAAAGGAGGAGTAATGGAGAGCAAACTATCTGGGTTTTCTTTTTAAGATTTGCATTCCAAGAGTTGGGGTGAAAGCACAAGGTTATTTACAATACAGAGATTCACAAGGTTCATTGACTCTTTACCTCTCATAACATTTCAGGACGGGGGAGAACAAAAACAGTCCTACTTTAATAGATTTATCTGCCCTTTTAAATCGCTTATTTGTGATGCAAAAACATGATCTTTGAAATACATGATAGAAAATGTTTGGCTCTAGTGGCTGGAAATAATCATCACATATAATAGTTGTCAAACTAGGAAACGTCGTCACGCTTTGCGAGCTCGCAATGACTAAATTTGGACTTAGAAAATACGAACCGCAGGACTTCGAAAAAAAAATTATGAACTCATAAAAATACGACCTTAACGGTCGAACCACGCACAACGGAAAACATAAAAAAAAACACTAAATACACACAAAAATAAAATTAAAACCTTACCCACAGCAAGGGTGGGACACCCAGGACTTTTGGAAGTGAGGTTACACCTCAATTTAAGTCCAATTTACAGAGTTTAGACACTCGAAAATCCCCTAAGCAAAAAAAAAAACGAGGCTACACGACCCCTAAAGCCGCAAAACGCCACCAAGTACATACGATTTTTACAAAAACGCGTACGAGTTACAAGATACACTATTAGCAAGGACGCTAAATCATCCACACCAGCTTACTACATACACAATCGCCGCCATTTCACAACACTAACTTACAGAATGCGGAAGTACCCAGCTACACAAACGGTTTCCTCTTGTGCACGCAGCCTATTTACACTACACACTGCACACATTGCTGACACTTACACCACCACTCAACAACAGTGCAAATCTACATTGTATGCTGCAGGAACATCAAAACTGATTGTTAGCTCTTCAGCACATTGTTTGCTGCATATATTAATTACAAATAGGTAAAGTATATCAATTTATGATTTCATTAATGAATTATCATGAAAAAATACATATACACAAAAAAAAAAAAAACTACAGTGCTCATAGGACACAAACTACACCAGGGGAGAGACTTGCAATAAGCATAAAAAGGATATCAGCGCGGACCTTACAAGGAGAGCAAAAGCGCCTCTGATAACAAAAAAATTCACCAACCGAGAGGCGCTCAGCGCAAGGCTCGCAATGAGTGCCAAAGGATGTCGGACGACCAAAACACTTACTGTCTGTGGCAAACGGCATTACCTGCCTTACAATTTTATTGCCCCGTCATTTTTGACGGGCAAGTCGCTAGTTACTTTTATATTGATCACAACATTTTTATATATTTTATACTAAATTAATTCATGTATTTCATATTTAACTCATACACCTTCTGCTTATTTGTGTTTCATTAGGAATGACGGTGAAGGTTGAATCTTTACCCAGCAGAGATTCTTCCCTATTGTTGGTCCAACTGGGTGGGCTGTTTCTTCGTGATTTGGCAACACATGGGACCATGTTTCCTGATCTTGTCTATCCTAACCCTGTAGGTAATTTGGTATTAGGTAAATTACCGTGCAGAGTCAACGGCAGTAAACTGTCGCTTAAGCTCAAGTATATAGTATTTCTAGCTCCAATGTCTCATTTACTTTTTTAAGCATTTTTTTAAATTGTGTTATGGACTTTTATATAGCTGTCTCTCAAAATCTTAAAGTGATAAAGCAATGAACAGTACACAAATAATCAATTATAATTGTAATCTATTGTCAATAAACAGTCTGACTTGGAGTGCTAGATAAATTGCTCCAGGTTATATGAAATTATCATCCCACAAGCCTAATGACTCTGTTTTGTGGGATTAAGTATCTCTCACAGTAGGAGTGATGTGAAGAAAAAACAATGATAAGATATTTAAACATCTTTGTGACTATTGTTATTTTCACTGGCATTGTCTTATGGTTTGTCACCCCCAATGGTGAGAGTTGAGCAATAATGTGAGATAAGATTTTGTGAGAGGGAGGATCTTTTCATATAATTTGTGCTTAAAATTTCCAAACGTTCAAGGTCAGTAATCTAACTCTGACATAACAAATAAATGTAATTCCATTTATTTAGCTCTTTTTTTACTTGTGTATTTACTGGGACCTTTGCTGTGTCACTTTAATTTGGTAGTGCTACCAAGTTCTATTATATTCCCGTATAAACTAGACCCTTTAATCCTCATTACCAATATGAACATGTTGGCATTGTCTTATGTGATGTGATGTGATGGAAACCAAACTCCGTTGCCCAAATCTTATTTGCGGAATATAATTAAAATTTGGAGTTGACTTTTTTTTAGAGTTTTGTAATGTAATTCTATCATTTTATATATTTTCGTTTTCAGCAAAAGGAAGTAGGCATTGTGTCCCATGCAACGTCAAAAGAAACACAGAATCTAAGCAGTTGTAAGTTTATCTTTATCTACTCTCCCCCCACCCACCTACTCCTGAATTTTGTTGATTTATTCTGATTGCCTCAACTTCTATATATATATATATATATATATATATATATATAATTTGTTTTTTGTTAACTTACACTTTCCATTTTTGTTTTTTAAATGGCCTCAAGATAATTATCTTATTTGCTGTATGTACATAAAAGGCTAAAAACTACCAGATATTAAGGGGAAATAAAGGAAAACAGTATGTTGTGGACATTGTAGAAATGTGCTGTTTGGTTGGAAGAGCAGCCTTGGATTACATGGACAAACACATTGGGTAAAATATGTCATGACAGACTTAAAACATTCAACGTGTTTAAAGGTATATCTAAGTTTCCCTGTTTTATAACCTTTTTTAATCCAAGACATGCTTCAGAAACACACATTACATTAAATAAATAAAGCTGTGTATAGAATTACTCAAACATACAATGTGTTTTCCACACCCCCAGAGCTGCTTACATAGACACTGTGTACCTACCAATAGAAACACTGCATTTGGGTACAGATTGTAACCCTTTACTAACCTTCAAGCCAGCAGCGGCACAATGCAGAGATCAACAGAGCAATGTCTGAGCTCTTCCTTGCATCCGTTGCAGAGTAAAAACAGGACTTCACATCCCATGTTACTTTGGTGCACAAACTGGTTTACAGATTGATACAATTAGCCAAAACAAATTATGCATTTTATGCTAATTTTAGCAGGGATTGCAAGGGTTGTTAACTAACAAAATCAACTGCTTGCAGAGTGAAGTGATTTAGCAAACATCAGGGTGAGTTTGGTAATGTTTATTTTAGTATTATTTCATGCAAAAAATGTTTTCATACAACACTACTGATTATCCTCTATCAGATGCATTCTTAATTCAGGAAACTTAAATATGCCTTTAATTTGCAGAAAAGAAGAGTCAATGGGGATATGTTAGAAACTTTCAAACACAGCAAAGAATCACTGGCGTCTTTTCTCTATATGTGTTTTTTTTTTTTTTTTTTTTTTTAAAGAACTACAGTTGAAAGCAGGCAACATATTTTAAAATGTAAAAAATACAGCCTCTAATTATTATTTTTTTATATGCAATGTTTCTGCTATAGAATCTATAATTTTGGTTCCTGCTGATCATCTTCCTTGTGAATCTGATCAATGAGAATGTGGAAGTTATAACTGCTAGTGTTTTCCAAAGGGCTAATGGAAAGCTAATTTGTTTACAAGCACACGTCTGAGAAAATATCAGATTGAATCTGGTCAACATTTACATAATTCAAGAACCAGATAAGTCTTGGTGTTTTGATTGAACTATTTCTTATCTGCTGTTTATTTTGGATTTTTTATTGTGGTAAAGAAAACATTGCGTTGCAGCTTATGGGTTTTATTGTGGCTGCAGTTGTTTTTTTGTCTCTCCATAGAAAACCCTTACTGCAGTCCATTGAACCACTTCACAGCCCTATGAAACTCCAGTTTGTCAATTAACATGTTTTTCATCTCCTGCAGCTACAGCTTCAGAAGCCCCAGTCTTTAAAATGTTGTATGAAAAGAACCCAATTCAGAGACGACAAGAAGTTCCAGTTGAGAGACGGCTTGAAGTCAGTACAAGACCCTTAAATATCATTTATAACCCACAAGCAATTTCCAAAGTGGCTGATTTCTTCTACAATGGGAAAGTCCATAGCTCAGGTATTGCGCATTTGCAAGAAATTATTTTGCTTTTTAAAGTGTTTTTTTTTCAATATATGTTGTCCATTTTACAAAGAAAATGTAATTTGGGAAATAACATAGGAAGATAATTTAAAGGGCACACTCACATTATGATATAGAATAGATTGTAATTGCCTGCAATTTTTGATGATCTACCGGTGTGCATTTGAGTTTGTTTGCAGAGATATTCTTATCATTTAAAATCACATGTATGATTATTATTATGATGTGGTGCGTTAATTTAAGGACTGAATGGGACAAGCATGCGGTTTAGCTATGTCTCCGTAGTTATGGGAGTTTTTGTACTCTTATGTGGTTGTTGGCCCTGATGATCCAAATACGATTCTTTATATGTTATCTGTATACAGGTAACCATGCCAAACAAGTCAACGAATGATGCATATACCCAGAATTATACATTAATTGTGAATTGCTATATATATAAAAAGGTGGTTATAATACGGGTAATGTATGGGGGAACGATGTGTCCCTGCAGATTCCTTTATAATTTGTGGCATTTTTGGTTTCCATGGTTATCAGTCTTTAGGTCATATGAGATTTTATTTTAGTTTATTTTATTTAATTTAGAAGGGATGTGCTTGTCTGTGATGGAATTGTGGTTCACTTCAATACTAGATAATAATTTTAGTATTAGTATCAGTGGTATGTATTTAGTGGTTATTATGTTTCACGGTGAGCTATTGTATATGGGTAAGAATGATTACCAAGTTAGAATGGCAACAAGTCTTTTTATGATACACTTGCACTTCTGTAGGTTGGCAACAATATTGGGATTGCAATTACCGTATATACTCGAGTATAAGCCGAGTTTTTCAGCCCTTTTACTCGAGTCACTCCCCCTAGTGTCTCTCTAACCCCCCCGTGTCTCTGTGCCTCCCCCGTGTCTCTGTGCTTCCCCCGTGTCTCTGTGCCTCCCCCGTGTCTCTGTGCCTCCCCCGTGTCTCTGTGCCTCCCCCGTTTCTCTGTGCCTCCCCCGTGTCTCTGTGCCTCCCCCGTGTCTCTGTGCCTCCCCCGTGTCTCTGTGCCTCCCCCGTGTCTCTGTGCCTCCCCCGTGTCTCTGTGCCTCCCCCGTGTCTCTGTGCCTCCCCCGTGTCTCTGTGCCCCCCGTGTCTCTGTACCTCCCCCGTGTCTCTGTACCTCCCCCGTGTCTCTGTACCTCCCCCGTGTCTCTGTACCTCCCCCGTGTCTCTGTACCTCCCCCGTGTCTCTGTACCTCCCCCGTGTCTCTGTACCTCCCCCGTGTCTCTGTAGCTCCCCCGTGTCTCTGTAGCTCCCCCGTGTCTCTGTACCTCCCCCGTGTCTCTGTACCTCCCCCGTGTCTCTGTACCTCCCCCGTGTCTCTGTACCTCCCCCGTGTCTCTGTACCTCCCCCCGTGTCTCTGTACCTCCCCCCGTGTCTCTGTACCTCCCCCGTGTCTCTGTACCTCCCCCGTGTCTCTGTACCTCCCCCCGTGTCTCTGTACCTCCCCCCGTGTCTCTGTACCTCCCCCCGTGTCTCTGTACCTCCCCCCGTGTCTCTGTACCTCCCCCCGTGTCTCTGTACCTCCCCCCGTGTCTCTGTACCTCCCCCCGTGTCTCTGTACCTCCCCCCGTGTCTCTGTACCTCCCCCCGTGTCTCTGTACCTCCCCCCGTGTCTCTGTACCTCCCCCCGTGTCTCTGTACCTCCCCCCGTGTCTCTGTACCTCCCCCCGTGTCTCTGTACCTCCCCCCGTGTCTCTGTACCTCCCCCCGTGTCTCTGTACCTCCCCCCGTGTCTCTGTACTTCCCCCCGTGTCTCTGTACTTCCCCCCGTGTCTCTGTACCTCCCCCCGTGTCTCTGTACCTCCCCCCGTGTCTCTGTACCTCCCCCCGTGTCTCTGTACCTCCCCCCGTGTCTCTGTACCTCCCCCCGTGTCTCTGTACCTCCCCCCGTGTCTCTGTACCTCCCCCCGTGTCTCTGTACCTCCCCCCGTGTCTCTGTACCTCCCCCCGTGTCTCTGTACCTCCCCCCGTGTCTCTGTACCTCCCCCCGTGTCTCTGTACCTCCCCCCGTGTCTCTGTACCTCCCCCCGTGTCTCTGTACCTCCCCCCGTGTCTCTGTACCTCCCCCCGTGTCTCTGTACCTCCCCCCGTGTCTCTGTACCTCCCCCGTGTCTCTGTACCTCCCCCGTGTCTCTTCCTCAACCCCCCTCCCCCTCCTCAACCCCCCTCCCCCTCCTCAACCCCCCTCCTCCACCTCAACCCCCCTCCTCCACCTCAACCCCCCTCCTCCACCTCAACCCCCCTCCTCCCCCGCCACAAGATAACCTATTTTTTATTTATTTTTGATTATTCTGCTCTTTGACTATGTTTTGAAACCTGTGTATATATTTTTCTCATTGTTCAGTGGTCCTGTATAAAAGATCATCTTTATAGTGTGTTTCAGTTTTCTTCTAATAACCTCTACATTTGTGCTCATGGCATGTAATTGGAGTCACATTATTTTATGCACAATTATGGTAAGAGTATTTTTTAGGTCCTAGGGTTTTACCCAAACGTTGGGCAATAATGCATCATGTGAAAACCACGATAAACGTGACTAAATGGGCTCATGAGGATGTTTTTTGTTTTATAGAAATGTTTTAACAAAGTATTTTTTTATTGTCCTCAACATAATTTTCATATAAAATTTAGACTTCACTTACTCCTAAGGGATCCTTTTTTTGGCTCCTCCCCCTTTCTTCCTGGTCTTTCTTGTAAGCTCCATGTTTCACATCTGTGAGCTAACACCACTTCCACAGGGGTTTAGTGCTTCACACTACAAGTGTAATGCTGCTGTGTGCTGTCATGCTGTTGGCAAAGACTGTAACATGCTGTATGACACGTGGAGCCTTATACCAGGAAGAAACATTACTCTGAAGACATCTTAGGAGAAAGTGATGTGTCCATTTTATATGACTATTGCATTGAGTAGGATAAAATAAATTATAGTTAAAACGTTTGAATAAAACAAAAAATGATATTTAAATTGTCGTCCAATCAAGCTATAAAGTAAGGCTCTCTGAACCTCCATGTCCATGTAAATCCAGTATATATTGATGTTAATCAGAATGTGCTAATTTGTTTCTGTTTTTGCAAAAAGAAGAACCTTTTCTGTCTCATGGTTCCTTAGGGAGTCTTTAAGGTATATGAACGTAGGCCTGTAAATAAATATGGATGTACAAAAATGTTCAATACGTTCAAATGGAATTTTCACCCTCTGACCTATTTTCCTACCGTTAAATGCATTTCCTTTTTTTTTTTTCTAGGATTTGGATATCAATCGGAGCTTGAATTCAGGGTGGCAGAAGCAGCTAGAAGACAGTACAATAAACTGAAAATACAAACAAAAGCTGAAATTAGACAGACAATTGATAGTTTGCTGGTGGGAGAGTTTATTGTGAGTATTGGTATAAGAAAATACCTCCTATTAACTGCTCATAAACTGGGAGATGGAGGGTAGTGCTAAAACACTTTTCCTTTTTGTATTTAAGGAAAAAAACATGAACCCATTCTCCTTTTGCACATTTTACTGTCTTTATTTGATATTCCAGTTGTGGTATTTCTTTTTCAAAGATTATTTTCACAAAAAACTCATTTAAAGGCATATCCAAATGTCCTTGTTTTGACCTTTATTGAACCTAGTGGATCAGCATTACTATGGACATAAAAATGTTCTGGTGTGTTACAGTCCATGTGGTCACTGAGAGTCGGAAAAACACACATTACATGGAGTCATTCTCTACACATACAAACCTATTATATTTAAAAAGAAAATTTGTTTTCCACACCCCCAGAGCTGCTTACATAGGCACAGTGAACCTCCCAGTAGAAGCACAGCATTTCGCTATGGATTTTAACCCTGTACTAATCTATAAGCCAGCAGCAGCTCAATGCAGAGATCTACAGATCAGTGTCTGGATCCTGCTACATCCCATAATTCCTTCCTGCAGAAACTGCCATCACTGACTGTTACAATATATTAAAATGTATTAGCTGCCTGTGATATGCTTATTTTAGCAGATATACCCAGGTGTGTTAACTCACAAAAGCAACTGCTTGCAAACTAAAAGGATTTAGCAAACATCAGGTTGAGTTTAATGTTTATTTTGGTATTTTTTTTTAATAAACTACTGATTCTCATCTATCAGATGCATTCATAATCCAGAAAACTTAGATATGCCTTTTAACTTTACTGTTTTTCTTCCCAGGAAAACAGTCGGCGTTGGACGGTGCATCTCGATATTTCAGCACCTCAGGTTATATTCCCTGATGACTTTGTTTGCCAAGATCCACTGCTAGTTGTGGTGGATCTTGGGAGAATTTTACTTACTAATTCTCAAGGTACGGCTTTTTAACAGTTGTAGTTAAGTACTCAGTTAACTGAAAGTGCATGCCAGTATTATTTGATAGAATATTTTTTAAGTGTCCATAAAGAATGAGCAAATATTAATGTAAAATTGTAATTGTTCATGCTTTGATAACTGAATACGCTATCCATTGAAAAGCATAATTATTTTAGATTTTATTGCAGAAGTAGTGCTTGTGTATATATCATTACTGATTTGTACTGTGTAATTGTGTGAATCCATCACTCTCTTTTTAATATGTCACAAATTCACAGAATAACACAATACAAATGTAATAATAATAAAAAAAGATAAAAAAAACTGCCCACAGGTAATACCCACCAGAAAGAAAGCCAATTGGAACTGATTACCCCAGATGTGACCAAATTAAAATGAGGTGCACAACAAAAAATATTTTCTAAAAACATAAGGAAAATGTACTCTATCCGTTAATGTTCACTGATATCCTGTATAGGATACATTAAGGGACTAATAGAAAGAAGCTGTATGTCAACTTCAGCTTTTACCCTGCACAGTTACAAACAAATTGTAAAATATATATATATATATATATATATATATATATATATATATATATATAATATATATATATATATATATATATATATATATATATATATATATAAACTTCCATAAGACAATAAAGTGATTGCTGAATGATCCACACAGGTAGAGAACTAGTTACACAAAATGCTATTACTTAATTTTAATTTCAAGTTAATTTCATCCTATAAAGAACTATTGATGTAAAAAATATATTTCACTGTTGAAATAATCGTTTAAACTGATCTTCAAAAGAGTACTTTTTAAATATATGTCTACATTAGTCTTTTAACACCCTAATATTTTTTTCTGTAAAAGCTTTAGGAGACAAATATGAAAGGTATTTATTTATTATGTATTCAAATAGGTCAATCTCCACCATTTGACTAAATCATATTTGTTATTCTATCCACAGATCATTCTAAAAGGAGGACTCTTGATAATTTGTCTGCTGATGTTAGTGATTTAAGTGATGACGAATATAAAACCCCTTTAGCAACTCCTACAAGCAGCCCACCACCTGAAATTGAAACAAATTCTGGACTGGAAATGTCTAATGGCACAGGAATGGAGATAAGTGAGGACCAGATAGAAACCTACTTACTAAGCAACAAAACCTATGAGCGATACTCTCTTTCTTTTAATGATTTGCAGATCATGGTTGGGCATCTGAAGGACAACTGGAAACATATTCAGGATAGTGAAGTTGGGCCAACTCATGTTGTGGAAAAGTTCAATGTTCTCTTACAGTTAGAGCGTAGATTGATGTATACTTCTGATCCTAAATATCCTGGTGCAGTGCTTTCAGGAACACTGCCAGATCTGAAGATACATATCAACGAGGACAAAATATTTGCTTTAAAAAAATGTTTTACAAGTTTGACAAGTTCAGAAACCAAGATGTCTGACACACTTCTCAGAAAAGAAAAAATATTTGATATTGAAAGTCAAGGGAGGCAGCACACTTCTGTAATGAACCTGACACAGAGTGTTATTACTCTCGAGCAACATACTAGAGAGGTACTTGTGGAGTCGAAACTGCTATTAGCTGAATTTAAAATTAACTATATGCAGTTAGGTGTTGAAAGCTGCGGCCGTTATATTTCGGTCCTCAAAGTTTTTGGTAGTAATGCCCATTTTGTAAAAAGACCATATGATGCAGAAGTGTCACTTACTGTTCATGGGCTACTGATGGTGGATACCATGCAGAACTATGGTTCTGACTTTGACCTTTTGATGGCTTCACACAAACGGTTGAGTTTTGATGCACCAACCGGGAGTCTTCGTGAAAGTCGAGCACAGTCTCCGGTTTCAGACTGCAATGATTTCTCACCATCTAATCCATTTGTTTCCAGTGATAAATACAACTCCGCTTTTACTAACTCCTTGGAAAACCTTGATATGAAAGATCAGGAATCCCTGATCAAGCTGGAATACCAGTTTGTAAGTTCAGAATGCCCTTCCATGAATTTGGACAGTTCACTTCAGGTAATGTCTTTGCAAGTTAACAATTTGGATATTATTCTTAACCCAGAAACAATGGTAGAACTTATTGGTTTTCTTCAGAAGTCTTTTCCAAAGGAAAATGATGATGGAAGCCCCCAGCCATTGAAAACTGACTATGAAAGGAACTTTACTGAGCAAGAATCATTCCAAGCTACATATGATCAAAACACGCAGGTAGCAGTGGACATCAACAGATTAAATATACTACTTTTCAGAACAGTTAAAATGCCCAACGGGGAAAACTGTGGGAGAAAAATTGCAACTGCCAGCATTGGTGGCACTAAGGTGAATGTCTCTTTGGGAAGTAGATTTGATGTCAACGGATCACTTGGTTGTTTGCAGCTTATTGACCTTGCACAGGACAATGTAAGTATCCCATATGTCATCAGCATTGGGAATACATCTGCTTATGAAAGTCAATCAAACGTTGCTGACTTCCTTGAAAACATGTTTGTCAGAACTGATTACAACGTTATGGAGGCATTAAGCTTTAATTTTATGGAACAGTCCAAAGAAGAATTCTCGCTTAATCTTAAAATGGCATCTTTACATTATAACCATTCTGCCAAATTTTTGAAAGAGATGACCTTATCAATGGATGAACTGGAAGATAGTTTCCGTAACATGCTGAAAAATGCTGCATCAAAGGTGTCTTCTGTGCTGGCAACAAAAACGGCTGAATACAGCGAGATGGTTTCATTGTTTGAAATGCCACGTAAACACAGGGATTCCTTTCAGTACGAGACAGATGAATTTGATGCGCTCGGTGTGTCTGATCCAAAAACAGACACTGTAAAATTAATCTTAAATATTAATATAGACTCTCCAGTTGTATCAATACCCCGTTGTCCTGGAAGCCCAGAGCTTCTGGTTGGACACTTAGGACATATTTGTATCCAGAATTTTGTGTCAGATGATGAGTATTCTAGAAGTGACAGACTACAGGTGGAAATAAAAGATATCAAACTGTATTCCTTGAACAGCAGCATCCTTACTGGTAGAAAGGATTCCAAATCTGATGTGACTGAATCCTTACAACCGACATCATCCAATGCAAGTGTCAGCAGTCAGGGGGAAACACCTCTCACCTGCCAGGACTTCTTTGAATCATTGCACAAGGGTCAAGGTAAGAAAAATAATTTACAAGTGAACATACAGAGTATTTTTATGCATTATTTTTGATCAATTTACTTGTTTTATACATTCATGCTTTAAGGCATATTTGTCTGTTAACCCACTGACACCCCTACACTGGCAGTGAGTTTTTGTGCTGACCTCCTTGAAACTCCCTTGAGTCTTTTACCCAGGATGGTTATTGAGAATCTTCAAAATGTATGTTAAGATATTTATTTATAAATATTCTAAGTTTTGTTAATTGTTTAAATTAATCTTCTGTGAAAGTAAATCTAGTATAGTTATGAAATTTTGTAAAGTTTAGTCCTTAGTTATATAGTTTCTAATTCTAGAACATTACTGTCCAGTATCATTTGTCAAGGGGCCAGATTATTATTGGCGAGCAAGCTTGTGGGGCAAATTTTAAATTGCCGTATATACTCGAGTATAAGCCAAGGCACCTATTTTACCACAAAATCCTGGGTAAAATGTGTGACTCGAGTATAAGCCGAGGGTGGAAAATGTGCTGCCCCCTGTGTCCCTCTTGTGCCCTCTGTGCCCCTTTCTTGTGCTCCCCCTCTCCCTCCCCTGTGTCTCTTCTCCCTCCTCTCCCTCCCCTGTTTCTCTTCTCCCTCCTCTCCCTCCCCTGTTTCTCTTCTCCCCCTCTCACTCGTGTCTCTCCCTCCCTTATCACTCTCCTCAACCTCTCTCCTCAACCTCTCTCCTCAACCTCTCTCCTCAACCTCTCTCCTCAACCTCTCTCCTCAACCTCTCTCCTCAACCTCTCTCCTCATCCTCTCTCCTCATCCTCTCTCCTCATCCTCTCTCCTCATCCTCTCTCCTCATCCTCTCTCCTCATCCTCTCTCCTCATCCTCTCTCCTCATCCTCTCTCCTCATCCTCTCTCCTCATCCTCTCTCCTCATCCTCTCTCCTCATCCTCTCTCCTCATCCTCTCTCCTCAACCTCTCTCCTCAACCTCTCTCCTCAACCTCTCTCCTCAACCTCTCTCCTCAACCTCTCTCCTCAACCTCTCTCCTCAACCTCTCTCCTCAACCTCTCTCCTCAACCTCTCTCCTCAACCTCTCTCCTCAACCTCTCTCCTCAACCTCTCTCCTCAACCTCTCTCCTCAACCTCTCTCCTCAACCTCTCTCCTCATCCTCTCTCCTCATCCTCTCTCCTCATCCTCTCTCCTCAACCTCTCTCCTCAACCTCTCTCCTCAACCTCTCTCCTCAACCTCTCTCCTCAACCTCTCTCCTCAACCTCTCTCCTCAACCTCTCTCCTCAACCTCTCTCCTCAACCTCTCTCCTCAACCTCTCTCCTCAACCTCTCTCCTCAACCTCTCTCCTCAACCTCTCTCCTCAACCTCTCTCCTCAACCTCTCTCCTCAACCTCTCTCCTCAACCTCTCTCCTCAACCTCTCTCCTCAACCTCTCTCCTCAACCTCCCTCCTCAACCTCCCTCCTCAACCTCTCTCCTCAACCTCTCTCCTCAACCTCTCTCCTCAACCTCTCTCCTCAACCTCTCGCCTCATCCTCTCGCCTCATCCTCTCGCCTCATCCCCCCTCTCCCTCATCCCCCCTCTCCCTCATCCCCCCTCTCCCTCATCCCCCCTCTCCCTCATCCCCCCTCTCCCTCATCCCCCCTCTCCCTCATCCCCCCTCTCCCTCATCCCCCCTCTCCCTCATCCCCCCTCTCCCTCATCCCCCCTCTCCCTCATCCCCCCTCTCCCTCATCCCCCCTCTCCCTCATCCCCCCTCTCCCTCATCCCCCCTCTCCCTCATCCCCCCTCTCCCTCATCCCCCCTCTCCCTCATCCCCCCTCTCCCTCATCCCCCCTCTCCCTCATCCCCCCTCTCCCTCATCCCCCCTCTCCCTCATCCCCCCTCTCCCTCATCCCCCCTCTCCCTCATCCCCCCTCTCCCTCATCCCCCCTCTCCCTCATCCCCCCTCTCCCTCATCCCCCCTCTCCCTCATCCCCCCTCTCCCTCATCCCCCCTCTCCCTCATCCCCCCTCTCCCTCATCCCCCCTCTCCCTCATCCCCCCTCTCCCTCATCCCCCCTCTCCCTCATCCCCCCTCTCCCTCATCCCCCCTCTCCCTCATCCCCCCTCTCCCTCATCCCCCCTCTCCCTCATCCCCCCTCTCCCTCATCCCCCCTCTCCCTCATCCCCCCTCTCCCTCATCCCCCCTCTCCCTCATCCCCCCTCTCCCTCATCCCCCCTCTCCCTCATCCCCCCTCTCCCTCATCCCCCTCTCCCTCATCCCCCCTCTCCCTCATCCCCCCTCTCCCTCATCCCCCCTCTCTCCCTCATCCCCCCTCTCTCCCTCATCCCCCCTCTCTCCCTCATCCCCCCTCTCTCCCTCTCTCTCTCCCTCATCCCCCCTCTCCCTCATCCCCCCTCTCCCTCATCCCCCCTCTCTCCCTCTCTCTCTCCCTCATCCCCCCTCTCTCCCTCTCTCTCTCCCTCATCCCCCCTCTCTCCCTCTCTCTCTCCCTCATCCCCCCTCTCTCCCTCTCTCTCTCCCTCATCCCCCCTCTCTCCCTCTCTCTCTCCCTCATCCCCCCTCTCTCCCTCTCTCTCTCCCTCATCCCCCCTCTCTCCCTCTCTCTCTCCCTCATCCCCCCTCTCTCCCTCTCTCTCTCCCTCATCCCCCCTCTCTCTCTCTCTCTCTCTCCCTCATCCCCCCTCTCTCTCTCTCTCTCTCTCCCTCATCCCCCCTCTCTCTCTCTCTCTCTCTCTCTCTCCCTCATCCCCCCTCTCTCTCTCTCTCTCTCTCTCTCTCCCTCATCCCCCCTCTCTCTCTCTCTCTCTCTCTCTCCCTCATCCCCCCTCTCTCTCTCTCTCTCTCTCCCTCATCCCCCCTCTCTCTCTCTCTCTCTCTCCCTCATCCCCCCTCTCTCTCTCTCTCTCTCTCTCCCTCATCCCCCCTCTCTCTCTCTCTCTCTCTCTCCCTCATCCCCCCTCTCTCTCTCTCTCTCTCTCCCTCATCCCCCCTCTCTCTCTCTCTCTCTCTCCCTCATCCCCCCTCTCTCTCTCTCTCTCCCTCATCCCCCCTCTCTCTCTCTCTCTCCCTCATCCCCCCTCTCTCTCTCTCTCCCCCTCATCCCCCCTCTCTCTCTCTCTCTCCCTCATCCCCCCCTCTCTCTCTCTCTCTCTCTCCCTCATCCCCCCCTCTCTCTCTCTCTCTCCCTCATCCCCCCTCTCTCTCTCTCTCTCTCCCTCATCCCCCCCCCTCTCTCTCTCTCTCCCTCATCCCCCCCCTCTCTCTCTCTCTCCCTCATCCCCCCCCTCTCTCTCTCTCCCTCATCCCCACCCTCTCTCTCTCTCCCTCATCACCTCTCTCTCTCTCTCTCTCTCTCTCTCTCTCTCTCTCTCTCTCTCTCTCTCTCTCTCTCTCTCTCTCTCTCTCTCTCCCCCCCTCATCCTCACTTTACCCCCCCCCCCTCATCCTCACTTTACCCCCCTCACTTAAATTCCATCAGTAGCTGCTCCTCCGTGCGTCTTTTGGATGTGTCGGGACCTGGCCAATACTAATGACGTGACGCGCCTTTGACGAGGGGGGGGGGGGTCGAGATACGAGGGAGAGGGGTGGGAAAGAGACTCGGGGGTGACTCTAGTATAAGCCCAGGAGGCACTTTTCAGCCTTTAAAAAAAGGGCTGAAGAACTCTGCTTATACTCGAGTATATACGGTAACAAGAAACTTGGAGAAAAACACACCTATTAATAGATAGACAATGTAATGACTCAGTACTAGTTGGTGAAGGATATATAAAACATAACTTTTATCAGTCTACAACAAAATATCAATTTTATATTTTAAAATTAATATAATCTGCTGAGATAAAGTGAAGGGGAAGGTGTAGCAGTATCGGGTCTGCAAAAAGAATGATCTATGAGCTGCTATATGTAGTCCATAATTGCAAGTATAGTTGAGATCCAAAGCCCACATTACCAAAATTGACTGACTTACAATAGATTCAGGTACTGATTATGGCTTAAAAGATTAACACCACAATTCAGTAAGTTCACAATCACAAGCTAGGGATAAGTATGTGTCTGCTAGTCGATGGTCTGGTAACAGATAGCAGGAAACATAATTATTATATATGGTCTACTAGAGACTCTTGTGTACATAGTCCAAAAATAATAATAAACTTTATTCTATTATATAAGGTCTATTAGAGACCCATATAATCATACACACAAAAGTAAGGCTGCCACCCGAAACCAACTGACTGTTAGTGGATTCTCATAGGCAGGGAAGATGCAGCTCTTGGTTTCATGATGTCTACTCGCACAGGTATCACCCTTATGGTGACGTCAGGCCTTGTGACACACTAAGCAGCAGCACCAGCTGCATCTTCTCTGCTTATGAGAATCTACTAAAAGTGAGTTAATTTAGGTTGGTAGTTGTGGGGCTTTGGGTAATCTTGGCTATAAATATATATCCTGTATCATGGGCAGAATAAGATTGGACAGTAAAGCAATATACTATACCTTCAAGCTCAATATCATGACATATTCTTGCATTCCTCTTGTCCCCCTTCTGTCTTCACCATATTGTTAACTGTGCTTGAATGTACCTTGTCTACCGGAGTACTCTTTTTTTTTTCTTTTTCTATTCCTATCTCCGACATACTCTAACTTGTAATTGTTCAGTATCTGATCACTATAGCAAAAAAAGCCAGTCAACAGTTTACTTGGGACAGATTTGTGACCGAAGGTCAGAGAGGAGAGATTAAAGTCAGGTGCAGAAATGGAAGTGGTCTGCAAATAGCTTAATAGTATTGGGGGAAAGTGTGAGCCTACTATAAAATACATCCCCTCTAAAAAGGTGATTTGGGATTGGCAAGCGTTGCAACAAGGGCATCAATGATTTGATTTTTTTTTTTTATTATAATGCTTTTTAATATTGTTTAGTCTTGAAAGAACATTAACTTCTTAAGGATTCATCATACACGAGATAAGGGGCGTATGGGAAATCTGTACATCTTGAATAACCTTGCATTTGAAGTGATCTATTTTAACACAGAAGGGGAGCTTTACATTTGGAATAGATTTTGGGCTATACCTAGAACAAAGCCATAAGGGGCCAAACTACAGTAACTTTCTAAATGCTAACTAACATTTGTGCCTGAGAAGTGTCACTGTTCCAGTATACAGGATGAGCTACTTTGAACTTGTTATAATCTATTCTGTTTTCATTGTTAAATATATTTTTATTGAAAGAACAAAACATTACACAAATGTATATTATTCAAGGTTTACATTATATAATATTCTTTAGTTTGTACTTCCTTCTTCATATTTTGTTTTATTTAACAGCTTTCCACATACTAAAAAATACCACTATACAGTTCAAAATGGAGAAGTTTGCAGTGGAACGCGACTCTGAGTTAACATTCACTTACATAGATAATTCCTTGGATGTGGGCAGCATCATGAAAATTGAGGGCAACTTTGTCAATAATGTACAGGTAAATAATTTCCCTAGTTTTCTGTATTGGGATAGAACATTTTGTATATTTCTATCAAGCACATATTACACACCATTATAATCTAATAGATAGATTAAAGGACTTTAAAATATTTAAATCTAAATAAAGCTTTCAATTATTATTGCGAGCTGCCTGTTTCTGAGACTGTGCAGGGAAAGGGGTAAGTGACAAATACTAAATTTATGACAGATCCCTCTTGCTTCATTATCTACACCACCCACTTATAGAATAGATAAACATAACCCTCAGACGCCAAGCTATCAGGAAGGATTGAAATCAGACAATATGGGAGATTCCATAAATAGTCTTGAAAAATGATGATTCTCTCTAAAAAATACTTTTATTCTCATGGCTTACATAGCTGCTAATTTATTGTTAGTTTATTACATACGGTACTTCAAAAATGAGTACAGACAATGCTTGTTTCTATACAGCATGGGCAGTCTAGAAGAAAATATAACCTTTTAGTTTATTTAGTATTTTACTCAATTATGATGTAGACAGGATGGCTAGCGATGTATTTGGTAACCTAAATTGTCACCTGGCGGAGACTGTATACGGAGTTGTATGACAAAATACTACTCTAATAATGTTTCTTTCTCTTTCTGTACAATTCAGGTGGTTCTGGCAAAGCATGTTTATGAGCAAGTACTTCAAACACTTGATAACTTAGTATACAACGAAGATGACAAGGTTCCACAAGGCACATCATTAAATTCTATTCCAGTCTCCCCTACTTCATCTGTTTTTAAAGGTTCAGAAGATTTTACTGAAAGGAACGATAGCTTATTGTTTAGTAACACCAGCTTAAAATCCATCTCCAACAAGTCTGTTTCTGTTCAGGAACCTGCACCATTTACTCAAATTCAAGCCAATTTTCGCATCTCTGAATTGCAAGTTCAGTTAAGTGGAGATCTCACTCTTGGTGCTCAGGGTTTAGTTAGTTTAAAGTTTCAAGACTTTGACATTGAATTTAATAAAGATCATCCACAGACTTTAGCCATTCAGATCGCTCTACGCTCCCTTCTTATGGAAGACTTACTGGAAAAAAATGCAGATTCAAAATATAAGAATCTTATGGTATCCCGAGGAGCACCTAAGCCATCAAGCCTCGCTCACAGAGAGTATCTATCACAATCATGCCCTTCAGTATCCCATGTAGAATATCCTGACATGCCACGATCCCTTCCTTCACATGTTGAAGAAGCACAAAATGTCTTCCAATTATACCAAAGACCAGCCTGCACTAATCGGAGGAAACAAAAAGAAGACAAGGATTCTGAATATCCTTTGACTCCACCTCCATCTCCCACATCTGAGAAGTCAAAAGCATCTTGTGGAAAAGACCACTTTGATGATTCTCTGGTTCACATTAATATATTCTTGGTGGACAGAAAGCACCCAGAATTCTTTTCTAAATACAAATGTATCAACCGTAGCGTGGATGTAGATTTTAACTGCCTTGATGTTTTAATCACATTACAGACCTGGGTGGTAATTTTAGACTTTTTTGGAATTGGATCAACTGCTGACAATCATGCGATGAAGCAACAGCCAACAGATACTCAACAAACCTCAAAAGCAGAGGCAGGTCTTTTGCCCATTGTTCCTGTCAAGGATCTCATCAATACGAAGTTTGATCTGAAGGTATGAAATAGGGCACAATTAAACAAATACTATTGATGTCTAAAAACATGATATTTCTTAACACTTCGTGTATAGTCTTAATTGTTTACAATGTATTGGTTCTTTATATTTAGTACTATAGAAAATGTTCAACTTACATTACTTTTGTAGCTTTTAGCCTTCATGTTAATTGTTCTGATATTCTTTCTTTGTATTAAAGACTTACCGTATATACTCGAGTATAAGCCTCGAGTCACTCCCCCCCCCCTGTGTCTCCCCCCTGTGTCTCCCCCCCTGTGTCTCCCCCCCTGTGTCTCCCCCCCTGTGTCTCCCCCCCCCTGTGTCTCCCCCCCCCTGTGTCTCCCCCCCCCTGTGTCTCTCCCCCCCCTGTGTCTCTCCCCCCCTGTGTCTCTCCCCCCCCCTGTGTCTCTCCCCCCCCCTGTGTCTCTCCCCCCCCTGTCTCTCCCCCCCCCGTGTCTCTCCCCCCCTGTGTCTCTCCCCCCCTGTGTCTCTCCCCCCCTGTGTCTCTCCCCCGCTGTGTCTCTCCCCCGCTGTGTCTCTCCCCCGCTGTGTCTCTCCCCCGCTGTGTCTCTCCCCCGCTGTGTCTCTCCCCCGCTGTGTCTCTCCCCCGCTGTGTCTCTCCCCCGCTGTGTCTCTCCCCCCTGTGTGTCTCTCCCCCCTGTGTGTCTCTCCCCCCCCGTGTGTCTCTCCCCCCCGTGTGTCTCTCTCCCCCGTGTGTCTCTCTCCCCCGTGTGTCTCTCCCCCCCGTGTGTCTCTCCCCCCCGTGTGTCTCTCCCCCCCGTGTGTCTCTCCCCCCCGTGTGTCTCTCCCCCCCGTGTGTCTCTCCCCCCCGTGTGTCTCTCCCCCCCCCGTGTGTCTCTCCCCCCCGTGTGTCTCTCCCCCCCCCGTGTGTCTCTCCCCCCCCGTGTGTCTCTCCCCCCCCCGTGTGTCTCTCCCCCCCCCCGTGTGTCTCTCCCCCCCCGTGTGTCTCTCCCCCCCCCGTGTGTCTCTCCCCCCCCCCGTGTGTCTCTCCCCCCCCCGTGTGTCTCTCCCCCCCCCCGTGTGTCTCTCCCCCCCCGTGTGTCTCTCCCCCCCCGTGTGTCTCTCCCCCCCCGTGTGTCTCTCCCCCCCGTGTGTCTCTCCCCCCCCGTGTGTCTCTCCCCCCCCGTGTGTCTCTCCCCCCCCGTGTGTCTCTCCCCCCCCGTGTGTCTCTCCCCCCCCCGTGTGTCTCTCCCCCCCCCGTGTGTCTCCCCCCCCCCCGTGTGTCTCTCCCCCCCCCGTGTGTCTCTCCCCCCCCGTGTGTCTCTCCCCCCCCGTGTGTCTCTCCCCCCCCCGTGTGTCTCTCCCCCCCCGTGTGTCTCTCCCCCCCCGTGTGTCTCTCCCCCCCCGTGTGTCTCTCCCCCCCCGTGTGTCTCTCCCCCCCCGTGTGTCTCTCCCCCCCCGTGTGTCTCTCCCCCCCCCGTGTGTCTCTCCCCCCCCCGTGTGTCTCTCCCCCCCCCCGTGTGTCTCTCCCCCCCCCCGTGTGTCTCTCCCCCCCCCCGTGTGTCTCTCCCCCCCCCCGTGTGTCTCCCCCCCCCCCCGTGTGTCTCTCCCCCCCCCGTGTGTCTCTCCCCCCCCCGTGTGTCTCTCCCCCCCCCCGTGTGTCTCTCCCCCCCCCCGTGTCTCTCCCCCCCCCCCACCGTCTCCCCCCCCCACCGTCTCTCCCCCCCCACCGTGTCTCCCCCCCCCCCCCGTGTCTCTCCCCCCCCCCCACCGTGTCTCTCCCCCCCCCCACCGTGTCTCTCCCCCCCCCCCACCGTGTCTCTCCCCCCCCCCACCGTGTCTCCCCCCCCCACCGTGTCTCCCCCCCCCCCACCGTGTCTCCCCCCCCCACCGTGTCTCCCCCCCCACCGTGTCTCCCCCCCCACCGTGTCTCTCCCCCCCCACCGTGTCTCCCCCCCCCACCGTGTCTCCCCCCCCCACCGTGTCTCCCCCCCCACCGTGTCTCTCCCCCCCCACCGTGTCTCTCCCCCCCCCACCGTGTCTCTCCCCCCCCACCGTGTCTCTCCCCCCCCACCGTGTCTCTCCCCCCCCACCGTGTCTCTCCCCCCCCACCGTGTCTCTCCCCCCCACCGTGTCTCTCCCCCCCCCCACCGTGTCTCTCCCCCCCCACCGTGTCTCTCCCCCCCCACCGTGTCTCTCCCCCCCCACCGTGTCTCTCCCCCCCCACCGTGTCTCTCCCCCCACCGTGTCCCCCCCTCCTCATCATCAACCCCCCTCCTTACTTTACCCCTCTAAATACCTCCCCCTCTCCCTTTCCCTTTCCCCCTTTACCTCCATTTGCAGCTGTTCCTCCTACTTGAGGATGGGTGGGTTTAGGATGAGGATGGGGGGGTTTAGGATGAGGATGGGGGGGTTTAGGATGAGGATGGGGGGGTTGGGGATGGGCGGTTTGAGGATGGGCGGTTTGAGGAAGGGGAGGTTGAGGTTGAGGAGGTTGAGGTTGAGGAGGTGGTTTAGAATGAGGGGTGTTGAGGATGGGTGGTTTAGGATGAGGATGGGTGGTTTAGGAGGGAGGATGGGTGGTTTAGGAGGGAGGTTGAGGATGGAGGAGGGTGATAAGGGAGGGGGGGAAGAGACACAGGGGAGAGAGAGGGGGACACAAGAAAAGGGCACAGAAGAGGGGGACACAGGGGGCAGCAGATTTCCCACCCTCGGCTTATACTCGAGTCACTCATTTTTCCCAGTATTTTGTGGTAAAATAGATGCTTCGGCTTATACTCGGGTGGGCTTATACTCGAGTATATACGATACATACTCTCTAACCCAGCTATTACTAGCTGGTAAATTATTCACTGTAACACTGTAAGGTTATGATAGCAAATATACTGAAGTAATATGCTGGTGAGAGAGTTAGAAAATGTAGTAATGCACCAGATTATAAATAATTAAGACCTAAAGTTTTAGTACTTTTATTTTGTAAATGGTATTCTTTTAGGAGTACTATATAACTTTTATTTATAAATAATAAAATCCCAGTATCTAACAGAAGAATGTAATGCTAAAATGTACTAATGTGTACCAGTGATGTTTGTTGAGTAAGTTCAAATAGGGGAAAAAGGTACACCAAGAGAAAAATCTTAAAATAGTGTAAATGCTGGGGAAATCTCCTCCAAAAAAATGATGGGGAATATTACAACTAGAATAAAATGTCAAAACAAGTGAGCTATTAGCAACATGTGTACTGCTCCCTAAATATTACATAACATCCACTGGGCCACAATCGGCAACGTTTTGATCATGAAGCAATATGTTGGTGGCGGTGGGACTTCATGTACCTACATAATGTAAATGTTATCCGGCACTTGTAAGCATTGTATTGCGTGGATAACGGCTAGTTATTAAAACTTCGATTATAAATTGTTATTGATCATTAATAACATTAATTTTGAATGATATAGAAATGTATTATTCAATAGTATATTTACTTTCAATGATCAGATGCAGAAGCTGCTGGTTTCCACTTACAAAAATATAAATTTGGAGAGGGGACTTCATCTAGCAAGTAGTACTACATTTTTAGGCATAACAAAATTATATAGACACTGCTGTATTAAGTGGTTTTACCTTTGATGTGAGCTTTAGCTGTTGGAACAGTGTTTGAATGATTTTTTAGCCTCATATCAGACTGGCTGATGACCATATCAGGATAAAGGCAGCTTAAAGGGCAGGTTAATTCATCTCCACTTGAAGCACACCACTATAATGCACTCTTGAAAACATGTTGAAATACTTTTAGAAATTTTTTAAATAGGTGCCTTTTTCACAGAAAAAAAAATCTTAAACAAAGTTCTGTTTACATGAGAATTTGGCAGGCGCAAGAGCTGTGTGCAGAGAGCAGAGCATAAAGAGGGTTAAACCTTTCCAAATTAATATGTGCAGGGGAATGACTGCTAGAAACTCTCAAATATGTTACTTGGCGGTTAACTGATGGCTGATTGAATTCCTGAAAGCAGTAAAACCATAATTATTTGTGTTCACAGAGCTTGGAACAGCTGATGCTTTAAATCATGGAGCAGTCAGCAGTGTGTCTGTAAACAACCCTAAGACTGCAAGTTTTTAACTGTTCTTAGTTTAATTTAAAAAAAACTAAACAAAAAAAACAATACATCATTTGTGTTCTTTCACACAATGAAGAGCACTTATAGTGAGGTAAATGGCCCTTTAACTGGAGGCTGATACTCTAATCTTTGAATATTGCTATTATGCATCACTAAATATATATATTTTTTATAATCAATGCATAATTAAATAACAAGCTCCTCTTGTTTAGTATAAAGCAGTGGTCTTTTTAGTTTACTACTATTTGTTTATTTTAGGTATATAGCTTTAAACATAGTTTATACTGAATTGTTTTGATTTCTCAGGTCCACTCTCTTTCTTTGGTACTAAAAAAGACAACCAGTGAATTGGCTAAAGCCAGTGTGTCAAAGCTTACAGCGCACCTTGAAATGATTGGTGAGTATGGATACATTATTAAACTGTGGAATAGTATGGAAATCCAACTTGTGTGTGGTGAACCAAAAATCAATGAGTGAAAATGTTTACTATTACACTTGTAGGACTGTTGGTTTTAAGGCTTGAAAATAATTACCTTTCCATTATATATCACAGACAAAAGTGAGTCATGGCTAAAACAGAACACTTCTAATATTTTCCCAGGATTTATGATTCATCTGTATATTTTCTTTTTTTATCTTGTGACTAAATGAGATCTTTGTAATAAAGTACTTCTATGCTCTGATCTCCAGGCCCTAAACCAAAAAAACAAACACATTTGTGCATGCATGGCTCTTGGTAGCTATTGACTGTCTTCATATGCTACCTTTCTTACTTTAGATTGTTATTATTATCTTATTATCTGTATTTGTAATGCACCAACCTATTCCGTAGAGCTGAACAAGGGTTAAGTATGAGGCAAAACAAAAATGTACATATAGCAAAGAATGGAGAGCTCTGTTTTTTGAGCTTAGGCTCTAGTCTACGTGGAGCTTTCGCTGAAACACCTTACATGATTGAAAACTTACAATCTAATGAGTCGGGTATGGTGGAGAGGGTGAGAGTGCATGTTCAGGAGGCAGGTGATGGGCTTCTTTATATAGATGTGTTTTTAATGAGGTTTTGAAGCATGAAGATATGGTTGTTGTTTTATTTTGTTGTTGTTAATTATATTAAAAAATAATAAAATTAAATATTCTTAGGCCAGTTATTTACAAATTACATACAATTTCTAATTTCTGCTAATACTTTAGCTGTAAATATTACAAATCAAAATGAAATCTTAGCCTTTCTGAGAATCCATAATTGCCAGATATCCAAGTAGCTTTCAGAATTGCCATGTAATCCCCCATGCAGATATTTGTTCTTCATACAAGTTGTTCTTCAAGTGGAATAGAGCAGTTATGTGTATTTGAATAAGAATATTATGTTCTAACAGAAAATAAAGATCAGGTTGGTCACAAGAATAAGTTAAAGATATATGAAAGTTTCATGGATTAATACATTTCTGCACTATACAGGCAAAAAGCAGCATATTTGTATGCAGCACATCTCATAGAACATTTTATTTTTATTAAAATTTAAAAGTCCCTCTAATGATTATGTTGACACCTCCCAGGGGGTGTCTAAACAGGCATCTGTTCCTCCCAATCAGCATGCAACATCAGGGGAGCAATATTAACCCACTATTTACCTGCTGTTGCTTGCTCTGCCAATCTCCTTGCAGCTTCCTCTCGGTATGTCATCAGTGATACAGTACATATCCCAGGCTACATTGCACCACAAACAGGAACCAAAAGTTTAAGCTAATCTGATTGGCCAAAACAAATCATTTTAATTTGATGCTTATCTAGCCTCTGTTTGGAGGGTGTTAACCATGATTTCCAACTGTCACTTTGTGATTGTTTCATGCAAAAAAGTTTGCCTATACTACTAATTCTCCTTTATCAGATGCATTCATAATCCAGCAAACATACATATTCATTTAAAAGCGACATTGTGGGTTATTCATATTTTGTTTGTACATGGTCTGTCAAATTTCTGTTAGTTAATTTTTATAGAATCTAGAGATTAAATGTAGACTTTATTTTGTGCATAGAATCTTCTGTATTAGTCTTCTCAGTGTCATCTCAGTTTTTCAATCTTTATATTTTTTTGGCCTTTACTGCAGACGGAGACCTAGCGCTGCAGGGAAGCATTGGCAGCTTGTCACTGAGTGATCTGACCTTGCATGGAGAGCTGTACAGAGAGCGTTTCACTACCAGTGGGGAGGAGGCACTCATATTTCATATTTTCAAGTAAGATTAATTTGCTTCATGTTATATAAACCATAACGGTCTTTAGTTTCCTTTTCCCAGGATTAAAAATAGCTTAAAAGGCAAATCTAAGGAACCGTAGGACAAGTAAAAAACACTAACAACTAAATAATGTAATAAGCCTATATCATCATGCTACATGTCACGTTATATGATACCTCTGTTCCTTTGTTGGTTCAGGCAGATTTTCAAATACTTAATGATGTAATGAAGCTAAAACAATGATCAAATATGTGGTAAGTAAAATTCAACACTGATAAATGAAATAAATACTTAGTCCACAAAACCCAGAAATAGAATAGTTACTTAAAATTGTGATGGCAACTAAGGAGGAAAGGAGATGTTTCATGGTCTCTTTAATGATCTTTTAATTCACTCACAGGTATGGTCCTCCTGACCCTGGACTGCAACGTGAGTATGATGTGCGTGTAAGCTTGCGGATGGCCTCTGTGCAGTATGTCCACACACAGCGCTTTCAGTCTGAAGTTGTGGCCTTTATCCAACATTTCACTCAATTGCAAGATGTTCTTGGGCGTCAGAGAGCAGCCATCCAGGGGCAGACAGTAAGTTGGCAAATCTAGTGATTGGCATAATTCTGGTAATTTATTGGAATATGTAATTGAGTTAACATCTATATATATTTTTTTCTATTTTTTAAGGTTAGAGACCAGGCACAGCGAGGCTCTCGAATCCTGCTTGATATTGAGGCTGGAGCTCCCGTTCTCCTTATACCTGAGAGTTCCAGATCTAATAATCTCATTGTTGCTAACCTTGGAAAACTAAAAGTGAAAAACAAGTTTCTTTTTACAGGAACCCCTGGAACATTTTCTTTGAAAGATAAGGTAAATGAGTCATTTATTTAATTGGATCCATTGCTGTTCTTATAAATGTACCTTCAGTTAGCACCCTAACTGAAAAAAAACTTTACATTTTTTTGGTCTCAGCCATTGAATATTTTCTTTGTTTTATTTGCTCTAAAGGACTTGATATTAGATGGGTCTTCATATAAGGATCCTGTTTTATTTAAGGTATTTGATTTTTTAGAAAAGTTTCCCAAACAGCATTTTAAATGCTTTTTCAGACCTTATGGAATTAAGTAGCACATCGAAAAATGTTCTAAATTATTTGTAGAATAATACTTTTGTTTGCTATAAATGACTAAATTTAGTTGGTTAACATTGTAGAAAGATTACATATATTTATGAAACAAAATAGCCAATCTCCTTGTCTGTACAATGGCAGATTTAGTGTGTGTTTTTGTTTCATAAACTACTTTATGCAGGGCGCATAATTGTGATGTAAAATTGCAGTTAAACATGAATCACGTTTGTGCATATTCCATAAGGACTTTTTTGTGGGGAGTGCAGTGTTCTTCCAAACAGACTTTCTTCCCATTGCTTCCCCAATATGTGCTTTCTATTTTATCTTTATTTGTGTATAAGGCTGGGATATAGGTTCAGATTTCTATAAAGCTGGGTATTTTCTTCATTGCTGTGGCATTGTATAAACAATCTGGGGCTTTTGACGAATGGAAAAGCTTAAAGGACTGAAGTTACCATAAGTGTTCTGCATCATAAGATAGAGGGTGAAAAAGCAAGCCTAAAAGTGTTTTTATTTTTACAATTGCTGCTAAATTCATGGCGTTATGAATCTGATATAGGTGCCAGGACATCAAATAGTGGTTAGGTTATTTGTTACTACTTGACTATGTTCTTGCTGCACCAGAACAAAAAGCACAAGTTAATGTGCAGTGTATGTTGCTGAAGGTCCCTGGTTCAAGTCCTCAGAGACCCTTGTTATTGTTAAAAAATCTGAAAAATGTTGTTTAAGCTACATAGTAAAGTAAATGTTAATATGAGGTAACTGTGTTTTGTGTTGCTTATAAAACAATTATTTTAATAAGTATGTAATCTGGTAAAAAAAAAAAAAATTAAATCTTTTTTTTTTATTATTAGAGGAAGGCATATAACATAGTTTACATATGCATTATATATTGAGACATATATTTTATATAACAATGAGGGGTCAAGCATGGAGTTATATAATGTATAGATCGTCATTCCTTTTTCTCCCCCTTCCTTATTCTCCCTCCTTTATTTTATAAACAGTTCACTTAAGCATTCTAAAAGATGCAAATCTATAACTTTTATCTTTTCGAGTCCTTGCAATTTGTACTTGGTACTGAAACCACAGCACCCATCTCATGAAAGTATTGATCTGGTTAAATTTTGTTGAAATAATGATATTTTTTAAATTTATTATATCATTTTAATTCAATATTTCTTATTTTTAAGCAAAACAATGTTTTATGGGGCCTTGAATCAGGGACCTTTAGCTTCAAATACTGCAGCTTAACTTGTTGTGCTATTTGAAACTGTGAAACTAATACTTGTTGAGGTAACTGCTACACATTCCATTCTACATATATTAACTTTTATACTTTGCTTTTGAAATGTTTCCAGTGGTAAATCCAGTGCCTTATGCTGTTTTTCTTAAATTGACACACACATTATGACCAGACATCTGCTTGTAGTCAATGAAATATGAAATTCGGCACGTGGCTTGGTGGGTATATAAGGTGACTTGTAGGCATTCTGCAAACATATCAAAGATCGCTATTATGGGTAAAACATGCGATTTATCCAACTTTGAAAATGGGATAATCATTGGCTTTCGGGCCAATGGTGACAGTATTTCTGAAATAGAGAAGTTTGTAAACTGTTAGCTTGTTGCTGCGGTTAAATTGTACCGTGATTGGACGGCACCATTGCGAATGATTGCCGTTCAAACTGTGGAGTAACGTTATTGTCTAGCAATGTTTTTTTGACGTTGTATGGATCCACTCATACCGCTGGAAGGCACTCTCAACCAATTTGCTTTTCTGTCCAACCTTGGAGATCAAGTACACCATACATGTTGACTGTCTTCCCTGGAGCAGATGGGCTCTTCCAGCAGGTCAATGCAACATGTCATACAGCCAGAATTGTCCTGGAGTGGTTGGAGGAACACGACAAAGACTACCGAGTACTTCCATGGCCTCCAGATTCCCCCGTACTTGAACCCCATCAAGCACCTTTGATCGCCATGTTCGCTGTATGGATCCTCCACCTCGCACTCCTCAGCAGCTGGCGATGCACTGAAGTCTGCATGGCTTCAGATACCCTTGCCAAACTTCCAGCATCTCATTGACTCCCTACCAAGCCATCTAGCTGCTGTCTGTGCTGCCCACAACGGTTATTCTTCATTTTAGCTGGTGATCATAATAATGTGACTGGACTGTGTGTGTGTACATATATGTTCCAGGTTAAACACCTGGGTTTGTGGGCCCTCTCTCGCTACGCCTATTCCTGTGGGAGGGGCCTTCAGCCGTATAAGCTCTTCATGTCCACATTCCCTTCCACAGTTCATTATTGAGCCCATGCCTGCAGGCTGTGTCTTGGAGTTCTCTCGTTTTTCAGCTTTCCTGGTCTCCTATTGCAAGCTCCAGTTGCTTTTTGGGCCTTATCCTGTCATCATCCAATGTAAGTTGTCTACTCCTTCAAAGCTATCCAAGGTTCAGCCATCGCTTTTCATGCTTAGTTCTCGCCTTCTTGACTTTCCTATAACTTCTTGGGTGGGTTTGGACCTGAATTCTCCAAGATGCACGCCTTGTCCATGTCCAAGGCTACGCCTTTTTAGACTTCGTTAAGTCTGCTTTGCAAATTTTGGCCCAAATCTACTAGGTTTTTCAACTTTCCTGTACCTTTTCGGGGTGGGTTTTACCTGAATCGGGGAGGGGTTTTACCTGAATCGGCTAAGATTACGACCCTCGTCCATGTCCAAGGCTCCGCTCTTAGGCTTTTGCAAGCCTCCTTTGGAGGTTTTGGCCCAAACCTGCCATCCTTCCACCTTCCTCCGCCATTCCATAAGTCCTAAACCAGCCTTCGCAACCTCACCTCGTTCACACTCTCTACACCATCTAAACCAGCCTTCGCCGGCTTACGACGTCTACGCTATCATATGACCATACCAGCCTTCGTAGGCATTACCTTGTTCACACCTTACATAAGTCTCTAAACCAGCCTTCGCGGGCTCACTTACACCACACTTCATAAGAACTCACAAGTCCAAATGCTACTGCAGCCCTGCTCCAGACTCCAATGCGATCACCCTTTCGTGGCCTTCCTTCCTCTCATCACCATCACTCGGCACTCTTCGCAGGCTGGATAGGGCGTAGCAATCGGCCACACCTCAGCACAACAGCACACTTATCACTACACCAGTACACTCTGCTTTGAAAGTAATTGTAACCGTTAATATATCTAGACCCGAATGTGTAAAAGGTACGGACTCCAATTTATGCAGATTCTTATGGGAGGGCTTAAAGGATTACACTAAAATGACAATATTGAAGTCAATCCATGATCAATGCCACATGGTTTCCCATGTCTGAGGATGCAGGGAACACATGGCAACTTTGTTTTCCTTTATTGGAGCTTTAATGAACTTTTTCTTATTTCAGTCAGAAACATCTACCGGTAAATAAAATAAACAAATTTATTTTACAATGTTATAAACTCAGCATACAACTGCCTACAAAGAAGTCAGGTGCAAATGTTTGCAACAATCTCTTTCCAGTTTTCCTTTTTATAATGAGAATACCATTCCACCTCAGTAACGGATTATATCCCAATATCCATCGACCGAGAACTGGCAAAAGGAGATATTGGTAGAAAACTGGACATGGCTGCGTTGTGGACTAGCTTTAAATTGAGTTTATAACATTTTAAGTATTTTGTTTTAGTACACATCATTTACAGAACCTTGTTGATACAGCTACACATATCTAGGGCAGTTGACAGTGAAGGAGAGGGGCATGTGTTTGAGGGATCCACCCTGGAATAGGGGCCCCCATGCTGGCTTCCCATTTACATTATGTGCTGAGAGGCCCGTCATCAGGGGAGGAAGGAACCAAGTTCCTAGAAATGCCCCACCTGGGTCCTAAATGTTAGATATTTTGTGTATCCCTGGCCCTACACACACACACCAAATATACTCATTTTAATAAGGGTGTTTCACACTGTTTGGGTAGATAAATTAATGATTGGCTATGGGAGAAAATGTGTCTAGTTGTGGAGGCCCTGGCTATTAGGTGTGGAAAAAATAGATAAGGTTTTATCAGATTGGCTTTATCAATATGAATTCTCAATTATAGATAGCATGTGTTTCTAGGTCAGTTGGTGCATTTGCTCAATTGCCGATAGTACAACTTTGTCTGATTACTGTGCTTTGCATGGTTTTAAGGTGGTTTGGAAGTGTTTTTTTGCATGCTTTTGAAGTGGGAAAACACCTCTGTAAAATATATCAATTGGTCCCTTAAAGATGTATGTTACAATATATTATCTTGTATTCCTGTAAAATGATGACATCACTGCTTTACATTCTTTCTTGTGCCCATGTCCACGAGAAAATCAAACCTTATGGGCCTAGTTGATAAAAAATGTTTTACAGGACTACAGTAGTTATTTTGGAAAGGTATTGTTGAACTGAAATACACCATTAAACATAAACTGTGTGACTTAGAAGCAGAGGCTCTGAGTTACAGAGATAAATGTTGCACACTATGTATAGCCTACATAGAAATTAAATTCTCACTGCGCATAGAGCAGCGTCCTCTTAGTCTGCAAAGGATGGAAATATGTTTGCAGTATTTTTCTTTGGCTATGAGGTTCAACCAAGGTTTGGATCTTGTTAGGATGACTAACAAAAATGAAATCCTATAACATTAGTCTGGCTGTATAGAAAAGTCTTCAGTGCACTGTGGGCTGATGAAATGCTAGTGTAAAAAATGGGCAAGCCTTTTATAAATAATAAAAATACAATTAATTATAGTTTTTATGCCTTTTTAATTCATACATGGATTCCACGACATTTCTTTGCCTGTTCCTCAGTCTGCCCATTGCCCTTACTTGTTGAAGATGTTCAAGTGTTTCCTGTGTTCCTACTTTATACATGAGCAAAGATGCCACCATTGATATCAAAACCCTGTTTCATGCATGAGAAGGCTCAAAACACACTGGACCACAAGAGAACAAGACATCAAGTACTTAAGTGCATGTGTCAGGGTCTGCAGGACACATCAATAATATAATGTTTGTCTGTGCAAACATTATAACTTCATGTTTGTTTTTCTAGATATGAATATCATTTAAATTTTAAATGTTTTACTTAATAGTGCTGACATATAATGTCTAAAGTATTACTAAAATGGAACATAACACTATTCTAAATGTAAATTATTTACCAAATCCTCTTTTTTTCTCTTTTTAGTCTTGCCAGTTGATATGTCTTTATTGTTTTTTATAGAGTTTAGTTAAGCCAACATCACCCATTTTAACGCCTGAGCACAAAATAAGTAAGAAGTCAAAAGATGACGGTCCAAATGTGGAAGGTTTAGTCATGGCTTCAGAGGCAGCATCTAAACATCCCAGTGAAGTTCTTCTAAGGTCACAACTAAATACAAAAGAAACACAACTGTCCAGTGTTCATGAAAATGATTCTCCAGTCAGTCCTGGTAAGTACAGGTTATATTCACGCTACTAAACCATGAAAGTCAGAAAACAGATTGACTAGTTAGTATTAAAGGGGCAGTTAAAAATAAATCATCGACCTGTGATGCCCAAACCCTACCCTCAGAAATCCTTCAGCTATTCTGAAAGGCAGGGAAAATGTTGCTCATCTTCAGACTTTCCATACTACAAATCTGTCTTTTCTTCATTTAGTGCTAAACTTGGCATCTGTAAAAAAAGGTTGCTCTTCACTGCTTTATTCTTTGTTTTCTAATTCTCTACATCTTTTTTTTAATGATTTTCAAGTCTCTTTCCTGCTCATCCTCAATAACATCCATTCTTCTTTCAGGGTCTAGTGCCTTGCTGCTTACTTGAGATAAATAGTTGAGTGCAATATGCAGAAGGACCTTTCAGGTCAATCTTCCCAATGTACCTGTGTTGTACCATTGAGGCTTTTAAGGGTACAAAGCAAGTGCATATGGGGAGCTTGATCATGGCCTGTTTTTTTCTCAGTATAGTGTCCCTTTGAGAACATTTAATCATTTTCTAGTCTTAGAAAATATCTTCCTTATCATTGACAGTTTCTCTCAACCAATATTCTACTTAAACTGCTACCTCACATCTGGTAGCTTTTTCTTTTCTCATCATGGCTGTTTAATAGAAGCCTTCTCCATTCCAGCCACTGACTCCATTTACTTTTCTGTTTCCTTCCTCATTTTTCCTTACAATTGCTAGAAAGATTAGTTTGCAATTGTCCCAGTTTAGTTTCCTAATTTTGGAGTTGGAAGAATTAGGGACAAAGTACAAAATTATTTTTAGAGAAGGTAGTAGATCACTACCTTCCAGTGAAAGTA
Organism: Discoglossus pictus; assembly: GCA_027410445.1. NCBI lineage: Eukaryota > Metazoa > Chordata > Amphibia > Anura > Alytidae > Discoglossus > Discoglossus pictus. The sequence goes on from CM050169.1 coordinate 167,866,382, forward strand.
GTAGAGACGTGCATACTGAAGCATGCCCAGGTTGTCTTGAGGATTAATGATGCCAAACTTTTAGGTGACTAGATGCTCGTTTTGGTTCTTTACTGCCACCAATTAAATGTCTTTTTTTTTTATTTTGGTCCTTGCCATCAGCGCTACGGAATATGTTGGCGCGTTATAAATAAACGATAATAATTGGTAGGAAGTCTAAACAATGATTTGCTAAATTTTGTGTTTTTATAGAAAATGTAATTTAGCTTATCAAAATAGTGATCATTGGAGCTAATAATTGATTGAACTTGATGGACATTTTTTTATTTTATTTTTATTAACTGTATGGAATTTAGCTTGTATTTTCTCTTCACAGAGGAGCATATCTGCCTGTTGGATTGCATTGTCATCGACCTGCAAGACATGGACATTTTTGCTGCAGAGAGATATACCAGAGACTGCTCAGACAGTTTGCAGAAATCCAGATGTGATCTCACGTTTCCTTCATACTCTGTCAGGCAGATGGGTGGGAGCCTATTGACAGAGCGATGTAGACTGAAATTGCAGCTCGAGAGAAATTTGGATAGGTGAGTAATGATAATCTGATTTGTCTCTTTTATATATGTGAGCCCATATAAATGCTTACCATAAATATTTTGTGAATACTGTGGTCATAATTTTTAATCATTCTCTTGAAACTAGGCAACTTGTTCATCGAATGAAAGGATACAAAATATCATAGCTTCTAAATTACTTTACATATGCAATTATTCTGCTGTGGCATCTACCATTCTTGTTTTGAGTGGTTTACGTACTGAGGTGACAGTAAATCACATTTTTCTAAGCATAATTCAAGTTTAAAGGTTGTTTGTCATCACAGTAAAATGTTTCATATTGTTTTAATTCTGTTCTGAGAATCTTTTTGTCTCGAGTGTTCATCGTGATGTTCTGTGCGTCTTTTTATATATATATATATATATATTTCTGTGTATATGTGGTGATGGTAATTTGCTTAAAACACTTATCATTAGGTATATTCTTCATTTGCCCTTGAAAATAATGACCTATTTTCTGACACACAACTTTTCCTAGAGAAATAAGCCACTCTGTTCCAGACATGTCTATCCATGGGAACTTGTCCTCTGTTCACTGTTCGTTGGATCTCAGTAAATACAAACTAATTCGAGGGCTGTTGGAGAATAATCTGGGAGAACCTGTTGAAGATTTTATGAGACCTTATGACTTGCAAGATCCAAGAATCCATGTAAGAAACTATTCCTTATAACTGAACACTAACATTATCACTGTAAAACTAAGCTTACTAAAGGACTGATGAAGATAAAAAAAACTGCTGTAGTTTGTAAGAAATTAAATTAGCAGTGTGTAAAAATATATTTTTTTGAGAAAATCAGACTTTTTGAACGCTCTCTATGTATAGAAGATTCCACCTGATCTTTGTTCATCTCTTCCTTATAGCTGAAGCATGAGGTGCATATTTTTTAATGTAACCGTGCATGGTGTGTATGGGATATATAAAGAAAATTTGTTGGTCAATTTAGTCTTACTGAATTTTACATTAAACATTTTGTACATGACGTCCAGAACCAGGCAGCTTGCATCAATAAATGCAAGCCATGCTCTCCAACATGAGTATTTTTCTCATTGTACCATGGTTTTTTAAGGGTATTGCAGTACAGTACTGGCTCATAATCTACTACAGCCATCTTTCACTGTCCAACCATCAAACCATTACCTTTGTGTAGCTACAAAATTTAGGCCACTTTATAGCGGCAGCTACTATCACATATTATATTTTGTCAAACTGCGAGACGTTGTCACGCTTTGTGTTGTGCATACGACTTGGGCGATGAGCGCCAAAGGCAATCATCGCCTGCGAGCATCGCAAAGGGAGGCGAGCTGTTGAGGCATTGAAAAACGCGGAACTTAGCCTGCATGCACTTAGGAAACGGGGGATCGCCTTAGGCTGCAAGCAGTTGACGACCACGGGAACTTCGAAAAAAAAAAAATTACGAGAAGCGGGACTTAGGAAAAAAAAAAATACAAGGTCGGAAAAATACGAAGTTAACGGCAGAACTGCGCAAATCAAAAAACACAAAACGAAAAAAAAAAAAAAAGAATGCAAAAAAAAACATCACACACAGCGGGGGTGGGTGGAGACAAAAAATGGCGGCAAAAAAATGGTGGCCGAAAAAAATGAAAACGAGGCTACACGACCCCGAACCACGCAAAACACTGCCTGCCGCGTACAACTTTTACCCAGGAACGTACAAGATACAAAATACAATATTAGAAAGGATGGAACATGCTCTCCATTTTACAACATTAACTTGCAACTAATAACATTACAAATCTAAAAGGGCTCTTTACACAACTAAACCAACGGTTTGCCCTTGCGCACGCAGCCTATTTCTAATGCACAGTTGGGACATTCATTACACTTTCTCATCAGGGCAGCAACAGTCCAACTGTACATTGTATGCTGCAGGAAAGTAAAAAGATTGTTAGCTCTTCAGGCTATTGATTGCTGGATATATTAATTAGAAATATGTTAATCTATTAAGTAACTAACTAATTGATTAATTTTAAAAAAAATATAGACAAATGTATCTGTTTTTGTGATAAGCGCCGAAGGTGCTCAGAGGAGCAAAAGTACACCAGAGGAGAGGCTCGCAATGAGCGCCGAAGGTCCTCAGAGTAGAAAAAGCTTGACATTGTGTGGAAAACACCATTGCCATGGCTTCAAATTTTATTGCGCCGTCCTTTTTGATGGGTAGGTCGCTAATTGTAATATAAATGATAACAGCATGCTGCCCCAAATGCAGATGATAACAAAAATGTTAATATAACTGGCACCCAGTAAGTGGAAAATACAAGTTTTACTAATATGTTGTTTTAGGGACACAACAAAGGACCCAAATATGATATAATTTAAACTATAGGCTTTCTTTTATCTTTGTGCTGGACTGAGATCATAGCTAATACTGGCTATATATTAGCTAGCATCTGCATGTGCGCAGATTGGTGCAGACCTGTGTGGAGTTATTAGCAGTCTGAAGCTAGGATTACAATCTAGCGGAAGGCTAAAGGCAAATGCTTGATTGGTGAATCGCAAAACCTCATCCCACAGGTAAAAATTGCAAGCTTCAGTGTAAGATGCCTGTAATAAAATGCATTTTTAGTAACATTTAACTGACCATGTACTTGTTACTACCTATAGTTTTACATTATGTTATGAACCTTTCTGTTCCTTTTAGTGCATTTGTTAGGTAAAAACATGTTTTATATAAATGTTTTAACTTGGTTTATTAAATATAATTCTCAATGTAACTGTAATATAAAACATACACTTCATTAATTCTAAGTATTTCTTGCAGTAACAGTTTTTCACCTTCATATACTTATATACCCCTTTTTTTGCTATTCCCTCTCTCTCTCTCATGTAGTGTGCCATGTTTCACAGCTGTGACCTAACGCTGTGCCCACAGATGGAGGAGCTTCACACTACCAATGCAATGCCAAGTAGTAGTTTGAAGCCTCCCTCTGTTGACTAGGTCTTAGCAAAATCTGTAAAATGGCATCCTGCATGAGACAGAAAAGGAAGTAACAAAATGTAAATATTATATAAACTTTACTTTAAGGGGGATACAATGTAATCTATTTTTTTTTTTTTTTTAAGTTGCTAAATAGTGTCTTTTGTGACGCATCATAAGAAGAGATTGTATTTTTAGTGTTAAGCTGTTACTTTTAGATACATGCCTGAATATCCATTCTTTTCTGTCTACAGACTGTTTTAAGTGGTGAGGTTTATACTGGAATATCTTTCCTCATTGATATGGTAAATGTTAGCTTGGAGCTTCTTGAAGAAAAAGGAAACGATGGATTTAACTGTTCCTTGGCTAGGTAAGTAATTACCAACATTTTTTGTTTTGTTCAATTCATTATTAGAACCAGATAATAAGCAAAATCATTTAAATGCATTTAAAAGAGCATGTTTTAAAAAATACAAAAGTTGTTTTAGCACTATTAAGTATGCAACTGAAAACTGACCGGAAGTACTAAAGTCACTGGCACTAAGGATTGCAAATTTACAAAAGGTTCAGATGGAGCTTGTACCAAAATCAGGACACAGCAGTGAAAACTCTTTTGTTGTGATGTTCCTTTTATGGAAGATGTCTGTTCCATTTTTAAATAAGACTCTACTCTGCTTTTAGGCAGGGAAAGCATTTCCAACATGTATCACTGTGCTTTAAAATATAAATCAATTTATACTTTTTGTTTTCATGCTTTTATTTTATGTCTTGAGAACTGCATGTAATTGTACAACATTGAATTGTAGTAAATAATGGCATTTGCTAGTAAACAAACAATATATAATAAAACAATGCTACTGTTGTTGTTTTTTATTTGTTTTTACCTAGATCTAGAAGATGCATAATTACTGTTTTCATATTTCTAGATTTGACTTCAAAAAGTCCAAATTGCTGTTTGAAAGTTTTTCAAATCAAACAAAATCCATAAACCTGGTTTCCCATTCAATGATGGCGTTTGATACACGTTTCTCTGGACCAAAGCCAAATGCAAAGCACAAATCCAATGTGTTCAACTGCATTTTACAACCAGCAAAGAACAGCATTAATCCAGGCTCCCTCCAGATTGAGCTACACTTCAGGTAGGAAACATTTAAATAAATATACATGCCAATAAACGTAACTAGAAAACATCATTTTTGTATGTATTGTGGGTTTAAAGAGATATGATAGTTCCCAGCTTATAATATTAACATAAACTACCTGAGTGTTTATTTGCATAGCTGAACATTGTATTAACAAGTGCTTAACTTCTCTGTTTTTACTCACTGAAACCTTCCAAATAGTCCCTACAGAGGTTTTTTCACCCCACCCCGCAGCTCATGGTCACAGTGTTTCTGTTGGTACAAGATGTACTAGCCACTTGCAGACTGTTTCTCAACAGTATGTTTTGAAATGCTGCTGATAGACAATATGTAACAGGTTAGATTTAGATTGTAAGTTTACATGTTTTCAATCTTGTAAGATGCTTTGGAGACCAACACCATGTGCATTTGATTTTAAGCTCAATAACCGGGCTCTCCATTCTTTTGCAATGTGTTAATATTGTTTTTGCCTTGTACTTAACCCGTGTATAGTTCTACAGAATATGTTGGTGCGTTACAAAATAAAGGATAATAATTATAATAATAGTTTAGTTAGTACTTGTAGTACTACAGAGACACTGTGTGCATGAGTTACAGGGGTTGGACATTTGTTGGGACTATTTGGAAGCATTCAGTGAGACATTTATAGAGCCTTTAATGCTCTTGTTTATAAAATGGTGTTTAGATACGCAAATAAACACTTGCACATTTTATTTTAATATTAATGATAGGGAACCTATCCATGCAGCAAGACTTATTGTTGAAACTTGTCTCAAGTTTTTGCCACCCACAACAATAATATTTTTTGTGTGGCTCTGGAATCTTTAAACAGCCCCCAATAAAGATATACTGTAGTTCCATATCTCGATTACTCTATTTTAAAGCACAAATATGGATAATGTGCACAGACTTTTAAGAAAGGCCAAAATAAAATAAAAAAACAAGCTGCATGTTTTACCTATTTATATATTTGTATGCAGTCCTGGCTGTCTTTATTGTTGTCACCTACCTATACAAATATCCTTGCATTTTTAGCGTATAGTGTGTGTGTGTGTATATGTATGTATGTATGTATATAAGTATGTATATATGTGTGTATATGTGTATATATATGTGTGTGTGTATGTGTGTATATATATATATATATATATATATATATATATGTGTATATATATGTATATATATATATATAGTAAATAAAAAGTACATCTGTGTCCACACTTGAATGTCTAAAGCAAGTTAAAAAACCTGCTTCCAGCTCAGAGTTCCGAGAAAAACAGTTATTACACTGCATTCTGGGAAGTTGAGCTGGGACACTCAAATATGGCCACAAATGCCTCGCTCTTCATTCCGTAGCCATCACCAAACATGGCTTCCTTTAAGCTTATGCATGCTGTATTACACAGCTTTAATGCAAAACCAAGGTTGGAATAAACACAGGCTGAGTATCCAATCCATGTACAGCTGTTTCAAGCTTACTGGCTATCATCAGCATGGAGCGGGATCTCAGCCTGTGTTGTGGAAATTATGAGTAGGTAGTTCACCACAACAATCATTTATAATATGGTGGGCAAAAGCGCGATAGAAGCCCTCCACCATACAGTAGTACAGTAAATAAAAAGTACATCTGTGTCCACACTTGAATGTCTAAAGCAAGTTAAAAAACCTGCTTCCAGCTCAGAGTTCCGAGAAAAACAGTTATTACACTGCATTCTGGGAAGTTGAGCTGGGACACTCAAATATGGTCACAAATACCTCGCTCTTCATTCCATAGCCATCAATATATATATATATATATATAATATATATATATATATAAATAAATTAGCGCTCTCTCCAGTTAGTGTGATATTTGGCTGGGATATAAGCATTGAACCAGTAATTTTCCACTGTAAGGCATTAGTTATGAAACAGCTAAATCTACATGACCCATGACTTAGCAATTTCATTTAGAGACTGTACACAGGTTTTTAGTCCTAATAAATATTTTTTTTTTTTCACTCACCCCCAAGGTCTAATAAGTGTTATGTAGAGCGCACAAGTGTATCATATAAAGTAGTTGTACGCACAGATATCACCAAAGTATTTGTTGTATTCTTATTGGATATCATATAGAAATAAACCTATTATTGTCTGTTAGTGGTTCGCACCATGTTGCTAGATGGATTATTTCATTGTCTTATGTAAACCAATATAAAAACAGTATCTGGATATTTTTCTGTCAGTAGCAGTTCAGTGAGTGAGTAAGTGGCAGCCATTTTGGGTGTCCTTGCTACGTAGCCACATCTTGTCTAAATAAACTATAATAATGAGAAAATTACCAGAGGACTCTGTTTTTATTACCATGATAGGGGCTTGAAGTATAAAGTGGTGTGAGTATGAGTGAGTCATTTACTACAACACTGTCTATCAGGATGGAACATTGGAAGTTGAAACATAACAAATAGGGGAAGTCTTTATAGGATAACAATGAAGACTACATATAATTGCATACACAGTACTTTAGAGATTGTTTTATTTTTTTATTATTATTTGTTATAAATGTTTTCATTGTTCTAAAATAGTTTTGCCCCCTTATCAGTTCAGTGCTGAAAATATGGGGCTGCAGTGTTTTAAATACATTATAAGCCTGTGATCTACCAGTAACATCCATAAATAACTGCTTATTAAACTGCTAGAACAGTATCAAGAGTTGTAAAGTTATTTTTGAAATGCAATGTCACATCTAACTTTCTTATTGATTCTAGATCCACAAAGGACGCTTCCTGCTTTACAGTAGTTTTGAACAACCTGCGGGTGTTTCTGATATTTGATTGGTTGCTAATGGTGCACAAATTTCTGCAAACGCCCAGTGAAATCAAACAAACACCCCAAAGCTCACAGTCATTGAGGAGACAATCAAGTAATATTAAAGAAGTTCCGAAAACAGTCAAATCTGGTGTAGTGACAAAGAGATCATCTGTTCAAATCAATCCTGAAAAGCAATCAGAGGTTAAGATCAATGTTACAGGTGAGAAACTGATTGCATGTTTTTTTGTGTGCACTGCTTTTACCAATGAATAATAATTCAGGTAATAGAACCGTTCACATGGTAGTGTGTATGTGTGTGTATATATATGTATGTATATATATATATATATGTATGTGTATATGTATATATATATGTATATATATATATATATATATATATATATATATATATATATATATATATATATATATATATATATATATATATATATATATATATATAAATGACCCAGGTATAAACCTTCAAGACATGCTGATAGAGTTGATGTGGTATTTTAGCACAATTTATGAATTGAAGTTACACCATTTTGATTACTCTACAATCTCCACACGCAATGGAATGTTTGAAGATCAACAGTGACCCTTTCCCATAAAGAAAAATAAAATAATTTTTCTATAAACTTACATTTCTTTTCTGCTTGTTTTTAGGTACGGAGTTTGTGGTTGTTGAAGATATGTCTTGTTTTGACACCAGTGCAATAATTCTAAAAGGAACAACTGTTCTCACATACAAGCCCAAACTGACAGATCGACCTTTTTCTGGTAGTTTGTTTGGCATTGAGGTGAGCTTGCCTTATTAAGAAAAGCAGTGTCCATTTGGGGAGACAAAGAATTCAGGCATGCCTGCAATAAGCTTAAAAGGACATGGAAGGTTTCTGGATTTCACTGGGAATATAATATACCCTTTTATCTCTTTACTTTTGTGTACTTTATTTTATTGTGTGTATGTGTTTGCGTCGTTTTTATTAAGAATGGCTTAAAAGTGTTTTTTTCTGCATAAAATCTTACATATGGTTCCTAACTGGCTAATTCTAAGTACATGGGTGGACCTGTTTAAGTGACAACATGCTGCTTAAGGGGTCACTGAAAGACTTGTTTTAAATACTGCCCTTCATGTATTCATGAGCTACAGAGGGGAGACGCAAACAGGTAAAAATGTATGCTTTTATTTTTAAAAAAAAAACGAGCTTTTAAGCATGCATTAATAAAATAAAGTACACATGTAAAGTATAGGTAAATTATATTCTTAATGAAATCCATGTGCCTTCAATATCCCTTTAAGGGTATCCTGACAGATTATTGAGCTCTGTATGTAGATGTAATTTGAAGGCATATGCTTCTTTAGTTCTTTGTTGTTTTTGTGAAAATTGTGAGTCTTCAATCTTTGAAGGCTCTTTGGAAAGCAGCACTATGTACTTTTGATTTTAAGCTCAAATACAGGGCCCTCCATTATTTTGCACTGTGTTTATATTGTTTTTGCCTTGTACTTAAAGGACCATTTACCTCACTAGAAGTGCTCTTCATGTTGTGAAAGAGTGCAAGTTTGTATGTTAAAATGATCTATTGTTTTTTTTAATAACAGCTTAACATCAACAGTCTTAAGTCTGTTTACAAACACATTCCTGACTGTTCCATTATTAACAATATCTGCAGGCTCTGTGAAGACAAAGATTTATAGTTTCTCCCTGAACTTCAGGAATGCAGCAAGAGGTTTTAACCCCCAACTGTGATTTTTAGCTGATTCCAGCAGTCCTTTCCATGTACAGATGAATTTGTGAAGAGTTAGATCTATTTCTGCTTATGCTCTCGGCACGGATCTGCTGCTGTAGGTCTGTCTGAGGGCAAGATTTTATAAATTTATCTGTGAAAAAAGAATGTATTTCAAAAATTCAAAAAGTATATCAACGTGGTTTTATGGGAACTTTACAGTGGTGCTCCAAGTTGTACTGAATTAACTGTCCCTTTAACCCCTGTGTAGCGCTACGTAATGTGTTAACACGTTACAAATTAAAGATAATATTAGAACTAAAGTGCTAATGGCCACAAAATTGTCAGTCCGCAACTGCCTCTCTAGGGTCTTGCAATGTCCCTTGGTGTCTCCAATGTTCCTGATAAGATATTGTGTAGATGTGTAAGGCCACACAGAATTAATCAAATACTGGAATCAATATACGTTGATGATACCGCTGAAAGTGAGGAGGAACTAAAGCACTTATTGATGAGGGTAAAATAAGAGAGTTCAAAAGCTGACCTGCTGCTCAACGCTAAAAAGATAATGGCAATCTCACTTCCTGGCAAATAGACAGGGAAGAAGTGGAGGCCGTGACAGATTTTATTTTCCTTGGATCCAAGATCTCTGCAGATGGTGACTGTAGTCCTGAAATTAAAAGACTTCTGGGTAGGAAAGCTGTGTCAAGCTTGGACAAGCTAGTAAAAAGTAAAGCTATTAAACTACCAACAAAGGTCTGCATAGTTCGAACTATGGTATTCCCAGTAGTAACATACGGATGTGAGAGCTGGACCAAAAGAAGTCTAATCGCCATTAGAGTTGACGCCTTTGAATTGTGGTGTTGTAGAAGACTGCTTAGAGTCCATTGGACTGCAAGAATTTCCAATAAATCAATACTTCAGGAAATCAGACAAACTGTTCAATAGAAGGTATGATCAAGCTCAAATATTTTGGCCTTATCATGAGAACGGGAGGATTCCTAGAAAAGACTAATGCCTGGAAAGATTGAATGCACAAAAAGGGGACGCCAGAGGCCAGATATGGATAGATGAGGTCACTAAAGCAATGGACATGAACTTGATGGAGCTCAGAGGGGCAGTGACTGTGAGATGGCACATGGTGTGCTGCAGGTACATAGAGTCGCAGAGAGTCAGACGCAACTGAGCGACTAAACAACAACAACAATCATCTGCTCCTTCAATGGACTTGAAAAAGGCCAATGAGACAAAACCAACCCGGCGATTCAATCCCTTCTCCCAAGACAGGTGTAGAGATTCAGGGCAGCAAAGTGATTTTAGCTCTGTACTCTTCCCATCTAATGAATCATACGATTTGTGTTCTTGTGTCCCTAAAAGAGCATGTTTATTCTGGTTACAGGCAGTGTATTTATACAATTTCAGGACAAAATAATTTAACATGTTACTGGGCTGAACATATGCAAACTCTCCACCCAGATTAGGATTACCCCATAACATATGTGCCTCCGGGTATGGAGCTGATTGGTCCATAAGAGTCAATCAGGAGGCAGGGCTTGCCTCTGTACCCCTTGGGTGTGGATCTAGGGGAAGCACCTACAGAGCAAAAATAATACACTTAAACAACCACAAGATGTCACTGCAGAATAACAAATGGAACTGCTTGTTCTTACTGCAGTTACACTAAATATGTGAACACGGAATGCTTATTTTATACAATTGTTTTTTTAAATAATTAATCTTTGTCAACAGACTTAAGAAGTACTGTTTTATGATAAAGACAAAACTAATAAATGACACCTGTTTGTGGCTAATACTGTTATTTGTTCATGACACTAACTGAATTAACTTCTCTTGTTAAAACTAAAGATTTTTATTGTTTGAACTGATTCAAATTCTGTATTAAAATATGGTTGATTAAAAAGTTGTTTATTTTCAGCTTTCTGCTCCAGAACACATTTGACGTTTTCCTTGGCTTTTTTGCAATATCTTTATACTTATGTAGCCAAAAAAGCCAAGGAGACGTCAGAAGTTTTCTGGAGCAGAAAGCTCAAGAGAGACCATTTTTAATCGACTGTATTTTAATACAGAATTTTAATAAATTGAAATTATAAAAATCTTTAGTTTTTAATAGAAAAGTTAATTTATTTAGTGTCATGAACAAATAACAGTATTAGCCACAAAAATGTGTCTTTATTAGTTTTGTCTTTCTTTTTAAAACTGTATATCTTAAGTCCAGTTGGCACAGTTTCATTATTACATTTGATTACACCTTGACTAAAAATATTTAGAGATATTAGACCAAAAGCCGTATGTTTTCAAATGATTTGTTTAAAACCTGAAAAGTATATTAGTTAAGGGAAAACAGGTCTTCACAAGCATTATAAACTGGCTATACATGATACTAGCAGTTTGTCTGTACAGTAAATGTTTCAAATATTTCAAACTTTTTATTTTGATGCTGATGTGTTTTGCTTGATAACGGTGGGAGAGAGGTCTAAATGCCAGATAACTTTGGGATCTTTATTTCTGCTGCTACAGAGACAAACAGACTGTAATCCTAATTAGCAAATCAAAGCAGATAATTAATATGATGAGCATATTTGCATATAAATGCGCTAGCAAACAACAACTGGATTTTTTTCAGAATTCGGATAACACAACATATAGCCAGTTTTCATGCTCTTTAAAAATAACCATAAAACACTAGATTTGTGGCCGATAGAGTCCCTTTCAAGAATGATTCACTACCTGCTATTTTCTTCAATACCGCATTTTATTGAACCCATCTTTTCTTATTACTGTTGCCTTTTGCATTCTTTCTTTTCCTCGCCTAATTCTGAAGCCTCAGCAGGCAATCATTTGGCCTTTTAAGTATTTTCTTAGGGATGCTTTTTGTTGCATCCTCTTGGATAATGTTGCAACCCCCTGTCTATAATTATTCCTGCAATATATCCTCCACTTCATATTCATACAATAAGCTATATTATAATGTTGCAGATCTTTCTACATCTTATTGATTGTTTGGTAAAGCAATAAAATCAGTAAAATATAATTATGGCATAAAGACAAAGATTCTATTATATAAAGCTGAATAATACCAGGAGTGTTTATTTAAATAGTTTGGGGGAATTTCTGCTTTGTAGTAAAGCTTAGTGGTTCATTCAAATTAAATATGGAAGTGGCAGAGTGATTTTGGTCTGCACTGAAGACCCATTAATAATTGATTCTTTACAAATGTCAAGAAAGTCTTATCTGCCTTCATCTCCCAAGTATCTGTAAAGTTTTATGTTGGAAACTAAACTGTATTGTACTTTTTTCTTGCGTCGTAGGTATTTTCATGCCGTTTAGGGAATGAACAAGGCACCGCTTTGTCCATCATTGATCCTGTTCATGTGCAGATAGAGCTGGTTGGAAATTCAACTTTTCAAAACAGTTCTGGTTTAATGGATGCATTTAACACTGAAGACTTTCCCCCAATACTGGAGGTAAAGCTTTACATTTGAACAATAAGTAAATATTATTGTACGTGAAAGACTCTTAAGATTGAATTGTCATCAATAAATGTGTGCATTGTTTAGGTTCACTGAGAAAATGCATTTTGTTAGGCATGATGTAATTCTAGTTGTCATTATTATATGTGTGTTACTTTAACTTTTTTTATGTAATTCTTTATTAATGTACCACTGTAGTATAGGAAAACTTCACATGTTTATATAGCCTGTAACATACGAACAACATTAATCACTTTGTAAGTTAAAGGGACACTTTTACACCAGCCGGAAGCTGGTTTAATCTTAAAGGGCATCAAAATATAAAAACACTCCTTGGTATGGGGATTCATATTTTTGACTGTGACATCATGTATATAACCATTACTTTACAAAAATATTTTGTATTGCTGTTAAATGACAGGTTAGAATAAATGTCTTGCTTTTATTTCTTTTAGATTCAGGTACAAACGCTCGACATCAGACTATCCTATAATGATGTTCAATTGTTTTTGGCAATCGCAAAATCGATTCCTGAGCAGGCCAGACCTGGCAAACCAGAGTCCTTGGTGCAAGATGGCACTAGCAGCACATCTGGTTCTGTCAAAGAAAATGAAAGTCCCACCGTGAAAGAGAAAACAAGACATACGATGGATCCTGTTCTAGGTAAGAAAACAAAATGTATATTGTATTATAGAATAAATAGTAAATATATAAATAATAGTTTGCAACGTTTTAAAGTCTAATTTGGTTGGTTTATGAAGACTTAAGTTGTATATCTACACATTGAAAGGACAAAGATTCATACAAATTGTACAAATGCTGATATGTTTGGGCAGGTATAAATGTATTACTAGGAGTATATAGTAATAAAATAAGATAAGAGATTTAAAGGGAGCAAATATGGTTTCGAGACTTAAACTTCAACCTGGACTGAAGCTTGCTGAAATGTTATAGTCTCTATGGAGATGCAAAGTTAAATGACTAGTGTGCAAAAAAAATAAAAAATAAAATACTTCTCTTAAAACGATGACTAGGTATCATTCGGCACTGAAAAAGCACTACATTTGGTTGTTAGTTAGAAATACATGATCCCTTAAAGGGTCATTGATGCATTGTTATGACTGTATGTGTGAGAGGTAAGATTACATTTCATAGAGTGGAACTGCATTTATTGCAAGCTGCCTGCTTCTCTCACCCCCCACCCCCTCGCTTCAGTAATAGATTAGTTAAACACACTACCAGACTGCAATGTATAAGGATACAGGACAAGAGAGAATCTCCTACACCTGTCAACAATGTGTTAAAAAATTATGATTTTCTTTAAAATAGTTTTTATGTCTATAGATTACACAGATGCTAATGTTGTTAGTGTATATTTCACAAACATTCAGTGCAAAGTAACCATATACCAATAGAAGGAGTTGGTTTTTGTAATAGATGATTGTTTCATTTTATTATGATTGAATAAAACGGAGTATTAACAGCCACACATCATTATGTATATCACTGTGGGAAAACAATTTATTTCAGAAGTCCAACTTGCCCGATTGCAGGAGCTTGGTTTTGCTTTAGACGACTGCCGCAGAGCTCTATTGTCTTCTCAAGGTAATTCCTAAAAATGTCTTTATGAACATGTTACATCAAATGCATCATTGAATAAGAAGATTTTGATGGGGCAGGAAAAGTGAATACATATTGATTGACATACAGAATAGTCCGGTATCAATCCAAGGAATCACTCACTGAAGTATTAAAATTGATTTCTGAATATAGTTTGATTTCAAATTGTAAGTTAAACTCTGAAAAATCAGAAATTCTTACTATCAATATCACAGATGAAGATAAAAGAGAAATAAAATCCACATTTTCATTTAGATGGGATTATAATCCATTCAAGCATCTGGGCATCATTTTTAATGAAGATTTATACACAATTAATTCAATTAATTGTAAAAATATATTCCAGAAATGTGATGAAGTTATTCAAAGTTATTAAAATGGCCATTTTGCCCAAAATCATTTATATGCTATTCAATTTCCAACCCATTGGATCACAAATTTTCAAATTTTGATTGATACGTTTATCCACTCTAAAAAGCATAAAAGGCTGAAGAGACTAATTATGGCCAGAAACTTTCGTAATGAAGGAATATCTTATCCTATTGTAAAACTATATCAAGAAGCTAATACATTAGCCCATGTCTTGAAATGGTTGGAACCCCAGAATAGGTACACATGGTACCAAATTAAAAAACTTTGGTTCCGGAAGCAGATTTTGGGGCTTTGATTTTCTTAGAGAACTACTCAACTAAATCTATAGCTAAGGGAGGACATATTGTTAAAAATAATCTAAAAAAAAAATGGAAGCTAATTAACAAGAAATATCAATTGTTCTCATTCCCAAGTATATTTACGCCAATCAAATCTATATTTAAATTTGATGGATTATCTTGGTAGGAAGATTGGTCTAATAAAGGGCTACTTATATTGAATGACTTCTTCATTAATGGTAAATTATTATTATCCTTTATTTCTAACGCGCCAACATATTCCGCAGCGCATCCTTCAAACAATTGAGTGAGAGATATCATATCCCCCCACATGGATGGTTAATATATGAACAGATGTTGGAAAATGTGTGGCCTAAAAATAGTCCCAAGCCCTATATGTTGGAGTGCATTTGACAATTTGCTCGAAAAATTTAGTTCTTTGGTTTGACCTGTGATTTAAGTATATTTTTTTAAGAGAAAATTATATGGAGCTGTAAATTATTAACTTTTATCTTTTATATTTATATTTTCATGACATTTATCTTTTTTTTACTTTTGTGCATGGTATACGACTTTACCTACTCATTCATATTTTTACTGTACAACAATATATTTATTTATCTGCACTATTGGATCTTGCACTTTTCTCCGACTGCATCCCCCTCTTGTTTCTTTAGTGTAGATGTGGGCAAACTACAACACTTTTTTTGCGTCCTATTTGAATTATCCTTTTGTATTTGGGAAGTGGAAAGGGTACCATTGTTATATCTAAATTAAAATCACAATAAAAACCACTGTAGAGAAATATACTCTATTGCATTAAAATAGGCAAAACATGATGATTCTGCAATTGCCTAGATGATTCTATAATATTTCTTAGGATTTTATTTCACAAATTCTTATTTTGGTGATTTTCTTTCCAACTTATCAGTGACCACTAGGGGGAGCTGTAGTCAAGTTTTGCTGAGCATTGACTTATTGATACATCATTAAGATTTTTAATAATTGATGACAGGCTTGATTGACTGAATCATTCCAGACAGTCCTGTTGAGCTTATTCGGTGTCTGGTATGGGGTGGGGTGGGACAATAAAAATATATTATTATTTTTCAAGTGTATATATCTAGAATACCATACTTTGAGATCAAAGCCATTAAATCTGCAATATTTTTGTTGGCATTTACACAATGCCTTTCTTAACTTACCAAAATAAAGTAATCAGTGCTAATATAGTTATTGAAATAAATAAATATCCAACATACACTTCAATGTTATATAGCTGGAAAGTGTTAATTACGAAGGCATGACATTCACCTAACACAAAAAAGTACCTATGAGTGATACTTAATAGCTAGTCCGTGAGATCTTATCTGCTGATCCTCCGTACAAATAGGGATGAGGAAAGAGTAACCGGTTAGACAAACCACTACCATTAGCGTTATTGAGAAATTATTTCTGAATGTATCTGCAGTTAAAACTTACGCAGTGCAAAGGTAAATGAACATTTAGTGTGCTATGGGTCGTTTCACCCTGTTACAAATGTTTTGGATCTCAAAGGCCATCGCCATTGGATGGGAACTACCTGGTCCCCAAACCAAAAAGGCTGAGAGCGCTTGTCTATCCAATAGCTGCTCATGGCTTGGATTTTGTTTTTATTTTGAGAGAACTTTCCCTGGCTGCTTGTGATTTTAACATTTTGGTTAACTAGAATACTTAACTATTTATTTATTTATTTTTTCTTTTCTTAAAGGTCAGCTCAACAAAGCTGCATCTTGGCTATTTAAGAATGCAGAACCTTTGAAGCCTTCCTATAATAATACAAATAAAAATGGCACAATGGCTGTGCGATGGATCTCTGGAGTGGAGCTGAAAGCAGGAAGTATTTGCATCTGTTTCATTGATGACTGCATGAATTGTGATGTCCCATTGGCAGAAATAACTTTTTCACGTGGGTATTTTCACTATTCAGTTAATCATCGAAAAGTATAATTGCTAATGTATATGGTGGTTAATCCATTATTTATTGTACTCCTAGCGCTATGGAATCTTCTAGCGCCCTAACAAATAAAATATTAATCATGGTCATTTTGAGATATTATGAAAAAATAAAATCAGTTAGATAAAATTAATTAGGCATTTGAAATATTACTGTGTAATGTATTGGCTCATAGGCTAGTCATTTTCACAGATGTGAAATGTGAAGTATTCAAGTTTATGTATCTTGGGTCACAGCGTCCAATTCTAAAAAATAGAATCTATTATATTCAGAAGGAATTTTAATTAACAGCATTAATATGGAATAAAGTGAAACTTTTTAGTCTTTCTGTTTAAACATTATTCCAAGTGTTGGCATCTTTGATTTACTGATGGCCGCATTAAATTGCCCATGTAATTGTCCAGCTTTCAAACGCTGAAACTCGCCCCATTGTGTGACGCCCATATCCTATAGCACACTGTGCAGCAAGGCAACAACTGAAGGGAATTGTGCTCTATACTAGAGCTACTGTTTGAAAAAGGTAGGAGGAACTCCAGCCTAAAGATGATAGGAATAAGCAACTGTTTCAGTGTATGGAAGCTGGACCATAACAGTCTCACTTTAAAAGTGCTTTGTAGTTCCATTGAGATAAATAATTTTATACATTATAACATATGTGTTGTTTTTTGTTCTGTTTTGTTTTTTTAATTAAAGCAAATTTAGAATGAAATGTTAGGGCTAAAGCTTTTTGCAAAGTTCGTTTTACATTAAGAAGGATGGTAATAAAACACAAGCTTGCTGATATACATATCCATACTGCTTTCTAATGCTTAAAACATGATCTTTTAAATACTTCAATATAAATGTTGTAACTACAGCATCTCTCCTGATTTGACATTGTTTTTCACCAGCATCATCCCTCCTGTAGAATTCATTTTACTTTACTTCCTTTACTCTTAGAACACATTTTAAGTGTTGCCTTTTCTAATGAAGATTCCTATCTGATATGTTGCAAACATTAGTATCCTATAATTTTGTTTAAAAATTATTATTATTTTTTTAAAGGTTTGGGCTTTTTTCAGCAACTGATATCCAATCCTGATGGTCGTGCTGAATTCATTCTATCTGGAGATTATTATAATCGGGAGCTATCAGGTGAAGGTTCCACTCCCCCTTTTAACTGACACTGACGTATGTGTGTATGCTAGTGATGACAATTAAATTAGAGACAAGATATTAACAATTTTATATTCTTCCACTTACGGGACTTAAATTGGTCTGGTAATCAGTCATTCACATTAATTGCCACTGTACCCATTGTATATGATTTTACAACTGGTTTAAATGGCAATTGGAATGATTTAGTAGGAACTAGATGTTTAATTAAACTTTTATTATTAATAAACTTAATCTCCAATGTTTATTAATTTTAAAAAAAAGGCATTTTTCAATGTTAATCTTGTTTTCAAAGATTAGAACCAGCAGCTGCTGCTCTTCACCCACTATAAGGATAATGGGAGAGGCAGCTTTATCAAGCAATCAGTGCTAAATTTTTAGCAGAATGTATAACGGTCTCAATTAGCTTGAAACTTTGCTGTGTTAAAGTAATTTCCCTTGGCAACAAGCTATTGCTTTTGAGGCAGCCAATGAAAATCTGTTTGTCCTCTTATGTATGTAATTACATTGTTCATAAAACCCTTCGCTTAACCCCCTTTCCCCCTTGAGGATCTCATCAGGGTGGAGATTATCAGCTGAACTGGAATTTTAAACTCTAACCTTTGAAAGTAAACCAACAAGCTCCTCTTGTTAAGGCTTTTTAGTGACCTTTAAAATATTGTTTGTGGGCAGCTCCTCGATTCCAGCTCTGACAATTGTGAAAAGAGCTGCCGCCCACTCCATTAATATCTTTAGCTAATCAGTCTCTGTGAAAACGCATACACAAATTTAAAGCTGGAAAAAGGATGTTGTAGTCTCTTCTATCATTACAAATTAGAAAAACAGTTCTAAAAACAGACTTTTTTTCTTAAAATATATTTCAATTACTTAAACAGTGTATATACTTTTTTATATTGTCGCAAATTGCTTTTAGTTTTAATTAATAAGAGCATATTATCGATATTCAAATAACATAGGTAAGTGCAAGGAGGAAATGTGTACTTGTTAAAACAAAAACACAGAAACCAGCTTTTGTACTGTGCAATAATAGAAACATCTTCAAAATGTAAGTTTATATCAACGTAATAGTAAAGGGTTTAAGTACAAAGAAAAGTAATAGAGTGCTCCTCATGGTGATCTATGTTAAAGGAATTAGTAGCAGTTGGAAACAGACCTGCGCAGCTGAGGTAGAGATGGAGATACAGAATATGCTGGCGTGTTACAAATAAACAAATTATCACTAATATAGTTGTCATACTGCAAGATTGTGTGCAACGTTTGCAAATTGCGAGTTGTGCATGTGCGCTGCGCATTGCGAGAGTCGCAATGGGCGCCAAAGGGGCAGAGGGGGAAGGAAGGAGGAGGGAGGGAGAGGGGGAAGGAAGGAGGGGGAGGAGGGGAAGGAAGGAGAGGGAGGGGGGGAGGAAGTAGAGGGGGAGGAGGGGAGAGAGGGAGGGGGGAGTTAGAAAAGGAGAGGGCGCACAAACAGACCGAAGACACAATTTTTAAGACCATATTATACCGTCATTTTTGATGGGCAAGTGACTAGTATATACTAGCGAATTGCCCGTCAAAAAATGACGGCAATGAAATTGTAAGTGAGCTAATGCTGTTTGGTGTATAATAATAAAATAACTAATAGATTAATAAAGTAATATACTTTAACTATTTTGAAGTAATATATGCAGGAAGCATTCTGTTGAAGAGCTGGCAATCTGTTTTGATGTTGCTGGAGCATTAGTGGTGTGGAGCTGCTGTGTAAGCGTGATGAATGTGTGGAGTGTAATAGTGTGCGTGCGCGAGGCAAATCCGTTAGTGTAGCTGTGTACTTCCACATTGTATAAGTTATTGTTCTAAAATGGCGGCTAATGTGTGGTATGCGTCTGTGGTGGAATATCTGTAGCTGTTTTGTGGTGTTTTGCGTGTTTCTGGTGGTGTTCTCATTTTTTCATGTCCGCGGGTTGCGGACGATTTTTGCGAGGTCGTAACGTGTCTTGTACTTTTTTGCGAGGGCCGCAGGCTAGCTGTGCGAGCTCGCAAGCGTTGCAACGGCTCGCATGCTCACAACTATATATGTGATTATTATCGCAGTTCTGGCGGCAAGTGCAGATCCTCACGAAGCAAGGGGCCGCATTTGCAGAGGTGGAGGCTCGACGCCGCCTTACTCCCGGTACAAAAAAATCCCAGAAAAGCGGGATTTAGAAAAAAAAAATATGAGGTCACCAAAATACGAACTGAACGGCCGAAACGCGTACATCAAAAAACAATGAAAATTAACAAACAAAAATTACAAAAACATCATACACAGTACGGGGGGACAGCCAGGAAGTCTGGGGTGAGGTTGCATGCAAATTAAAGTCGATTTTACCACTTGAAAATTTGCTAAGCAAGAGAAAAAATGGCGGCTGAAAACAATAAAAAGGGCCGAAATGCGTACATACAATAGAAATATTTTTTTTAAAAAAACACACTGAACATGGACAGACAGCCATGACATCTGCCAGTGCGGCTGCACGCTAATTAAAGTCGAATTTAACGAGTTTAGCAAATTGAAAATTGCCTAAGCAAGAAAAAAAATGACGGCCGAAAAAACTGAAAACGATGCTACACGCCCCCGAAATGCGCAAAACACCGCCAGGCACGTTCGACTTTTGCCAGGGATGTACGAGATACAAAAATACACACCTAGTAAGCACGTAAAATGCTCGCGACCCGCGTAGCACATAGACCAACAACGCCATTTTACACCACTAACGCATTACGAATCTAAAATGGCGCTTTACACAACTAAACCAACGCTTTGCCCTCACGCACACAGCATATTTCTAATGCACACTTGGGACATTGATGACACTTTCTCCTCATGGCAGCAACATTCCAACGGTACATTGTATGCTGCAGGAAAATAAAAATAGATACTTAGCTCTTCAGGCTATGGATTGCTGCATATATCAATTACAAATAGGTAAAGTATATTAATTTACTAAGTAAATAAGTAATTAATAGAAAAAAATAGACATATATATCTGTCTTTGTCAGGAGAGCCGAAGGCGCTCATAGGACCAAAACCACACAAGAGTAGTGGCTCGCTATGAGCGCTGAAGGTCTTTGGGAGCAGAGAAAGGTACACATTGAAACTTCTGCAGAAAATGGCAAAATACAAAGGCTAGCAGTTTATTTGCAGCCAGCAGGTTGAACTGACAAAGTAAATATAACATTACTTAAAGAATAATATTTTTAAGCCTTTATGTCACCTAGGGTTAGTCTTTCTACAGTATGTAGGAGTTCTGATACCGAATACTGGCATTACTGTTGGAAGAGAAGTTCAGATTCTTTAGTTTTCTATGCATAGAACTGATTTACTGGAACCTTGTCTTAAAGTTTGGTTTTCTTTTAGGTTGGGAGCCATTTATTGAACCATGGCCGTGTTCATTATCCTGGCATCAGCAGGAAGCCAGCCGTCTCCATCCCGCCCGGCTAAAAGTGGATATGAAGGCTAAACAACGCCTAGATATAAACATAACTTCTATGTTAATGGGTAAATGGAAGTATATTTTATTCAATCACTTTTATTTGTAGAACAATGCAGTCCAATTTTATTATTTCAGACTATTCATTCAAATTATTACTAAAATTCAACTTTATAATAAAAAAATAAGAAACCTTTGCAGTATAATATATTCTTTACATTTGGTAAAGGGAAAATATTTTTTTAAATGCAAAAAAATACAGACTTTATTTACTGAAGCTTTTTCTTTATTGCTGAAATCTATTGCTTTATTTACCTTCCTTAATTTACATCTAAGAAAGGTTATGTCCAAGAATCCCATTGCAATGTACATGTCATTGTTGCCAGCCTTTTGAGTATAGTTGAAACAAGATCTTATCTGCATGTAAGCTCCTTCCCAGGTGACTAATGACTGTAAAACAGTGATTCCCAAACTTTTTACCAAGGACTACTTAAAAACTGCTGAGAGTTGCATGGACTATATGACAGTTTCTGGGGACTTTGCTGACCTCTTAAAGATGTTTCTTTCAGCTGTTTTATGGATTGTGCTGTGCTACAATACAGTACAGAATGTACTTAACCAACAAATTGTTATATGTAGGCATATTTATTATTTTGAATATTTCATTTCCGCAGACTATGTAAAAGAATATTTTAGATTATACGTTTGGATTTTGGTTTCAGAAAAACAAAAAAAAGTTCTTCAGAAGCACAATATTTTAATTTTGATGTACATTCACTATAGTGTGCATGAATTACACCTATAAGGTGGTACTTGTATAGGTATATGATACAGGCACTGTATTTATTAATTTAATTGGCAGACTGAAGAAAGTCAGCACATACAATGGAAACTTTGTGACAAACAAGACCGAATTCAGCAAAGGTATTTTTAAGGTTGGAAAAGCAAGTGTAGAAACTAAATGTTTTTATGTACTGTTTGTAGAGCAATATGTGAGCACCAAAGAGTCCTGGATGGCTGATTACTGTAAGCAAGAAAAAGAAGCGGATACAAGCACTGCCGAGGAATGGATGGGCTCTTCTGTGGATCCTCCTTGTATTGGTCCAAGTGAGTATTTTAGGATAGTGTTTAATAAGATGGCATCTAATTGTGGTATTGCACGTAAAGTCTCTGTTTTTCACTTTTCTAACAAACTTCCTCAGTGAGCTTGTGATAGAGATCCATATATGTATTAACAAACAGAATATAAGTAACAAACAGAATCCATATATAATATATCCATATATAATATTATCCCAGTTATTCAGATTTTTATCATAATTTTTTTTTTTCTTTTTACCATTTCAAATCTTACATTTTGGAAAACATAAAGAATGTCC
Organism: Discoglossus pictus; assembly: GCA_027410445.1. NCBI lineage: Eukaryota > Metazoa > Chordata > Amphibia > Anura > Alytidae > Discoglossus > Discoglossus pictus. The sequence continues at coordinate 167,889,312 of CM050169.1, forward strand.
AGATTATCTTCTTATATATAAAGAAAATAAAAAAATATTGGTAAGCATATAGACCTTTGGTGACATTGATAGAAAGCCTTATTAAGACCAATTAATTGTGTTTAGCACATATATATATATACATATATATATATATATATATATATATATATATATATATATATATATATATATATATATTTGCTATTATTAACCTTTATAAAGTGACAGCTAAATACGTAGCTCTATATACAAGGAGAACATATGCTGAATACAGTATGTATAAATACAAGAGGGGGGGACATAACAGCACACATTGTAAGCTGGATTATGAATGTATCTGATAGAGGAGAATTATTAGTGTATGAAGGAAATTGTTTGCATGAAAACAAAATAAACATTTAAACAGTTAACCTAATGTTTGCTGAATTTCTTGCATTTGCAAACTGTTATCTAGCAATGTTGACACCCCCTGAAAATCCCAGTGAAAATTAGCATACATAATACATTGTATCTTTTTGGTTTGTGAATTGAGCTGCAGCCTTCCTTCAGATTTCTGTAATTCCCAGAACAAGGCCTGTGTCCCTTAATTCGCTGATTGTTTTATCTACATCCCGGGTAAAACTTCCCCACCCCATGTGATTTACCCCATTATCTCCCCCAGCCCCAGTGAGTTGCCCCTGTGGTCTCCCCCAGCCCCAGTGAGTTGCCCCTGTGGTCTCCCCCAGCCCCAGTGAGTTGCCCCTGTGGTCTCCCCCAGCCCCAGTGAGTTGCCCCTGTGGTCTCCCCCAGCCCCAGTGAGTTGCCCCTGTGGTCTCCCCCAGCCCCAGTGAGTTGCCCCTGTGGTCTCCCCCAGCCCCAGTGAGTTGCCCCTGTGGTCTCCCCCAGCCCCAGTGAGTTGCCCCTGTGGTCTCCCCCAGCCCCAGTGAGTTGCCCCTGTGGTCTCCCCCCAGCCCCAGTGAGTTGCCCCTGTGGTCTCCCCCAGCCCCAGTGAGTTGCCCCTGTGGTCTCCCCCAGCCCCAGTGAGTTGCCCCTGTGGTCTCCCCCAGCCCCAGTGAGTTGCCCCTGTGGTCTCTCCCGACCCCAGTGAGTTGCCCCTGTGGTCTCTCCCGACCCCAGTGAGTTGCCCCTGTGGTCTCTCCCGGCCCCAGTGAGTTGCCCCTGTGGTCTCTCCCGGCCCCAGTGAGTTGCCCCTGTGGTCTCTCCCGGCCCCAGTGAGTTGCCCCTGTGGTCTCTCCCGGCCCCAGTGAGTTGCCCCTGTGGTCTCTCCCGGCCCCAGTGAGTTGCCCCTGTGGTCTCTCCCGGCCCCAGTGAGTTGCCCCCTGTGGTCTCTCCCGGCCCCAGTGAGTTGCCCCTGTGGTCTCTCCCGGCCCCAGTGAGTTGCCCCTGTGGTCTCTCCCGGCCCCAGTGAGTTGCCCCTGTGGTCTCTCCCAGCCCCAGTGAGTTGTTCCATTACCTCCCCCAGCCCCAGTGAATTGTCCCATTACCTCCCCCAGCCCCAGTGAATTGTCCCATTACCTCTCTCAGCCCCAGTGAATTGACCTGAGATCTCTCCCAGCCCCAGTGAATTGCTCCTGAGATCTCTCCCAGCCCCAGTGAATTGCTCCTGAGATCTCTCCCAGCCCCAGTGAATTGCACCTGAGATCTCTCCCAGCCCCAGTGAATTGCACCTGAGATCTCTCCCAGCCCCAGTGAATTGCACCTGAGATCTCTCCCAGCCCCAGTGAATTGCACCTGAGATCTCTCCCAGCCCCAGTGAATTGCACCTGAGATCTCTCCCAGCCCCAGTGAATTGCATGCAGTCGCTCACACAGAGACACTTGAACAGAAAACTTTGCAGGTCATTGCAGGACCATAAATCAAGCATAAATGCTCATTTACCTAAAAAACAAATAAAAGTAGGAAGAATAAACTGTAATGTTTGGTTTCAGTACAATTATAATTTGTCAGAATTTATCAAGGAGATGGTGTATGTCTAAAGAACATTTTTTACTTGAAATGCTTTAAGGACCCGGTATAGCAGCATTGGTGATTGGCTGCAAAACTGAGCATGCTCTCATGAACAGGGTACATTTTTACCCTCTCAGGAGCCTAGCTCAAACCTGGAAGCTAAAAAAACATAGTGCATGCAAATAAATGTAATCATACACTACTAATTCCCCTCTATCAGATGAATTCATAACCCATCTCACTTGCAGATACCTTTAAATGCTTTAAATACTTCATTTCTGAGATAAAGTTAATATCTGCCTGCTTCCAATAGGCAATTCAAACTCTTCTGCCATCACTCTTTATATGAGCAAGCAACTTGAAACAGGATATGGGGGAACAAAACAACAACATATATAGAAATACAACAATATTTTAATCATGTGTTACAGCTTGTGCTACATCCCAGGATAACTAGAAACGAGAATGTTTTATACAATATTGTAATACAATTATGCATGTTTTCCTAAGTGAAGAAAGAATATTAAAAGGGTTACTGTGGTGTTCATACAGATGTTTTTTATTCGTTTGAATAGCAATATTTATTACTCTAATGTTCATTTGCATACAAATGTACCCAAAAAATTTTTTTGCTATAATAATAATAAAAATAAATAAAAATATATATTTTTTAAATATCAGCATTTGAAAAAAATTGATTTGGCGCTTTTTTAAATGACGTTTGAATTCACATTCAAGCATAGCTGTTTCTCTCCACCACATTAGGTATCGAGAAGATATTAAAGGATATAGCTAGAATGATATCCTAAACTTACCGTAGATTTGCATACAATAGCCAATGCAGGGAAGAATGTTATTAGATAAAGACTTCTGTCGGGACAGTCTCCCTGGGCAGATAGTCTCCCCTCCACCATGGACATAGCATGGAAGCGCAGCGTGTCTTTTGAAGCCTAAAAACTAAATTGAAGGGGCCACTAGACAATGTGAAAAAATATGTTTGAAAACCTTAATGCTGACAGAGCATAAATAATCATAAAGCTAGGTTTTATTAGAAAAAAAATAATGCTAGTTGTAGAGGTAGATAATGTATGTATGGTGTTGCAGAGAGACATTCTCTCCCACTCGAGGACAAACTAGGGCCACATGTGAAGCCTCTAAGAGCTGTATGTGACATACCTTTACAGTTGATTACGTTTTTTGTGTAAAAGTCTTAGATATGAGCTTGAAAGATCTGTATTTTAAACATAAATTATTTTTGTTTAATTTTATCTTGCATGATTAATTATCTTTCATAATGGGAGGTGATGCATGCCCAGTGATAAACCCTTATCTAATACTTCCACTCAATTGTTTTAATACCAACCAGTTGTAATTATATTTATTTACATTTCTGTAATGACTGGCTAGTTTTGCTGTGTTATTTTAATGTGGGAAATCCTAGGGTTTGTGTTCTGTCGAGATGTCTGAGTATCTCTGTTTGTCATGCTTCTCCTTGATAATCTAATTGTTGTCTGCTTTCTTGGTTCTCCTTTCCTCTTGCTAACATTGTCTTTCCTGTCTGCCAGGCCTTCCTCTAGTCTACCTTAGAACTAGGAGCACAGCCAGTCTGACTAACCTAGAGCATCATGTCTATGCTAGAGGTACAGTAGTAAAGATAAATAGTGCATGCCTAGCCTTGTGTAAATAAAGCTCTTGTTTTTATAGAGTTTCTTTCCAAATCAGTTGTATATAGATTTTCTTTTCTTTTGCATCAACACACACATTTTCTATCTTCATTGGATGCCTAATGCATGGCAATGTCATGCTTGTTTTTTTCCTCCTCCTCTTGCAGCAGAGATGAAGACTCCAAAGCGCAGACAGCCATTTGTACCGTTTGCACTTCGGAACCACACAGGTTGCACACTGTGGTTTGCTACATTAACTACAACCCCTACACGGTAAAATGTGACATTTTATTTTTTATTTTTACGAAACCTAGACAGAAAGAGGTTTAATTTATTTGTAATCATTTAAGATGCCTCTGTAATGCTCCAGCTCTTAAAGTATCCTATAGTATACAGTAACATAAATATCTTGGCAAAATACTTAGTTTTTTTTTTTATGCATCGCCTTACATAAAAAAAAAGCATTTTCAAATTTTTAATACTCCAGGATAAGTGTTTTAGCCTGTATTATTATTTTACCATAGTGCTAAAGTTAGTAGAGGATTCATTTGCATAGGCTAAATGGACATGATTCCAACAGTGTTTCATTCATATTCCTACTGTCTGCTAAATGCTACAGGGTGTGAGAGGGGTAGATGTATTTTCACTAATTTGTGATTTATTACCACCATTGTACTGCAGTATAAACAAACCCTATTAGTGTTTGAAGATTACCTTTTAAGACATTCTGCCAAGTTTTGTAAAGTAAAACCTTTATAATTCAGCACTTTAATATCTAAAATGTTGTTAAAGAGCCACTAAAGTCATTAGAACTGCTCTTGATCACCATGTAAAACAATCAAGTAGAAAATGTGCCAAAAAATAGTTTAATTTGACGTTTTTCACTATGTTGTAATTATTTTGTAACTGGAACCAACCATTCTGGATAATGCTTCTTCTTTACAATATTACTGGTCATATAGAGGTGGAAGACACACTATATCTGTTTTTGTGTTATTTTTATTAACTTCAAATCATTCATTTGAAATGCAAAAAAAAACAATTTTAATGAATAATATATATTATCTCAAATAAATGAATGAGAACTTGAGACTTAATGAATTCCATGGCTATACTATTTACTGTCTCTTTTCCAAGCACAAAGCTTTACTAAAAGCATGTTCATTCACGGTACCTATTAATTATTTCCGCTATTTCACTCTCCCTTCTCAATTGGTAACACATTTATTTGATCGCCATTTAGCTTATACATCCAGTGATTTACTAGTTGCAGTAACCACAGTGATTTATGAGCCTTGCTTTTTACTGCAGCGCGGCATTGTCTCATAGTGGGAGTCCTGAGGTAGTTCCAGAAGGAGACAAAAACTTCCTTGATGATACTCACAATGTGAGTCAATGGTGCGAAGTCCTCCCAGGAGAAGAGATGCCTTTTGAATTTGAAACCAGAGAAAAACTTAGACACAGGTAACCTCCAATCACAGAATGTGAAACAGCTCAATGGAAATCGTTATGGTTTTGGAAGCAATGGGATCCTGTTAATGTTTTTCAATGTACTTATTTGGATGTAAATACATTTTTTTGTTAATTTATTTTTAGCCTTCAGCTGTTTTTGTTTGTTTGAGCCACAAGTGTTTCAGGGGTACCTTTACGTAAAGCCTGTTTCTCTTGTGGGAGTGGGTCTTGTACTAATATGCTGACTTTGCAGGCATACTCATGATTTGAGGATACATCAACTCCAAGTGAGAGTCAACGGTTGGGAGCAAATTAGCCCGGTGTCTGTGGACAAAGTTGGAATTTTTTTCCGTTATGCAGCTCCAGACAAAAACACGTCTTCATCTTCCGTAAGCCATAATTCCTCCTACACTTTGAGTTCAAATGCATTTTTGTAAGAAAACATGGTGATATCCTTAAAGGTAGATTAAGACCTCTGGCATAGTTGAGCTTTATTTGGAAACTGCCCTGTCTTGGGTCTTGAACCTCAGTATCACTTTCTTCTAAAACTCAAGGTTAGTCAAAATTCCCAAAATATAAGCTTTCAATTATGTTGTATATTTGCTCCCCTTCTGCCTAAGCCTAAAGCTCATTTGGAATAAAGAAAATGTGGATTATATCAATATCTTTTTGGTTTCATAATTAAAGGCATATCTAAGTTTGCCTGTTTTTACCTTAATTCTCAACACCCGCAGAGTTGCTTACATAGGCACAGTGTACCTACAATAGAAACACTGCATTTTAATAATTTTACTAACCTTCAAGAAAGCAGCAGCAGCACAATGCAGAAATCTACACAGCAGTGTCTGACTCCTCTTTATTTCCTTTTCCTGGATGAAAACAGGACTACATATCATATGATTCTTTGGTGCATATACTGGCTTTACAGATTGATACAAATGTATTAGCTGCCTGTTATTGGCCAAAATGAATTATGAATTTATGCCAACTTTAGCAGGGGTTTCCAAGGTGTTAACTCTGACAATCTACTGCCTTCAAACTCAAGACATTTAGCAAAATTAGGGTGAGTTTGTAAATGTTTATTTTGGTATCTTTTCAAAAACTGCTGATTCTCCTCTACCAGATGCAATTATAATCCAGGAATCTTAAATGTGCCTTTTTAAATAAATTTTGTTTTGGTGTGTTAATCCTAATTTATTTTTTAGCTAAAATTTTCTTAGCTGAGCCATACTGTGATACTTTAATGAAACTTCAAATCATTGCTTTGCTGCTGCTTTCGTGTTTATCTATTTAGACATATGTTTTTCTATTAATAATACAAACTTTTGAATGTGACTATTACTCATCTTTTTAAAGTAACATTATAATGTACAGAAATATCACCAAAACAAAAAGAGGACAAAAGTAAACTGAAAAACTAAAGTATGCCTCTATTAACTGTATGTAATAAAAGCAAGATTTTCTTGTTATCTTCTTTTTTAGGTTGGCAGCCCAATCAGTAGAACTAATATAATACACCCACAGGTCTACGTAAGTTGTTTTTGTGTTGTTTTTGATAGGCAAACCGGTAACAACTTTCTGGAGAAAGCCAATATGTGTTTAGTCAAAGCAACATTTAAGCTTTTGAAAAAAAAAACAAATAAAAAAACTCTGAAATTCAGATACTTTCCCCCCCCCTCACTATACATAATATTTGAACCCCCTGCTGATTTTGAATATTTGTCCACTGACAAAGAAATGACCAGTCTATAATTGTAATGGTAGGTGTATTTTAACAGCGAGAGACAGAATAACAAAAACATGTAAAACAAAGTTATAAATTGATTTGCAGGTCAATGAGGGAAATAAGTATTTGACCCCTTTGACTTAGTACTTGGTGGCAAAACCCTTGTTGGCAATCACAGAGGTCAAATGTTTCTTGTCGTTGGCCACCAGGTTTGCACACATTTCAGGAGGGATTTGGTCCCACTCCTCTTTGCAGATCCTCTCCAAGTCCTTATAGTTTTGAGGCTGATGTTTGGCAACTTGAACCTTCAGCTCCCTCCACAGATTTTCTATGGGATTAAGGTTTGGAGACTGGCTAGGACACTCCAGGACCTTAATGTGCTTCTTCTTGAGCCACTCCTTTGCTGCCACAACCCATTTGTAATGCCCTGGCTGAGGGAAGGAGGTTCTCACCCAAGATTTCATGGTACATGCAGTTGTCCTGTCTTTTTAGCAGAAAAACACCCCCAAAGCATAATTTTTCCACCTCCATGATTGGCTGTTAGGATGGCGTTCTTGGAGTCATAGGCAGCATTCCTCCTCCTCCATACACTGCCAGTTGAGTTGACGCCAAACAGCTCGATTTTGGGATCATCTGACCACAACACTTTCACCCAGTTCTCCTCTGAATCATTCAGATATTCATTGGCAAACTTCAGACGGCCTGTACATGTACTTTCTTGAGAAGAGGAACTTTGGGGAGCTCCCAGTGTGTTACTGGCGTAGTGTGTTACCAATAGTTTTCTTGCTGACTATGGTCCCAGCTGCCTTGGGATCATTAACAAGATCCTCTTGTGTAGTTCTGGGCTGATTCCTCATCGTTCTCATGATCATTGAAACTCCACAAGGTGAGCTCTTGCATGGAGCACCAGACCGAGGGAGACTGACAGTTATTTTGTGTTTCTTTCATTTGTGAATAATCGCACCAACTGTTGTCACCTTCTCACAAAGCTGCTTGGCGATGGTCTTGTAGCCCATTCCAGCCATGTGTAGGTCTACAATCTTGTCCCTGACGTCCTTGGACAGCTCTTTGGTCTTGGCCATGGTGGAGAGTTTGGAATCTGACTGATTGCTTTTGTGGACAGGTGTCTTTTATATAGGTAACAAGCTAAGATTAGGAGCACTCCCTTTAAGAGAGTGCTCCTAATCTCAGCTCGTTACCTGTATAAAAGACACCTGGGAGCCAGAAATCTTGCGGTTTGAGAGGGGATCAAATACTTATTTCACTCATTGACCTGCAAATAAATTCATAACTTTTTTTTACATGCGTTTTTCTTGTTTGTTTGTTTATTTATTCTGTCTCTCACTGTTAAGATACACCTACCATTAAAATGATAGACTGATAATTTATTTGTCACTGGACAAACGTTCAAAATCAGCAGGAAATCAAATAGTTTTTTTCCCCATCGCTGTACTAGTATTTTTGTCCTTGACATAGCCAGTGATGACCAGCTTATATCATTTTTTGAGATTGATGTTTGTGACATAAATACACAGAAATATTGGTGGAATTAACAAAACAAAATTGACAATTACTTTCATTGTCCTTTATGTTTTTTTCTTTCAAAATATGCATATGCCTGGTTTTACCACAAATTACCACTTTCTTACTTTATTTGAGTTATTGAAGTTATCTTTGCTTTCCAACTTCACACATTAATAATCCATAAGAATTTGCATTAACCTAGAACATATCAACATTTTTGTGGATTATGAAAAAAAAAAAAAAAAAAAAAAAATATATATATATATATATATATATATATATATATATATATATATATATATATATATATTTTTTTTTTTTTTTTTTTTTTAATGATTGTTTCATGTTGCGGGAGTGTCATTATCTGTTTGCTGTGATGAACAATGTTAGTTTACGAAATCTGTGCAGTAAAGAAAGTGGTTTGTATCACTATGCAGAACCTCATGGTGACTCTTCCTAGATTTGCTGCTCTAATACTACAGTGTGCTGTAGTTTGCAATAAGATAAACCATAATTATATCATATTTTTCAAGATTCACTCAACACTGGGTAACTACCAGATGACTGGAAAAAAGCGGAGGTGATACCTATATTTAAGAAGGGGCAAGAGCAAATCTGGGAATTCTAGACCTGTAAGCCTCACTTCTGTAGGGGGAAAGCTTTTAGAAGGGTTAATAAGGGATAATATACAAGAGTATGTCTATTCAAACAGGATTATAAGTAGGAGCCAACATGGATTTGTGAGTGATAGGTTATGTCAAACAAATATAATTAGTTTGTATGAGGTGGTTAGTGGGAACCTGGATCAAGGCAACTCAGTGGATATAGTCTTTTTAGATTTTGCACAGCCTTTTGATACAGTGCCACATGGGAGACTATTGTGCAAACTAAGGGATACAGGAATTGCAGTAAATATATGCACATGGATTGAGAGCTGGCTAAAAGACAGGAAATAAATGGTTGTTTAAATGGAACATACTCGGATTGGACTAATGTGGTAAGTGGGGTTCCTCAGGGCAATTAAATGGCAGATGAAATTTAATAGGAATAAATGTAAGGTTATGCATCTGGAAAGGAAAAATAACCATGCAATCTATAAACTTAATGAAGCAAATCTAGGGGTATCTGATATTGAAAGGGATTTGGGAGTGCTTGTGGACAACCACCTAAGTAACAGTTTTCAATGCCAAGCATCTGCAAAGGCAAATACACCATTAGCATGTATTAAGAAGGGTATAGAAGCAAGGGAGGCAGATATAATTCTACCACTGTACAAATCCCTAGTACGCTCTCATTTTGAATATGGAGTACTGTTTTGGGCACCAATTCATACAAAGGACATTTTAGAACTGGATAAAGTACAGAGAAGGGCTACAAAACTAATAAGGGGAATGGAGGCGCTAAGTTATGAAGAAAGACTAACCAAATTAAACTTATTTTCTCTAGAAGAGAGGGGATATGATTACCATATATAAATACATCCAGGGTCAGTATAAAGATTTGTCAAGGTAGCTTTTTGTGCCAAGAGGTTTTCAACTGACAAGAGGACATCCCTTGAGGTTAGAACTAAAAAGACTCTACCTTAAAGAAAGAAAACGGTTCTTCACAGTAAGGGTGGTTAATCTGTGGAATTCTCTACCAAGGGAGGTGGTGACAGCGGATTCAATAGATAGCTTTAAAAAGGGATTGAATATATTTTTAATTAAAAAGGGAATTCAGGGTTATCCTGGTTAATTAGAGAGAGGCTATTGATCCAGGGAGGAATCCGATCCCCAGTATCTGGGGTCAGGAAGGAATTATTATTTTTTCCCTTTTGAGACAATTGGCAAAGTTTTACTGGGGGTTTTCTGTTTGCCTTCATCTGGATCAATTAACAACAAATCCTCATATTGCAGATCAGAGGAGATCTTAAAGGGTTAAACTTGATGGGCTAAAAGTATTTTTTCAACCTCAATTACTAAAAAATGTCCTTGGTGATTTTTTTTTTTTTTTTTTTTTTTTGTGGATTAGCTTCTATCCGTGTGCTCAAACCCCTGACTTATGAATAGATATTTATCTTTGGTATTGTCCTGTCTTTATTCTAATATGCCCTATCTAAAGTGACACTGAACTTAACTGAACTTAACAGTCTTTAGGCTAGTGTTGTCTCACGTTTTTTTTAGCCTGTCGCACAGCCAGTACCTGACTTCCTGCCAGCTGCCTACTTACTGCACAGCTCCACTAGAATAGCCTTGGGAAATGTGCAGAACTTTCTTCAGTTTCTTGAAAAAGTAGGATGGTCTTCACCTTAAAGAATAATGGGGAAAAAACAGCAGCTTTCAATGTACATTTACTCACAAAAAATACATTTTCTAATTCTATAAACTGGAAAAAAAAATCAGATCTTAACAACTTAAAAGGGCCTGTTAATTCAGCACAACTTGGAGCACACCACTGTAATGTTCTCCTAAAACATATTGAAATACTTTTTGAATTTTTGAAATAGTTTTTTTAAACATACAGAAAATCATAAAGGAAGTATCAGTTAGGGGCTTAATATATCCTGCTGCATTCCTGAATTTCAGGGGAAAACTATAAATCTTTGCCTTCATGGAGCCTTCACCGCCTGGTGTCGACAGATGTTGTTAATCATGGAGCAGTCAGGAGTGTGTTTGTAAACAGATCTAAGACTGTTGATTTTTAGCTGTTATTAGTGTAATTAAAAAAACAATAGATCATTTTATCATTGTGCATGTTCACATGATGGAGAGCACTTATGAGGTAAATTGCCCTTTTAAGTAACATTTAAGGATTTTATGGCTCAGTTAAGTCCAATTTTTTCTTTGCTTTGTTTTATAGGTGTTCTTGAGTATTACAATATTTGTGTTTATCTCCAGCCTCTGTCTTTCCTAATGTAATGTTTGAGCTGAAGCCCAAGTCAAGGTGTTTTAGATTAGTAATAGGGTTGCAAACTAAATTGTATTTAATGAATCTGCATACCCTGATACATGACGCATCAATGTCTGCTTCTTGCAGTTTTCTGCCTTGCCTCCAGTGCGAGTAGTGTTTGCTGTCACCATGGAAGGTAGCGCACGTAAGGTGATTACAATCCGTTCATCACTGATAGTCACAAACAAGCTAGAAATACCAATGGAGCTTAGACTGGACAGCCCTTCAGCACCGGACAGTAAGTATTATAACTCGTTAATGTGTGATTAATAGTAACATTTTAGATGCTGTATTCTTGTGTTTTATGGAATATGTTTCTTCTGCCCTCTACAACAAATGCATAGAGGGATAGAAGTTAATTTTTGCAAGCTGATACATTGTGACAAAAAAAGTAAAAAAAAAATGCTTAAGTGTACTTCGTCACCACAACTGGAAGTTGATATTATTCTTGTATTGTTCAAACTTGATTTAATAATTGAAGAAAACAAAAACTGAATTCAATATTACACTTACTTTCATAGATCATCCAATCAGAATAGCGTATATATCTGCTGTGCTTGGAACTCTTTGCAGCTGCAAACTACACGTATATAGAAATGACAAAAGAACAACAGGCAGAATTGAAAAATATATAATTTATCTAAATTATTTTAAACTCCCTTTTTAGAATTTCTATAATTCAATCTACAAAAATATACCACCTACCCTGATTTTTTTTTTAGGTTGCTCAAGAACTCTAGAAGAATACAAATACTGTGAAATTCTTATTAGAATGTAAAGAATAAGGAGACCAGTTGCTACTGTTTCTCCCAAAGACATCCAAAACTGAAGTTACAAACATTAAAACATGTATTTGAGAGGAACAAGTTAAAAAAAATGTTTCCCATTTATTCCCATAAATTACATAATCAAATTTTGTGACATTAAATAGTTCCAACTGTTCATCAGTAATATATATATATATATATATATATATATATATATATATATATTCTTTTACATAGATTAAAATATAAATCAAATCCTGTTTAATGCCTTTATTCTGTGTTCGGCAGAGCCGGTTCTTCTCCCTGCAGTCATGCCTGGAGATTCCTTTGCTATACCTTTGCACCTGACATCTTGGAGGTTACAAGCTCGGCCAAGGGGAATGGGTGTCTTCTTTTGCAAAACACCAATTCACTGGACTAATGTTGTAAAGCCTGGAGAAATTTCTAGCACCAGACGGGAATGCCACTCCATGGATGCGGAACACAGCAGATATTTCAGGTACATATAAAACATGGCAACGCATTGATGTTGCATTCATGTATGCTTAATAATACAAAAGTTGGCAAGATTTCCATTTATGGTACTAATAATAGTTTTTTGAAGAGTTTTTGTTGGGTTTGGGAGAGTATGTTGGTCTCAGGTGTGTAAAAAACCATTAACTAATAATAGAAGTAATTTAGAAATGAGTGATGGACTTTCTCATAAGTTGCTAAATAAAGTAGAAATCAATTATGTGAATTTGACACTTCACTGAAAAAAGTGGACAAAAGATTCCAAAGGTCAAAAACAAACTATTGAGGACTCCTATTAGCAGAATGATGAGAAAAATAAATATTGCAACAATCAGCTTACCATTATTGGCTGCTTGCAATAAGTTGGTATTATTTCTCCTCATCAAAATAACACCAGTCTGTCCTGTGTAAAACACTGAAGCGTAAAGGGCCACTGAAGTTAAATAAAACGGCACTTGTTGGTGAAATATGTGACAAACTAACAATATTAGCAGCTGTGTAAGTAATGGATGTTTAAAAAAATATTTTAAGAGGAATCTTTATCCTTTGTGTTCTATAACTTCCCAAGAGCTGTATCCTGATGGTGTGTTTTTTGTTGTGGTTTCCTTCAGAGAAGGAATTGGAGGAAACCAGAAGTCCAGATGATTTGTTACATAACAATTACACCACACCCTTTCTTCCCCTGGCTGCTTGCATCAATAGATACATACATTGCTCTCCAGAAGTGTAAACAAATCTTTCACAGACACAACTTCCACCAAATGATCATGGATCTCTCCAGATTCTAGCAGAGGCATCATCAAAAGCTATCTTGATGACTTTCTACCTGCTTAACTACGCTCTTAGTTTTTAAAGATACATATATATATATATATATATATATATATATATATATATATATATATATATATATATATATGTTTCTATTATACAGTGGTTCTTTAAGCTGGGGAGGCTGAGTCACTCTGGAAAAGGGGGATGTTAGAGCTAAAATCGAATGCATTCATAATGTATATCTTGCTGGGTTTTGTTAAAATGTTTTGTTAAAATACCATAGCGCGGTCCTCTTCTTTAAACAAGGATGCAATGCTGAATAAGCTGCTTTCAATGTGAAATTGCCGTGGTGGACTTGTGAGCAGTAATGTAATGTGTCCGCCATTGACACCTGCTTATGGCTGTATGTTCCAGGTAAAGACATACATTTCCTGCTGCATGTTTTCTTCATGCCAACAAAAATATTATAATGTTTAAAGCATTTTCTTTTAAATGTATTATTTATGTATATGCTCTTTTAAGGTTTTTGTATTCACTTTGACTTCTCGTTTAGGTTCTGCGTGGCTTTGAAGAAAGAAAACTATCCAGATTATATGCCATCAAGTATATTTTCAGACAGTGCTAAACAAATATTCAGGCAGCCGGGCCATACTATATTCTTGCTGCCAACTGTGGTGGTCTGTAACCTTCTACCTTGTGAAATTAACTTTTATGTCAAAGGCACACCAATTAAAGGAACCCTAAAGCCTGGCAAAGGGACTGCTTTGCACACCGCCGATACATCTCAGAACTTTGAGCTTGGTAAGGCGTTTAATTTATTCTATAAGTTTAAAGAAAAATGAGTAATGTTTTTGAAATATGTGAAAGGAGATATTTTACTGAAACACAAGTTGTCCTTAACTGGAATAGTGCACTTGTAGCAATACAATGAAAAAGTCTATACCATATATTTAAATTTCTATTCAATATTTGTATGTCAGGTGATGCGAGCTGCTGAAGGACGCAATGTAAATGTCATAGTTTGAAGCTGCAGGTGCATTTTGATTGGTTTTTGAACTTTTCTAAGTCTCAGAGACAATTATTATAATGTTATCTGCACCTGCTTTACAAAGTACGTTTGATATATTCTGGTTGAATATGACCCTTTAATTTATTGGAGGATACACATCAAAGCCTTCTGCCTGCCGATCTGGGAAAATAAAACCACCCCAGAAATCTTCAAAGAGAACACTCCAATTGTTAATAGTGCAATTTTGTGTAGTAAATAGAATAAAACATACTTTGATCCATACCCCCTGTAATAAGCTATATTTCACATCCCACTCAAGGCTGTCTTAAACATAAGGAAAGCTATATCCTTTTACTACTTAACACTGTTGGGAGTTTCTACCTTCAAAGATTTCTCACCAGTGGGAAACTATTTGAAGATGTAACATCTTCTGCTGAAAGAAAAATAAAGACATCTGTCAAGTGATCTAGCTTTGAAGTTGTTATAGCCATTAATGTCCTCCCAACATGTCCATAACTTTTACATACATATATATTTACATTTTCTTTATGTATTCTTCCTCATACAGAAACCTGTGTTTAGACTCTTATTATATACTGCTATTTATTATTATTCAAAACTTGAATTCACTTTAATCCAACATAGTCTCAATGGGGCTTTCAAGATTGATTACATACTGCATTGTTTCATTTATGCGACAAGCTCAAATAAAGAGACACATTAATGACATGATAAAGCAAAAGTTTTTAACACAGACATATGTTTCCTTCCACAAAACTGGAACTTCTGGTCACCATGAAAAAGTAGCCCCCTTTTCCGCACGGAAAAATCAGTTTGTAACAATTTCCACAACAATATGAATTACTATCAGATGATTACTTATACAATTAACCCAAAGGTGAGAGTGAAGTTCTGAAGTCTAAAATAAATAGTTTACCTAGTCCAGTATCACCCAGTCTAAGCTTTCTTGGGAACATAATGATGGAACTCCAGGACAATGACTGCCCTGTACTCCAGAAAAAGATGTTATAGGATCTAAAAAAGCCAAAAGTGTCAGGGAACCACAAGGAACTCCTAGTCTCTCTCCATGATTCTTTCAAGGTCGCCCCAAAGCTTTTCTCTGGTTCCATTGAACAAAGTGTCGGAATTAAAGTTTTAGTAATTTCTTAGAATGAACTTGACTGAAAGGTAGAATATGCTATTAATGTTCGAGTCCCTGAATTGGAACATGAATTATAAGATTTCAATTGTTAAGAACCATTTATACCATTTAGTTTTTTTATTTTGTTAAATGTGATTTTGATAGAATTGTCACTGGATTCACTTTTTTTGTTTGTAGGAATTTGTCTTGAAAATTTTCAGCACTGTAAAGAACTTCTAATACCGCCAGGTACACAAAACTATATGGTGAGAATGCGACTATATGATGCCAACAAGAGGCAGCTCAATCTAACCATACGCATTGTGTGCCGAGCAGAAGGGTCCTTAAAAATATTAATTTCTGCACCATATTGGCTGATTAATAAAACAGGTTGGTGGCTCCTTAATGTTGTAGATGTGGTAAATGTTCACTCTGTTGCATCTTTCTTTTTTTTTCTTTCTTATAGTTTTACTAAGTGACTACAGCCGGAATAAGCTGTCTGTATTGTCTATATATTTGATAAATTAGGAGGTTTGGCACATTTTCATTTGGTATTAAGTCTGCAATGATGTGCAGTATCAATGGGGAAAAGAGACGTTTCTTGTATTTCTTTTTGATTGACAATTTACTAGTGATGAGCTCAGTTCTTTTGCAGTCAATAGGATAGATCAGTCCCAAGTCTTCACATATGTTTTCAGTTTCCCCGATCTGTTTTTTTTTTTAATTTTATGCACATTGTTTGCATGCATTTGAGCGGGAGATTGTCTGTTTGTTTGTTTTCCAAGGTTTATGTTCTGGATTTAGTCTGTTTGTACTAGCAGTGTCGATACTGTTTTACTTCCTGGGTATCACAATATCTTACTGCTGATATGTGTATTTGTTTCATATTTGTTTTCTAAAATGTAAAGATTATGTGTCTAGTATATGAAACAAAAAAATATCTTAACGCTGATAATATGCTATGTGTTTCCCTTTACTGGGCCTGCAATGATCCAGAATAGAACTGTTTTAATTTAGAAAAAATATTCATGTGACCTATGTCCTATTGGGGCATACCCATTACATCCAGAATACTACTTGATGACGTGAAGGGGACTTCAAATTTGTGTCTCCTATATTAGATAGTTATAGAAAGACCTTGTAATTTCTCTGTTCCCAAAATACAGGTTATCAGAAGAACTGTAAACAAGTGAGTTCTTAGCAACATGCTGATCTGTAGTAGTAGAATTATTTTCTGGCATAATTTACAATGCTTCTGTTGGTCTTAATTGAATACATACCTGTTGTGCTTTATGCTAATAGATAATGTTCTGTTATAGTCCTTTTTCAGTCCATTAATGAATTGTCTTCTATTAATAACAAGGATAGAAACACATCATGCTTTATTGTGTTTGTTTTATGGTGTGATTCAACAATATTCTTGAGACCAGAGTCAAGTGTCCGTTACAAAGAATGGACTCATTTGTAGGCAAGTAAAGTTAGAGGTGCCTTTTGTCTAATGCTGCAAATGACAATAATCAGGGAAAGAAATTGCAAGATAAATTTATTTCTCTGTGTTATGCTTTGCTATTCTGCATTTGAATTGATTAGAAACGAATATTAACGAAGTGCATTCATTTGCTCTATTGCATTTACAGGATTGCCTCTGATATTCAGACAGGACAATGCAAAGACCGATGCTGCCGGACAGTTTGAAGAACATGAACTTGCACGGAGTTTAAGTCCACTATTGTTTTGCTACGCTGACAAAGAGCAACCAAACCTGTAAGGATAATAAGTGGGAAGCATTTTATACTGTTACAGTGCCAAGTAGCAAAGACTTGAGATTTCAGGAACAAAATTCTTTAACCAGTTTTTCAAAAATAATTAATTGTTGGAAAATAATTTAAAGGCTTCTATATCTTACAACTATAATAATGGGAATATTTTATTTGTGATCGGAATTTCCATGTTGTAAGTAAGTAATGAGTCAGAGTTTATGGTTTGATTTGTATGTCTTAAATTCACAGTTGCACAATGCGAATTGGGAAAGGGATTCACCCAGATGGGATTCCAGGATGGTGCCAGGCATTTTCTCTAGATGGAGGCAGTGGAGTTCGAGCCTTGAAAGTTATACAACAAGGAAACCGTCCTGGATTGATTTATAACATAGGTAGATGATCCTGACTGTAATACTATAATTGCAAATCTATATTCAGGTTTAGTGTTTTATGTGAGTGCAATACCAAACCAAACTAAACTCTGCTGTGGAACTTATTTAGCATGCACGTAGTCAGTGCGAGTCCTTCACTGGACCCAGTGTATTGCATATGTCTCTTTTAGAGTGTGACATCAAAAAGTACACAGTTCACTTTGGCTTTCCATTTGTTAAGTTTAGGGAATCTTGGTTTATTCCACAGACAAAGAATCAGACAGACTGCACTGATTTCACATAGAAGCATAATATTCTTGCGTTATAATGGCTGCAATCTGGTACACTTAACAACTGTACCTTCAGGACCATGGGTACAGTCATCTGGATTACAGTGTTTGTGTAATTTTCAATTGGAACCTTTGTATAATGTGGCAATCCCACCAAGTTGGCTAATGTGACTTTGTGGTGACCACATTTCCAATGGATATCACTATAGGTCTTACTTACCTTTTTAAGACATGGGAATATTGGTTGAGTTAAGTAGTGTTTATACCCATTGTCAGATTCTGTTTTCCCGAATACATACTATGTCTTATATTGATGCCAGATAATACATATTGAGTACAACGCTTTCAGTTACTTCTCTATAAATGTGTCTTACACTCCATTTACTGCAGGTCTGGGTCTGCTGTGATTTCATGAATATTATAAAGATTATTTTATGTATTGTAATCCATTTAACCTTTTTCTTTTAGGTATCGATGTTACAAAATGCAGAGGGAGATACATAGATACATGCATGGTCACATTTGCTCCCCGATACCTGTTAATCAATAAGTCATCGAACAAGCTTGCCTTTGCTCAGAGAGAGTTTGCAAGAGGACAGGTAAACTGTATTCATGAAATAGAGAAATTTACAAAATAGAAAACCATTCTGCAATGACTTTGTCCTGTACAGCCTCTCTCCTCATTTGCAAGTAGCTGGGATTCTGTGGTGTGGCTGTACAGGGGAGGCCTGAGGAGGGTATGGGAGTGAGAGGAAGTGATTACATCCTCTCCATTAAACACCATGGATTTTGCACCCACTTACCTACTAGGTGGGTAAAGTCAGAGGTTTTGTAAAAAAAATTGAATTAAAAAAAAGGATATAAATTAGATGATAAAGGACCTCCATGGCACAGTTTAATGTCTAGGTGCCGTTGGGCTCTATATATGGGGTGATCAGGAGTGGGTTCATAAAACATCTGCCTATATATAGATATGGATTTTTTAACTCCTCAACTACCATTGGAATAATTATATATTGATAGGTGGGGGGAGATTAGAGTAGGACTGTGTAGTGTTGGTGCAGTACTGCTACGGAGATTACTGCAGCAATCTCCCTGAACAACTTAGGGTTAGCGGACAATACAAGAACATGCTGGGTTGGTATTAGCTAGTTTATTGGAAGGTTTGTAGAGGGCACTTTTGGGATGGATACAAAACTAGTGCAAAAATAGTCCTCACAGTTGTGAGAGAATCATTTTGCACAGCTACTTATTCGATTAGCATAGGGTCATAAGTCAGGAACATAAAATAAATGTTTTTAGAGAAAACCATATATTTACCTGACTTTGCCTATGTCATGGGAGATTTCATTTTAGATCTATAGCCTGCTTATAACTGGAGGGTGAGAGTTGCTCTCTGGGGCTTAGTCTTCCATTGCCAAGTGTGCTATTTAGAGAGAGTTATTTTCAAAATGACTGAATACAGACTTTATAAATATCCACAGTTTATAACTCTCCTTCATGGTTAAACATTAAAGACTGTCTTTTGTATTTATTTTAAACATAGTTTTTACATTATCAAGTCAAGTTCTTCTAAAAGAGAATACTATGTATATGTAGTCCTTGAACACCTTAAACAAGTATAAAATATAGATAGATCTAACTTGTCTTTAATATGGATAGGTGTTATCCGTGTATATATTTTATTGCTTTTTCTTCTCTCTTTATATCAGGGAACAGCCAATCCTCATGGTTATATCTCAACTCTTTCTGGCTCCAGTGTGGTATTTCATTGGCCAAGAAATGATTATGACCAGCTGTTATGTGTGCGCTTAATGGATGTCCCTAATTGTACTTGGTCTGGTGGATTTGAAGTAAACAAGAATAACTCCTTTCATATCAACATGAGGTAAACTCAAACATCATGTTTTAGTTCCGATTCTATCAATTGACCTAAGCATTTATGAAGTTGTACATGTGTTGATAACATATACATATAGTTGTCTACATGCATCATAGAGAAGTTTTCAATGGTTGACGGTGGCACATTGTCACAATTATAATTTTTTCTTTTTCCATCAGGGATACTCTTGGAAAATGCTATTTTCTGCGTGTGGAAATTACACTGAAAGGAGCCACTTACCGTATCTCCTTCAGTAACACTGATGAGATGCCACCTCCTTTTCGTATAGATAACTTCTCAAAGGTAGTCCTTATGTTTTTAAGATGCATATTTTTATGTGCCATTTTAAGATGTATATATGTTAAAGTTTAGAAACAAATTGAAGTTCACTGGGATCTACATCTGCCAGTACACAGTTCATATCATTCATTTCATGTAGGTGTGGTTTCATTAGTTTGTTTTATATAGCTTTGTAGATTGCAGCTGTCATTGATTGTGAATTTAACTTTATTTTACTATATTCATATCAATGATGAATTTAGAGTATACTTGCAAGCTGCCTCTCTTCAGCTTTTGGGTATGTGTGGGAAGGATTAAATCCCCCTCACTCCTCTCTCCCTAACCTTTCTTTCCACTATTGAGTAGATAATAAAAATTACCAAGATACAAACACTCATTCTCCATTCCAGCAGGAAGTGTGGAAGACACAAAAATGGTATCCTTCCGCCACAATAATTCTTGACTGAGATTTTATGCCCTTGGCTTCCACCTTTATTAAATTGTTTTAAAATGAAAGTTAGCTTTCTGACATGTTAGGTCTGTCTCCAACTTCCTCCTGTTTAATTTTTCAGGCATTGTGACTTATTTGCACCAATTACTGCACTGTGTTCTTGTGTGACCACCTCCCATCATTAGGGATAAAAATGTGTGGGTTTTGTTTTGTTTTTTGCCTGACTTTTCCAAACAATGTGGACCTCATTCTATTATCGGCCGTAGGAGATGCTGGGTCGCAAGGACCGGCCGTAGGCTATTTGGCTATTCTATTCCCTTCCGGTTGGGGATTCCGGCAGGCATGCGGCCTGCGCCTTGCTATCCCTTGCGACCGCACGCGCAGGAGGAAAGCCTTTGATCTTAAACGGCCGCAAGAAAATCCTGGTTGCTATTGCTCCGGGAACCCTCTCTGCAAGGCTAAAACCAAGCCGCAGCTTACTTGCAGCAAAAAGGTCCCGCAGGCACACAATTAAGCACATTATAAAGCCATAATAAAGCCATCCTGCACTCTGAGGAGACTATAAAGTGATTGTAGGTGTTAGCATTCATAGCACAACATTCCCCTACACTCAAATCCGTAAATACATTTTATTTGAATTTATATCAAATATCCATGGAAAAAGTCCAGAGTGCTTGGAGCACCTCAGACCCGCCCACGCTGCGGCCGGAAAATAAACAGTTAATGTAATCTCGGATTTGGGCTGATGTGCAAGCTTGAGAGGGGGTTGCTATTAATCCTCATGACCCCCATTATGGTTCCTAGCATTTACAGAGCTTTACAGTGCCGTCTTGAATTTATTTTTGCATTTAAAGATTTCTGAGCTTACGGCCGGTTGCAAGATATACGGCCGGCCGTAAGGGGATATCCTTGCGGCGCCGTATAATTGAATTGCAAGGTAACGGGAGCCCCACAAGGAATCGCAGCTTTGCCGCCGATTTACGGACGATAATAGAATGAGGGCCTTGGTAATTAACATAAAGCAATGCAACTCCTGAATAATTAAACAGCTGCCAGATGACTTCAGTGGATCACAGGCAAACACTGGGAGTCATGTGATGAGAGGGATGTTAACATTTATTCTAAAACTGTTTTATTTACAGATGGTTTTATTTTTGAATTAGAAAATATACATTTCTTGAATTAACAAGTAACACCCCTTTAGCTGGTGTTTACACTGGACATTTAATTTTTAGTTTTTCCAATACTTTTCATTCATAACCGTTAATTTTGCCACATATTTCTGGATGTCTCTTTCTAATACTCTTATTAAAATGTTTACAGGTTCCAGTTGTGTTTATGCAGCATGGAGTAGCCGAGCCGAGGCTCCGTACTGAAGTGAAGGCAACAACATCACTGGATTATGCATGGGATGAGCCCACACTTCCATCCTATATCACCGTCACTGTTAAAGGGGCCGGCTCTTCAGAAATTAACTGTAACATGAATGACTTTCAAGACAGCAAGCAACTTTACTATGAAAATTTCATTTATATTGCTGCAACCTACACTTTTTCTGGGTAAAGTTTTATTGTTCTCTATGCAAATCGTTAAAACAATTTGCTTCTGATTCCTCCACGTCACTTTCACTTTTAAAAGCAAAATAAGATTTGTACAGCAAAACTACTTTTATCATTTCGGTTTAGATATATAGTTTTTTTTTTTTTTTTACATAAACTATTAGAATATCCACACTTAATTCTGTGAAAATAAAGAATTACACTGTTTACATAGTTAGAGGGATATAGTCATGCGTTTACAATCATGCATTTTAAAAGTAGTGGCTAAAGCTTTTTATATGCATTATGTGTACTGCAACACTTAAGTACCGTATATACTCGAGTATAAGCCGACCCGAGTATAAGCCGAGGCACCTATTTTACCACAAAATACTGGGTAAAATGAGTGACTCGAGTATAAGCCAAGGGTGGGAAATGTGCTGCCCCCTGTGGCCCTCTTGTGCCCTCTGTGTCCCCCCTCTCTCTCCTGTGTCTTTTCTCCTCTCTCCCTTCCCTGTGTCTCTTCCCCCCCTCCCTTATCACAATCCTCAACCCCCCTCATCAACCTCAACCCCCCTCATCAACCTCAACCCCCCTCATCAACCTCAACCCCCCTCATCAACCTCAACCCCCCTCATCAACCTCAACCCCCCTCATCAACCTCAACCCCCCTCATCAACCTCAACCCCCCCTCATCAACCTCAACCTCCCTCCTCATCCTCAACCACCCTCCTCATCCTCCCCCCTCAACCCCCCCCTCAACCTCACTCCTCAACCCCCCCCCCCCTCAACCCCTCATCCTCAACCTCAACCCCCCCATCCTCATCCTCAACCCCCCCATCCTCATCCTCAACCCCCCCCATCCTCATCCTCAACCCCCCCATCCTCATCCTCAACCCCCCCCATCCTCATCCTCAACCCCTCCATCCTCATCCTCAACCCCTCCATCCTCATCCTCAACCCCTCCATCCTCATCCTCAACCCCTCCATCCTCATCCTCAACCCCCCCATCCTCATCCTCAACCCCCCCATCCTCATCCTCAACCCCCCCCATCCTCATCCTCAACCCCCCCATCCTCATCCTCAACCCCCCCATCCTCATCCTCAACCCCCCCATCCTCATCCTCAACCCCCCCATCCTCATCCTCAACCCCCCCATCCTCATCCTCAACCCCCCCATCCTCATCCTCAACCCCCCCCTCATCCTCATCCTCAACCCCCCCTCATCCTCATCCTCAACCCCCCCTCATCCTCATCCTCAACCCCCCCTCATCCTCATCCTCAACCCCCCCTCATCCTCATCCTCAACCCCCCCTCATCCTCATCCTCAACCCCCCCCTCATCCTCATCCTCAACCCCCCCTCAACCTCAACCCCCCTCCTCAACCCCCCACCCTCAACCTCAACCCCCCTCCTCAACATCAACCCCCCTCCTCAACCTCAACCCCCCTCCTTATTCTAAATCCCCCTAAATACATCCCCAACTACCTTTCCCCTCACTTACCTGCTTCTTCTCCGGCCTCTGCTCCTTCCGTCTTGACCCGGCGCTCATGTGACGTCTCATGCGCCCAGCGTCATTAGCATATAGAGGAATAGAGAGACACGCGGGGGGGGGGGGTTTAGAGAGACACGCGGGGGGGTTTAGAGAGACACGTGGGGTGGGGGGTTTAGAGAGACACCGCGGTGCTAGAGAGACACGGGGGGGGGGGAAGTGACTCGAATAAAAGCAGAGGGGGCCCTTTTTAGCCTTAAAAAAAGGGCTGAAAAACTCGGCTTATACTCGAGTATATACGGTAATCGCTGTATTAAAGTGCTTTTGTATCAGTCAGGACCTCCTACTGTTTTATAAATTCTTACATTAGTAAGGTTGATGAACAAAAGGAATGTTTTCATGGAAAGATATACAAACAGCCCAATTTGCAAGTTCTATATATGAACTTATAGTAATGAAACATGCATAAAATATTAAGCTGAAGCTTTTTAACTTAAAAAAAAACATTGTATGAGCTTAACTTTGGAGATTGTCTCATTCTTCCAGTGAGCATAAAGTCAGTACTATTAGTGTCCATTGGCTTAAAGGTACAAGAAAAACAGCACATTGGTAGATAAGAACAAGCATTCCGGTCTTAGACATTTATAGTAATTGGCGGAGCTTTATTTTCAAAGGGTCATTTGCAAATGTTCTACTTTAGGTGCGACAAAGAAGAAACAAACTTTTAATTGTCTTTTAAGTGATCTATGTTTAATTAGATCAGCACTTTCAATAGCCTAAAACATACCAGTGCTTTTTTAAGTTCTAATATTTTCATTTGTATCATACTATGCAGTAGAGTAATGGCATTATTGCCAACATAATACATTCATTCTGAATTTAGAATATTTTGGATGCAAATATAACTTCTTTTTTTTTTTTTTAAACAGATCTCAGGAAGGAAATGTAAGGACTGTTGCTCAAAATAAAGATGTCACATATGCCGAGCTGGTTCTGGATGTACAACCCAAAACACAAAGAGTTATTTTTAAGAAAAAGGTACAGTTGAGCATAAAATTATCAACATGACATTTTATGTCGGATTTTCATATAAACTCAGAGAAATTTCTTTTTAAACTATTTTATTTTCATTTTTGGGTAGCAGGTAAATGTGATTGAATTTATTACTTATAACTCTGGGTGTGAAAATGGAAAGATAATTTGCTGCTGACCTGTATGTATTGGTCAGGGGCGGAACTTCCACTGATGCCACTGCACAACTTCAGGTCAACTTCCAGTCCTCATGCCCCTTACTGGCTATCTGTGCCCATTTTTCAGCATTCTCTGTCCCTTGGCAGCCATCCTTGGCATTTGGGTCATCCCGTGGCCCTCCCTTGCCCCTTTTTGCCATTCTGTGGCACTTTGTCTTCCTTCAGCCCTCACAACCCTCTCTGGTTCCCCTTCAGACCCTTCCTCCATGGCCCGTCTCCCTCCTTTGTCCTCTCCTTCTGTCTCACACTTTTTACTGTTTCTTTCCCCCTATTCCTCTCCCCCAATTCTCACTCCCACCTTTTTCTTTCCCCTCCTTACTCATCCCTCTTCTCCTCTCCTTCTCTTCCCTTCTGCCTCCCGTCTCCCTCTTTTCTCTGTCCCTTTCACATTTTTCTTCCCTTCTTTTTCCCCCACTCACCTCTCCCTTTTTATTTCCCTTTTTTCCTCTTCTCTTCTTCTTCTCTTGCCCTTCTCTTCCACTTCTCTTTGTTCCATAACCTCCACCTTTCTCTGTGTTTTATCTTCCTTTTTGGTTTCCCCATTCTGTCTTACTTCCTTTTCTTTCTACCTCCTCTCTCTCTCTCATATTGTCTCTCCCGTCAAATCTCCCTCTCTCTATTTATCCTCTCTTTAATCTAATCCCCTTCTCTCTTTTCATTTCACCCCATTTTCTCCCATTATCCTCTTTCCCTTTCTTTCTATTTCACTTTTCCTTCCCATTTTCTTTCTCATTCTCTTGCCATCTCTTTCTCCCACCCCCTTCTCATTCCACTCTCCTCTTCCTCATCTACCCTCTCTCTTCTCTACCACTTTTTTTCTCACACTCTCCCCATTCCATCTCTCATTCCTCATTTTCTACCCTCTCTTTATCTCTACCTTCTCTCTTTCCCATCTCATCCCACCATTTTCATATGTCTTTCCACCTTCCCCCTCTCTCTCAGTCTTTGTAGCTATCTACATCCTCTTCTCTCTCTCTCCCTTCCATTTTCTCACTTCTAACATTGTTTTGCTCCAACAGGTTCTCCGCCTTTTCTCTCTTTTCCTTTGCTCCATCTCACCCTTTTCTCCTCTTGTCTTCCCCCCTCTCTATCTCATCCTCCCCTTTGTCTCTTTCCCTTCACTGTCTCATTCCCACTTACATTTCTCTCTTCCTCGCCTGTCCCTATATAATCTCCCCATCACCATCCATTATCTATCTTTCTTTTTTTTTTTTTACCTCCTATCTCTCCCCTGACTGCAGATATTGAAGCCACAGCATTTTAAACAATGATTTGAAAAATGTATAAATATTTACAAATATTTTTTTGAAATTCAGACATTTTGGTTTTATGTGTCATGATTAAATGATACAGTTTAATCTTTTGTCAATAACAGGAGCCTGGAAAACGCTCCCAGCTTTGGCGAATGACGGGCAGTGGAATGTTATGTCATGAAGGATCTTCTCCCCCTCATAACCCTAACAAACCAAGCCACACGCGATCCCTCGAGTCCTCTCTGGTACTAGATATTGCTGGGCTGGCTGCAGTCACTGATAACAGGTACTTTGCATTTATGTATATTAAAAATTTTAAGGTGACATTTCAAGTAATCTATGTTGAGTAAAAAGACAAGCAACATTTAAAAAACTACTTTCTGCTGCATGTTTTTATTTGAATAGAAAAGTCATAACTAAAGGTGTAGTTAAAGGCTTCTGCTTCCCATCCAGATTTACCTGTAAAGCACAACACACAAAACTTGTTATATTTTAAAAAGTCATGACTTGCTTGTATAAATTCAATAATAATTAATCTTTTAGGTATGAGCCACTGATGCTGAGGAAGCCAGATCGGAGACGCAGTACCACTCAGACTTGGTGTTTTCGTGATGGAAAATTAACTTGCAGTTTGTATGGCTTGGGAGTCCAGGTCAGTCAGATAATAATAAAGTATTGTATTTAATGCATATATGCAGTGTTGGAATAATGCTGGTGCAGCAGGTGCAAAGCACTGTGCCACATTACAGGGTAGGGGTTCTCTGAAATCTGGATTAAATGCAGTATTTTTATTTAATTAGACAAGAGAGGCAAATAATTCTAGGTTTGACTTTTTATTGACCACTCATTTTTATTGGGGCCAAAATATATTTTGCATCTGGCCCTCTGTTCAGTAGTTCCACCATAGTGTATATGTACTCATGTATGTATTAACCTAACTGGTGGTATGATTATTTCAGTATTTAGAATGCTAAAGCGGTACATTCTAAAATACTGACATAATCATACCGCCTTTAGACACCATTACCCATACCCCCTCTCCTCCTCCCTTTCCCCTTATCCTCCTTCTCCTCCTCCATTTCCCCCCTTATCCGCGGCCTCCATTTCCCCCCTTATCCGCGGCCTCCATTTCCCCCCTTATCCGCGGCCTCCATTTCCCCCCTTATCCGCGGCCTCCATTTACCCCCTTATCCGCGGCCTCCATTTACCCCCTTATCCGCGGCCTCCATTTACCCCCTTATCCGCCTCCTTTCCCCCCGTATCCGCCCCCTTTCCCCCCTTATCCGCCCCCTTTCCCCCCTTATCCGCCCCCTTTCCCCCCTTATCCGCCCCCTTATCCGCCCCCTTTCCCCCCTTATCCGCCCCCTTTCCCCCCTTATCCGCCCCTTTCCCCCCTTATCCGCCCCTTTCCCCCCTTATCCGCCCCTTTCCCCCCTTATCCGCCCCTTTCCCCCCTTATCCGCCCCCTTTCCCCCCTTATCCGCCCCCTTTCCCCCTTATTTTCCTCCTTCCCCCTTATCCTCCCCCCTTATCCTCCTCATTTACCCCCTTATCCTCCTCATTTACCCCCTTATCCTCCTCCTTTCTCCCCTCATCCTCCTCATTTCTCCCCTCATCCTCCTCCTTTCTCCCCTCATCCTCCTCCTTTCTCCCCTCATCCTCCGCATTTACCCCTGTATCCTCCTCATTTACCCCTGTATCCTCCTCATTTACCCCTGTATCCTCCTCATTTACCCCTGTATCATCCTCATTTACCCCTGTATCATCCTCATTTACCCCCTCATCCTCCTCCTTTCTCCCCTCATCCTCCTCCTTTCTCCCCTCATCCTCCTCCTTTCTCCCCTCATCCTCCTCCTTTCTCCCCTCCTCCTCCTCCTTTCTCCCCTCCTCCTCCTCCTTTCTCCCCTCCTCCTCCTCCTTTCGTAGGCTAAGAAAAATATGTGAGAGGTGAGAGGGGGGGAGGAGGAGGAGGAAGATGGGGAGGAGCAATGGTGTGCTGAGGGGGCCCAGGCAAACTCACCCCCCCCCCCTCCACATCCTCCCTGCGGTAACCCCAAGTGTTGCTCGGGGTTACCGATTTAGGAAGAGAAGATTAACCCAGAATCACATTCAGGATTACTTCTAGGAAGGTTAATACATATTCAGTTTGCATTTTTTTTCCTTTTTTTTTTTTTTTAACATACATTCTGTTGTTTATTGTATATCATTAAACATATTTATGCCAAATAGACATGCTTATCTTTTTTTAATTTATTTTTATTTTATTTTAAACAAACAACAAATTACAGGCAGTAGTCAAATCGAATGTACACGGGACAAGTTTTTTTTATAAATCTTTCAGTAATAGTTAAGGTTTTTAGCCAGCATGCTTCCGACCAATCCCTTTGAAAGTCTCTCTCCCAACTGTTCATTTTAATAGTTTTGATTTAAATACTTAGATAAGCAGCTTAATCACTTACATGCTAAATGAGATTTATGGTAATTCAAAATCAGTTTCTCAAAATTATTCAAAGATCTTAAAGCTTTGCTAAAATATTTTGAATATCAAATGATTAAACCAAAATTGTTTTGGAAGGTTCAATTGCTCTATCAGTTGCACAGGTGAAGCCAGTGAATCTTCAATAAAGAGATCTTTTAACATTTTAATAATCCTGTTTGTCCACACTGAGAAAAAAGGTAGACAAAATTCTCATTTAAGCATATGCAAAGGGAACTAAATACCACTGGGTCATCGGCCTATTCCAAAATTTTAGACCCCGTTTAATAATTTCCAGTTTTATAAGGACTGATGATTTCTTGGAAGAATTTCTTAATAATAAGGAGCCAAAGTTACCTTCATTAACACAGACTCTTTCAATAGACAGCCATTGATTTAAGAAATTCAGATCTAGCCATTTAATATAATGTGATAGCATTGTGGCATTGTGATAAGTCTTAAAATCGGATGGGCGAGGCCTCCTCCTATATTGAATTTCCTTGTCGCTATAGTAGAATTGATTCTCAGGATTTTCCCATTATAGATGAATTTATCCAATCATTTTTGAAACTGGTCTATTAAATATTTAGGAAATTGAAAAGGTATGTATCTTAACAGGTAATGAAACCTAGGTAGGAGAGTCAAGACAAATTCATATGTTTCCAAGAGGATAGAATATCAGATCACTTTAAATATAGTTTGCGATAATTAATTGTAATCATCCGCTGGATGTTCGTATCCAAAATTCAACCAAGATGTTTAAAATTCTTGCGTTTCCAAGCATATTTGTAGTTCGCTCTTATTCCCTCTGAACCTGGTCTGACAAATGTATTGCTAACGCTTCAGTTTTCCTAATGTTAAGCTTGTAGTTTGATATCTTGCCAAACCATTCTATGAAATGATGTAAATTGAAAGAGAGTTACTTGGATCTGTGATTGTCACCATAACGTCACTGGCGTTTAATCTAACTTTATCTTCAATATCTCCCATTTGCGTCTTTAATATTCTAACTGGCTTTCTCATTCTCTTACACAACGATTTCAGGCAAGAAATGGAGTCTCTGGTTTAGCTGATGGAGCTGAAGCGGTCCTTGGCCCTGATGCATCTTTGGAGCACTTGGGGGCTGTACCCAAAGATCAGCAGTTTATAAACCAAAAGATGAGACCTGGATCTGGAGTTTTGTCTGTCAGAGTGATCCCAGATGGCCCCACAAGAGTTTTACAGGTATATTTGGTTACTCCTTAATCCGCTGTCTGTGAAGTGCTCTAGGACCATTTGGTACTCTACCTACTCTATATTTCTTCGTCTCACTCTTTTCTTTGCTTTCCCCACTTCAATCTCAACTACTTCACTTACCCATAGGCTGAGTAAACTCAGTTTTAGGTCATTATCTGCCATCATGTAACTCAACCTGCTTGTCACTGATATTTTAAGCTAGTAAAATCCTCTAAACATCCAATTCTTAATTTCATAAATATTTAAAACTTCTGTAGTCAATACACTCTGTCTTCTAATTGTAATAGGCCTTGGAGAGAAAAAACAAAAGCTATAACCCCTTCACTGTGGGTGATTGTTGCTTAATAGAACTCATTCTGATAATTTTATTGTAACATTTTAAAACAAGGAAGAACAGAATTAGAAACATAGAATTCAACCAATTTGCAGTCTAAGCTGATCAAGTAAAATATATTGGCTATTCAGCAAAGGTGTCACTTGAAAATTTTGACTGCTGTAATGGTGATAGAATAGGGTCAGGTCTTCAAATACATTAATTATAGCTAACATTGATTGTTAGCCTTATGCACATGCTTAGTGTGCCAGGTGTGGGCTACAGAACTGGTCATGCTACTGTGAGAGAAACCTGATCAATGCAAACTAGCACTTTTGTTGTGATTATTACAAAGGTTGGTTGATCTTAGTAAAGGGGTTTGGGCGCTTGGAGTAATCGGTCTCAACATACAGATGTGACGTGGATTCTTCCTGGATACAATATATTCACCTAAGGAGTCAGCTTGTAAAAATGATCCAATGTGTATCCAATGTGTTCCTGCTGTGTCGGCGGTAGTGCTCTAGTCTCCACCGGACACTGTTCACAAAAGTGTCATAGATATGTGAAAAGACAAAAATAGGTAGGGGTCGACAAAGATGTAACAACCTCTGGTGCAGGTCACATGGGTCACCAATATGTTAAATATGTGCAGAGATTAAAAAGACCTCAACGATGTGAAGTACTAGAATAACTCTCCTCTGGTCAGGTGTCTTGTAGATCTTCAGGGTCTATGTGGTCCTTTTCAATACACGTTTTCACTGCTGAGAGCTCAGACACACAAAGATTAGCTCCAGGACACCAACATGGAAAAGAACCGGAAGTGATATCTCTTTAGTTTCCTATACACTATCTTAGTAACTTATTAATAATACTTTGTACTGATACCTATACTGATTGCAAGTTAGGCATTTAAATAAAGTATGGTTTATGCTTTGCAGTGAGTCTACCTCTCTGCTAGTGCTATTTGTTTCAATATAACAATATCTTGGAGGTTTTCCATCAGTAGGCGTGTACCTAGAAATATCTTTAGGGGAAAGATTGTATCATGTGTAGCAGAGGAAAGTAATTAAACTGAGAAATATACCAATTAGATGATAAGGTATTAATCCAAAGGATAAGCTGTTTAAATATTAGGAAATTAATATATAAAATATGTCATCCATTGTTGTGTTATAAGTTATGTCTAAAATCTTTTTTTTTCTTACTAAAAGGAAGGTGAATCTAATCCAAGTAGTGTGTATTTAATATAATTGTCAATACATAAGCATGTTTACAGTGGAAATGTCTAGAACGTTCATTCTGCTTTATGTACAGATAACCGACTTCAACCAGCGCAGAACTGAGCGTTTTTCCAGTGAAATGGATGAACTTGCAGAGTTAGACCAGAGGAAATTTAAGAGCCCTGAAGCGGAAAATGAGTTGGAAGTAGGTGGATTTTCAGTCTGTGCTTAACTAATAGTGAATAGATAAAGAACTTTTCCTTTGAGTGTGGGCTTTTCTCAATAAGTGTCTGTCCTTCCTGTGAACATATTTTCATATATCGATAGATCTGTGCAAACATAATTGTAGTGGGGTATACATAATTGTGTTTTTTTTTTTTTTACAGGTTCTTGTAAATCTACAAGAAGGAATCGGTATCTCACTTATAAATAAAATGCCAGAAGAACTTGTGTTTGCAAGTCTTACTGGAATTAATATCCATTATACACACCAAGCAGCTCATCAGGTTCTTGAGCTGAGCATACAAACAGTCCAGGTACATTTTTGTTTAGTTTTCTTTGCTTTTGTTTTTTTGTATTCATTTTTATGTTTTGCAACCTAATCCACCATAATAATGAGCAATGCATGTGTAAGCACTGCCCTGCATGTTGCTGCTAAATCTCACAATCCTGCATGCGCAACAAAATGCGCTCCTGGGGTAGGGGGAGAGAGGGCAGAGACAGAAGACACAGAGAGAGACAGTGAGAACAGATAATTTTCTTCTCTTGCTAGTTATTTTGGTAATATATGCACAGGGTGGGCAAAAATATCTAATATTTAGTTTGTAAGAACCAGACGTATAAAATGTGGGAAAATATTTAGGAGGCAGAAGTACACATTTTAAGCTCAGGATTTAGTTGTTCTGTATTTTGAGACATTTTGGCTCCACAGTTTACTATGGAGACAATTAGGGACATCAGCAAATGTTTTCTTACTGTGTTTTCTTTACTGTGCTACTGTACCTTGTACTGTTCCCTGTACTGAAAATGTACAGTTTTAATATATTTTATTGCTCTGTGATGTTTATTTTCTATTTAAAGGAATTTCCATTTTAACATATTCTCCTTTTTAACTCCACAAAGCTAACACAAACTAACTGTACTATTTTATTAGGTTGACAATCAGTTAATCGGCAGCACCCAGCCAGCAATGCTATATGTTACACCAAAGAGTATTGAAAGTGAGGAAATGGAGCATGGCCCTGCCATACAAGTCAATGCTATGAGAGTTCCCAGCAAGAACGCTCTCACTGATCTTTTCAAGGTAAAAACATGACTAAGATTTTTTTTTTCTTATTTCTTTGTTTATTTGAAGTTGATGTATAGGTAAGTTAAAAAGGTGATGAAATACAGGTGAATTGTTTCTAACTATGTACAAAGGAAGCAACATGCTCAGTGGACAAATAGTACAGCAAAGGAGCTGATATAAGATAAAAAAAATAACTTATACCTGTTATGTGTGGCGTCTGATGATTTAATTTTTCTGGTCATCATTGCCCAATGCAACATAAAATATTTCCATATCCCTGCTGTAACTTGTAGTTAGCTTACAACTACTGGATATAAAGTTGAGACAGTATTTAATTTTTTTACTATTTACCTATTTTCCTTCCTATTTTTTTCCTTTATTCTAGCACCTAATGATCACAGCACAAAAATTTACCGTGCAAATCGAGGAAAAGTTACTTCTAAAGCTGCTGAGCTATTTTGGTTTTGACCAATCTGAAACAGGTATGGTATATTTTCATTTGTAGATGAATCTAATAAATGTATAAATTCATATTTCTATACAATGACAAAGAAGTAACCTACAATGAAGATTGCATGATTAGTTATAGAGGCTCTCTCTCTCTCATATATATATATATATATTATTTATCAACTTGTCAAATAATAGAAATCATGTCAGGTTGCCACGTAATTACCAAAGTAACAAATCCAAACCAAGCAAAAATTCAGAGCGGTGTGAAGCCAGCGCTGAATAGAGTAAAAAGACATGCATTGGCAAGATAGGGATAGCTGTCCCATTAAGCCATTCCATTCTGAGATGGGGGTGTTTCATACATTAGTTATTGTGCTTAATTCCTTTTTTCCTTCCCAATCCTACATGACCCCATCTAAAAAAAAAAAAACATTCTGAAAATGATTCAAGCTGAAGTTCTGAAGCTATAACACCTTAACTGAGCTGGATATGAGTCTTGATATTTCACATCAGACACAATTAAGGTGTTAATCATGCCCCCCAACACACTAAACATCACCTATACTTGGGAGATCTCATGAGCCCAGGGATCCCTGGGATTCCCCAACTTAAGTTATATTAAATCGGGGAATCCCCCCTCCCACTTGCTGATGTGAATCCCGGGTATTTCCTCCTCCCACGCACTAAAGGGAACCCCAGGGATTTTCAATAATACAGAATATATAATATAAGTCTTTATTCTAATTGTGGCTTTTAATTTAGTAGTAGTAGTAGTAGTAGTAGTAGTAGTAGTAGTAGTAGTTTGTATCGTTAGAGTAAATTTCCTCTTTGTAATGCCACAACTGATTTAAATCTGCACCCTGAGTTGATATTATCTCCTAGCACATGCTATCAAGAGGTGTGTTATTAACGGGTATGATCCCTTCAAGCTTTTATTTTTGCTCCTTAAATATTGTTATTGTTATTCTTCTTGTTCAGTTTATATCATTATTTGCCTATAAAACAAAAAAATACTAAATTATTCTGCCAAGCGTTATTGAATGATTTGTTGTTTTAAATCGCCTGTAATTACTTAATGAGTTGTATTCTAATACATGACTGGTCTAAATGCATTGGAATCATAAATAGGAGCAATTTAAAATAAATATGCTTTTCTACACATGCTATCACAGCTAAAACAAATATGCACGAGTAGATTACTTGTTGTGTTAGCTTCTAAAATGTACTAAACATTTAATATTTTTTAATCTTATTAATCCTTGGGATAGCCTTAATGACATTCCAGTCATCCCCGAATTCCCTTACTTTATTTGATCCTATCATTTTAATTGGATGATTATTCCATGAATATATTATTAATCTTTCTGCAAAGCAATACTTAAAAAAAAAATCATGTCATCCTGTCCTGCTATTCCTCTTTTCTGGAAAATAATTTCCTTTTAAATGTATTGTAATGTAAATATACAGTGCTAAATGATCAGCAGTACTTTCCTTTGATTTGTACTAGATTGCAATGTATTTAAATTATTTCTAATCTCTACATTTTTGCCTCTTTTTGTTTGACAACTTTAGACCAAATTACTAGGTTGTAAAAACTTACACTTTGTCTTATGGGGCTTGGAAACAACACATTTGTTTACTAGATAATACAGATTATGATCCTAAAGGTGTTTTCTATTCTTTAAAACTTTCCATTGCTATTTTACACTTTTAGTAGTTTTTTAAACAGACGTGCTCTACTCTTAAGTTTATTGCCATTTTATAAAGATCACCAGAATTTTAAGATGGCATTTGAATAAATAACAAATGAAAACCAACAAATAACTGCAATATAAAGGATAGCTCATGAAAGGCTTATAAAGGTTACACTAAAAACCTACAAAATGTAGCCCTGCTTTGTGTTTAACTTTTTACTCTACCTCACAATCCTCATTTATCTTACACCAGTCAATACTATTGTAAGATGCATGTGGTTTGTGGTGAATAGTAAAAGGTTAATTGAAAAGGAGGGAAACAAAAAAACATTTTTGTTTTTGAATATATAACAAAGCTGCATCAAGATTAATCAAACCCATCCAGTCCTTGTGTGGTGCCCAGGAGCATATTGAATTGCGTCTTTTGTACATACAGTGTATGTAATAGCATTTGTAGGTGAAACCAGGTGAGTTCCTGTCCTTCCTGTCCATTGACCAATACACAAGAAGAGTTGTCTATTGACCGTGTAACTCGGGCATCAAAAGAAAAAAATCCCTTGTATACTGTGATAAAGCAAGTGCGATTCTTTCCCCTTTTTGTTCCCCCAGTGCTTTATTACATACCAAGAAGATAGTTTATTCTGATAATTACTGCAGATAAGCTGAACTATTAATGGTAATTAGTCCTGCCATGACAGTTGAGAATGGGAAATCTGTCTGAGACAATTGCTTCACTGTTACATTTATCCCATAAAGAAACCAGCTCCTTTTTTGATGTAGAATAAGCCGGTCTAGTAATGGAAAGTGCTGTGTTAATGCAGTGATGCTGTGTTGGGAAAGCGTATGAATGATCACGGTATAAACAAAAGTTTATTTTTTTTTGCCAGACTGTGATACAGTTGGCTTTTATACAGCTGCACTCTATTTGTTGAGTGACCTGAGAAAGGAGAATATAATTACAATGTAAAATTTACAAAGATACTGCATTTACAATACTATTAATTTAAAACGATACTGAAGTTACTGGCTGTGCTTTGTACTCCAAAGGATGAAATGCACTGGTTAATTTTTGAAGTTGCTGCTGAATTGAGTTAGGGTTTTTAGTTCTGGTTTCAGAGTGAAATTGCTGTATATTTACATTGGCAATAACTGACACTTTGGAATCTGCTGTTCAGGGCCGTAGTATAAACTCAATCTCAGTCGT
Organism: Discoglossus pictus; assembly: GCA_027410445.1. Lineage (NCBI taxonomy): Eukaryota > Metazoa > Chordata > Amphibia > Anura > Alytidae > Discoglossus > Discoglossus pictus. Next base: position 167,925,188 of record CM050169.1, read on the forward strand.
GCCGAATGATATCTCAGCTGTAGGGTATGCTTGCATTAGTAGAAGTCCTTGGATAAAATCTAGTGCTCTTTCTGTATTACTTTTCCTATAGAGTTCACAGGATAAAACATTAAGTATTTTAAGGCAAATGTGAGTTCTGCAGTGCAGTAGCAGTCACAGTCACTCATTCCTCTAGCTTCAACTTCAGAGTATCAGTCTGCAGCTCTTGAAAATAACTGCAGAATATTTATTAGACCTCAATGGTTGCACCTGAAATTGGTTTAAGATGCAACCTTGTGAATCATGAATGTAGTGAGACTAATTAGAGAGAAGAGGCAAGGTCAGGAAAAATGTTTATATCTGTTGCACTTGGATTTTGATCTGCAGATTTTCGTATGATGAACACAATCCGTTTTTCCCCCCCTAATTAAATTAACATGTTTAATGCAATACAATAGGTGCTGTTTGATTGACCCTTGTGATTTGGTACTAATTTCACTATAGTACATCACACATTTTAACCAACCTGGTTTTCTGAAGGCTATAAAGTGAATTGGTGATTTAGATTACATAAGTGTAATAAATCACGGAAAGCTGCAAGCTTTTACTTTAGCATTAATTCTAAAACATATAACATACTGCAGTTGACAATAGCATGATGATGATAATTTTGCCTTGTTTTTATTAGTAATAAAATTAGCACTTAATACTAAACCATATTTGAAAGTGTAATGTGCTTCATCTTTTGTGATTGCTGTCACAGTCCAGTAGCTCACCCGCTCCACTAGAGGGAGCTGTGTTCTTGAATGTGCTTGGTCGTTTGAGTCTCTCATTGGCTTCATGAACATGCCTTTGTTTTTCATAATTAAGTGTTTGAAGTTAATACTCTGAATAGTAGATGGGAAAGGGGTGAAAAGTGCATGGTAAAACAGAAGGGAATTGGGATCATGGGATACAAGCACCACTAAAGCCCTTACAACTTGTTGTTTTAGCTCAGCCATTCTGTTAGTCTTTGGTCCTGGCAGCACTTGAATAGGAAGAGTGTGGAACAGATTGCATAACATTGTCATTGAGTGCCCAGGACATGTTGGGAGAAAAGCTGTTCACATGAAGAAAAACCAGCTTAGCTGTTAAATTAGCCAACACATCACAAAGCCCCGAGGCTAACACTGCCAACTGCACCTCCAAAGAATTAGGCGCTGCATTAAATGTATGCAGATAACCAAATGAATGTACGAATGTGCATACACTTATTAGGGATTTCTTAGATGTGCTCTTCACGAGGACCTCTGACCACATCAATCTGCTATTGCCAGAGTGTAGTGAGATAGCTGGAACACACACTAGTTTTCCTTCTTTAAAATATATTTATTCTTTTTGAGGTTTGATGCCACTGTGGTCATGTTATATGGCCTTTTGAATTACTATGCTTGATAACTGTCACAATAATGCTAGAAAGCAAAATCAATAAAGTTACATTTTTAACTGTTTATGCAATTATTATTCTTTTACTACTGATTTTTTTTTATGGATTCTGTTACAGAACCTTGTGGCCTTGTAAACTAATGAACTTTACATTAGCCTATGTTGTTATTGCTGCCACATTCCTATTTAGCTTATAGAAACTTGATCTGCATTCATATTCTCCTCCTACCTCAGGAATTTATTCAGCTGAAATCAAAATGGTATATTCTACTGTATTACAATTGTATATAAAAGGCAATAAATTAGAAGCTGTATACTTTTAATTTTATACACATGCACATTTATTAAATGTGTTTTTTTTAATGGTTTGCATAACCCCAGATATGCTTACATAGGCATCTGGTATCTACAATAGAAACTCTGCATTCACTTATATTTTTAACACTATACTAACCTTTAATCTCCCCTTCTGGATCACTTCTTTGTTGTGGTGAAAGGGGCTTGTGTGCTTCAATGGAGCTGTGAGCTATACCATGTAGGGTTACACCAGATGGGCAGGTCATGGCAGAGAGGTCAGACATATTGCAATCCACTGGAGAAGGAACTGGCACTTTATGGAAAGGCACAACCAGAGACATGGCACTGGAGGAAGAGCCCCTCAAGTCAGATGGTGTCTACCAAATAACTAAGGAAGAGCAGAGGGCAAGTACAAGTAGTGGGAAGTAGGTGGGCCAAAGCCGAAAGGACACCCAGCTGAGGATGTGCCTGGAGGGGAAAGGAAAGTCTGCTGCTGCAAAGAATAATTCAACATTGGAACCTGGAATGTTAGAACTATGAACCAAGGCAAACAAGATGTTGTCAAGAATGAGATGACAAGGTTAAATATTGATGTCCTGGGAATTAGTGAACTTAAATGGACTGGAATGGGACATTTCACATCAGACAACCAGAGCCACCAGAACTTCTACTGTGGTAAAGAATCCTGCATGACGTAGCCATCATAGTCACTCAAAGGTTGGCCAAAGCAGTGCTCGGTTACAACCCAATAAATGACAAAATTATTTCAGTTCAAATTCAATGCAAGCCATTTGACATCAAAGTGATCCAAGTTTATTCTCCAACCATGGATCCTGAAGAGGCTGAAGTTGTCCAATCCTACAAAGATATTCAACACGTCATACATATAACACCAAGAAAAGTTGTTACTATCATCATAGGAGATTGGAATATTACAGTAGGGAACCAAAGGATACCTGGAATAACTGGCAAATTTGGCCTTGGAGTAAAAAATTAAGCATGTCAGAGGTAGTAGAATTCTGTCAAAATAATTCTCTGGTCATGGCAAACACCCTCTTCCAACAGCCTGTGAGGTGACTAAACATGAACATCACAAGATAGACAATATAAAAATCAGACTGACTATATACTTTGCAGCCAAAGATGGGGGAGCTCTATACTATCAGCAAAAACAAGACCTGGAGCTGACTGAAGACTATGAGCTTCTTATTGCAAAGTTCAGAACTAAACTGAAGAAAAGAGGGAAAATCATCAGACCAAGCAGATACAAAATAAATAATATCCCTGGTAAATATGCAGTGCAAGTAAATATTAGATTTTAAGAGACAAGACTTGGAAGATAGAGTTCCTGAAGAACTTTGCAATATTATCCAGTAAACCGCAACAGAGATTTTAAAATCTATAGAGATTTTGCTCAATTACCACTTCTAGAAAAAAGGAAAGCAAAAAGTAGTGGTGATAGGAAAATATTTGTCAACTGAATGCAGAATTACAGAGGATAGAAAGAAGAGACAAGGAGACATTCTATAATGAGCGATGTAAAGAAATCAAAGAAGATAACAGAATGGGTAAATGAAGAGATCTCTTCAAGAACATTGGGAATCTCAAAGGCACCTTTCATGCCAATGTGGGTGTGATAAAACACAGAAATGGTTGGAACTCGACAGAAGAAGATCAGATAAAGAAGAGGTGGCAAGAATACACTGAAGATCTATACAGGAAGGATCTTAACAACATTGATGACCTCAATAGTTTGTACAATAAGCTGAAGCCAGACATTTGGAGAGTGAAGCCAGGTGGGCCCTAGGATGCCTTGCTGATAAGGCTGTAGGAGTTGATGGAATCCCAATTGAACTATTCAAAATTCTATGAGTTGCTTGCCTTATGCCAACAAATTCAGAAAACTCAACAATGCCCAATAGACTGGAAAACGTCAGTCTACTTTTCTGTAGAGCTATGGTTGCCTTTGATGCAAGTTGTCTGCTTCTAGGCCTATTTATTTGTAATGCACCAACATATTCTGTAGCACTATTATCAGACAAAGGATCTAGATTCTACTTGTACCTTTCTCCCCCAGCTTGCCCTCTACTAATAACTACAAATACACATCTCCATCATTCAACAGACACAAAATGGATTCCTATACTCAAAAACCGAGTAATCAAAAATGCAAACTTTCCCCCCAAAAAAATAATTTCCATGGCTTACAACACGGCTAATATTGTTAGTTTGGTACATACACATATTTTTTCTTGAATTGCAGTGGTATTTTAAGTTTATATTTTGGGTACATAGAAAATATTCAGTTATAAGCTGCCGTAAATAGATTTATTTTTTTCCTCATCACTGCCTTGCTGCCCAACTCAGTTTGTTTGTACTCTGAGATAACCTTGCTCATTTTTTATTTCCTCTCCGCTTTTTCTCTGTACCAATTACGCTCCGAAATTTCTCTTCCTATTCTCACCTGCTATTTCTTTGTAGCTATTTCCAAATCTCACATTGTGTAGTGGACTTGGAAACGAACACTTGTAGTGTGGCCCTTCTAATGAAATATGTTTGGGATCAATGACCTAGCGTTTGTCACCGATCTGGGGTACTAACGGGAAAAATAATAACACCAGAAGTAATATTTAATCATAAACTGGTATCCGTATAGATGTTAATCTGCCACCTCTTTAAGTTTGACTCACTAGGTCCGGTCCTAGTTGATCTGTGCCTAAATACATCCAGCAACCTCCTATGTGGTTAAAATTGTTTCTATGAACCTGTAATTTGAATAGTTATATTTTGTAATCCAGTTTAACTATTTTATAAATGCCTGTTTCCTTTTCTTGTTTTAAACTGTACTCCCTATTAAGGTTCAGAAGCTCTATAATGTACCTATGATGTTCATTTTGTTCGGTTTGCTAAAATTACCCAATTCTGTACCCAACATTAAACTTTCTGTACCAAACTTAGATCTGTTGTTTTATGAACAATATGACAATTTATTTTTCCTGTATGTTTTAAGATGAAACTTATTTTCTGAACGCTTTCACTGAGCTCCACACATAAATAATGTCTGTATGTTTACTTCAGAGGTTGAGAAGTGGGATGAAAATATCCACGAAAAGACTGGCGAGGAGACCAAGGTACAAAAGAGGTATTACTTTGAAAACCTGAAAATATCTGTGCCACAGATCAAGCTAAGCGTATTCACCTCTAATAAACTGCCTTCTGACCTCACGGTATGTAAAGATCATAAAATGTTTATAGTGTGGTAAAATGTTATTTAACCAAGACACTTTTCATTTCAAGGACCTCTCAACGTGTGGATTGTGCTCTGCGCCATCTTGTAGAAGAGACAGAATCATGATGAGAAACTGAAAACTTTTTCACTTGATGCTCATTTTACTATCAGATCTTTTTTTTTTTTAAATGAGGACGAGGCCCAATGAAGGCCGAAATGTACGTCTGGGGTTGTCTGTTTCTCCTGTTCAATTGTAGAATTGCCTGGTATTTTAGGGCTGGGTCACTCTAGTGAGTGAGACCAGACTGATATACTACAGGATATTTCTCCCTGTGAAGGGCACAAGTGAGCTAAAAGAGGTTGCTCTGAGTGGGTTATCATGTCCATAGAACTGACCTATTAAGGTTAGTTTGTTCTCTGATTGAGCACCTCTAACTTTATTTTTTTGTTTAAATTCTGTAGTGGTAGTTTTTAAAGCCCTGATATGGTCTAATTATCTCAATGTAATCTCCTCTCTGGATTATATAGAGAGTTTATTAGATGAAAAACAGCTGGATGCCCTCAAGTTACAAGCAGTCTTTAAATGCTTATATACTCTACTTGTTGAATTAATACTTTTTATAGCTTGAGGTTAGTACATATATAAAAATGTTTGCTATTGCACCAAGTCGTTTATGGACATTTGCAGGTTGCTTGTGATTTTTGGTCCTTTCAGAACATGCACAGAAATCAAACTGCATGCCACAGTGTGGTAGAGCAGATGGAGGAATAACTGTATATTAGAAAAGAAAATAGTACGCATCAGTTTTAGTTTCAGTGATCTGATCCATGATGTAGACAACACTGATGAATGCCATGTCTCTTTAACTCTTTACAATTCACCACCTTTCTTTCCTTTTCCCGCATTTTGAATTCATATCCATAGCTACTAAGATGTATGATTATAGAGCATTTTTCAATATTACTGTAGTTTTACAATACTGCTTAGTTTGATTCTCCACCACTTCCAAAGAAAGTTTTACCAGTAGATGAGGCCTTAGAGACAAAAATACTAATCATTGAGTGATATAATAAGCATTATATATTTTTTTCCTCATTCTATAGAGATATTGCTCCTTTAACATTTCTAGTTAGTTATTCTGTAATATGGGATCCTTTTAGTATTTCTAAGTTATACATTCCTTCTGAAAAGCATGCACTATTTTTCTGTTCTTCCCTGTATCAAGTTTTACCATCAATAAAATAGACCACCAACGAACAAAGTAAAGGACATTTAAAGCACCCATTCTCGAAAAAGTCTGTTTTGTTTAATGAGACATAATATTGATTTTTTTTTTTTTTTTATATCGTTTTTAAATCCATTAAACTGATATAGGTTGTTGAGTCTGAATATGGAAACTTCTAGAATATTAATTTAACTGTACTGATGTTTTCCCTTATTATATTTTCCAGGTATCATTTCTTTCTGTGTTAAATCATAATAGTTGTTATCTTGTATGAACTGTGTAAATTTCCTATAAAAATATGTCTTTGGTCCTTGGTAAATTTTTTGAGGCTAAAATTGCTGGTTTAAAATTTGCTATTGGAAAACCATTATGCAGCGATGAACACAGGTCAGAATTCCCCTGCTGTACTGTTGGGTCAATCCTAGTGAATGAGACAACAGGAAAAGGGGCTGTGTGTACAAAAGGGTAATTCTGAAATCAGGATCTGTGTTTGGAACTTCAAGACCAATTATAAGCTCTGTAACGCATGGAGAAACACCATCTGTCTTTACCATAACAGAAATGAAGTCCTTCCAACATTTTGTGTGTGTACCTTTTATTCTCACTCAATAATTGATAAATCAGACGAAAAGAAGGGAAATTGTGATGCGTTTGGTGATCAGTGCTTTAGACATCTCTAAATTATTATTTTTTATTTTATTTTTTTAGGATGTAGTCATAATTTTCTTACCTTTATATCCAGTTAGCATGTGTTTGCTTGCATATCTGTTTAATTAGCCTAATAAAAACATTGCTTTTGTTTTTGTAGGTTCTGAAAAGCACGCTAGGATTCCCTCTAATCAGGTTTGAAGATGCTTTGATAGATCTGGATCCATTTACAAGAGTCCATCCTTATGAGACACAGGAGTTCATTATCAACGATATTCTTAAACATTTCCAGGAGGTTTGTTTTCAAAATACATATTTGTGCATTTACACAATCAAGGTATATAATATCCATGTGTGCCAGGTTAAACAGGCAAACATCTGGGGGCAAGTACATTTGCAGACTGGTAGCATTGTTACTTGCAACTATGGAAGAACAAATTGGATTGTGTCTGTAGACATTATATGTATATAATATTTAAATAAGTATGTGTATATAAATGTTGTTGTTAGTTTGTTACAATAGGATATTTACTTAATGCTGTCATCCGTTTTTAAGCAAAGTTCCAGTATATTTACAAGTTGCAGAGACTGTTGGGGGTAGTTAGAAGCAGGAAAGAGAAACGGATTTGTAAAGATGGGTTGATTGTTTTTCTTAAAATGTAGAAAAGACAAATATAAATACATTTCCAACTGGATTATGAATGAATTAAATGAATTAAAAAAGAAAACATCTTCTACATATATATTTTTTCAGATGTCCTCACATGATGGCACTGCTGAGCCTAAATTCAGTTATTAATCACCTTGCCTTATTTGTCTTGAAGGAGTTACTCAGTCAAGCAGCAAGGATATTGGGCTCAGTAGATTTTCTTGGCAATCCAATGGGTTTGTTGAATGATGTGTCGGAAGGAGTAAGCGGGCTTATCAAATATGGAAACGTTGGTGGCTTAATCAGAAATGTCACACACGGAGTATCCAACTCTGCGGCAAAGGTACCAAACTGTGCTTTTATGTGTGATCTGAAAGAATTGCCAAATTCAGTTGTATTGTACTTCTCATTTTATGTGTTGAACATGAGAATATGTATGAGTTGTAAATGGAGAAAACATATATTTTTGTGTTATGAAAGAAGGAACAGGTAATGTTAATGTCAATTTGATCATTGAGCAGAACCAGATATCCAATAGGATTTTGGTCTAATAAGTAAGAGTTTTATTTTGGTAACAGTGCGGACTAAATTGTACATGTCAATTAAAGTAGTTTTTGGCACAGAGTAGAGTTAGATAGTTAAATGACCACTGATGTGTCATATTTATGGCATATTCTTATAAAGGGCATGACTTGATAATAAGCAAAATATGTTTACAAATCCTAAAATAAATATATGTTTTATTTGTAACTGTTGTATTACTTTTGCTTTTGTTTCTAACATGATTAGAAAACTGGAAGAATGGGAGACACAGTGGATTTGGTTACAATATTCATTTTTGCTTCTTTTCTAAAGGTGGACCATATTTGTAGAACTAAATGGAAGAGTAAGTCCCAGTAGGATAACACTCAAACTACTTGCAGATTGGCAGTCCAAAATGGAATCCCCCATGACATAGGCAAACAGCACATTAAATGTGAAGCCTGTAGCGGCATTGGCATACACGCAAAGGCTGCAGGCTTGAAATTCGGCTGCGTTACAGAGCTATTAAATTGAACAATGCCACGAGTTATAGGCCATAAACGCAAGCCAGTAAACCATTCTTCTGCCAGCTGGATGTGCGGCCTTGAACATGATTGGTTAGTCAAACCCGTAGTTACGGGTTTAGACGGAGCCAATGGCAAATGAGATCGTCATCATTACTGAAAAATGGAGGTTGGATTTCAAAGCCTTACAGGTTTCAATTACGAGTTTTGATTGGACCAGCAGTCCAGAAATAATGCAATATTAATAAATCAGTAAATATGATCATTATTAGTACAACGTTGTGTGTATATTGGCATTTACAGTGCTACGGATAGGACTTTAACCCCCTTGCGGGTCCTCTCTAGTACCCGTTGGCTTTTTGGCTCCACTTGAGGGTTACGGTGTTGAACGCCAGTGGATTTGTTGCAATTTTATAGCAAAATTGGAACGTAGCAGTTACGGCTTGAGAACACAAACGATTTGCGGGCACGCAGCCTTTTTTCGCCCTTCAGCCGCAAGTCGCTGGCTGGTTGCTTTAAGGGGCCAATTTAATAGCCGCAAGTCTTGCGGGCTAAGCTACGGTTGTACACGTTCAGGGAATTTAATGTGGCTGATAGTCAGCTAAATTGTTATGTTTTCTCTAAAAATGCTTTTATGCACATGGCTTGCATAGCTGCTAATGTTAACTCGTTATATTTTGAGCAAACATGAAAGTTTTCCCAAACTACAGTGGTCCTTGAACGTTTCTAGAGTTGGGCCATTAGTTGTACTTCTTGGGGATGGGGGAGGATCTATATAGATATACTATCCATTTTATATTTGTTTTGAGATTTATTAGAGATATCTGAAAAAAGAGAAATCCGTGATTTATAGTCTTAATGGTATGGAAGTCAAAAGTGAAGTATCCGGTATGCTCTTCATCATGGACACTTACCACATTCACCAGATATCTCTTCACTTCACGATTTATTATTATTATTTGGGTAGCTATGAAAGGTTGAAATGATTATTAATGAAAATATGAAAGGATGATCTGGAAACCTTCTAAACAAAATTTAGCAGATTTCTGAAATATCCTAGAACAGTCTCAATAGAACTATATTTTTATCATTTTTAAGTCCTGAATAAAAGGGCTGGGGAGAGCGCACAAACTCCTAGTGCAAATAACTAAGGTATATACCTTGAGTTATCTGTACTAGGAGTCGGTGCTCTCTCACTTCGCTACCCTTCTTTTTTTTCATTATTTCATACAGACACATTTGTGAATTCGCTCTCTGTAAACTCTCAAAACAAAGATCCGCATTTCGACGAATGTTCTCAGTGTTGCTTATAAGTTTATCAATTATTTGAACAAATTACATCCCTTCACGTCCCACACGACCAAATAATAATAATTTTTCCTGCTATTATACCCATACATTCCTATTGATTGGGGCTTCTCCACCAGCACTACTCAAGAGCGCTACAGAATATATTGTTGTGTCTGATTCTCGATAACCATATGGACTGCACCATATGGACTGTGTTTCTGGTTCTGCTTATCCATGTGGCTTTCTTGGCAATTATACTGGATTGGGTTGCAAGTTCCTTCTTCAGTCGACTGCAATTTGTCTGACCTCTCTGCTATGACCTACCCATCTTGAGTGACCCTTCATGATTTAGCTCACAGCTTCGCAGAAGTACACAACCCCTTCGCCACAACATGGTAATGATCCAGAAGGGGACAGAGTATCTACTGGTAAACAAACTTCCTTGGAGCATTTTTAATACAGTTTTCTTCAAATGGGAAGTAACTGCTAACATTTTTAATCTTTGTAGGAAGTCATATAAATTTACATGAATCTCTTATTATTATTATCCTTTATTGTAACATATTGCGTAGCGACATTCAGGGTTTAAGTACAAGGCAAAACAAACACATTGTAAATGAATATCTCTTATTCAAAAGGTGAATTTTTAGCAATATGGAGATATTGTCTGTAATGTTAAAAGTCAAAACGGAAGATGTCTGCTTTACTCTTATGGTTTAACACCAAACGTTTTAAAAGCAAAGATGCTTTTACTTATGTGTGAATGTGTATAATAACACAGTGTCTCTGATTGTCTAATGTTTAAATAGCATTCCTGAAATTATGATTTAAAACACTGCAGCCATAAACACATAAAGTGTACAGTATATCCTGACTTTATTTTAGACATGCAATACTTGAGCTATATGTAATTATAGAAGCCATTCCCCCATTTTTGAGCATGATACAGGTTAAAAAATAAACGTAAACTCTCATAGATAGCAACACTTTCATATACTGAAAGGACCACTGCACAATGAAATAAATATGTTTGAAAAATGTTTAATCCGACTAAGAGCAGAATTATTGGGAAATAGTAAATAAAAGTGAGTTGCTAATTAGAGAAAAATAAATGATGATGCCTCTGCAAGTCCTGGAGGGATCCATTATACATTGGTGGAAGTTGTGTGTGGGAGGGGTGATTACATTTCTGGAGAGGTGTTGATGCAACTCGCTGCCTCTGGGCCATTCTATTATCTCACAAAAGCTTTGGACTTCTGTCTGTTACCTCCTCCTGTACCCGTTATTTCCCTGATAACTACAAGCACACTCCTCCATAATCCAGCTCTCTGAATGTGATGTAACAAATCTTTACTCATAAAAACAAGTAATCAAAAAGTTAGGTTTTCTGGAGAAAAAAAATTCTTCATCTGCAGTGGACCTTTATAAATATTATTCTATAACATTACTTATTTTAGGCAGTAAAGCATATTATTGTGATTCTGATGCTTAGGTAGAGTTATAATAGGTTATTTCTAGTGAACTAATACAATCTTACTAGGTGATCCCTTTTGATTTCTTCTTTGAATATCTTCTGCACCACACCTATGAAGATTTTTTCCATAGAATAAATGTCTTAAACCATTTCTTAAGAGATAACAACTTCTGAGGGGAAAAAAATCTCAAGCTAATAAGAAATATAACAGATTTCAAGACTTTAAGACAGTCTGCCGTAAAACAACTGGCCTGCAAACTCTTGTGAGAGAGTTGGTAATTCTTGTGGTGGTGATCTGTGCCACGATGGCAGAGTGGTGGCAAAAATCTACTAGTAAGTCTAGAGCTACCTGCCAAGGAAATGATTCCCTACTGGAGCTACCTTGCTTTTCTATTCGGTATTAAATGTTTTTACATTGTATAGAAAGCTGTGTTCGCTTGAAGGTATTGCTTTCCATGAAGAAGCTTAAGTCGTGTAATATATATGTCCCTCAATTGGTTTTCCCTGAATAAATTTTCACAGAGGACTTAAGCATTAAAAGCACATTTTTGTTATGTTACCCTGGTTTCACTTAAATACTCTTTATTCTCAACTTTTAAGACCTTTGGTCTCTTAAAAAACCTGCATGAGTTTGGAGCATAAACCGTTTATGAGTTGTTTCTGGTTTGGCCATTTTATGACGCTCTATTTTATAGTTCTGTTGTTTGTGCCTGTAATGGCTTTTCCATGTATCTTAGAACATGCAGTCGGCAAATACCTTCTTTCAAGTGACGAGCTTCAACATATTTAAATTGGCACTGAATATTAGGTTAAATAAAGTTCACTCCAATCCGATTTTGCTGTTCTGTCCCTGGGACTCTGCAAGCTTCATTTTTAGTTTTTATTCTTGGACTTCAATCAATATCAGCTCACATTTTTGGCATTCAACATACTCTGAAAGTTATTTTACTGGTCTAATTTTTGAAACAAATCCCTAATTGTTCAAATCAAGTAGATATTTTGTAGAGATATTTTATTTGAAGATGTGGATTGGAAGAGTATCATAAAAAATTATATAGTATGGTGGAAGTGTATTTTGTGGTTTGTAAGAAGGATTGCTTTTTTGTTGTTTTTAGGAAAAATAATTAGTTTGAACGTGCATACGTGTCATAATACTGCTTTCCAGCACAATCCTATATATAAAGTAATTAATCTCCAGCTAAGGATTCTGGGTAGCAACATATATGACCTAAAAACTGCTTTGAAACCTGAAACAGTCATTTATAGAAAGATGACAGATAAAAAAATGCCTAATTATTCTTTTTCGGTTTGAATTTTGAAACTAAAACGGACAGTTTTTTTTTTTGTAGCACAGCAATGAAAGATGACTACTTTCCTACAAAGCTGAATACAAAAATATCATGCAGAAGACATTTATAACGTGAAAAGCCAATAACATTATATTAAATTCACAAGACATAGAAATAGTTTCCAGACTCTCTATCCGGATGTGAGCTTAACTGATACGTTCCTGTCTGAGGTCCATTTTGGAAGCTCGGGTTCAAAGTGCAGTATATTTCTAAATAAAAAAAATGATTATGTATTAACAATATTGAAAAGTGTGTACTTTCAGAAGTTCAAATTACAATAGTTTTGTTTAAATTAATACATTAATTTGGGTCTCAAAAAGTGAAAGTACACAATTTGTAGACCACAATAGAGCTATAGCCATCAGACAAACTTTATGGACTAGTACAATGTTTCTGTTTGGTCCTGCTGCATGGTGCCTGCATATTTATGGAATATCAGTAAGCATTATTTTACTCTTTGGTCTCTGAGGCACTGTAGTGGTAAAACAAGTCAAAGCCCTTTAAAAGTATGAATGACGTATTGCTATTTTTGTTTTATTCCCTTGCCTCGCCTCCAGGGGGCTGCCTTGTTGGCCTCTTTGTCTCTTTCTAACCCTTAGATCATGTTACTGGGTGAGGTGAGTGGTCAGCAAACTGCAAGCCACCATATTATATCTTCCAATGCACATTGGATGCCCAGTGACTTCCTATTGGTCCTCATTGTATGGGTTTTCACTGTATAATCTGGAATCTGATCATTCTGCTTTTAATAAAAGTGTACTAGAATATGCTTTAATGGCAAGACTAGCAATCATGATATGTCATGTGATAACTCATCACTTTGATGTTCCCAAGCAACTTCCTAACTTACCATTTCCTATCCAGTCTTTCCCACCACTCTTTGGGATATGTTTTGTGTTCAATCACACTATTTTTACATTTCATCTTCATGGGTATGTGGGAAATATAATGTTTTAATTTGCTTGTGATAATTGTCAATTCAGTTCATCTGGTTATTCAATAAGAAAGTATGAAATCAGCACTTGTACCTGTTACAATATTAAAAACAGCTTCAAGGGGCAAGGGAACACTTTATATTTCATGCATTTAAGAAATAATTATTTTAACATTACCAAAGTTTTGTTTTGCATGAAAGAATATTAAAGGGACTTTTTTTCATTGATTTATTTAAAAAATTGTATTTGATAAAATGCCAAAGGTGTCAGAGCTCAAAAGCTTATTCAGCTTTTTGACTCTTCTTGGGGACTTGACCTCTGTTAGCCAATGAGATCTACAGACGTTCATATGAATGAAGGTTTTGTTTAATATTTTTTCATTCAGAAAACAAGTTTTGTAATGCTTAAACGTGCTCTTTTAAATGCATGAAAAAACATATATGTTACATGTCTCTTTTAGTAAAACATGTAGAAACTTGAAGATAACGGGAAGTGCACGGAGCATATGTACGTCTTTAGATTTCATTGGCAAACAAGTATGACTCCTACATTAATATTACTGTTCATTGGCTGACAGGGGCCAAGCCCCCAGATCCATTAAATATTTGATTTTTTTTTTTCCTGCTTTGAGAGCGTAACTTAAAAAAAAAACGCTGGTGCATTATAAAATACCACCTTTCAGATGCAACAAAGAAAAAATGTTTTCAATGTCTCCTTAACTTGGATTCCAAATACATATGCAAAAGTGTGTCAATTATGACAGCTTCGGTTGAATGCATCTGCTTCCATATTTAAAATATACTGATTTAAATAACTAGATAATGTGTTTACAAGGGAAAATAAATTATTCTTTATAATATATATTTTTTTAAGTAATTGTGTTGTTGAGAAGTACCTTTTTGTGTTAACCTGCTTAGATGAATTCTAGATGATTGGTATTTTTTTTTAAATAATGCCGTCTAGTAAGAGGATCTGCCTTTCTTTCATTGAGTATTTGATCTATTACAGCAATCAATCTCAATTACCTACTACTGAAACTAATTGTCAATTGATTAACAATTGTATTCTTTGCTTTGATACACTATTTGGACAATTTGCACGGTCACTTAAGAGTTGACTCATACCCTCCTCATTTCTCTTTTTAATCACGTTATGTTTTTTTTGTGTGTTAATGTTTTCCCACTTTTTAATTGTGTGCTAATGAAAGTTAGATGATCATTTATCTCACCATCAACCAATAGTCTAGCGTTGTTCTCCCAATTTCACAGCAACTTATTTGGTGTGTTCTGGATTCAGGTTTTTCTACACTCTGTAGCATGTGTAGCTTTAAATACATATTAACCATCAGTGGAAGGTCCAATAAAGGACAAAGCTGAACTTTTTATGAAATGTCTATTGCTTCAATTCGTGCTTTAGTCTCCTCTAGATGTAGTGTCTTAAAGGTGCATGAAAACAATTTTTTTTTGCATGTACCTTTAAACATAACCAAACCTGTGTTTTGTATAAAAAAACATTTAAAACATGTTTAAAAGTCATTGAAATTAACTGGAAATGCATAGGTCATATGTATATATGTAGATTTTATTGGTTGACAAATATGACTCCTATAATTATAATACTTCTCAATGTCAGACAAGGACAAACTACCTGTTAACCAATCACAAACTAAACTCTTTACTGTAAGCATTTTTTTTTTCTCATACTCCATCAAATGTGGATAAAGTGATTCTACTCCTCTGAGGAAGAAAAACCAAAGAACATATGGGAGGATATACACATATGTCGTTGAACCACCTCACTGTGGGCCTCATTCAAGTGCGATTTTCCCAATTGAATAGAGCTCTATATAAGCAAAGAGCATATTTTTTTACAGAAGTTTTAATTAGTGAACTTCTATCCAAAAGCAAGGTCTTCACTAACTAAAAACTTCTGTGAAAAAAATATGTTCTGTGCTTATATGGAGCCCTATTCAATTGGTCAAATCGCAATTGAATGAGGCCCTGTATGAGGTTGGAACATGCAAGTGTTCCTTTTATATGCTTCTCTTGTTATCATACTATACCTTCCAAAAAGGTGTATTCATCTGTATTAGGAGTTGGTGGAGCGCCTCCACCCCATCCCTTCTTTCTAAACCACCAGATCAGTTTAACATTTGAAGCAGGTTTGAATCAAGGTATCATTTGAAAAATATGAAACACTGGATGCTGGTTGATGATTGGGCCCGAAGGACATCCGATTATGTCTGCTCCTGTATGGGTCAGTACAAATTGTATCTAATGGTTTGGGGCTTCATATTGTGACGTGTCCCGGGCCTGCAAAATTCCTCATATAAATCTTGATATTCCTCCGACAAAGAATAGACTTTGATTTATCACGTTTTATTATATAGGCATAAAGGGGCACAAGTCACACATTTGCTAACATGGTGTTAAAATAAGGTTTTAAATATTGCGAAAACTTTTTGTGTTTATTTTTTTGCTATATCAGGTTTATCCAGCAGAGGGAGTAGCAGATTTTCCCATAAAGCTTCATAACTTGACGGGACTGTTCCAAAAGCAGATTGTACGTAGCTTAAAGTAAAACTAAAAGCTTCCTAGAATGGTAGTATGGTAGTTGGTAGTGTGGGTGTTTTTTTCTGAGGAACTTCCAAGCATCATTATAGGCATTCTATAGGCACTTATACTATGCTTAAGGGCTTCTAGCACAGCTCTAAAATGTAAGTCAGTGGGAATATGTACAAAGCTGTGATGTGTTTAATACAGTGGGGAATATCTTGGGACATAGGAATCTCAGAACATAGAATAACACTGAATAAATAGATTTTCTAAGTGTCTCCAGCATTTCTGACTTTAGTACATATGCCCCATTGAGTGTTTTTTTTGCTCATGTTGCTTGGACCATTCTGGATTGGAAAGCAATACAAGGCAATGGATCTCAGACACTGGCTCTAATATTGTGTATCTTCTACTTATCACTTTTAATTTTGCTTTACTTTTGGCCTTACGACCCACAGCTTATTTATTTGCCAGTAGATACATCTGGCCGTTATTAAAGGGATAAGGAATTCCCAATACACATTTAAGAAAACATGTTTTATTACAAAAGTTTTACTTGATTCTTTTTTTTTTGCATGAAAACATTAAAATACGTTTTATTAAATTGAAGAGTGCTCCAGTTTTTTAATAATTGCACTTATTTCACATTCCAGCAAGCTAATGCTTAATATATAGACTATATAGGCTGGGAACTACATGTGCAAGCCGTGATTCCGCAGAGGAAGAGGCACAGGAGATCAAATTGCCAATGACCAATGGCTAATCGAGAAAGTAAGTGCTATGGAATATGTTGGTGTTTTACAAATAAAGGATGATAATAAAAAAATATAGGTCCAGAAAAACATTTTCCTCCCCTTCATAGATTATTCTAAAGCCTTTGACTGTGTGGGTCACAACAAAATGTGGCAAGTTCTTAAAGAGACCAGATCATCTTATCAGCCTCCAGAGGAATCTGTTTATGAATAAAGAAACCACGGTCAGAACTGAACATGGAACAACTGAATGGTCCAAGATTGAGGAAAAGAGTGAGACAAGGTTGCATATTGTCACCTTACACAACTTTTATATGTGGAATACATCATGTGTAAGACCAGACTAGAAGAATCAAAAGATGGAATTACTATTGCTGGGACAAATATCAATCTCCTATATGTGGATGATACTACTCTAGTGGCTCAAAATGAGGAAGAACTAAAGGGTCTATTAATGAGGATAAAGGAAGATATTTCAAAAGCTGGCCTGCTGCTCAGTGTTAAAAGTGACGAAGATCATGGCAAACAGCAATCTGAGTTCCTGGCAAATAGCTGGGAAAGAAGTGGAGGCAGTGACAGATTATATTTTCCTGGGCTCCAATATTTCTTCAAATGGTGACTGCAATCATGAAATGAAAAGACGTTTGCTTCTAGGGAGGAAAGTTATGACCAGTCTGGATAAGCTATTAAAAAGTTAAGTTATGCCACTATTAGAACCGTCTGCATATTTAAAACTATGTTCTTCCCAGTAGTAACATACAGATCTGAGAACTGGACCATAGAGGATACTGAGCGCTATAGAATAGATGCTTTTGAATTGTGGTGTATGAAAAAACTGTTTACAGTTCTTTGGATTGCAAGAAGATCTAATAAATCAGTACTTCAGGATATCAAGACAAATGGTTAACTGGAAAGTATTATCATGAGGATAAAGCACAAATATTTTGGCCATGTCATGAAAAGACAGGATTCCCTGGAGAAGACTCTGATGCTGGGCATAAGAAAAAGAGGCGAAGATGGATAGATGAGGTCAATGAATTAATGCACATGAGCTTCAGGGTACTCAGAGGGGCAGTGGATGACCGATGTTACTGGTTTGCTGCAGTCCATAGGGTCACAAAGAATTAGACACAACTAAGATTTAAAACAATTAAACATGTATTTATGTTAAACTATCGAAAAGCAAATTGTCAAAACAGATTACTATACCATTTTCCATTTTGTCTCTAATACCATTTACCCTCTTAGATTGTAAGCTGAGAAGGGCCCACTACGAAATTTTAGTCACGTTTGCCTTATGTTTTAATTGCATCTCCTGTACTTGGTGTTACCGAATATGGCCTCCATTCCATGGCTCCCATAAGAAAAGAACAGAGTGAAGTTCACTTGAAAGTCATTACTGTACTATCACATCACACTCTTAAATTTAACCTTCAAAAAATGCCAGCCTAGTGCTATAAATTTTCCTAGTATCTTAAGCCCCAAGTGTCTGACTCGATCACGTGCCTCCAGTAACCATGTCCAATCTCGCTGAAGTTTATTCAGAAGTCTCTCCTAGTGCCAGAAATTACCTTCCACCCCCCTTAAAGGCAGAAAAAATGCCTACAAGAAGCCTTGATGCCTCAAATCCGACATTATGAAACCGCGAACACCTTAAATTTGTCTGACACAAGGGGCTGTTACCACTAGCTCCTGCTCCTATGCGTCCAGCTATCTCCAGGATCCCCCCTCAATACCCACTACTCAATATAAGCCAGTATATCCCCACCGAATCCCCCCTGACCCATATGAGCTGGGATAGAAACCCCATACCTTTTCATTTTTATTATTATTTAAACTCTTCCTCAGCATGGGAAGAGTTTATATACACCCCCTTGGCATTTTTCGTGTTTTGTTGCCTTACAGCCTGGAATGAACATGGATTGTTTGAGGATTTGCATAATTTAATTTACAGAACATGCCCACAACTTTGAAGATGTTTGCTTCACAATAAAAAAAAGCAAAAAAAACAAACAAATAGGACAAAATATCAGAAACGGTCAATTTCCATAACTATGCACACCCCTAAAGTCAATACTTTGTAGAGCCATCGCAGCTTCAAGTCGCTTTGGATAAGTCTGTATGCGCTTGCCACATCTAACCACTGGGATTTTTGCCCATTCCTCCTTGCAAAACTGCTCAAACTCCTTCAAGTTGTATGGTTTGCGCTTGAGAACAGCAACCTTTAAGCCTGACCACAGATTTTCTATTTGATTGAGGTCTGGGCTTTCACTAGGCCATTCCAACAAATGTACATGTCTCCCCTTAAACCACTCAAGTGTTGCTTTAGCAGTGTGTTTGGGTCATTGTCCTGCTGGAAGATGAACCTCCATCCTTGCCTCAAATCACGCACAGAGTGGTACAGGATTTGCTCAAGAATATCCCTGTATTTAGCACCTTCCATCTTTCCCTCAACTCTCTCTGACCAGTTTCCTAGTCCCGGCTGCTGAAAAACATCCCCACAGCATGATGCTGCCACCACCATGATGGTGTTCTTTGGGTGATGTGATGTGTTGGGTTTGCGCCAGACATAGAGTTTTCTTTGATGGACGAAAATGTTATTCTCATCCGACCAGAGAACCTTTCACCATACATTTTGGGAGTCTCCCATATACCTTTTCGCAAACTCAAAAGGTGCCATTTTGTTTTTTGCTGAAAGTAATGGCTTTCTTCTGGCCACTTTACCATAAAGCCCAACTCTATTCAGTGTACGGCTTATTCGTCATATGTACAGATGCTCCAGTCTCTGCTGTGGAACTCTGCAGCTCCTCCAGGGTTTTCTTTGGTTTCTGTGCTGCCTCTCTGATTAATGTCCTTTTTGGGGAGCGTCTGTCTCTTGGCAGGTTTGCTGTTGTGCCATGTTCTTTCCATTTGGTTATGATAGATTTGATGGTCCTCATGGGGATCATCAAAGATTTGGATATTTTTTTATAACCTAACCCTGACTTGTACTTCTCAACAACATTGTCCCTTACTTGTTTGGAGAGTTCCTTGGTCTTCATGGCAGTGTTTTGTTAGTGGTGCCTCTTGCTTAGGTGTTGCAGCCTCAGGGGCCTTACACTTAGATTGCACACAGGTGGACATCATTTCACTAATTATGTGACTTCTGAAGGTAATTTGTTGCACCAGAGCTTTTTATGGGCTTCATAACAAAGGGGGTGAATGCATATGCACATGCCAATTTTCTGTTTTCTATTTCTAAAAAATAGTTTTATGTATATATTTTTCTCTATTCAATTCACAAACTTAGACTATTGTGTTCTGATCCATTACATAAAATTCAGATTAACAAAACATTGAATTTAAGGCTGTAATGTAACAAAATAGGTAAAAAATCAAGGGGGTGAATACTTTTTCAAGGCACTGTAGATAGATATGGTGAGGATGTTGGGTTCACTTTTGTGGGTACCAATCCGTAGCTTTTTTATGGAGACTACAGAGATTCAGGCTCTGAGTCTCCTGCGAGTAGGGTGCAAGTACACATTAGAGCTAGAGAGCTCAGGGTAAACCACTGTGGGTTTGACTCCATACTTTTTTTTTTTAGAATAGCTCAGCAAGTGTCAGCCTTACGGGAGCCATTGCATATAGGCCTATTTTGGCCTTCTATATTTAATGGATAAACAAGCAATGGAAATGTTGCTGCTTAATTGTAGACTGAAATATTATGACTTGTAACAGCTTGACTTGTGCTAATCTATTTATGTTTATGGATTCCCTTAAATCAATCTTCAGTTCTGGGAGAGAATGTTGTTTTTTTTCATATGAAAACCGTTAAGTGTGAAGATTAGAAGATAACTGATATTTCATGAGATTCATGCAGAGCAAGCCAACATCTGTTCAGATATATCTCGGAGTATACCAGCAGTCAGTGTATTACTCATTTGTGTTCAAAGATATCTGTAAAACATAATTAAGTACTCAACAGAAGATGTTCACTAAAGCAACAATTGTACGTTTGTGAATGTGTCTAATTACGGACAAATCCTACTTTATGTTTTACTGTAAATGTTTCCATGGGTACCTCTTGAACATTTATTTTATCCAAACTTTCACAACTATTCACGCTACTGAATTATTGAATCTGTAGGACATAACTTTAATTATCCAGTCCGCTTTAGAAAAGGTCTGTAAAATTGCCTGTTTGTCCTAAGTAAAATGAACAGTCCCAAAATGTTCTGTCATACATTAAAAAGTTATGTTTAAACCTTACAAAATGGGTTGGGGGGTTTGATCTGAATAGGAGTAATCTGAAATACAGCAATATTACTTTTCAAGAATGTAATTTTTTTGTTGGCTTGAGCAGGTACTGCTAAACCCCGGTAGTTTTTGAAAAATGTGCGTCACATATCCATCATCGCACCACAAACACAAGATGGCTGACTGGTTAAAAAGAAAGCTGGCCAGACGCCCGATTTAAGATTATTATTATTATTATCATCATCTTTTGTTCGTGACACACCAACATACTTCATAGCGCTATACAGAGGTTAAGTACATTGCAAAAACAAAATTGGCACATTGCAAAGAATTGAAGGCCCTGTTTTTGAGCTTATAATCAAAACATACATAGTGCGTACTTCCAAAGCACAGTCACAAGCTGAAACCCGAACAACGGATGAACATGTAGTTTTCAAAAGTGACGATCAGCCACATTCAATTCCAAGCCTGTTAGTACAACGTGAGACCCGCAATGGCTGCAGGTTCGAAATTTGTCCGACTTACAGAGCTATTGAATTCAAGCAGGGCACGAGTTACGGGCTTGGGACGCAAACCCATAAGCAATTTATCGAAGATTGGATACTCGGCTGTAATCGTGATCAATTAGTCAAACCCGTAGTTACAGGTTTAGATGGAGCTAATGGCAGCAGAGATCGTCATAATTACGTCACTGAAAAATGAAGGTGGCATTTCAAAGTCTTACGGGTTTTAATTACGAGTTTCTATTGGACTTACATTCATGATATAATGAAATATTGATAACTCAGGAAATATGATATACTATTACATGCACGTTCCATTATATGCATAACACATTGATTGCCAGGATCGATATAACACGGACATTTGAGGATATTCCTGCTGACTAAAGTCATCCTGCTTGACTCACCTGTGCACATGGGGCTCTCCAGGACCGGACTTGCCCACCCTGATCTATACAATACTTTACAGATGTTGTGCAAAATTATTTACATAGATGTGTATGCCAGTATATAAATGATGGGTTCTTTCTTTGCATCTTTATGACTTTAAGATAGAACCAATCTTTGGGATTCAAGAAAGCTTTACGTACTTTTTTTTTTTTTTTGTATACGGGACAGATGACAACAATTTGACATGATTTTCCACTTTCTTCACTGCTTATTTTTTTGAGGACAGGTGCATTTTAAAGTGCCTTTTTGATTTTGCTAATAATACTACATTCTTGAATGAATTAATTTATGTATTTTAACATTTTATAATCATATTAACATTGCAAAAAGCAAACAAGTTGCTTTCAAAAATAAACTATACTTGCATATTCCTAAATGTTTAATTTATCGTATCTGGTTTAGATCATTCATAATAACAAGACAATGTTTAGTGGTGCGGTTTCATAAGCTGTAGTGAGCTGATAATACTCTTAAAGGGGCACTTAATACTCCAACGCTCTAATTGTAATATATATTATGAACATTTGTTTGTGAACAGATTATTAAAATTTTAGTTCATTCCTGTGGGAAGAAAAATTGATTCTCTATTCAATATCCATCCGGCCCTCAGGAACGGATTAATGATAATATAGAAGTTCCATTGTACACACTACAGCTAAGCTATCATAAAATATATGGATGGCCTAGAAACTTAGATTTTATTAACAGCTTTGTTCTGTCCATATTTTAAACTGTTGTATGAAAATGATGTAGTGATAAATGATGACGACCATCTTGGATTACTCAGATGGTTTATTACTATGCCACCAGATATTTGCGCTAAGACTTGCTTAAAACTTTCCAAGGAAGTATAAAGAGGTATTTAAAAAAAAAAAAAAAACTTTTAGAATATAGATTTCACTGATAAAACTGAATATAGTAAAATTATTTATTTTACTGTACATTGCAGCATACTGTGAGTATTGCATTACAGTGGCCATGTAACCTTTAGTTGCCCTTTTGACTAGTAGCGAGGTTAATTACAGGAAGTATTGAAAGCTCCTTGGATACAGATAAAGATAAATGTGTGAGTGGTTGTTGGAGGTGTGTCTAGGCTATATATATATATATATATATATATATATATATATATATATATATATATATATATATATATATATATATATATATAAATAATAATGTGTGTGTGTGTGTATAATGTGTAATATTAAGGACAGGATGGGCACACTACCAAATTTGCTGGCACTCTACAAATTAAAATAATCATATATTTGTATATATACTACACAGAATACTGTATAATGGCACCGTATTTTCAGCAGGAAATCTTTCATCAGTGGATGCGCAACGTGCTTTCTAAGAAATGTCAGATTCACAGTACAATGTTGTTTGTTTGTCTCTGGATATTTGGTAAATTCTTCTATGGTTGAACTTTTATTGCTTTTTATTACTTTGCAGTAAAGAAACAGATTGCCATTCATTAAACCTTAGTAGCTTAGTAAAAAGAATGAAAGACATTATATGCAAGTCAAAACATGATTAGGGGAAGTAGGAGTTAATATTTTTTTCTTTTCTGAAAGTTATCTGTTAAGAGTATTAGTTGTGTTTAATAAAGCTCAGTTGCCCTCTCAATGAACCCGCGGTGACTCTACAGTTGGGGTCATTCCAAGTTCAGGCTATGGACTTTTGACTGCCTTCTGTGTATGTGAAAACAGTCGGCAGCTCCTGCAGGGATCACTTATTCAGCCTTGTAACACAAAACTATTGCCAGCGGGCACCTGCTGGGATAGCTATACAGGAGGTCCTTGGGGGGAAGCTACCAAACTCATCAGGCATCTGCAGAGATAAAACCAGCGGGGGATGCCCCTGGGATACCCAGCTAATCCCCATCCACACTGGCAACCCAGCAGGAGCTTCACAGATTACCAAACCATCATGCCATTGTCAGACTGAATTACTAAGTTTATTTAACAAGTAGATGTGAGCTAATTAATTGACTTTTACTTGCATAATATAGAAAAGAATGGTAATAATCGACAAAACCTGAAAAACAATATTAATTTAGTTTTGTGGTAAAATTTCTAAATCTGTCATCCAAAAAGGATCCAAAAAGGACGTCATGCCCATATCAAAATTATTATTTCCTTTCGTGTACCTGTATCTGACCATGTAAGAGCTAGTTACATATAAGACTAATAAAGTATCCAAAATGTGATGTTGAAAACCCAACCTTTTGTTTGTTTTAATTGTATTTTGGAAGTGCTGCATCAGCCTGATATATGGGATTTGGCAGGTGTTTTTGGGGGATTGGCTTTGTAGGGGGCGAGATTAGATCTGCTTTACCCACCCAGTTTGTTTTCAACCTGTTTTCAAGCATCACATCTTATGTGATCTATCATTTGTCTTCTTTACCAAACCTATTTTAATTATACTATTAAATCCACCATCTTCTCTGTCAGGTAGTTCTTAAAACCTGTCCGCCTTCTACAGAGCATGACCTCCATAGTAGTACAAATTACTCTGGCATATTGTCAACGATCTTTCCTGTATTCTATTAAATCATTTTATGTTTTAAAGTAGAGTAGAATCCAACTTCTATTGTGTCATGTAAGTCACTGATATAAACGAATAAAGAGTGGATAAAACTCGCTGCCAAAATGTTCTCTTACACTAAACTGCCATCTGCTCTGGCATTTGGACTCGTTGCCAGCATGGAGTGCTGGATGGCAAGATGGCTCTTCACTGGTTACACAAACACATATCATAGGCATGAGTAGACTGAATGTTTACTGGTGTGCCATTTTGATCTCTCAAAGGTGTAGTATGCAAGTTTCATAGACACAGAGGCCTATCTTTGACATGTGAATTCCAGCAACATTATTATTTTGAACCTGAATTTTGCTTATACAGTGCTGACTGTCCAATGGAGCCAAGGGCAATTGCTTTATAGACAGGTTTATTCAAGGGCTTCTGTGAGTTAGACCCAGCTAAAAATGATGGTTTGGTCCACTGGATTATGGGCTGATAGAATGCTGCTGCTCCTCGGGCTAAATATTACCAATCAGTCCATATAAGCATGCCTAATTATATATGTATTTTTCCTGTCTTTAGAAAAAATGTCAGACAACTTATTAAAATTCAATTAGGTGAAACCAAATATGTATATGTAATGTAAATAGAGCTATAGATCTGTAAGATAGGCCAATCCTTTCACTCACTAAATGAAAGACTATGCCTCAATGATCCATAGGTAACTCTTGAGAAGTTTGTGTTTAGAGTACTAAGGCATTCATTTTCAAGAGGATTACCACTTCCTCCTTACTACAGTCACCTGAAAATTAGTTATTCAGTCCAAAGAATGTGTTTATGAATGCACTTAAAAATGTGAGTCTAATGTGAGCTATTTTTTTTGTCTCTCTCTATATCTCTATCTATATATCTATCTATATAGATATAGATATATATATAGGACCCTCACAAAGCAATGACTAACTACTGGCTTACACAAAAAAATACGAGCCGCGGGACTTAGAAAATAAATAATTGCGGACTTGCAAAAAAAAAAAATGCGACCCGCGGGACTTAGAAAAAATCCATTACGGACTCGCAAAAATACAACCTTAACGGACAACCCGCGCACAGTGGCAAACATTAAAAAACACAAAAATACACAAAAAAATAAAATAAAAACCTTACCTACAGCAAGGGAGGACACCCAGAACCTCTGCAACACAGCTTAAACCTCGATGTCAGTCAAATTTCAGTCAAAATTCAAAGTTTAGACACTCGAAAATCCCCTAAGCAAGAAAAAAAATGGGCCACGAAAAAAACAAAAATGAGGCTACACGACCCCTAAAGACACAAAATACCGCAAAACAAATACGGCTTTTCCTAAAACCTGTACGATCTACAACATACACCATTAGCAAGGACGCTAAATCATATAAACCCGCCTACCACATACACATTCGCCGCCATTTTACAACACTAAGTTACAGAATGCAGAAGTACCCAGCTACACAAACGGCTTCCCCTCGCGCACGCATCCTATTTACACTACACACTGCACACATTGCTGACACTTACACCTCAGCTCAACAACACTTCGACATTGTATGCTGCAGGAATATCAAAACAGATTGTCAGCTCTTCAGCACATTCCTTGCTGCATATATTAATTACAGACAGGTAAAGTATATTAATTTATGATTTCATTAATTAATTATCATTAAAAAAATATGTACACAAAACAAAAACAAATTAACACCACACTATCGCAAACAACCACAAACACCTTCACCGCGCCACCCACAAGGAGTGCCAACGGTGCTCATAGGACACAAACTACACCAGGGGAGAGCCTTGCAATAAGCGACAAAACAAGATCACTGTGGACCTTACAATAAGCGCAAAAGTGCCTATGATAACAACAAATACACTCTCTGTGGCAAACGGCATTACTTGCCTTACAATTTTATTTGACCGGCAAGTCGCTAGTATATATATAATACACAACCTAATTGCACTGAGTGGTGTTTTTTGTTCTCATTCGGATGTTTTAGGACCCTCTTTCTTTTAAATCATGCACAAAACAGAGGAAATGTAAAAAATAGAAACTATTTACGTACATGATGATATTAATCACATTTTAAAGTGTAATCAACATTAGCGCAGCATACACTGAAGTGTTTTCAGAATTCAGATGTACTCTTTCTTTCTTAACACATAAAAGGTGTTTCCAAAATATTTAAACTTTGGAGCCAGGTAGATTTCTTCGGAGCCAAATATTTCTAGGAGTCAGGGAGGGAATCTATTTGTTGAGATATATGTAATATTTCTGGATAATACTTAGGAGACAAAAGTAAAGTTTTTAGTAGCCCCGCTTTTCAGGATTTTTTTCCATCTCCAGGTGTTTTTGAATTTTGACTTGTTTTTAGTTTTCCATATTAAATGTTCCGCAAAATGATTTTCTCTCAATTGAAATAAATAAGTATATAATGCATAAGTCATCGGTAACATAAGCAGAACTCAATAAAATGTTTAAGAGGTGTCCCATGCTTTTATTTATCCCTGTTTTTATTGTACAATATCGTTCTAGGTTACATTTCCATGGTAACGGCAAAAGTATATATAGTAATAAGTGAGAAAATTAAAGCAAGCGTTTAAAAAATAAAATTATCCATCGTAGGAAATGTTTTTATAAAACCTCTTTTTTGTGTCTTTCTACATATATGAAGTTTTTTTTGGCAACCTTGTTATGTTTGGTACAAATACCTTTTTATTACATATTTGAAATGTATAATTCTAGAATATGTGCTCTGAATGGAATGCTCAACGATGTAAAATGTGGGTTAGGAGACAACATTTAGTAACATTTAGTTTGGTATGGAATATCTTATATCTTTTCATTTTTTGAAGGCACACAGTGTTTGCAAATCTTTAAGATGTTTGTTGCAATGGTCTAATCGAGTACCTTAAGAGGAGGCCTATGGCATTGGTGTGCAAGGCAGTCCATGGGCATATGAGGCACTGAAATATATAATTGATTTTGGTTGTTCCTTTTGAGACAACATCAGCTTAAGTTGTACAGGTCTAAAAACATAGTGTGCCCCCTAAAAAGAGACCAATATAAGGTTTCTTGAGATAAACAAGATTGTTACACTATATTCGACTCCAACCCCAGTTTACATTTAATCTCTAAAATCTATATTAGGACATTCTGCCTAGCCCTAACCTTCTTTCCATTCTCCCCACCCACTTGAGTGGCTAACATAGTTTGATAAAACAGTAATAGTATGTTATGGTTCTTTAATTTTAATTTTGTTGCTTAAAGGCTTGTTGCTTTTAGATTATTCTATATATTGCACAATTATCAGATAACCTAAAACTTGTAATTAATCCTCTGAGGTTGCTTGGCAACCCTTGTTGAAAACTCCTCATTTTGTTGGATGCCAGTAGGATATCTTTTTTTTTTCTTTCTTTCATGAAGTCAGTAGTTGAATTTCTGTGTAATGAGAAGGTGAACTTTTAACCCAGACAATATGGATTTTTCAAATTTGAGAGTTTACAAAGAAAACGCAATCCTTATCTTGCCATTAAATAGGATTTGGTCTTAGCTAGCAGATGTTCAGCCCTCTCTAATACAAGCAGAGGAAATGTGGTGAAAGATCCTGGAAAGAATCCTTCTGTAGCCTGCAGGGTGCCCACACACAGCAACCTTCCTAATCACACCTGTGTACACACCTTATTAGGAGAGAGATGCTTTTTGCCTAAGTACAACTCTCTTAATCCTTTTACAGCCGATTATGGTGTTGATTAAAA
Organism: Discoglossus pictus; assembly: GCA_027410445.1. Classification (NCBI taxonomy): domain Eukaryota; kingdom Metazoa; phylum Chordata; class Amphibia; order Anura; family Alytidae; genus Discoglossus; species Discoglossus pictus. The sequence goes on from CM050169.1 coordinate 167,953,552, forward strand.
CACTATGGTATGGTTCAAGCAACCAGATAGCCTAAACATGACCTCTAACATAGGACAAGTGAAGCCTCTTTTTGATGTTTGTAAATTTTAATGTGTCTCCTAATTGGCCCAAACTAGTAGTCTCCCACTGCTTCTATTTTCCATTGTTAATTTTTAGTTTATCTAATACAATCCACTATTATAGCTTACAGTTGTGAGTAATGCCTGCAAGATTCGTTCTGTGCAGGCCTTAATCACAAGCTGCTGTTCCTAATCCTGGGAAATTGCGTAACTGAGCATGCGTACTATAGTGGCATATGCACAGTTGCGTTGAATTTGTGCATACGCGGCAGAGCTGCGCTAGAGAGAGGAGGGAAATGGAGAGGGGAAGATGGAGAGACAGAGAGTACACATAGCGCAGAGACTGTCAGCAAAGACAGTAGACAATAACATACAATACCGTCATTTATGACGGACAAGTTACTAGTATAACACAGAAAACAAAGAGGAAAAGTAGAAGACAACCTGTGGTGCAGGTCACAAGATTTTAGCTTAAATATATGATTCTCATTTTAACTATAATAATGGAACATCCTTGCTGCTTCATCTATTTTAAATAAATAAAGTAAGCCGTTGCTCACGCTTGCGGGCTCGCATAGCAACTGCGACCCTCACAAAATTTACGTTGTAACGCAAACAAAATACGAGACACGTTACAACCCATTACGACCTCGCAAAAATCGTCCGCAACACGCGCACATCAAAACATGAAAAATACAACAAATACACACAACAAATACATAAAAAGCTTAGCATCCAGGACCTAAAGTTACACCTAAATGTAAGTCAAATTAAAAGAGTTTAGACACTAAAAAATTCTCTAAACGAGAGAAAAAATGGCGCCCAAAAAAACGAAAACGAGGCTTTAGCAGTCTATAGACGCAAAACACCACCAAACACCTACGTATTTGCCGAAAAACACCTACGAGATTAGAAAACAAGGACGCAACCCGCGCAACCCCAAAAATATTACAAACACAACAAATACAAACAACAAACACATAAAAAGGTTACTCACAGCAAGAGTGGTACCGAGGACCTCTGCAAGTGAAGTTACACCTCCATTTAACCACAAGTTTCGGAGTTTAGAGACCCGAAAATCACCTAAGCGAGAGAAAAAATGGCCACCGAACCAAAACGAGGCTAAAGGTCCTTCAACACGCAAAACACTACCATGAACACGCAAGACCCCACCAAACAGCTACGGATATTCCGAAAAACTCGCACTACATAGAAAACGAATATTCCGAAAAACTCGCACGACATAGAAAACGAATATTCAGAAAAACTTGCACATAGAAAACGAACGACGCTACATCAGCCACCTTATATACACCAAACACCCTTAGCTCACTTACAATTTCATTGCCGTCATTTTTTGACAGGCAATTCGCTAGTTATATTATAAATATGTGATCTAGACTAAACATTTTCAGCTGTTTTTTTTTTTTTATTCGACCCACTCCTTATACAACAAAAATATTCAAGCAACTAAAAATGTAAAGGCATAACAAATTGCAAGCTCTTTTACAACACTATAGTAGGATGTGGTTCTGTGGGTTGTCTTGTACGGCCGAGCACTTATGAGCTACTAGTTGCTCCTACACTACCTGTTAAAGAATCCCCGGTCAAAACTAGTTAACATTGCAGATTTTTATTCAATTATCAGTGGCATAAAACCAATTCTTACATATTTCAGGACCAACAATGTGGTCTATGTATTAGTAGGTGTCTTTCTGCATATAACTTCAAGTAATAACTGAGGCAGGATAGACTTAGCAACTGTGGTATTTGTATTTGGGAAGCATTTGGAAATACCCAAGTGACCTGGAGCTAATTTCTTATCAACAAAATATAATGTATCTAAATGATTCTAGACTTATTTTCAATGGTATACTATATCTCACTAGTCATTTACCTGTCATAAATGACGGTATAATATTATATGTGTCTCTCCTGCCCCCCTCCCCTGTGTCTCTTCCCCCCTTCCCCTGTGTCTCTTCCCCCCTTCCCCTGTGTCTATTTCCTCCCCTTCCCTTCCCCTGTGTCTCTTCCCCCCTTCCCCTGTGTCTCTTCCCCCCTTCCCCTGTGTCTCTTCCCCCCTTCCCCTGTGTCTCTTCCCCCCTTCCCCGGTGTCTCTTCCCCCCTTCCCCTCTGTCTCTTCCCCCCTTCCCCTCTGTCTCTTCCCCCCTTCCCCGGTGTCTCTTCCCCCCTTCCCCGGTGTCTCTTCCCCCCTTCTCCGGTGTCTCTTCCCCCCTTCTCCGGTGTCTCTTCCCCCCTTCCCCGGTGTCTCTTCCCCCCTCCCTTGAGTCTCTTCCCCCCCCTCCCCTGAGTCTCTTCCCCCCTCCCCTTTGTCTCTTCCCCCCTCCCCTTTGTCACTTCCCCCCTCCCCTTTGTCTCTTCCCCCCTCCCCTTTGTCTCTTCCCTCCCTCCCCTTTGTCTCTCCCCCCCTCCCCTTTGTCTCTCCCCCCCTACCCTGTGTCTCTTTGTCCCCCCTTTTCCTCCCCTGTGTCTCTTTGTCCCCCCTTCTCCCTCCCCTGTGTCTCTTTGTCCCCCCTTCTCCCTCCCTTGTGTCTCTTTGTCCCCCCTTCTCCCTCCCCTTTTTCCCTGTCTCTTTCCCCTGGGTCCCCCCCCCCCCCCCCGTGTCTCTTTCCCCTTTCTCCCTCCTCTGTGTCCCTGTCCCCTCTGTCTCTCCCCACCCCTTCCCTGGCTGGTGGTGCGCACTGCGCCTTGTACAGATATCCGTACAAATAGTTTCTAAAGTGTTACACATGCTTTAGAAACTATATTCCTGATTGTTAAAACATAATTTGCTCATTAGTTAACAGAGTATGTTGGGTAATATGTACGAGTCTGTGCGTATTTTCTTTCGGTCATGTAGCTATCCCACCACTCAGGTTGTTATATAACAACATAACAAACATATATCTGAAGTGACAAGAATATTCCCCTTGCAGCTTTGAAAATATATGCACAATATGATAACCTTGTTTCTAAATAGCATTCCTGTGAGTTTTCAGTGAGGTTATACAGGGGTCATAATGTTTAAGTGAATTCTGTTTCAGACACTTGTGCTTTTAGCATATTTCATTGTCTGTCTCTGATGTGTGAATATACTTTAACTGATGGCTGGAGATCAGCATGTGAAGTTTCCAAACACAAATGCTATGTAAACCTAACTCCTGAGTATTAGCCCACTCAGTCATGGATCCCACTGCTTCTACTGATGTAATGATGATGGTGTGAATGCCAGGGAGAGAGGGATGATGTTAGATCTGTGATCTACACATACACCATATATACTGTATACTTAGATCAGTAGAGAGAAATACCAAATATTTGTACTCATGCAAGCTTTTCAAGACACTGAATTTTTATTCTGGTCCTTTTAACCTGTGTTTGACAATTTATGACATGTATTCAAGTTTCCCTATTGATAATCCACATATACCCAGCATGTACATGCATCCATGGGTCAGAAACCCTGATCTAAGGCAAGGGCATTTATGTCAGTCCATACAAATGATAGCTCTGTAGGTCAGCAGGGCATATTTTTCCAACATCAAATCACCCCTTTTAAATCTTACATGCTTGTATCTTCCAGTTTGAGAAGGATCCATCAATAATTTCATGTATTCAATGCTCAGACTAATGTCTGATGCATGACAAAGTTACATGGCCTTGAACTTTAAAGAAACACTTAAGAAAGATTCACAAGATTCTCCAACTATTAAAGACTTTTCTTCTGGATAAAAAAGAAAAGAAAAGAAAGTTGATTCAAAAGACAAGAAGCTCTAACTGTATTGAATACCACCTATACAAGTGGCTCTTAACCTTTTCGATCTGACCGAAGGCTCATTGCCACGTTTGACATTTGTAACATGGTGATACTATTGTTGCTTAGCCACTCAGTCCAGTCTGATTCTCTGGGACCCTATGGTTTGCAGGCGCATTTTGTGTCCGGTAGTGTCAATCCACAAAATTTTCATGGCAAAGATACTGGAGTGGGTTGCCAATTCATTCTCCAGTAGACCACAATTTGTCTGACCTCTCTGCTATGACCTGTCCATCTTTGGTGACCCTACATTGTATAGCTCACACCCATGTGGGACAGAAGACCTGCATTATAGGTAGAGTAAATAGTTAATCAGGTATGTGAGTTGTGAGAAAAAGCAGATAAGGTCTCGGGGTTTGTCACCAGTACTAGACATGGCTTTTGTGAATCACTGCCCTATACCAGGCCATTCTAATGTGCAACCCCTATTCCATGGTTCAGTAGGGGAAGGTCAGGTGAGAAGCCGGCCACATTCTCCCACCAACCCAGTGAATTTAACAAAGCTTATTTATGGCAAATTGTATCTTTACATGGATACAGGTGGGCTAGTCACTGTCACATTCCTTTTAGTTGTAGTCTGTAGTGACACCCGACTATCTCTGAAAGCTGATCTGATTGTGGTATTTGAGGACTAAAGTTTACAGTTACTTTATGTTCTCTGAAGTCACCTCCAGACGACAACTCCCATTGTTCAGTGTGGACTTTCGCCAGAGGCTTCTGCATTTGCAGCTGTTGGATATATAGAATTTATGTCCTAAATCAGCAATTTCCTCTAAATCAATAGAAACATAATACCGTTATACTACACATTTCTTATCCACATTAAATTAAATGTATTTGAAACCATTTTTGGTCCAAATCATAGTGCGCTAAGCAGGGAATATTCTTGCTTATTAGCTCATCACAGAATTACAGTACATTATGAGTTCTTATGAAAAACATATGTTAAGATTTTTTTTTGCAATAATAGCTTTTCAGTTTGAAATAATTATCACACAGATCCCTTGGGCCATTTGTACTTGTGACTCATCCTCTGGGAAGAAATTCCAGTTTTCTGCCCTTGTTGAATACTCTCCAGTAAACACTTGAGAGCTGCATATTGGAAGGCAGCCACTGGTCATGTTAGGGTCATGCTCCGCTTTTGGTTGCAAGCTTGGGACAGAGACAGAAATAAGAATAGCATTTTAGACTTTTCTAGACTTTCTTTAGATAAACTGTATTGTAATGCAATTAGAATGAGGGGATATTTTACCTACAGTACATATTTCTTTACTTTGATCTATAAGCTGGAGCTGTTTGGACAAGTGTGAAGCATATTATCATATACTAAAGCTGTTGAGCAAAATGTGCTCTATACTCTCCCATAGTTTAGAAAATATGAGAAAAGCTCCAATGTAAAGATGAAGCAACTAGTAATTTTTTGTAAGTTTTCTCACAAAACAAGCTTTTTAATTGTAATACATTGAAAACGAAGTTATACGAATAGTCCGTACTCAAAAAGTTAGGAAAGCTTCGCTTTTACCCTGTCCCATGTTTTATAGGTAGATGATGTTCTTGATTTTCACAAAAAAAGATGCAGTTTGAATTCACAAATAAACATTATGTGATTCCACTTCATGAGATCTAACATGCTTTGTGAAAATCATTAATGGTGGGGAATGTAAGTCCTGCAATAAAATAAATAAATGTTGCAGGTAGCTGATATATTTTGAGTGAGATATTTGTCTGTTTTACACTTGTTTTTGTCCTGTGTCTTTTGTGTATAACTTTTATACTTCTCTGACAGTTTGCAGGAACTCTTTCTGATGGTTTGGGCAAGACTATGGATAACAGGCATCAAAATGAGCGAGAATATATTCGATATCATGCAGCAACTAGCGGGGAGCATCTTGTAGCTGGGATTCATGGACTTGCTCATGGTAAGATTAATCTACTGTGTACATCCAATGTCTTCTCCCTAACCATTGTCTCTTACACTCTATAAAGTATTATATGAGACCTAACCCAATCCACTATAATAATTAGTAATATGTGTGCAACACCTGCGTGGTGTGCTCTACGCTGGCGCATGCAGTCCTTAAACTTGCTATTATGGCGAATGCGCAGTTGCGACAATTCTCTGAGCGAGAGCACGCACACGCGGGAGGCAGACTGAGCAAGTGCGTGCATATAGAGAGATGCATAGAGGGCACAAAGAGAGCAGGGAGAGGGCACTGAGAGAGAGACAGCGCGCACCGAGAGCGAGCACAGTGAGAGAGCGAGAAGGGTGCACATCCAGAGACTGCACAGAGAGAAACAGAACAGACAATTGGAGAACCTATATAATGCCATCATTTATGACGGGCAAGTTACTAGTATATATTTATAAACCGTGATGTAACGTTTAGTGCCATCCTGATACAGAAAGTTGTAATGGGGAGAAAACAGTACTTGTAGTGTGACTTTGTACATCAACTTGATCAGTTGGCGACAGGAAGCAACAAATATACCATTTGTAGTATTGTGTAATTTGTAAATACATAATTGTCACGACTCCTTCCAAAATATTTTTAGGGGCCTTCTCTACCCATTGCACTCCTAGTCCTCTTCACCAGTGGCAGAGCTACTGCTGGTGCAGCCGGTGCAAATCACTGGGTCCCACAACAGGACAGGGGCTCTCTGCTACTGGCGGTGGCTTGGAGTAAAGTTTATTTATTAGAGGATAGGGGAAGATAATTATTTTTAATCAAGATGTCCTAACTACATATATTTACAGAAAGTTGCCAGAGGGGCCCCCAAAATATTTTGCGCCGGGTTCCTCCACTCCCTAGCTGCCCCTCTGCTCTTTGCTGTAATTAGTTATAAAACATCACTGTAACTGGGATCATGATTTATAAGCTGATAATCTAGATAACTAGCGGAGAGTGCGGGTTAAAGAAAACCGCGAATATTTATTATGAGTGGCATTCAGCCATAAAGTTTTAAGTAAAGGTCAAACTCATAATCCAGGTGCTCAACATATATTGTTGAATAGCTCATTAATTACCACTTAGTTGCATATCTTGTGCACTCCATAACAAACAGCAGAAACGACGTTTGAGGGTATTTAGTTAAAAGCTTTTGTATGGGCTCGGTGAGGGTAACCCCCCCCAACATATCTGTAGATGCAGCGGTTTGTGCTACCCCAATGTCCAGTTTGTATATTCAATTTGTAAGACTCTGGTTTGTGTTAAAGGACTACTGAAATCTTGTTATTTTAAAAGACATACTGTTGTGTAAGCAATATGCCTTTAAAACAATTTAAGATCCAAAGATTAGTTACAGCAGCAGTAAGCGGTCGTAGCGAAGGAGAGGTGTAAGTCCAGCTTTGCTTAGAAAATATTTTAACGCGAAGAAATATGGAATAAGAAGCTTATTTTTTTTTTTATATTGAGGATGAGGGGGTTGAGGAGGGAGGTTGAGAATGAGGAGGGGGGAAGAGACACAGGGAAGGGAGAGGGGGGGAAGAGACACAGGGAAGGGAGAGGGGGGAAGAGACACAGGGAAGGGAGAGGGGGGGAAGAGACACAGGGAAGGGAGAGGGGGGGAAGAGACACAGGGAAGGGAGAGGGGGAAGAGACACAGGGAAGGGAGAGGGGGGGGAGAGACACAGGGAAGGGAGAGGGGGGAAGAGACACAGGGAAGGGAGAGGTGGAAGAGACACAGGGAAGGGAGAGAGGGGGGAGGAGACACAGGGAAGGGAGAGGGGGAGAAGAGACACAGGGAAGGGAGAGGGGGGGGAAGAGACACAGGGAAGGTAGAGGGGGAGAAGAGACACGGGAGAGAGAGGGAGACACAAGAGGAGGACACGGAGGGCACAAGAGGGACACAGGGGGCAGCACATTTCCCACCCTTGGCTTATACTACACTCATTTTACCCAGTATTTTGTGGTAAAATAGGTGCCTCGGCTTATACTCAGGTCGGCTTATACTCGAGTATATACGGTACATTGGAATAGGCAGCAAAACATCAGTGGTAAATGAAGCTGGTTAGTTTGATCATGGATCTCATACCAATGGCTGTTTACTTGTTTATTCTCTCTTGATGTTTACAAGTAATAGATAGTTTATGAATTGAGACTGAAGACTGTAGAGAGTCTGATAAGATAGGTGTGTGTATCTTCAGTATAAGGATAGTTCTGAAATCAGTAGATTGATGAGATCAATGTGACCATAAGCTTTGGTCTTAAATTAACATATTAATAATAGAGAGTAACTTGTGTCAGTGATTTTAATAAGATGAGATATGGGCCCGGAGGGGGCCATGAAAAAGACAAAATGGGTGGAGAGTTTACTGCAGTATAATGCCCAACTTATTTAATAACAGTCTAGAAATAGAAGAAAAACCTTGTATTCACTAAATGCTGTTTTAGTAGCATGTTATAGACGGAATGTGTGAAAGCCATAGCATACCCTAAGTTTATTTAGGTCATTACTCAAAGTTTAGGGGCTCGTAGTGTAAATACATTTCTATAGTTAGTGGTGCTCGAGGGCATCACATGTGAGGGAGGTGACACATTTAATGGAATACAGTAAAATATAGTGTCCAGTTTATAAAGTCAGGATTACAAGAGTGTGTAGTTGAATGTTTGAAGTATAGTATGAATAATAACCAGGATAGCAGCAAGGGGAGTTAATATTAGTAGTTTGAGTTTGGAAGATAGCTGAGAACAAATATGGGCATAGGTGTATGATCATAGCATGAATGTTTAATGGAGATAGCTACTCTTGGCACTCTCACACCATTTTTAATCAAATAATTTGTAACCATACCTTACTAGAGTAATTAGAATACTTTACTTATTGTTCTCTAAATCATCTACATGCCTCCACCAATTTGAGTGATTGTATGCATGCTTTCAACAGATGCACTGGCAGTGTTGCTGAATTGTGGTGAGATGGCAGTATATTATAGAGACTCTCCTCTCTTTTTTTCACAATTAATTGTGATAATACAGTAGTTACATAGACTTTAACAACTCTGTGAATACTATCTTTGAGCTAATGCCAATGCTAATTTTGTTGTAGGCTGTGGACTCAATACCTTTCAGTTAATGAATACATTGACATAGTATTCTTAATTGTGTGTGTATATATATATATATGTATATATAAATATATATATATATATATATAGTTGTGAGTTAGGGGGCTGTTGTCCTCGAGAAGCGAGGGCCGCAGTTGCTGGCATGGTGCGCCAAAGGCACTCCTTGACAGCAACTGCAGACCTCGCGAAGCCGTAGGCGCTCCTCCCTACGACCATTTACGGAGGTGGAGGCTCTACGGACTTACACAAAAAAAGACGAACACAGAACTTAGAACGGAAAATTTACGGACTTACCAGAAAAATATACGAGACGTGGGACTTAGAAATAAAACAATTACAACCTCGCAAAAATACGACTTTAACGGCCGAACCGCACAAACCGGAAAACATTACAAACACAATAAATACCCACAAAAAATACATAAAAAGCTTCCCCACAGCAAGGGGGGTTCTGGGGGGGGGGGGCGGGGGGATCACCCAGGACCTCTGCAAGTGAAGTTACACCTCAATTTAAGTCAAAATTCCAGAGTTTACACACACGAAAATCCCCTTAGCGAGAGAAAAAATGGCCGCCGAAAAAAACGAAAAGGAGGCTACAGGACCCTAAACACGCAAAACGCCACCAAGCACATACGGATTTTACAAAAAGCTGTACGAGCTACAGGATACACCATTAGCAACGACGCTCCATCATACACAGCCGCGTAGCACATACACATTAGCCACCATTTTACAACACTAACTTACACAACTCAGAAGTACACATCTAACCTAATGGCTTCCCCTCGCGCATGCAGCCTATTGACACTGCACACATTGCTGACACTTACACCTTAGCTCCACAATATTATATACTGCAGCAAATTCAAAACAGATTGTCAGCTCTTCAGCACAATGCTTCCTGCATATATTACTTCCAAATAGGTAAAGTGTATTCATTTATTAATGTATTAATTATTTCATTAGCATACACCAAACAGCATTACCTGCCTTACAATTTTATTGCTGTCATTTTTTGACAGGCGATTCGCTAGTATTATATATAGTGTGTGTGTGTTTCTGCATAATTTTAATATGTACACAGTGAACTATCCTAATACATGCTGTAGGGCAGACACACTTGTGACCAACTTCTGCAAGAAACAAAGTTTGATGTACTTTGGCAAAAAAAATCTCTCTCTTTCAGCCCAAAAGGAAACAATTTGGTTATTACTCAAATATTTGTTCATTGTTTAACCTCTAAATTGTACCATCCTTTCTCATGCCATTATAATATGTGATTAAATCCGATTTCACAGGTATCATTGGTGGTCTGACGAGTGTAATAACATCAACAGTGGAAGGAGTGAAAAATGAAGGTGGAGTCAGTGGCTTCATATCGGGCCTGGGAAAAGGGTTGGTCGGGACCGTAACGAAACCTGTTGCAGGAGCTTTGGATTTTGCTTCTGAAACTGCTCAAGCAGTGAGAGATACTGCCTCCCTTAGTGGGCACAGGTTAGTAGATATTATTTATTTACTTATTGAAAACTTTATTTGATTATTATCATGATGATCGTAGGGGATGTGGATGTTGTCACCAGAAATCACAAGCAACCTGCAAATCACAAAAAAACTCTGTTATTACCAGAAAATGTGAGGTTATTCCTTGGGTTCTAATCGCAAAAGGAAAAAGGTGTAATTTTTTATTGCCATAGAAACATGACAAAGTTGGCCATTTAGAATGAGCTTCTATCCTTTGGTCCATCAGGATAGGAAGGAATGTGCATACAAGCTCAATGTATCTTATGTTGAAACAGACTCCATTTATGGGTCATTTTAAATCAATTGTTTTATGTGCCATAAAAGCTATCATGGCAGCATTTTTAAACAAATATAAAATGGTGAAAGGAAAAGCAAATAAAAATATTTTTGCATATTTCCTAGTCTTTATGTCAGTGCAAAGCATATTTAATTACTTCAGTGTCCCTTGAAGCTCAATATGTGGATTGAAGTTAATACCGTGAGTTATTTTGTTAATATACCAGATACATTGTGAACTGATCTCTAATTCACTTGTGACCCTCTGCTAAAGCTGTAATAGATATAACCGGATTTACCACACACATTTGTATAAATGACTGGAGAATCCTATAGGGAGGTGGGAAGCAGAGGACAACAAAGTGTTTTAACTTCTTCTGGCAGTGGTGTACCATAATCCTCTTGGGTATTTTATTCATTCTTCAGCTATGTGTGGTTTGGAATCCAAGTCTAATGCTCTTCCAAATTACTTTCTGCTGGCTCAGATTGCTGTTTTTTAGGCCATGGTCATTTTTTTTTTCATACAAAAGAATTATATTGCCAAGCTTTTTATTTTTTTTTATTTTTTATTAGTTTGTGTTTGTGTTTATAAAGTGCCCACATGTCCCTACAAAATAGGTTTTCATCATAAATATTTTTCAGGACACAAACATAAGTGGAAAAGACAAATTCACTTTAAAATTTAATTGCAGATTCAAATATAGTACAAACATTACAATGGAAAATTGTCTGGAAATATTACAGGTTCTCAATTACCATTGTTTGATAAATTGGCAAAAATATGAACATCACAGTGAGAGAAAAAAAACAAAAACGTCTTAACTATAAACATCTAGAAAGTCAAACAATAATCTGTTAAATAAATATTCCTAGACCAGAGATCCTACTTTGATCAATTTGTTACAGCACTCCTTTCTTACATTAACTTATTTCATTTTGCATATTATTTATTTCAGGTCTACTTTCAATTGACATTTTTATAACCCAGTTCCTGAAATCTTAATATTACTAAGATATAACAAAAATATGTGGTAATCGTTGTGTAAATGTCCACCTGAAACAGGCACAGAACTATCTGTTGATTACTTAGTGCATAAGGATTTATTTCTGGTAATAGAACCTAAACAAGTATTATACATTTTGGACTTCCATATTTAGGAGCAAACAAATTCTCTAGACTCTAAATATTCATTTAGTAAATCCAAACTTTTGCATTTTCTTTAACTTTTAGATTTTCAAAAAATATAACCAAAAGAACCCCCTTGGAAACAGGTTAATATTTGACGCCATGAGGGTCGATAAGGACTTCCAAGGTTATACTTTAGAATTAGAAATTCTGGGTGATACCTGCGCTCATAAATGGTAGCTGACAATGAGGGAGGATTCCCTGACACTTAGGTAGCAGTAGTAAAAAAAATCCTAAATTGTGTCATATTTGAGTAATGAAGCCTAAAATCAGACTCACTTAAGGTGTTAGCTTCTTCAAAGTGACAGGTTGGAGGCATTTTCTGCCTTTAAAAAGGGTTGGAGGTTTAAAAATGAACTTGTAGGTTTCTTGAAATTTCCGACACTCAGAATTCCAAGAAGACTTCAGTGAGATTGGATATCCTCATGGAAGGCATGAGATTTGCAAGCATTTTTTAAAAGCACTCTGATGGTATTTCTCGGAGGTTAGATCTGATTGATCAGTAGTGATTTACAAGTGATCGTCACTCAGTTATTTTTCTTACAGGAGCCATGAAATAAAGGTCATAGTTGTAAGCCTTACTTTTATCTTAATTTCAGCCATTTCTATTTCCTGAAGCAGAGTAACATGGTCTCTCCTTGAAGAGGAGGTTCAAGAAATTAGTTTGATCACTGGTATCAGCAGATATAGGATCACTTCCTGTAGACTTTTTATACAAATGGCTTACCTAATCGCTTGTGTGCTAAATATTTTAACAATTACTTTCAATAAATCTATGTTTTTAAGTGTATGCAGATTATCCGCTGCCTGTATACAGCCTTTATAATCTCTTATGTATTAACAACCTATTATTCAGCAGCACACAAACAAATTAAAAAAAAAACAGGCAGAAGTCATCTTTGTGCCTTTGCTCAAATATGAAACAATGATGTGTGATATGTACAAAAGCTTTCTATTTAGTTCCCTGGACCACAGCAGATCAGATAAAATCTTATTTTTAGTACACTCTTCTATATAGTGGAAGCTGAAATGACCATAATACAGTAGGGTCTTGATTATCCGACTCCATATTATCCAACACGCCATGTTATCCAACATGCACTGTAATGTGCGATGTGCAAGTCCATACTACTGTGCCACTCCCCACCCATTGCTAGGTTCCCTGATTTATAGAAAATGGCAAGCTAAAGTGGAGAGAGTTTCAACTGAACAAAAACTTGAAGCATTAAAGATACTAGAAAAAGGTGAGTCCATGCAAGAACTTGCTCATGAATACGGTGTGGGCAGAGTTACAGTTGGTGACTGGAAGTGGAGTCAGATACAAAAGCGGTGCTCTGAACAAGCCTCAAAAGAACTAAAGGACAGAAAAACAATAAAGAAATCTGAATATGAAAAAGTGAGTGAAGCTTGGTTCTTATGGTTCACACAGCAAAGAGATTAGGTAATATCTTTTAGAGGCCCCATTCTGCAAGAGAAAGCTCTGTTTTTCCAGAAATAATTCAATCAAGGGAACCTGAATTTGTTACGAGTGCAGGTTGGCTTGATCGATGGAAAAAAAAAGAAAGGAATAAAGCAATTCCAAAGTCTTACTAACTGAAGGATTTTCAAGTGAGCAGATGGAGAAACTGTGATTGAACTATAAAATATTACCTTTGAGACTGCTAACTCCTGGTGATAAACAAAGTAATCTGAGTGACCATTCTAGCCTGTAGCTATGCTACCAGTAACCACATTTACTAGAAAGGCACATGCTTTAAAAAACATAGCTCAAAAGTCTACAAGTTTAGCATAAGAGGCAGAAGAATGCACAGATGGATGTAGACATTTTTTTTCTCAATTTCTTTATTAGGTACATCTCTCATATATCATTGCATACTTACAGGTTATACATATTTTACACTGGATTTGTGCTAACAAAGAAAACATTTCTAGTAAATACAATTAACTAAACACCCAGTCAGACATACAGTGCCTTGCAAAAGTATTCACCCCTCTCACCTTTTTACCTATTTTGTTACATTACAGCCTTAAGTTCAGTGTTTTGTTAATCTGAATTTTATGTGATGGGTCAGAACACAATAGTCTAAGTTGGTAAAATGAGAGAAATGTTTACATAAAACTATTTTTTAGAAATAGAAAACAGAATATTGCCATGTGCGTCTGTATTCAACCCCTTTGTTATGAAGCCCATAAAAAGCTCTGGTGCAACCAATTACCTTCAGAAGTCACATCATTTGTGAAATTATGTCCATCTGTGTGCAATCTAAGTGTCACATGATATGTCATTACATATACACACCTTTTTTGAAAGGCCCCTGAGGCTGCAACATCTAAGCAAGAGGCACCACTAACCGAACACTGCCATGAAGACCAATGAACTATCCAAACAAGTAAGGGACAATGTTGTTGAGAAGTAAAAGTCAGGGTTAGGTTATAAAAAAAATATCCAAATCTTTGATGATCCCCAGGAGCACCATCAAATCTATCATAACCAAATGGAAAGAACATGGCACAACAGCAAACCTGCCAAGAGACTGCCGCCCACCAAAACTCATGGACCGGGCAAGGAGGGCATTAATCAGAGAGGCAGCACAGAGACCTAAGGTAACCCTGGAGGAGCTGCAGAGTTCCACAGCAGAGAATGGAGTATCTGTACATAGGATGACAATAAGCTGTACGCTCTATAGTTGCGCTTTATGGCAGAGTGGCCAGAAGAAAGCCATTACTTTCAGCAAAAAACAAAATGGCACGTTTTGAGTTTGCGAAAAGGCATGTGGGAGACTTCCAAAATGTATGGAGGTTGTTACTATTGCTGTGTAGCCATAGTGTTTTTCATTCCAACGTTTTATTGCATAAAAAACGTAACTACAAGTTACAATGTCACCTCTCGCATGACTTTCGGCATGAGATTGAAGGGTATTGTACGCCTCTACTGTATCTGTTAAGAAAAAAGTAAAGCTAGTCCTGTAAAATACATTATTAATCGGGTGGTACACACAAGTTGTTTGGTTTTAAATTGATTTTTATTTACAAAAAAATTTATACAATTTGTGCTCTATAAAAATTAAATATTAACAGCCTTATTAAATTGTGATTTGGTAAATTTAAAAGGGCTCTATTTAAGCACACAGCATATTTTTTTTACAGAAGTTTTTAGTTAGTGAACTTCTATCCAAAAGCAAGGTCTTAACTAACTAAAAACTTCTGTAAAAAAAATATGCTGTGTGCTTAATTAGAGCCCTTTTAACTACACTCATTGAGACGATACATGATTGAAATGGTTTGCTAGATCAGTTGAAAAAAGTGATCCTAAAATCTGTAATTTGCTGGACTGCACAATCATGAAAAGAGATTGAACCACAAAGTCTGGCAAGATCATGGAGAAAGCTACTTTCAGAAGAACAAAATGTTCAGATCTAACAGATACTGTGCAAGGAAATGGTGATGATGCTGCTTACCTTTGTTATAACCTATGAGGTGAGGCATAAAGGGGTCTTATTTTCTCAGTTGCTATTGTCAGAAAAGAAGGGGTTGTGTGGTTGTTTTATGCCAGTGGGGTTATTTGGTAACATGCAGGCGGGTCAGTAAATTATGTGTTAAGCAGTGTAGTGCATTACAGATATAGTGTGCAATATGGTAGAACTTTTGTGAAGTTGAGATATACAGTGGATATAAGAAGTCTACACACCCCTGTTAAAATGTCAGGTTTCTGTGCTGTAAAAAAAATGAGACAAAGATAAATCATTTCAGAACTTTTTCCACCTTTAATGTGACCTATAAATTGTACAACTCAATTGAAAAACAAACTGAAATCTTTTAGGTGGAGGGAAGAAAAATAATAATAATAATAATGTGGTTGCATAAGTCTGCACACCCTCTTATAACTGGGGATGTAGCTGTGTTCAGAATTAAGCAATCACATTCCAAATCGTGTTAAATAGGAGTCAGCATACACCTGCCATCATTTAAAGTGCCTCTGATTAACCACAAATAGTTCAGCTGCTCTAGTTAGTCTTTCCTGAAATTTTCTTAGTCGCATCCCACAGCAAAAGCCATGGTCCACAGAGAGCTTCCAAAGCATCAGAGGGATCTCATTGTTAAAAGGTATCAGTCAGGGGAAGGGTACAAAAGAATTTCCAAGGCATTAGATATACCATGGAACACAGTGAAGACACATCATCAGGTGGAGAAAATATGGCACAACCGTGACATTACCAAGAACTGGAGCTCCCTCCAAAATTGATGAAAAGACGAGAAGAAAACTGGTCTGGGAGGCTACCAAGAGGCCTACAGCAACATTAAAGGAGCTGCAGGAATATCTGGCAAGTACTGGGTGTTTGGTACATGTGACAAAAATCTCCTGTATTCTTCATATGTCTGGGCTATGGGGTAGAGTGGCAAGACAAAAGCTTTTTCTTACGAAGAAAAACATCCAAGCCAGGCTACATTGTGCAAAAACACATCTGAAGTCCCCCAAAAGCATGTGGGAAAAGGTGTTATGGTCTGATGAAACCAAAGTTGAACTTTTTGGCCATAATTCCAAAAGATATGTTTGGCGCAAAAACAACACTGCACATCACCAAAAGAACACCATACCCACAGTGAAGCATAGTGGTGGCAGCATCATGCTTTTGGGCTGTTTTTCTTCAGCTGGAACTGGGGCCTTAGTTAAGATAGAGGGAATTATGAACAGTTCCAAATACCAGTCAATATTGGTACAAAACCTTCAGGCTGCTAGAAAGCTGAACATGAAGAGGAGCTTCATCGTTCAGCATGACAACGACCCAAAGCATACATCCAAATCAACAAAGGAATGGCTTCAACAGAAGAAGATTAAAGTTTTGGAATGGCCCAGCCAGAGCCCAGACCTGAATCCGATTGAAAATCTGTGGGGTGATCTGAAGAGGGCTGGGCACAGGAGATGCAAAGAAGAGTGGGCAAATCTTGATCAAAATGTGCCATGCTCATAGACTCGTACCAAACAAGACTGAGGGCCTCATTCAATTGCAATTTGGCCAATTGAATAGGGCTCTAAATAAGCCCATAAGATATATTTTTTATAGAAGGTTTTAGTTAGGGAAAACCTTGCTTTTGGATAGATGTTTACTAACTAAAAACTTCTTTCAAAAAATATGTTATGAGCTTATTTAGAGCCCTATTCAATTGGCCAAATTGCAATTGAATGAGGACCTGAGTGCTGTAATAAAATCAAAAGATGTATCAACAAAGTATTAGTTTAAGGGTGTGCATACTTATGCAACCATATTATTTTATTTTTATATTTTTTCTTCCCTCAACCTAAAAGATTTCAGTTTGTTTTTCAATTGAGTTGTACAGTTTATAGGTCACATTAAAGGTGGAAAAAGTTCTTAAATGATTTATCTTTGTCTAATTTTTTTACAGCGCAGAAACCTGACATTTTAACAGGGGTGTGTAGACTTTTTATATCCAATGTAGGTCTGTAGAGGGAGTTAATTGTGATAGGAGTCATTTTTGAAATGAGGACTGAGATGTAGGGCATGGAAGAAAGTATAACTAGAAGATCCAACATTGAAAAACAGGAATCTACAATAAATGTGCCAACTTCAAGCCTATAACCGAAGCTTCTTCTCTCACATTATTATTTTGTAAATTTCTTATACATAACAAATCTCAAAGGGATCACTGTGATCATATATTTAAAATATACTATTTTGAAAACTGATTCTTGTAAATATGTCAAATATTGTTTGTTTGTTTTTTGGATTAAAAAACAAAATGATGCAGTCTCTACATTATTACCAAGTATGGTGCTATTAGATATACTATTTTGGATTCTTCTGCTCAACTTCTTGAGAGAAGAACTTGAATACACAGGAAGTTTCTGCAAATTGGAATTTGGCATCTATGTTTGCCAGTGCATTCATTAGGCATAATGCAGTGGTTTGCAAACTTTTTTTGCTCATGGCACAGTATTGTTTGCAATGAGGAATCACTTTACACTGGATGTTTACTTTGGCAGCAATAGTAAAGCGTCTAGAGACTTGAGTATACAGGGATTCCCTACAATAAGAACAGAACCTTGTTGTTTGTGATTTTTTTTTTGTCTACTTATCCCATACTATGTATGTCGGGTAATTCAAATTTGATAACCGCTGGTCTAATTGAAAGTTCATTACTTTACAAAGACTCATCCTGCTGAGAAACAGAGACAAATCAGCTTAGAAAAAAATGAATACCTTCATTAATGAATCCTTTTTTTTTATTTTTTTAATAAATATTAAATAAAACATAAAGGATGTAATTTTTTTCTTTTGTAAAAAAAAAATAATCTATTATCAAATCTAGGCATTCAAATATCCATAAAGAAGCAAAATGCCACAATGGTCCTTTAATACAGAATGTCTGCTCTAAATATGTATTAAGGAATTGTGAAATGTTACTTTCCATATTTATTTTTTCCTTATTCTATGTTTCCTCCATGCTATATATGTGGCCAAACTTTGGCAGGTGTCTTATCTAGACCATGTATACTCTTTTCTACCTGAACTCTTCACCTTGATTTACCCAGAGGATATTTTGGTGCCCGCTTTATGACCTTCCTTCATTTTACTCCTCGTCCATCCCATTGGGAGTGTCATCTTTGAAGTGTGATTATTGACACGGTGTAAGCAGTCACAACAGCTATGTAAAAGGCCGCTTTGAAGTCTTGTTTATGGAAGGAGGAGTGTATTGTGTTTCACACAGTGTATCACACCAACGTGTTGCTGCTTTACTACAGGGGGATCCTGATAATGTTATGCTATTCACATTTCACCCTGTACACTGTCAACACAGACGAGGTCAGGAGTTCAGTCCTTTTTGTACTATTGCCTCTCTTGTCTGCATTTATCCATGATTTTGGAAACATTCATTTTAACAAGAAATATGCTTTTGATTGCGAAGATAACCATGTTTTCTAAACTCCTATATTAGTTTAATTGCAGTAAAGACACAGTATAAAATGTTCACCAGAGATGCTTCAAAGTTTTATTAGCTATTGTGTTTACAGTAAATATAAAGAAGAGAATGGAGATGTTTACTTAATAGCGTTTTGCAGGTATGGTAACTTATATTTTTCTGAATTCTGTCTTAAAGATGCTTTTGTCTGAGTATTGTATTGTTGCTTTGTTTGTCTCCCTGTGTATATTAGTTCTGTAATCTTGTGGGCAGTCTGAGGGAACAGGTAGAAAAGAAGCAGCTTTGTGTGTAGTTGAGATGATCAAAGCTTCTTACATCCAGTCATTAAAAGTCACTGTCCAATACCCACTGATGAACTTCTTTTGATATTCACATTTTTAGCATATGAACTCTGCATGCATTAACAAAAGGATGGGCACTGGTACTTCAATAAATAGGTAATACAGGTGAAGTAGCCATTCAAATGCTTATGGTAAGCAATACTGTAATGATCAGTATGTTTGCAGTCTTCAGATATCTTTCAATTACACTAGCAAGGATGACCAACCGTGTAATATCTTAATCAGACGGCTACATATAGACATCGTTTTCATATATATTCTGTATAGCTCAGTCATCCATACATAGACGCTCTGATAAGAGAAATGCCTTCAACTCCTCCTGTACCAATGTATATGTACACATTTGTTGTCATGTCTTATTTACCATCTTCAAATGTTACTACTTGCGCTCTGCAAATAAAATATACCATATTGGTCCGAATATAAGCCGCACCTTTTTTCAGATTTTTATGTTTGCGAGTTATGGGTGCAGCTTATATATGCGACCGTAAAAAAATGACTGCGGGTTAAGGGTGCCGATTTGCGTGCTTGAGACTGCATTGTAGCAATTGAATAGCGATTTGTGAATGCAAAATGACTGCTGATTTGCACGATTGTGAGATAAGGGTGCCTATTTACGTGCTTGAGACTGCGGTATTGTAGCAATTGAATAGCGATTTGCGGTTTTAGTGATTCTAACATCCTGTAAGGCCTGTAACCTGCAAAAAAAGTTACAGTACTAATTAGAAAGCCTGTTTCTTGCAATGGCTGATCACTTGGAGAGTCTTTTTCTCTCCAATTTTAAGGGTGCGGCTTATATTTGAGTACTATCTTTTTTTCTTTTTTTTCCCCTTGAATTTTACAGGTGCGGCTTATATTTGGGCCAATACGGTAATAATAATAAGATTAATTATAATATTTATAAAACACAATATTTATATTTATGTACAGGTTAGACATAATGAGCCTATCATTTGATATGATGGGATCTCAGCACATCCCCTTTTCATGTTCAACTGTCAGTGCTTTAAATTAATAGCAGTAATACTTATGGGATTTTGAGGTAAAATATATTGTATATTTTAATGTTGTCCCCAATGTGTTTATTAAGGACAGATGGAACCTCATTAGAATAATAGTTTTTGTTTGAAATTCAAAATCTACATTTCTCATATTTACCTCACAAATAGCCGTAACTTATTATTATTGTACTATTTCTGCATTGTTCCATTATTGGGAGCTTCCTGACCGTTGCCGGCTATAGAGACAGATATATTTGTACATTTTAAATTAATCAAAAAGTGTAAAATTCTAAAAAAAAAAAAAACCTTACATATAATCTCCATCACATTACCACAGAGGTTGGCAAATTGATCTGAATCTTAGGTGACAGCCAGGGCAGTTAGGATCCAACCACACATGTTTAGGTGCCAGGCTATTGAATATATACATAATATATGAATAAGGTCCTAAAATAATTAGGAACCAGCAGTAAAATCTGAGGGTCCGTAGCTCCCTGGCTCGCAGCATTTGTCAGGCCCTGCTTTGCCATTTTGTTTTCTACACACATAGCCAGCCAGTGCTGTTTTCAGGAAATGTATTGAAGAAAAAAAAAAGGTGTGCAGGGACACGAACTTACTTTGAACCCTCCGTCTGAAGCAGGTGATCATAGCACAATTGTTTGTGTGTACTGTAAATGATATGCTGGTCAGGTTCAGCCAGAGTTCAGCCAATAACCCCACATGACGGTGAAACCTTCCCTCCAACCACATTTCAGGGTAGAGTGAATTTGCCAAAATACCTGCAGTACATCTGCATTTATTTGCACTGAGCCAGAAGTAGCTCTGCTTGGTGAGCACAATAGACTTTAATCACAAAATGAAAAATGAAGTTTGCAAAGCATCACAGCATGAGCAGGCCCTGGATTGCACAAACCATATTATTCATGGCCCTGTTTTGTTAATGATAAGATAACACTGATTTATCCAACTGTCATTATGCTTGTCAGAGCATCCCCGAGATACTTTATATTTACTAAGGAAAAAAGTACCGTTCTAGAAATAACGACACTATTATGTTAGGTTTAAAAATAATAGTATCAAAGTATATACATTTTTCAAGTGTTCAATATTGTTTCAGGAATGCAGATATTAATGGCAGGGGGTGGTTTAGGGACAGTTAAGATGTATGTAGTCAGTGTAGGGATTACACACTAACCAGAAGTTTTGTTAACAATAAATCATTTTATTTATGATATTTTTGTAAAAAATATGTCCCCCTTTATATGATATTCTTTTAATTGCTAAATTAATTTTTAATCTATAATTCCCTATTTTGTTTGGTACCTTTGCAAATTTCGTTAATTAGTGTTATACACCAGGGAGGACAATATGTTGACTTTAAAATTCTTAAGACAAAATGATCAAAACACTTTTTTGTGACAATTGTTCCCATGAAACCCATGCTGTCTTAACGGTTTCTTAAATTATAGCTATTAATAAAAATTGTGAGATTCTGTTTTCTGGCCAAAGCAGATTTACTGACTTGTTTAAAAATAGGGTTTACGTTTGGTGGCCCATCATTTATACATTTTATATGTGTAAGTTGTTGGGTATAAATCTCTACAGAGCAATCATATTGGTATTAACCCGCAAAATGACAGCTATCAGACCCAGTAAGGATCCATGAAAGCTTTAAAACAAAATGTTGGGGCAGTTCTCACTAAATATTATATATATTAGGCTTATAAAGCTTAATATTTAGCTTTTTCCCAACTTGACATCTCAATAACTATGAACAAATGTATAGCATCATAGATCAGACACAGTGAATGTGACCATTTAATATCAATAGAGGCATGTAGCAAAGAGATAACATTTCCATAATTTTGATACATTTGTGTGTTCATGTTCATTTATAACCAAAGTATTTGATTTTGCCAAAATAATATAAATTATAGACGAATTTTTATACCTTAGCAAAAAGTTAACATTTCCATAATTTTAATACATTCTTGTGTTTTATATGTCCTTTATTTTTCCCAAAATAATATGAAATCAGCATAATCATTCCACCTACTAAATGTATACACTTGTATAATTTGCATTTCTTGTAGTGATGTTACATGGATATACTCAGTAGAGGACCCAGGACTTTGCGGAGTTGTTTGCTAATCCTCCACAAAGCACCTTTGTCTATATTCTGATTTGTATCCTGATTTTGATTCCCAGTTTTGACTATGAATTTTACTCTTTGGATTGTTAGCTCGACTGACCTTTGCTTAACCCCGGTGTATGACTTTTTGCCCTGCATCTGACCCCAGACCTACTTAGTGAGTTTTTCCTCTGGCCTTCTGTTCTGGTATTGCTCTTGTGAATCTATACTGTAAGCCCCCTGCTTACACTGTAAATTGATTCCAATGGTGTCTGGAAACCTCTTAGAGAATCAGTACGAGTATGAAAATGGATAAATAGGAGTCCTGCCCCTGCTGATACTCCACAAGCGTCCAACACTTGTAGTGTTGGTGAAAATCACCTTTACGCTTGTGTAGAACCAAGGTCTGGTCTATCTATCTTTATTTATGCTACATGACATAACATGGTGTGTTCATTCTGTCACTCAATGAGCACTTGGGATTGGTCCATTCCTTGTTCGTGCAGAACACTCCTTCAAATTCTTCAACTTAACGCACCATCATAGCCTTCTATTTAAAATGTACTGTTTTGAAAATCTACACTTGAAAATAATGTATATATTTTTTAGAACATAAAAAAGAAGTAATTTGTTCACAAGCACTCACCCTACTTAGATAGAAAATCCAAGGAGCAGCCCAGTAAGAAGAACATATTTGCAAATATAAGTAGAACTTTTAAAGGCTGAGTTTATTTGTTTATTGCGTTCTAAAAAAAAACATTTGACCTTTTATGAAGTTTAGCTATTCAAAGAGATGTATAGAAAAAATGTGACTGCAGTTGTTCTTTGATTAACTGACCATATCTGGCCCAAGTTCACCTGACATGGGCTTCTCGGCTTCTGTCAAAAACATTTCCTCGAGCCATTTATTCTTTACACCGAAAAAAACTAAACAAATTGATGAATACCCTTAAGAATGAAAAAAGGTTTACATGGTAGTGAAATGTTTAAAAAACACAGGGTTAATGTTTCCAGGCACTCTACCCGATAAGAGAAGAAAATGCATTTATTTGAAACTCTCGCAAGATCCTAGATGGATGAGCATGAGATTAAAGCAAATAGAAACATTAAGGCATAATGACTATAATATGCCACAGAAGTGTTCTTTTTAAAATGAGCAAAGCAAACCTGAATTTAAGAAAAACAACCTTAGCAATCACTGTGGTTTGGGAAAAACTTCACTTATTTGCAAAACATTCAACATTAGCAGCTATGTAAGTCATGCAGAGAATGTCTTACATTTTGGAGGCTCTAGTTGTATTGTGGGGTTCCCTCATGGTCCAGTGGTTAGAATTCAGTACTTTCACCTCTGTGACCTGGGTTTGATTCCAGTCTGGGATCCAAGAGGTCACACCACACTGAGACCATGCAGGGTTGGGCCAGGTCAGTTCTTGAACGGGAGACTACCTAGAAATACTAGGAGCTCTATTCTGTGGCCCACTGAAGAAGAACCTGGCAACCCACTCCAGTATCTCTGCCATGAATACCAAGTGGATCAGCATGGTGTGTTGCAGTCCATGAGGTCACGGAAGGTCGGACACAACTGAACAACACACACAAGTGGTGTCATGGGGCCTTTATCTTGATCTGCCTGTAGCCTGAGAGGGAAAGTTAACCTACTGGTATTTGCTATTCTATTAAGTCCTATTGCTAATTCGCTATTCACATTTACAGTCTTTTAATCTAACCGAATAGAGATGTTATATGGATTTAGGGTTCCTCACAGTTGTCTAATCCCAATTGGTACAAAAGCAAATATCTGCCAGAATTAAAACACATTTATTTTAAGCTTTCTAAAACATGTGCTCATTATCAAGTCAGGTTCTTTACAAGAGCATACTATCAATATGACACCCCAGTGGTCATCTTAGCATTCCCTGTCTGACCTCCTTTCACCATTTACCAAAATACACTATTGACCTATTATCCTCTCAACTTGCTGTTCCTGTCACTGAAATTTACTAAGAAATTAGTATACCTTATGTTCCTGCAAAAGAAAGACAATCTGCATAACTAGAATAATGATGACATTAAGTTACTTTCACATGGAAGCTTTAATAAGATCTGTAAACACTTGCAAGGAAAAATATACTGTCCTCATCTGTCGTTTTGTTTTTGGAAAACCCTGAAATAAAAAAAACATAATTAACATAAAGCCATAGTGAATCTATGAATAACCCATCCAGGGATTTTTTCCCCTGATTTCTTTAATACATGTTGAATACAAAAAATAGTTTAATACATGTTGTGCCACTGCCCATCTCTGTTGATCAAAATGTTTTGTTTTCCGAAAAAACAAGTTTTGTTTGGAAATACATAGCAATAGATATATGTACGGTATGTCAGACTGCTTGTTTTCGTTTGCTCAGTTCACATTCTTACCTAGGATAAATACTACATTTCCTACTGGCATTCCCTTTAGGAAAAAATATTGTTATAACCTTATTACAATAAAAACATGTACTTCATTTTTTCAGTTTTATGTACATTGGCAATAAAGTGGGGACATCACAGCTGGGAGAGAAGTCGCATTTGTGCTGAGGCCTTCAAATTGAATGTAGTGTTCAATTTATACTTTATACTTATGGTCTTACATGGAAAAGAAATGCAATCTGTTAATATTTATGTATCAAGTAGATGTAATGATTATATATATATATATATATATATATATATATATATATATATATATATATATATATATATAATAAAAAAATTACATCCTTGTTTATATCTTTTTATTAACTTCATCTTACCAACACTCAGGAAACCAATATATGAAAATGTCAATAGGATGAAGTGCTCAGTTTTAAAAATTAATCAGGTTGTATGGAACATTAATAATGCATAACATTACACATTACCTATACAAATACAATCTTATAAACATGCTTATATTAGAAGTGTTAGATTAAATTCTTCTATATTAATTATCAATTTATAAATATACAGTGAGTTACTCCAAATAACTTTAGAGTCTTTAAATCCTTCATCATGAACCCCAGCCGTGCAATCTCTTCAGACATTCAGAGACGCAATCATTTTATCGGCTTCCTTGGAGTCAGCGGGTTGCTTGGATTGGAGCATTAAAGTTATCCTTTAATGGAAATATAGCCTTTGTATTTTTTTTAAACTCAAAATGGTCAAAAAAAAGGATACAAATGTGATACTTTCTATTTTTATGTCTTAACCACATCCAAAAACCATTTGCAAAAATTGTAATAACTTGACCACCATTCTGGGTGGAAGGTGCAAGTCGAGTGTTCATAAATTCATGTCTCTGCTCAGAATATCTGATAGTTGTATATCCTTTTTTTATGTTGTGATATACTCTGGCAAAACCTGAAAGGTTCATGTTCTCCTCTAGTATAGAGTATCTCAGATTAAGGACACAGAACACTATGGGCCTGATGCAATTCAAAGCCCGCATCTCGCGGATAGGACATATGTCTGCGGGCGGGCTCCTGTTCATCTCATATTCCGGTGCTATTCAATTGAACAAGCCCGCAAGTTACGGGCCAGAAGCCGAATCCGTGAATCATGCACTCGTACGTAGCAGTTCAGGTCGGGAACATGATCAATTAAGCAAGGCCGTAACCACCCATTTCGAAACAGCCAATAGTAAACGAGACCGCCATCACTGCAGTAAAATATGGCGGTTACATGTCAGTCAATTAGCTTTTGGTGTTCCGATATGTGATCAGACTCGCAAACCCACAAAATAATAACAGTGAATGCCAATACTGTTCTAGTCCATGTGGGTGGCCTGATATGTATTAACTCATTGATTCCCGAGATCGATATAACCTCGAATTGACACATTTCTTTTTTTTATTGCTGATTTTCGAGCTTAGGAGTGTTGTGCAATTAATTTTAATATCCTTTTCCCGTCATTTACATATTGATTTTTTATTTGCATTTAAAGTGCTACGGACAGGGGTTAAACACTCTTGCGAGTCCTTTCTAGTACTCATAGTATTTTCTCCTACATTTACCGATTAGGGGTGTGAAAATACATGGGCTTGGGGAATTGTAGCAATTGAATATCGATTTTTAGCTATCGGAACTCTTACGGATGGGAAAGAGCAAAGGCTTCAGGAGGCTGTAAGTTCCGGCTTTAACAACCGCAGAGTTTTCAAAGCCGTAACCCGGTTGGAGCCCTCAAAAAGACGCCAATTGAATAGCAAATTAACTTACGGGCTCAAGTAACATGATTGCTCAACTGAATCGGGCTCTTAATCTCTATGTGGCTGGTTAATCCATTGACAATCATCTGGATTGGGTCACCGGCGCTCTAATCCATACATGCGGCCCTCAGACACTCCCCATGCAACCTCAGCCTGAGAGCATGCCCCCCTTCAATAATCCAAAATCCATTTTATCGCTCCACCCCTAGCAAATCACTTTCTTGCACTCCCAAACGCACATGCTTCTATTACCTAGCAATCATTCAGCCTTTTATGGACTCTGGGCCAAATATGCGTTCTTAAAGTAAAATAACTAGCCTGTTAGTCACTCCCTCTTTTATACTAATATTGTAATGAAAATATAAAGCATCCAACAATTATTGTTATTATTATTATCCTTAATTTGTAACTATCAAGACCTTTTTTTTTATATATCTAAATAAAGAGACACCTGGATGAGTTTTATAAAAGTACTTAATTGTGTGCTATACTTTTCCTTTCTTTTGAAAATATTAATCTTTTGTTCTCTTTTTCCTATAAACCCTTTGATTTGTGGAATGTTATAAAACTTAATTGCTGTCATCTTTCTTTTCAGCCTTTAAAGCAAGCTACTAGTACCCGATTAGTATAAAATTCCACTTCAAAGAACATTAAAAATGCAAAGTCGTTTTTAGTTTTTTTACTCCCACTTGTTACTGCCAGCCCAGTCACATTAAATGTCACTGCTACATAGTGTTGGGACACCTCAGTCTGACAATAGCTTGCAGCGAGGATTGTTTTATTATTCACAGAAATTGTTTGTGTTCTCCTCTATACTAAAAGCAGACACACACAAAAACCATATGCAGTGAGGGCGTGTAATAAAAATGAATTCTAACCTTGTGATGATACTTGTGGTGATTGTTTATATTCCATATCAAAAAAAGCCAAATTCACTATATTGCAACATAATACAAAGTAGTACATTTAATCTCTAAAATAGGGTTACCCATACCTCTACTTTAAGGGGTGCACACAAACCAACTTGCAGGTTTGGCGGTGAGTTCCAAAGCAGCCCGGCAGTATAGATTTTTCATTTATAGCTCTATTTATCCCTTTTGCTGCCACTATATAGACCAACTCCTCCAATTATTAAATCACTAAAATTTTTATTTAAGTGCCACAAACAAACATAAACACAAATTTAATCATGTATTTTAAACTAAAATAAATATATACTCAGTGGTGCAGTTTGTGATTGTATCCATCCGAATCCATTTGTTCTATATCTCCATATAAATTAAGCAAATAAGAGCCATTCCATATGAAAACTTGTATATAAATAGAAACCCTAAAATTATGTCTAATTATATGGTGACACTAATGTAGCATACATGATTTGATTTTTAGCAATGCAGGTCATAGGGAAATCTATACTTACACAGTTGCTAAGAGTTAAGTTAAGTATTTAAGTATTCACCCCCCCCCCTTGACTTTTTACCTATTTTGTTACATTACAGCCTTAAGTTCAATGTTTTGTTAATCTGAATTTCATGTGATGGATCAGAACACAATAGTGTAAGTTGGTGAAGTGAAATGAGAAAAATGTATACATACATTTTTTTTTAGAAATGGAAAACAGAATATTGGCATGTGTGTCTATATTCACCCCCTGTGTTATGAAGCCCATAAAAAGCTCTGCTGTTAGGTTATCAAAAAAAATCCAAATCTTTGATGGTCCCCAAGAGCACCATCAAATCTAACATAATCAAATGGAAAGAACATGGCACAACCGCAAACCTGCCAAAAGACGGCCGCCCACCAAATCCTCACATACTGGGCAAGGAGGGCATTAATCAGAGAGGCAGCACAGAGACCTAAGGTAACCCTGGAGGAGCTGCAGAGTTCCACAGCAGAGACTGGAGTATCTGTACATAGGATGACAATAAGCCGTACGCCCCATAAAGTTGGGCTTTATGGCAGAGTGGCCAGAAGAAAGCCATTACTTTCAGCAAAAAACTAAATGGCACGTTTTGAGTTTGCAAAAAGGCATGTGGGAGACTCCCAAAATGTATGGAGGAAGGTTCTCTGGTCTGATGAGACTAAAATTGAACTTTTCGGCCATCAAAGAAAACGTTATGTCTGGTGCAAACCCAACACATCCCATAACCCAAAGAACACCATCCCCACAGTAAAAGATGGTGGTGGCAGCATCATGCTGTGGGGATGTTTTTCAGCAACCGGGACTGGGAAACTGGTCAGAGTGGAGGGAAAGATGGATGGTGCTAAATACAGGAATATTCTTGAGCAAATCCTGTACCACTCTGTGCGTGATTTGAGGCTAAGACGGAGGTTCACCTTCCAGCAGGACAATGACCCCAAACACACTGCTAAAGCAACAATTGAGTGGTTTAAAGGGAAACCTGTAAATGTGTTGGAATGGCCTAGTCAAAGCCCAAACCTCAATGCAATAGAAAATCTGTGGTGAGCCTTAAAGATTGCTGTTCAGAAGCGCAAAACATCCAACTTTAAAGAGCCTGAGCAGTTTTGCCAGGAGGAATGGGCAAAAAATCCCAGTGGTAAGATGTGGCAAGCGCATAGAGACTTATCCAAAGCACCTTGGAGCTGTGATTGCCGCAAAAGATGGCTCTACAAAGTATTGACTTTAGAGGGGTAAATAGTTATGCACATAGACTTTTTCTGTTATTTTGTCCTATTTGTTGTTTGCTTTACAATACATTTAAAAAAAAAAAAACACACATATTCAAAGTTGTGGGCACGTTCTGTAAATTAAATGATGCAAATCCTCAAACAATCCATGTTAATTCAAGTTCCAATAAAACGCGAAAAATGCCAAGGGGGTGAATACTTTTGCAAGGCACTGTATATATATGTAATATATATATATATATATTATATATATATATATATATATATATATATATATATATATACGCAACCGGCGTATAACACGCACCTCATTTTAAGAAGGGAATTTCAGGGAGAAAAAAAATCAAATAAAGAACTTTGAAGCAAAATCCTCAACCTCCCTCCTCATCCTCAACCTCCCTCCTCATCCTCAACCTCCCTCCTCATCCTCCCTCCTCAAAACCCCCCATCCTCAACCCCCTCCTCCAGCCCCCCATCCTCATCCTCCTTCCTCAACCCCCCTCCTAAACCCCCCTCCTCATCCTCAAACCCCCTCATCAAACTCCCTCCTCATCCTCCCTCCTCAACCCCCCTCAACCTCCCCCTCAACCTCCCTCCTCAAACCCCCTCCTCAACCCCCCTATCCTCATCCCCCCCCTCCTCAACCCCCCCATCCTCAACCCCCCTCCTCACCCCCACGCACCTATGATTTGCCCCCTATTTTCAGGGAGAAAAAGTGTGTGTTATACGCCGATAAATACGGTATGTATATATATATATATATATATATATATATATATATATATATATAAATGCCAAGGGGGTGAATACTTTTGCAAGGCACTGTGTGTATATAGATATATATATATATATATATATATATATATATATATATATATATATATATATAGAAAAGTATGCACTCGCACATTGTTGAATGGTGCATTTCTTAATTTTCTATGGTAACATTCCATTTGATATCACCTATAATAGTTTTCAGTTGTGAGTAACGCCTGCGAGATACGTTCTGCACAGGAGTTACTCACAAGCTGATATCCCTAAATCGCAGTAAAATTGCGGAATGATTCGTATTTCAGTGTAATTGAGGAGCGCTTATGCGTGCTTGGCAGTGGGTTATAGGAAGGGAGGAAGAGAGAGAGAAAGAGAGGAGGCAGAGCGAGAGAGGCTCTGGGGAGGGAGAGATAAAGAAAGGAAGAGGGAGAGAGTCCGAGAACATGCAGACAATTAGGGACAGTGTTTGATTCTAGAAAAAGAGCAAATCCTTACAGATAGGATTCTAAGCCAAGAAAACTCCATTCATATCTGCCTCCTATAAATTCTTCCTGTTAGATATTCCCCTTAGTGCTAGATATTTTGGCAATGATAAGATCTTCAAGTCAATTACATGCCCACTACAGGGTTTTCAGTTTGGCTCTTCCCCCTGGATTGCTTAAATTAATTCCAAAACATTATCAAGGGTTGGAGACAACTAGAGCTTATGCAGCCTTGGGGAGAACATTTAAAACATTGTAATTGTTTTAACTGCACAGTACAGAATATATAGACGTCTGTATTCTTTAAATAACTTTTATAAAACTGGCAAAGTGGTATTTTAAGAAGCCTGACATCCAAAACAAACCTACAAGTTTATTAGTACTGAGTTATGGCAGGCATGGCCATGAAGCTCCATTGTAGTCTTCTTCCTTAGTGAGCTCTCGCAGTACAGGACGTCTGTGGTCAGATGGTGTTGTGAACACCAGGATCCAGCCGTTATGCTTTGTTCTCCAAGCTAATTAACATCTCAGAACACCAGTCAAACCTCTGAAAGATTTTTGCAGCATGAGCCATTCAGTATGCAACACAGCATAGAAGAGCAAAAAAGTAGCATTGAAGCGTGTATTTGCAAAAATAATTCAATTGTATTGATTAACTGAGACAAGCTATTGAAACATTTACAGTGACGTTTAAGATATAAAGAAATTTAGACACAGGGCCTTCTAATACGTGTTTACAAAAGTGCCCTATGAAAATGATCCATTATTATGATTATACTAGCGACTTGCCCGTCAAAAAAATGACGGCAATAAGATTGTAAGTGCTAAAAGGGTAAATTTTGTTGGTGTTCCAAGATGCTTTGGTGCTCATTGCGATCCTCGCACTGAGCACCTTCTGCACTCATCACATGGATCGCAATGAGCGGCTTTGGCGCTCATTGCAAGGTTTTTGGTTGTTTGTGTGCTATGAGCATTGTTTTTGCTAATGAAATAATAAAATAATACATCAATATACTATTTTGAAGCATACAATGTGTGTTTTCAGTACTGTGGCGCTGCTGTGTAAGTGTCAGCAATATGTGTAGTGTAAATAGTGTGCATGCGTGAGCCAAATCCGCTAGGGTAGCTGTGTACTTCCGCATTGTGCAAGTTAGTGTTGTAAAATGTTGCCTAATGTGTGGTACGCGTCTGTGGCTGATTTTGCGTCCTTGTTCTTGGATCGCGTCCGTCTTTTTCGGAAATTCCGTAAGTGTTTGGTGGTGTTTTGCGTCTTTACAGTCCTGTAGCCTTGTTTTCGTTTTTTTCGGCGGCCATTTTTTCTCTCGCTTAGAGGATTTTCGGGTGTCTAAACTCTTGTATTTCAAGTGAAATTGAGGTGTAACTTCAGTTTTCGAGCTCCTGGGTGCCCCTCCCTTGCTGTAGGTAAGCTTTTTATGTATTTGTTGTGTGTATTTATTGTGTTTTTAATGTTTTCCTGTGCCTGGGTTTCGGGCAATAAGGTTGTATTTTTACGAGATCGTAATGTTTTGTTTCCGAAGTCCTGCGTCCCATATTTGTTTCTCGTAAGTCCGTAAATTTTGCGAGGTCTGCAGTTGCTGGCAAGGAGCACCTTTGGCGCTCCATGCCAGCAACTGAGGCCCTCGCAGCGTTTGCAACGACCCGCATGCTCACAACTATATATGTGATAGTAGGCCATACATCCATGATTCTCAGACATTTGGCCTTTTTTGTACGTGCAATCAAGGGTATGATTTAAAAAGTACTTGGTGTTACAAGGTCACAACATATTTCATATTAGATTTCAATGGAAAATTATAAATGTAGCTTGTTTGAGTTTAACCCTTTTACTGTCCAACATATTAATGGCACATGCCTGAATGTGTCTCCGTTACTTAGAAATCCTGTTTTTGCTGAACGTCACAATAACACTGGATATCCCGATTTATTCCTTGTTTCATCAAACTGTAAATTTCCAGAAGCATTTGGTAAATGTTAGGTTAAAGCCCACACAGAAGATAGAGATGTATATGTTTTAAAATTAGAACAGGAAATCATGCTGTGAGCCTATGCTTTTTCAATGTGAGTAATGAAAATTGTGACTGATTAGTTTTCAGATTGTATTAAAAGGAGATATACATATCTTGGATTTTATTATTATCCTTTATTTGTAACATGCCGGCATATTCCATAGATCTATACAGAGGTTAAGTACAAGGCAAAAGCAATTTTACACATTGCAAAAGAATGGAGGGTCCTGTTATTTAGCTTAAAATCAAACATAGTACTTTCCCCAAAGCACCTTACAAGAATGAGAACTTGCAAACTTACAGTCTAAAGGGACAGGGTCATAGATACATAGTGCAGATTAAGGCTGAGGGTTATAATCATCTAACCGATGAGGTTTTGAGGTAGGAGTATAGTGTAATGGAGCGAGGCAAGGAGTTGAAAAGAATAGGGGCAGCATGAGAAAAGTCCTGCGGAGGTGATAAGAGAGGTGGATAGAAGAAGGTAGTTGGCAAGGAGGGAAGTTGGGTGAATATTTTGAGACAAGAGGGTGCCTAGGGCTTTAAACATTAGGGAAGCCAGTGGAGTGATGGACAGAGAGGTGTTGCAGACAAACCTAGTACCAATTAGATCTGTGTCTGAAATAATTAACGATATTAATTGAACAAGCTGTACTACAGAGGTTTGTAACAGAGTATCTATCATTTTCTTTTCCAATGTATTCATGCTCATTTCCCAGTACTTACCTCTTTCTGTATGTTGCATTTATGTACCACTTTTATATAAGCGGATAATATTATGGTTTACTTCCCCTTTATATTAACAGGTACAGGTGTTTGTTTAATTAGGATCTAATACTTTCATTATAAGGGAACGGCGAGGTTTTGTTTTCATGACTAGACTAGAGGCTGCATGTTTGTGTCCAAAGCCTGCTGGGATAGGGTTTTACACTTGTGCTGTCCTTTTGCCCTTGTACTGAACTCTTCTTTTTTCAGTTCCGAACAAACACAGCAAACTGAACTAACAACCTCGCAATGCTCTGAAGTACTGCTCACTTACTGTACAAGACAAAAGGAGGCCCGCATGGGCCGGCCCAAGCCAAGAATCGCAGCTTGATGGTTTTTGCTCCATAAATTTTAACCCAGAAACACGAAGAAATAGATAGAATTGGAGATATGCGGCTTCGTGATGATCTGAAAAGGGGAGTTTTGTGTCACATTGATTGCGCTCTGGCCGGCTGCCAGGCCCTGAGCCTGACCGGCAGTTGAACCATATCGTTAAGGCGTGTAATACAGCTCAAATCTTGTACCGCAGCCAATGAGTACACATCCAGAGGGCAAAAGTTTATACAGAGCTGAGGCTGTCCTGTTTAACCCACTCACGCTGCATGTAATGTACACTGAAGATATTCATAAAAGACATCTTTCAATAACAATTACAGCACGTACAATGACTAGCATGTGTGTTCACTTTTCACTTGTCAAGCAGCGTTCACAGTTGCACTGAAGTGCTTATTTTTTATTTCTCTGTTGCCTTCTAAAACATTTATTTTAAAAGCCAAACCGCATATTGTTGCATTTTTTTTTTTCTGCTTTTGAAACTCTTCTCTGGGAAACACATGTTTCTGGTATTATTTGAACTGCAGGCTAACAATAATCATTCGTATTCCTTTGTGAAAGTCAGTACAAGCTGTTCGAAATGGAGAAAAGTATGCATTATTTAAATGCAAATTAATCTAGCAGTGTGACTCAGATCTGGAATGAGCGCAATGCGTTCAGGGACAGTTTGGTCTTGGGTAGTTTGGTATTATCGACTTTATATGCTTTGTATTCATTAGTTTACCTCCAGTAAATGTATACTTTATTATTGGGAGGTACAGCAAATGTATTATCAAAGCACATTTTTTAATTAGACGTTTTGGTTAGATTTTAATGGCATATTTAAGTTTCACGGATTATGACTGCATCTGATAGACGAGAATCAGTAGTATATGAAATGTTTTTTTTTTTTTTTGGCATGAAAAAAAAAATCAAAAAAAATAAACATTTTCAAACTTACCCTAAAGTTTGCTAAAACTATTGATTTTGCAAGCAGTTGATTTTCAGAGTTAACACCCCTAGAAATCCCTGCAAAAATTAGCATAAAATTAATAATTTGTTTTGGCCAAACACAAGCAGCTAATACATTGTGTCAATCATGATGGCAGTTTATGTAGCAAGGAATCAGGGATGCGTAGTCCCCAGCACAAGAAAGCAAGGAGGAGTCGGACATTGCAGTGTAGAGCTCTGCATTGTGCTGCTGTTGGCTTGAAGTTTAGAAAAGGGTAAAAATCTTTACCGAAATACAGTGTTTCTATTGGGGGGTTCACTGTGCCTATGTAAGCAGCTCTGGGGTGTGTAAAACAATTTTATTTTTAAATAAAATAATTCTGTATGTGTATAAAAAGACTCCATGTAATGTGTGTTTCGGATATAAGCAGCATGAGATATGGGTAAAAACAGGGAAACTTCTATATACCTTTACAATATATCAAACAATTTAATTGAATCGGGAAAGAAATGCATAAAAACACTTACGTGATTTCATCTTATTTTTTCTTAAAGAGATACTATGCATCACTTTAAATCATTTTCTTTGCATTATTTGCAAATTACCTTTAACAAATCAGCATCTCTACAAGATTAAAAAGAATGTTCATACATTGAAATCAAATCAATAGATGGAGACTAAAACAGTGCATTACCTTAATAGGTAGCTTCAAATGTATTGAAATATTTAATAAACTTCAGGAGGGAAATATCTTCCAGAAAAAGAAGGCAAGAGTGGCTGGCCATAAACTGAAGGTGATCTGTGGTTGGGAGGACACAGTAAAGGAATTAAAATATACTTGAGATAGACTTAAGGTCACCTTGAGAACCACTTTAGTGCATTTACAAATAAATCTCATATGTTTGTTTGCTGGACATAGGCTATTAAACATTATGCAGTTTAAAATAATTAAAAGTTATCATCTTGCTTAGCCTTTAAGCTATCTGTTTTCTCTTCAAACAGTGATGTATATATCCTCCTCCTCTGTATCTCAGGGAACATGGTCAGCTCTGTCTGTGGGCTAGACTATCATGGAGCTTGGAAGCAGGCTGAGCTGATGTCACTGGCCCTGCCCCATGGCATAATTAGCCCACCCTTACTGACTGCACAGAGGTAACATCTCTATTTTAATATGCTTGCAGCTACCCCATACGCCTTGCCCAGTGACAGTGCATGAGCCATCATAGTACTGCCTTCCTTTAATGAGCCTGCTCAGTCTGAAGCAGAATCTAGACTGGTCAGACTTTATTTTTAGTCCAGCACACTGGACAACTGACCATGCCCCTGATACACACAGTTAGGAGGAGATACACATCCACTTGAGGACACAACACAGATTAAAAGGCAAGAATATTTTTTATTTATTTTAAACTGCATATTGTTTTTAATACCTTATGCCCTGCAAATAAATATAAGAACTTTGCTTGTAGATGCACTGCAGTGTTCCTTTAAGCAAAACGTGTTTTAGATAGATAAAATAGATAGGTTAGATGATTATCATCAATTTATGTTAGGTATAGATAGAGCAGACCTCCTTTCAGACTGGATACTTACAATGTTTATTTTCATATCTGAGCTTCAGTGGAGAGATGGTGGTCTCTAGGAGAAAACTTTGTGCCATAATTTGCTTTGCTCAGAGATAAGGAAAATATAAAACCTACCTGTCACG
Source organism: Discoglossus pictus (assembly GCA_027410445.1). NCBI lineage: Eukaryota > Metazoa > Chordata > Amphibia > Anura > Alytidae > Discoglossus > Discoglossus pictus. The sequence continues at coordinate 167,989,775 of CM050169.1, forward strand.
ATCATTGACTTTTAGGCTTGTACTGAAATTCTGCCTTTTCTCAGTCCTACATATGGAGTTGTTCAGACTGGTATATAACACCTAAAGATAAATGTTATGTGCTATGTTTCATGTTTTGCAATTTGCATCATATGGGGCTTGGCCAAATTAATTCTGTACCAGATGCATTGTTGTCAGTGTTGCATTTAAGCAGCTCAGAGCTCTTGGATTGCAGATATTTGGGCCAATAAAATGTTTAAAAGGTCTTTTTTCATGAAATATCTGATGTCCAGTAATGTTACTTTATATCCTAAAGCAAAGCTCCACTTTTACTCAATTTAGGAAATTGTTTAAAACAGCCTTTTCTTTTTAGAGCAAATAAAGATCTTTATCGATTTTCTTTCATCCATATGGTAACTGTCCTACTTTAAGTTTTGTGTGTTGCTGACAGTTATGACAAAGCCATTTTGGGAACTGAGCAGGGTGTTGCATTTTCTGCTTGATCTACAAATATATGAGACTAGGAATTTGTCGTTCAAAAATGACGGGATTACAATTGTAAGGCTGGCAATGCTGTTTGCCACACAATGTGAGGCTTGTGCTCCTCTGAGCACCTTTTGGCGCTCATCGCGAGCCCCATGCTGAGCGCCTTTGGCGCTCACCGCGAGCCTCTCCCCCGTGTACTTCAAGTTTCCTGCTTTGCACTGATCGACTTCGGCGGTCATCGCGAGCCCCACGCTGAGAGCCTTTGGTGCTCATTGTGAACATTTCCTCTTGCCCACTGTACGGGCCACTCAGTGCAGGGTTCGTTAACCTGTAATTTTAGTGCTTGGGGATGCCATGTGTCTCTTTCCAGCATCTCCCCGATGTCCCTTCCCTGTGTCTTTCTACTCTGCGTGTGTGTGTGTGATGAATGTTTGTGTGGCTCGCGGTCACTGCTGTTGATTTTATTTTCAAAGTCCCACGTGCCTGGCGTTGTTCGTGTAAGTGTTGGTCTTAAGCGTTGTGTATTTTGTAAGTTTTGCGCGCCTGGCGTTGCTGAGCCTCTTTTCATGCGGTTTCTGAAAATTGTGCGTTGATCGTCCACCAATTTTTTTCCTCGCTTAGGCGATTTGAGTGACGAAAAACGCCAAATATGGGTGTAATTCGCTTACAACCTCAGTCCCAGGCTCCCCCTGTGCTGTGTGTGAGTGTGTTATAATTTGTTGTAAAAAATTTTTGGTGGCTTTTTAGAGTTACGCACTTGAACAGTGCTGCGTGGCTGCTTCTCCTCGCTTTGTGAGGCTCTCATGTGTGATGGCGCCGCTGGATGCAATGAGCGTCTTTGGCGCTCATTGCAGCCTACGTGCGCAGCTGCTTCGCCCCCTTCATGAGGCTTGCATGTGTGACAGCACCGCTGGCTCGCCTTGCTTTGCATGGCTCGCAGTTGCGACCTCCCTTTGCGAGGTCGCAACTGCGTTACCAACATTGCAAACGTTCTGCAAGATCCACAACTATATATGTGATCTTTTAGATTTTCTTTTTGTTACATAACTAAATTTAAAATGTTATTGTACTTCTATTCATACAGAATGTTTTAGGAACATGTTGGAATTCTGATTTGTGCATCAATTCGTGTTGGACTTTGGTAAACTGGACATGTGAAATTGAGAACATTTTTATGAATCATAGTGGTAACAACCATGAGAGGATAATTTACTAAAATACCAGTATGTCAATACTAATGACTCTTTAAAATTAATAGTGAGTATGTGCCTAGTTAAATGGAGTAGAAAAGGTTATCTTTCTGCTCTTCTTAATCCATTCCACTTTTGGCCAGTATGGTGGCTGAATGGACTACATCAATAACACCAGTTATTGTCAGGACCTGAAGGTTCGAAATGCTGGTTTAGGTGATTAGAAAAGTTTAACACTATTCTTATCTTACTCTTTTTTTGAACTTTTATTTCTCCACATTTACACAGTTAAAAAAAAATAATAAAGTATTGAATTTCCATAATTTTATTAGGTAAAATTATTAATTTGAATTATTTATTTAAGTCTTTCTTTTTTTTTTTTAATAACGTAATTTCTTAAATATAAAGAGGAATCAAAACACTATTTGTATGGGATGTGCTGCTGCTTCTTTTTATTTTAAATCCCTCTGAAATTTCATGACTCAACAGGCTTAAGGATACGAGGTCAAATGTGCCTTTGTTGAATAACAGAGTTTAATTGCCAGAAACAATATCTAAACATGTCAAGTGGATTAACCAGGAACAAGGATTGACACTCTGGGGAACTTGTTCTGAATCAACCACTTTACAGTAAATTGAGAAGAGGGAATACAGATGTACTCACAATGTCTCATAGTGATATTTGTAATACACAGAAATACTGACGCACAGCAACACTAGTTTTATAAACATAAATATTTGACATGCAAGCCATCAGATGCTTGAATAATTTAGTGACTAGAGTGTATTGTTTGCTGTGGCTAGGTCATTATATCAATTGGCTATGACCATGTAATCCCCTTCTTCTAAGTTGTTCATTGTTTCCAATAACAATTTAACTAAATAGTGTCTCTCTGGATTAACGTAAAGCTAGAGTTTTAGGACTGCATATTGCTGTTCCCGACATTCAGAATCTATTCTATTCAGAAGTGGAATGTAGGACTGTGTAGGACATGCTAGCTGTCCGAGCTGTTCAAACCTCACCAAAGAGAATATGGAAAAGCTGATCTAACTGCAAAGATTGCTAGGTACATTTTGGTATCTGGCTTTTAAATAGTGTTCATCAACACCTCCAGACCTAGAGCCTCACACTTCACCACCTATTTTGCTTCTGAACCCATCTAACATGTCCTCCCACCTACCCTGTCCCAATCCACCCAAGTATGATATCTGCTACTTAATAATGCAGGTTTCTGCACTATCAATTTTTCATAGCTACTAAACCCAGGGCTTCATTCAAATGCAATTTGGCCAATTGAATAGGGCTCTATATAAGAACATAGCATATATTTTTACAGAAGTTTTTAGTTAGTGAACTGCTATCCAAAAGCAAGGTCTTCACTAACTAAAAACTTTTGTAAAAAATATGTTATGTGCTTCTATAGAGCACTATACAATTGGCTAATCACATTTGAATGAGGCCCCCACAATGTAATCACTAATTAACCTCTTGCTCTCTTTCAATTACACTTCAAGCGCTTGTTTCTCCCTTTTAATTTCTTTAGCTTTTGTTTAATTAATCCTTTAGTCTGAAAATCACTTGGTACAAAAGTGTCATGTATATTAGCTTAAGGGCAGTCGTCAACTCCTTTTGCATCAGTCTGTCATATTACGTATTGTCATAGCAATATTCTACTGTTCCCCAGCACTACAAAATGTATTGGCACTGTGGTTGCCTTGTGTGTCTGCAGTGTTTGAATGTGGCTTTCCAGGAATCGTAAGTTCAGTTATAAAAAAAAAAAAAAAAAAATCTGTTAATGATGCTTGCAGTTTGGTAGTTTCTTGTTACTTTACATACTAATTTAGATACTACGCTTTAGATATTAATTTAACACTAAACTTTAGATCAAGATTGGGCAACAGTCAGCATGGGAGACTTCCCGTGCAGCCACCTGTTATCTGCAATGGGAAGGTATATACATCCCTATCAGCACACAGTCTATGTTCTCGCTCCACAAATAGCATAACATGCTCATGAGCCTTAACACTCTTCTCTCACTTTCTATACCTCCATTAATTATTAATCTATGGTATCGCTCTCCTAAAGTGACTTAAGCATTGTTGCTAAGTGTAATAATATACAGGTTGATATCTGATGAGGATCAAAAAAATAAGTACAACTACAAGATACAGATCTAGATACAATATTTACTGAAAGCCGTAGTGTAAAATTTGGCTGAGGTCAAGGAAATACATTTTAATAAGATGAAAAACAATTCCTATAAACTTATGTAAGTATAGTATTTAATACTATTAGCACTGGCGAAAAAAATAAACCAAATCCTATATGCTGGCATGGATATAGATTAATAGGTACGTTTGTACCTATTATTCCAGACTCAATGTGGATATTATTTGACAATAACAGGTTACATGGAGTTAAGCACTGAAAAAACGTAACTTCACACACATTTAGTGCTTGTAGTCGAGCATTGGCATGCTCATGGAGTATTCAAAATGTACATTAGTTCATGAAGTAGACATATTTAAAGACATGGGATGAGTGGTTATTAGATGAGGGAATGCTTAGAAATTGGATTTATAGGAATTTGTAAGACTGTGTTTGGTATAAAACTATATAAGTTTGACAAATAGGAGAGTAAAGCAATTTTTAACTTGGACTATTCTGCCATGTTGCCATGTATTACAAATTAAACAATTCATTTAATTTTATTTTATTTCCATTGATTTGGTTAATTGTTGCATTAATCTATGTTTGATTACCTTTTGATTACAATTATATATGAATAGAATACATAAAAATATATAAAAAAGGACTAAGCTCATTACCTACTCTGAAACAACTTGGTCAGCTCATCAAGTAGAATAGGTTGTCACTGCTTTAGATAGTATTGATAGCAATATTGATTCCGGCTTTGGATTCATCCAGACTGACCTTACGCATGATGTACTCCATTTAAACAGTTGTGCTTAAAAGTTTGCATAGTCTGGCAGAAATGGTGACATTGTGTCATTTATTTTGAAAGTATGACAGATCATGCAAACAAAAAAAAAGTTTTTTATTGAAGGATAGTGATTATATGAAGCCATTTATTATCATATAGTTGTTTGGCTCCTTTTTAAATCATAATGATAACAGAAATCACCCAAATGGCCCTGATTAAAAGTTTACATACCCTTGAATGTTTGGCTTTCTTACAGACACACAAGGTGACACACACAGGTTAAAATGGCAATTAAAGAATAATTTCCCACACCTGTGGCTTTTTAAATTGCAATTAGTTAGCAATTAGTGTCTGTATATAAATAGTCAATGAGTTTGTTAGCTCTCATGTAGATGCACTGAGCAGACTACATACAAAGCCATGGGGAGCAGAAAACAACTGTCAAAAGACTTGCGTAACAAGGTAATGGAACTTCATAAAGATGGAAAAGGATATAAAAAGATATCCAAAGCCTTGAGCCAGTCAGTACTGTTCACTGTTCACTTATTAAGTTCGGTTATCTCTTGATACCAAGCCAAAGTCAGGTAGACCAAGAAAGAATTCAGCCACCACTGCCAGAAGAATTGTTCGGAATACAAAGAAAAACCCACTGGTAACCTCAGGAGAAATACAGGCTGCACTGGAAAAAGATGATACCTGAACAAAAATGAGCTGCATCGTCGAGTTGCCAAAAAGAAGCCTTTACTGCGCCAATGCCACAAAAAAGCCCTGTTACAATATACCCGACAAGACCTTGACATGCCTCACAGCTTCTGGCACTCTGTAATTTGGAGTGACAAGACCAAAATAGAGCTTTATGTTTACAACCATAAGTGCTATGCTTGGAGAGGGGTCAATAAGGCCTATAGTGAAAAGAATACCATCTCCACTGGGAGGCATGGTGGTGGCTCACTGATGGGTTTTTTTTGGTGGGGGGGGGGGGCGGGGGTGAGCTCTAAAGGCACAGGGAATCTTGTGAAAATTGACGGCAAGATGAATGCAGCATGTTACGAGAAAATACTGGCAGACAATTTAAATTCTTCTGCACAAAGGCTGCCCATGGGACGTTCTTGGACTTTCCAGCATGACAATGACCCTAAGCACTAGGCCAAGTTAACCCTCCAGTGGTTACAGCAGAAAAAGGTGAAGGTTGTGGAGTGGCCATCACAGTCTCCTGACCTAAATATTATCGAGCCACTCTGAGGAGATAATGATTGTGCCATTCTGTTGTAACCTACCGTTGAATATGAATCCCATAAGAAATGAAATAAATGTTTTTTGCCTGCTCACTTATGTTTTCTTTAAAAATGGTACATATATTCCCAATTTGCCTAGGGTATGCAAACTTTAGAGCACAACTGTAAGTTGAATAAATAAGGTGACAGAATACAACCTTGTTGCACTCCTTTCCCGATCTTGAACCATTCTGTTGTTCCATGTTCGGCTACAGATTTCCCAGGAGGCGGATGGGATGATCTGGTACTCCCATCTCTTTAAGAACTTGCCACATTTTGTTATGCTCCACACAGTCAAAGGTTTTAGAATAGACTATGAAGCAGAAGTACATTTTCTGGAACACTCTTTCTTTCTCTATTATCCAGTGGGTATTGGCAAGTGGATCTCTTGTGCCTCTTCCTCTGCGAAACCTGCCTTGCACATCTGGTAGTTCCTGGTCCATATATTGGAGTCAAGCTTGTGGTATCCTACGCAATAACTTGCTGGCATGTGAAATTAGTACAATTGTTCGATAATCAAAGCACTCTTTGACACTGTTTTTTTTTTTGGCATGGGCATGTAGATTGACCATTTCCAGTCTATTGGCCACTATTGAGTTTTCCAAATGTGTTGACATAAGGCAAGCAACACTTTGACAGCATCATCTTGTAGCATTTCAATAGTTCAGCTGGGATTCCATCAACTGTTGCAAGCCTTGTTGTCAGCAAAGGCATGCCATTGCCTTTTTCATTTCACTCTCCAATAAGTCTGGATCAGGCTCATTGGACAAACTATTGAGGTTATCACTGCTGTTATGATCCTTCCTGAGTAGTCCTTCAGTGTATTCATGCCACCTCGTTTTTATTTGATTTGCTTCTGTAAAGTCCCTACCATGTTTTATTTTTTTATCACACCTTTTTTGGCATGAAAGAGATCTCTTGACTTCCCCATTGTGTTAAGTTCTTCTATCTCTTTACATTGCTCATTATAGAATGTCTCCTTGTATCTTCTTGCTATCTCCTGGAATTCTGCATTCAGTTGGACAAATCTTTCCCTATCTCCACTACCTTTAACTCTCCTTCTTTCCTGGGCTACTTTCAAAGTTTCATCAGACAAACCGTTTGCCTTCTTAGTTTTCTATCTATTGGGGATATTCTTTGTTGCTCTTTCCTAGATAATGTTGCAAACTTTGGTCCAAAGTTCTTCAAGCATTCAATCTATCATGTCCAGTCCCTTAAATCTATTCTTTACCTCCAGTGCATATTCAAAGGGGATATTATTTATTTTGTATCTGCTTGCTCTGATGATTTTTTTCCTCAGCTTACTTTGCAATAAAAAGCTCCTGATCTGAGCCGCAGTCCTCTCAAGGTCTTGTTTTTGCTGACTGTCTAGAGCTCCTTTTTGTATTTTTGCCTACAAAAGATATAGTCAATATGATTTAATGATTGACCATCTGGGAATGTCCATGTATACAGTCGTCTCTAAGGCTATTGGAAGAGCGTGTTCACTATGACCAGAGAATTATCATGATTAAATTCTACTAATCTCTATGATGAGAGTAACATCTTTTCTTAGTGTTATTTCAGTGAGGTGTTTAAAACCTTCATTTAATTGGACAATTTCATCATCTTCAGCATTAACGGTTGGAGAATAGATTTGGCTCACTGTGATGTTAAATGGCTTGCCTTGAATTCAAATTGAAATCATGCTGTCACTGGTTTGACTACTCTTTGATTGACTATAAGGACTCCTCCATTTCTTCTGTGGGATTCTTGACAACAATAGAAGATCTGGTGGTTGTCTGATGTGAAATGTCCCATTCCAGTCTATTTGAGTTCACAAATTCCCAGGATATCAATGTTTAATCTTGTCATCTCATGTTTGCCCATGTCCACTTTGCCTTGGTGCATAGTTCTGACATTCCAGGTTATGTTTTCTTGGATCTCCAGAGGCAAACGTCTTTTAATTTTCTGAATGCAGTCACCATCTAAAGAGCTCTTGTATCCCAGGAAAATAAAATTTGTCACTGCCACCACTTCTTCCTCATCTATTTGCCAGGAACTGAGATCGCTGCCTGCCATGATCTTCATGTTTTTAATGTTGAGCCTCACTGGGAATGTTGCTATTTCAGCAAATAATTTTCAAAGATATAACCCTGTTCACAGTTTTAAACTGAATGCCCCAAATTCACGTGGATTATCTTAATGGGTAAGATACCCTAATGGCTAATATTTCAATAATATGCAAATAATTCCCAAAACGTATAGTCACTATAAGTCTCATATAGAGTACAGCAGGGACATTAAAATCCAGTTTTTAAGGAATGCACACTTTCTGGAAGTTAAACATCTTTTTGCTTGATCTAGTTTCATTAATTCAATTTGAGCCAGCCACACGTCTGCAGATACATTCTTAAATCCTGGTTTGTCCCTAATCATTGAGGGATAGTTTAAAATCCATCTATCCTATTGCTTCTCAGGCTACCAGACAGACCATCATAAAAAGTGCCATGTTTCAATGAACTCATCATAAAAACAGAAATAGAATAGTCTACTTAGAACACTTGTTACCCAAGTAAAAGCATTGCCATACCAATAATATGAGCATATCCCAGTTAATAATACAAAACAAGTTTAAAATACCTGTATATACTCAAGTATAAGCCGACACGAGTATAAGCCGAGGCACCTATTTTACCACAAAATACTGGGAAAACGTAGTGACTCGAGTATAAGCCGAGGGTGGAAAATGTGCTGCCCCTGTGTCCCTCTTGTGCACTCTTTTTGCCCACTGTGCCCCTTTCTTGTGTCCCCCTCTCTTACCCGTGTCTTTACCCCTCTCCCTCCGCTGTGTCTCTCCCCCCCTCCCTCCCTCTGCTGTGTCTCTCCCCCCCTCCCTCCCTCTGCTGTGTCTCTCCCCCCTCCCTCCCTCTGCTGTGTCTCTCCCCCCTCCCTCCCTCTGCTGTGTCTCTCCCCCCCTCCCTCCCTCTGCTGTGTCTCTCCCTCCCCTGTGTCTCTTCCCCCTCCTCCCTCCCCTGTGTCTCTTCCCCTTTTTCTCCCCTGTGTCTCTCCCCCCTCCCCTGTGTCTCTTCCCCCCCCTCCTCCCTCCCCTGTGTCTCTTCCCCCCCCTCCTCCCTCCCCTGTGTCTCTTCCCCCCCTCCTCCCTCCCCTGTGTCTCTTCCCCACCCTCCTCCCTCCCCTGTGTCTCTTCCCCACCCTCCTCCCTCCCCTGTGTCTCTTCCCCACCCTCCTCCCTCCCCTGTGTCTCTTCCCCACCCTCCTCCCTCCCCTGTGTGTCTTCCCCACCCTCCTCCCTCCCCTGTGTCTCTGACCCCCCCGCCCTCCCCTGTGTCTCTTCCCCCTCCTCCCTCCCCTGTGTCTCTTCCCCCCTCTCTCTCCCCTGTGTCTCTTCCCCCCTCTCTCTCCCCTGTGTCTCTTCCCCCCTCTCTCTCCCCTGTGTCTCTTCCCCCCTCTCTCTCCCCTGTGTCTCTTCCCCCCTCTCTCTCCCCTGTGTCTCTTCCCCCCCTCCCTCCCCTGTGTCTCTTTCCCCCCTCCCTCCCCTGTGTCTCTTCCCCCTCCCCTGTGTATCTTCCCTCCCTCCCTCCCTCCCCTGTGTCTCTTCCCCCCTCCCCTGTGTCTCTTCCCCCTCCCCTGTGTCTCTTCCCCCCTCCCTCCCCTGTGTCTTCCCCCCTCCCTCCCCTGTGTCTCTTCCCCTCTCCCTCCCATGTGTCTCTTCCCCTCTCCCTCCCCTGTGTCTCTTCCCCCCCTCCTCCCTCCCCTGTGTCTCTTCCCCCCTCCTCCCTCCCCTGTGTCTCTTCCCCACCCTCCTCCCTCCCCTGTGTGTCTTCCCCACCCTCCTCCCTCCCCTGTGTCTCTGACCCCCCTCCCTCCCCTGTGTCTCTGACCCCCCTCCCTCCCCTGTGTCTCTGACCCCCCTCCCTCCCCTGTGTCTCTGACCCCCCTCCCTCCCCTGTGTCTCTTTCCCCTCCTCCATCCCCTGTTTCTCTTCCCCCTCCTCCCTCCCCTATGTCTCTTTCCCCCTCTCTCTCCCCTGTGTCTCTTCCCCCCTCTCTCTCCCCTGTGTCTCTTCCCCCCTCTCTCTCCCCTGTGTCTCTTCCCCCCTCTCTCTCCCCTGTGTCTCTTCCCCCTCTCTCTCCCCTGTGTCTCTTCCCCCTCCCTCCCCTGTGTCTCTTTCCCCCCTCCCTCCCCTGTGTCTCTTCCCCCTCCCCTGTGTCTCTTCCCCCTCCCCTGTGTCTCTTACCCCACTCCCTCCCCTGTGTCTCTTCCCTCCCTCCCTCCCCTGTGTCTCTTCCCTCCCTCCCTCCCCTGTGTCTCTTCCCTCCCTCCCTCCCCTGTGTCTCTTCCCTCCCTCCCTCCCCTGTGTATCTTCCCTCCCTCCCTCCCCTGTGTCTCTTCCCCCCTCCCCTGTGTCTCTTCCCCCCTCCCTCCCCTGTGTCTTCCCCCCTCTCTCCCTTTCCCCTCACTTACCTTCCATCAGCAGCTGCTCCTCCGCACGTCATTAGCATTGGCCGGGTCCCGACGCAGCGGGAAGACGTGCAGAGGAGCACCTGCTGATGGAAGGTAAGTGAAGGGAAAGGAAGAGGGGGGAGGTAATTAGAGAGGGGTAAAGTGAGGGGGGGTTGAGCATGAGGAGGGGGGTTGAGGAGGAGGATGATGAGGGAGGGGGGAAGAGACACAGGAGAGGGAGAGGGGGGAAGAGACACAGGGGGGAAAGAGACACAGGGTGACTCTAGTATAAGCCGAGGGGGCCTTTTTCAGCCTTAAAAAAAGGGCTGAAAACTTTGCTTATACTCAAGTATATATGGTAATTTAGATTTATTATTATTATTTTTTTTCATCCATATTTAAGGCTACTACAACACATCAAGATAGTTCTTTTTTTTTTTTTTTTTTTTACTGTCGTCACATATGGTGCAACAGACACACACCAATCATTTTTGATTGGGTGACAGGCTTGTGAACACATTTGAAAATATCAAAGTGATACTTGTAATAATTTGATAAATTCATAGAATACACTTCCCTTCTGTAAGATATATTGAAATTGAATCTGTGTGAGAGTTTTATAATTTACATCCATTCTTTTTCTAGAAATGTGGAACAAAGCTTAGTGTATATAACAGGAAATTCCCAAGTAAACATAGCACAGTGAAAGATGATTGCTGGAAAATATTATGGTGCGCTACAGCATTAGCAAGATGGATAAAGTGCATAAGTGGAATGTTTCCAACTGCATCTCCTAGTAATGTACATCACTAAATGGATAGAGTATAAGCTGAATGTTGTTGCTTGGGACAAAATAGTACATAATAACTCTAGTGGAGTTAGAAAAAAGAAAAACGGAGCAGCATTATGGCAAGGTGCATAATACAAATTATGTAGAGTTATAACTTTATTGAAATTATAATAAAAATTGCATCCAACATTCTTAAACTGAATTCACAAAATCATCAACAAAAGTATACTTACATGGTTACATTTTAACAGACTAAATAGAATAAAATACACTACTGGATCTGTCACAAAGGACACTAATATTCACTGAGGTGGTCCGGAAGTAAGGAGACAAAGCTGATTCTGCCTGATGTCTTACAGGATGGTGCCAAGCCAAGGTGCAGTCTCTAGAATGTTGTGCTACTTCAGAAAATAAAGTTCTTATGGTATATATGTGACTCTCATCACAGATGGGTAAGGGTCAGTTTTGAAATCCTTTGCAGGTTTTAAACACAATGATATTGTGGGTAACATGGCAGGACTTGTAGGATTTAACTGCCATTTTTTGGTTATGTATTTCCATTAATACTGGTGGAGCCCAAATATAGTTCCAGTTTTGAAACACTAGCCTAGTGAGCACCTGGCAATAAAAAATAGAACCCATGGCATTGTGTTAAAACCTCATTAATCAATTTGTGTTCTGCAGAAATGAAACCAACATCCCGAAATAAATTTGAGAATTTGGAAGTATTGCAATTTGTGATTTTTGTTTATTAACAGATTTGATGGTCAGCCTCTACATTTTCTCTTCACAGTGAGTCTCTGTACTGATGTGCTTGAACTTTATGACACTATTCTCAGCCTCTTTTGTATCTTCATTGAGCGGCACTCTCCCCTGCTGTGACTAGCAGACACAAGGGCATTTCTGTCTTGTATTGCCTTTGTGTGCTCATTAAAAAAGAATCAGAAAATCTATTGAGTGCACGTTTAATGTAACACAGATGTGGGCCACACTACAGTTTGCTCTGCTTTTCAAATTTTCAGATTTTGGAGATTCATCAGTGTTTCTTGTTATTTACAGAAAGTAACTTGAGACAGCGGAACAGACTATTTTTTTTTTTTTTAAACATCAAGTAGTGAGGAATGCTGCTTGCCTTCCAGACCAAACAGACCAGTTTGGCAAGCACTGAAGGACTGTGACAATTGGTGCTGTTCATTCTAACACTTGGAGGGAATAGTGTAAGGAAAAAACCTCATTACACTTGAGGACTCTTAGTGACTAGCTCAAATACCAAGTTGAATGTTATGCTACCAGGAGTTCAGTGTACAGAAGCATCTTTGTTCTTGGTACTCATTTTTTTTCTACATCTGATTCCACATTCCGTGTTCCTTTTATGCAAAGCTAGTTAAGTCACACTTTGTATGCTGCAAAATATTTCAAATAGTGCTGTTGACTAAATTGCGTCCTACTCTCCATGACTCTATGGACCGCAGCAGGCCAGGTACATCTCTCACTCACTGCCCCTCTGAGCTCCATCAAGTTCATGTTCATTGCCTCAGTGACTTCATCTATCAATCTCCGCCTTTGTCGCCCCTTGTTGTGCCTTCAATCTTTCCTAGCATCAGTGTGTTTTCTAGGCCAAAATAATTTAGCTTCAGCCTCATGATCATACCTTCTAGTGAACAGTTTGTCTTGATTTCCTGAAGCGCTGATTTATTGGATCTTTTTGCAGTCCTAGGGACTCTAAGCAGTCTTCAACACCACAATTCAAAGGTTGCACAATTCAGATTCAATGGCGTTCAGACTTCTTTATGGTCCAGCTCCCACATCCGTATGTTACTACTGGGAATACCATAGTTCGAACTATGCAGACCTTTGTTGATAGTTTAATATCTTTATCTGTACCTATGCATATTACTCCTAAATTTCCTACCGTGCAGCTTCAAAGCAAAACCTCTTGTCCATGTCGTCTTGTTTTTCTGAAATATCCTTTAAAATTGAACTTTCTAAACCCTTTGGTGTTTTAGACGTTTTCTATCATATGACAGGTACATGTAATTTAATGGGGCAATGGAGAAGTATTTATTTTTTGAGCAAGATTGATAAACTAGTTTTGGAGGGAGGACATGGGCTGTGTGCATGAATTAAATTCTCTCCTACATATAGAACACTTTTTGCTGAGCTAGGAACCTGTGAGGGCCACATGTGGCCCCCGGGCTGTCGCATCCACTTCTGAGGTATAGAGTAGCATTAATACATCTATTTATCCACAGCTAATTCTTTCAAACCGGCTCATTGGCTTTTCCTGCAGCTTTGTTTTATTGTTTGACGATTTTAAATAATCTATGTATTTATTATGGGAGTGTTCATTATTCTCTACATAGCTATAAATGTGTTCTATTAACCATGTATACATTGAAATAATGTTCTAACTCTGTATTTCTACAGCATTTTTAAAAATCCAGTCTAACAAAAATAGCCATTGGCATTCCCATATTTTTGCTTTAGTAAATTAGTAAAAATGCAATCTTTTCTTTAAAATTACCCTTATGGTTAAAATTACCAACAATTATTTGCCTTTCTCTACCCTACCAAATGCTACTTAATTGCAGCCCTTTTTACTTGAGGCAGTAAAGTTCAAAAGGTGAAGGGTGGCACATGGCATGGAAACACTTGTGCAAGGAGCCACTGGGGTGGGAGGAATGACAAATGTGTCTCGAAAAGGGAGAGGTGAGCAGAGTAACAATGTGTTCTTTACCGCCTCTAAAAAAAATAAAAATAAGTCACATAAACTTGCCACATGATTTTGGTAACTGTCCAGAAAAATTAGACTGATTTTCTGATTCAAGACGTATTCTGTGAGCAGAATTCAGGGTTGTTTTGTTTTTAAATATGCAGAACATATTAAGAAAAGGTTTCCCAGACACTTAGCAAATACTGAACACACCCACATGACAAATGTCTAGCATACCGCATATCAATGTGCCTTCTTGAACTCTCATTAAGTTTCACTTGAATATAATTGACATTTAGGAGAATGATGCCAGGAAAAGGTTTAGAGGGGTTCATACAGTTTCTGAAATCGTATTGATCTTGCATATCTCCGTTGTGATTGAGTTGGAGACCCCATAAATCCCCTTATGTTGTCTGGTTAATATTTATTCATCCTGAAGGCTGCAATTCCAGCGTCCGGTGGTTCAGCCTCATAGTCTTGTGGACGTCAGAAATGTGAAATATTTTACATTAAAAGGGAAATTGTGCTTTAATTCATGTTATTATTATTATTATTATTATTACTAGAATATTGCCCGTCAAAAAATGACGGCAATGAAAGTGTAAGTGAGCTAAGGGTGTTTGGTGTATATAATGTGGCTGATGTAGCGTCGTTCGTTTTCTATGTGGTGCAAGTTTTTCGGAATATCCGTAGCTGTTTGGTGGTGTTTTGCGTGTTTATGGTAGTGGTTTGCGTGTTTAGGGACCTTTAGCCTCGTTTTCATTTGGTTCTTCGCCCATTTTTTCTCTCGCTTAGGTGATTTTCGGGTCTCTAAACTCTTTGTGGTTAAATGAAGGTATAACTTCACTTGCAGAGGTCCTCTTGCTGTGAATAACCTTTTTATGTGTTTGTTGTTTGTATTTGTTGTGTTTGTAATGTTTTTGGGGTTGCGCGGGTTGAGTCCTTGTTTTCTAATCTCGTAGGTGTTTTTCGTCAAATACGTAGGTGTTTGGTGTTTTGCGTCTTTAGACTGCTGTAGCCTCGTTTTCGTTTTTTTCGGCGGCCATTTTTTCTCTCGCTTAGAGAATTTTTTAGTGTGTAAACTGCTTTAATTTCAGTTAAATTGAGGTGTAAGTTTAGTTTTCGAGGTCCTGGATGCTCCCTCTTGATGTAGGTAACCTTTTTATCTATTTGTTGTGTGTATTTGTTGGATTTTTGATGTTTTGATGTGCGTCTGTTGCGGCCGTTTTTTGTGAGGTTGTAATGGGTCGTAACGTGTCTCGTATTTTGTTTGTGTTACGACGTAAAGTTTGCGAAGGTCGCAGTTGCCGGCAAGGAGCGCCTTCGGTGCTCCATGCCAGCAACTGAGGCCCTCGCTTTGCGAGCCTGCAAGCGTTAACAACAACTCGTATTCTCACAACCATATATGTGATTATTATTATAGTTTATTTATAACGCGCTGACATATTCTGTAGTGCTGTACATAAATTAAGTTCAGACATAGATAAATACAGATTAACACTTAGCAAAGGAAGGAGGGCCCTGTCTTTGAGCTGCTGTTTATATGAAAAAGGGAATGAAATATGTATGATAGGTCTGGAAAACCTGCTTTGTAGGAGGTATGTATGTTAGAGGGATAAGTGTTGTGATTTTAAGAAGAACCTAAACAATATTTAAAAGGCAAGTTTCACCTAAACCTAATTTTCTTTTATACTAAGGAGCATTCCTAGAGAAGATTAGCTATTAATACATAAATATGAAATGTGCCTTGTTTGCCAGTTATTCGTGTTATTTAATGTAAAATCTTTGTAATGGCCAGAATGCAATGCTGATTGGGTATAAAGTTGGAGAACCACCTCCAGAGACAGATAAACTACAGCCATGTTCTAAGCTGTGATATTCATGTTTCAGCACCTCCCACCACCTATTATAAAAAGTATAGAAATAAAACAGAAGTGCTAAAACTTTCACACATAGATTTGTACTTCTGTAAGTGCACTATTGGGCTTCGGCATGGTGTGTTACAACGGTTTATGAGGTCACTGAAAGTCGGACACGACTGAACAACGCAAACACAAGTACACTATTACATGCAACTTGTTTTTGGGTTGGAAGGCCCGTTTTAATTCCACATGTAGGTTTATTCTTTTGAGCCAATCCGTTTACACAGCTTAGAATTCAAAGTGTCAGTGACACAACAGCCGCATACTTTTCTCTTATGGTAGCTCCCAGTTTCCTTAAGCATGGAGTAGTAATGTAAAGTTCCCAAATTCCATTACTTTTACATACATAGATTTGTGTTTTTTCATGGTATATATTGCTTAAAACATGCTCTTTTATGTTTTAGCAAGTTATATATATATATATATATATATATATATATATATATATATATACTAGCGACTTGCCTGTCAAAAATGACGGAGCAATAAAATTTGAAGCCATGGCAATGCTGTTTGCCACACGATGTCAAGCTTTTTGTACTCTGAGGACCTTCGGCGCTCATCACAAAGACAGATACATATGTCTATATTTTTTTTAAATAATAATCAATTAGTTACTTAATAAATTAATATACTTTACCTATTTGTAATTAATATATCCAGCAATCAATATTCTGAAGAGCTAACAATCTTTTTATTTTAAATGACGGAGCAATAAAATTTGAAGCCAGGGCAATGCAGTTTGGCACACGATGTTAAGCTTTTTATACTCTAAGGACCTTCCGCGCTCATTGCGAGCCTCTCCTCGCGTGTCCTTTTGGCTCCTCTCTATATTTTTTTTAAATACTAATTAATGAATTAATTGATTAATAAATTAATATAGTTTACCTTTTTCTAAGTAATATATGTAACAATCAGTAGCCTGAAGAGGTAACAATCTATTTTTATTGTCCTGCAGCATATAATGTCCAGTGGGACTGTTGCTGGCCTGAGGTGTAGTGTTATATATGTGTCCCAACTGTGCATTAGAAAGAGGCTGCGTGCACGAGGGCAAACCGTTGGTTTATTTGTGTAAAGCGCTACTGTAGATGCGTAATGTTGTTAGTGGCAAGTTAGGATTATAAAATAGCGTTGTTTGTCTATGTGGTTTGCGAGTACTTGGCGTCCTTTCTAGTAGTGTATTTAGTACCTCGTAGATTCCTGTTTGAAAGTGGTACTCAGTTGGCGGTGGTTTGCGCAGTCCAGGGTCATGTAGCCTCGTTTTCATATTTTTCCTATCTGTATTTTTTTTTCCTAAATCCTGTGTCTCGTAATTTTTATTTTTATCGTCAACGGCTTGCAGACTAAGGCGATTACGCGTTTTCGAAGTGTTTGCAGACTAAGTCCCAGAGGTTTCATTGCCTCCACTACTCACCTGGCTTCGCAAGGCTCGGAGGCGATGAGTGCCAAGTGCTGGTTGTTTTAGTGCCTTAATGGCTCGCCTTTGGCGCTTATCGCCTAAGTTAACAGTTGGCAAGCAACAAGCGCACCACGTAATTATAATATGTGATAATATATATATATATATATATATATATATATATATATATATATATATATATATATATATATATATATATAAAACCACTTTATCTCTTTAAGATACATATGTGACCAAGTTTACATCTGGTTGAGTGTGATCCAGTCTCGGTTTGTCACAGCCATCATTGTGCAGCATCCAGAAGAAAATGTAATCAACTGAAATAGAATAAACCCGTTTGGTTTTAAGGAATGCATTTGCCATTGAAAAATATGTGCAGTGTCAAAATAGCTATGATGAAAACTTTGTATTTAACATGGAAGATGTTTTTTTCTTATTTCAAACACATCTGTCTCTCTTTTTATAGGATGCAAGTTCAGAGGGTCAGGAGGCCACGTTGTTGCACAAGTCCCCAGGGCCTTTTACCAAGATATTCTGAAACCCAGGCTGAGGGACAAGAGCAACTATTCAGACTTACAGACAACATCCAGGATGAGTGGTTAGTATCAAATCTATCTTGAGATATCTTATTGTGTAACCAGAACAGACATTTACTAAAATAACCATTCCTTCTAATGTGAGTTTGTGTAATTTTTCATCTGTGGGAAATTTCTAGAGGCAAACTTTTAAAATCCTTCTGTGTTTTAGTTTAGTTTAGGTTCCAAGATACCTTATGAGTTAGACAACAATGTTTCTCAGAAATGAAGAATACTGTTAGACATCACAAGTCTTCTTTATTTAGTCTGTATCTGCAGTGGTGGGAAATATATTCATTCTGTTTATTGGTCAGGTAGCTATTGTAGGCACTCCAGCCACAGATGATGCATCAGACACATAGCAGCTGCTGCAAACTGGATGAAAGCATTATGAACATATTGGAAAATATTTTGCCCCTAGGTGGATCAATTTTTTGATGGCAAACATTAATCAATCTAAATTACCGTATATACTCGATATAAGCCGACCGGAGTATAAGCCGAGGCACCTATTTTACCACAAAATACTGGGTAAAATGAGTGACTCGAGTATAAGCCGAGGGTGGGAAATGTGCTGCCCCCTGTGTCCCCCCTCTCTCTCCCGTGTCTCTTCCCCCCTCCCTTATCACCCTCCTCATCCTCAACCCCCCTCCTCATCCTCAACCCCCCTCCTCATCCTCAACCCCCCTCCTCATCCTCAACCCCCCTCCTCAACCTCCCTCCTCATCCTCAACCTCCCTCCTCATCCTCAACCTCCCTCCTCATCCTCAACCTCCCTCCTCATCCTCAACCTCCCCTCCTCATCCTCAACCTCCCTCCTCATCCTCAACCTCCCTCCTCATCCTCAACCTCCCTCCTCATCCTCAACCCCCTCCATAACCTCAACCTCCCTCCTCATCCTGAACCTCCCTCCTCATCCTCAACCTCCCTCCTCATCCTCAACCTCCCTCCTCATCCTCAACCTCCCTCCTCATCCTCAACCTCCCTCCTCATCCTCAACCTCCCTCCTCATCCTCAACCTCCCTCCTCATCCTCAACCTCCCTCCTCATCCTCAACCTCCCTCCTCATCCTCAACCTCCCTCCTCATCCTCAACCTCCCTCCTCATCCTCAACCTCCCTCCTCATCCTCAACCTCCCTCCTCATCCTCCCTCCTCATCCTCATCCTCCCTCCTCATCCTCAACCTCCCTCCTCATCCTCAACCTCCCTCCTCAACCTCCAACCTCAACCTCCCTCCTCAACCTCCCTCCTCATCCTCAACCTCCCTCCTCATCCTCAACCCCCTCCTCATCCTCCCCCCTCAACTCCCCATCCTCATCCTCCCCCCTCAACTCCCCATCCCCCTCCTCACCCCCCTCAACCCCCCATCCCCCTCCTCACCCCCCTCCTCAACCCCCCCATCCTCAACCCCCCTCAACCTCAATCCCCCTCAACCTCAGCCCCCCTGAACCTCAGCCCCCTGAACCGCAGCCCCCGTCAACCTCAGCCCCCGTCAACCTCAGCCCCCGTCAACCTCAGCCCCCGTCAACCTCAGCCCCCGTCAACCTCAGCCCCCGTCAACCTCAGCCCCCGTCAACCTCAGCCCCCGTCAACCTCAGCCCCCCTCAACGTCAGCCCCCCTCCACCTCAGCCCCCCTCCACCTCAGCCCCCCTCCACCTCAGCCCCCCTCCACCTCAGCCCCCCATCCTCAACCCCCCCCATTCTCATCCTCATCCCCCCCATTCTCAACCCCCCCATCCTCATCCTTAACCCCCCCATCCTCATCCTCAACCCCCCATCCTCATCCTCCCTCATCCTCAACCCCCCATCCTCATCCTCAACCCCCCCATCCTCATCCTCAACTCCCCCATCCTCATCCTCAACTCCCCCATCCTCATCCTCAACCCCCCCATCCTCATCCTCCTTCCCCCATCCTCATGGGGGGTGACGTCACATGCGCGTCGGGGTCAAGACGGAGCAGAGGCCAGAGAAGAAGCAGGTAAGTGCGGGGGAGGTATTTAGAGGGGAGAAAGTGAGGAGGGGGTTGAGGAGGGAGTTGATGAGGAGGAGGGGGGTTGAGGATGAGGAGGGGGGAAGGAAAGAGACACAGGGGGTTAGAGAGACACGGGGGGGGTTAGAGAGACACTAGGGGGAGTGACTCGAGTATAAGGCGAGGGGGTCCTTTTTAGCCTTAAAAAAAGGGCTGAAAAACTTTGCTTATACTCGAGTATATACGGTACTTTAGAACTCCAGTTATCAATGGCCTAAAGCTAATGCTGTCAAACCTATTACATAGAATGCCTAAAGATCACTTGTTCCTTTATTCGATTTGCTATTCTAAGCTACAACTCAAAAACCAGAGTTCCAAAATGGGGAAAACCATTTAATATGAGCACAAACCTAGGTGTAAGTGAGCAAAAGGTGGTGGAATAGGGAGAAAGCATAAAGAAAACGTATTTGCGTGAAATACATGAAAGTTAAGTCAATCATACAAAACATGTTGTGCTCAAATATTCATTACAATTAGTGCTGCAGAAAATATTAGTGCTTTACAAATAAAAAGTGATAATACCAATAAATTGGGATAATAATATATAACACTTGTCAGTGGTAGGGTCTGTGTGCAAGAGCTGTTCATATTACAGACATCATATGCAGAGGATCAGTGGAGCATGACAGTGTACTTAGTGCTAACTCAGAAGTACAAGTCTTATAATGAATGAAATCAACCAGTATGGCTCAGTTAAGGCTGTGTTGGTATAGTCCAGTTAGATACAGCTCAATAATATAGTGTAATAAAAGGCTTGTTAGAATAAATCAAGCGGTAAAGTACCAACCATCCTCATGAAGGGCAGATCAAAGGCTTATTAGTTCCTGTAAGTAAAGTTCAATGTTACTCTGATCCAAGTGCTGGGGTAATTCAGTTAGACACAGATGATCACAGACTGAACTGAAAGGTAATTGTATGATATTTACTTAAAGGAAGACTGCAGTTCAAGAAAAAATACACTTGTTTATCAAGTATATACCAAACTGACAATATTAACAGCTGTGTAAGCCAACAGCATAAAGCATTTTGGGGGAAAATCTGCATTTTTAAGTCTCTTTTTATAAGAACAGCAATCCATTTTGTGTTTGTTACATCACTTCCTGAGAACTGAATCACGAGGGGTGTGTTTTGGCTATCCGTGGAGAAAGCAGAGTGAAATGAGGGAAAAGAGAGCCATTGTAAAGATAATTGGATAAGATTGAAATGGACACAACGGCCATTCTCTCACTGGCCCCTAAGTAGATCATTAACTGCAACTATAGCTCTCAATAAATGTAAACACCCCTTGTAACACACCTAGCAATATACCATGGATCTCTCCAGAATATTGCAGAAGAATGAACATTTTCTTCTAATTAAGAACTATCTGTATATTTGCTTGCTTAATTATGTCCTTTTTAATGACCAACATTTTATCTATATTTTAATTTCTCTGTGTCTTATAATGTGAAGTGGCAGAATTCATAATGGTAGGTCTAACTTGCTGTTCTGTGGAGCGCTACTATAGGGGATTCATTGCACACATTTGTTTTTCATGCAACTCCTGAATGCAGAAAAGTTATCCTTCTAAGTGGCATAGAAAACTGATCTGAAAGATCCCATTAGGACCTGCGCCATTAACTAATCCACCTGTTCTCAATTAAGATATCCTAAAAACCTGACACACTACCAGCACTGACGGACTGGTTTTGGACAGCATTGCTTAGACTCTGTTAGCCAGAACTCTCAAGCAACCAGAAAAAAAGTTGAATACTGTACTTATTTTACAGGGCTCAACAAATGCAAGGAGCCAGGTTGTCATGCCACCAAATGCTTATAGGCACCTAGATTTCATCCACTGCACTGCACCCTCAAGCCAAACTTACCTGTGTGTGAGTGAGGAGTGAAAGCTGCTGCTGCTGCTAGAACAGCCCTCACTGACAAATATACTTAGCAGAGCATCATATGTGCAGCTAATCTAGGCCTCTTTTTTAATAGTGACTCTCAAGCAATCAGAAACTACATTTTATCCGGCATCTACCAATTCCTTAATTCCTGTGGGTGCCGGATAACTGAGAGTCTAGTGTGTTTGAATATATATATATATATATATATATATATATATATATATATATATATATATATATATATTCATACATACACCAATTTTGTAAATAGATTATTTATATTAATTAATAGAATATGCATTTAGTTTACATTTTTGCTTATGATGGTTCTAGTTCAGATTTTTTATATTAATCAAAATGTTCCCTGCAGTACATTTTATAATGAGGAAATATTTTATATATATCTGTACTTTCAGTGCCAAAGCTATGAAGAGTTTTCAGCTCCTTTCTCTACTGTTGTAACTAAACACTTCCATATTTTCCCAGTCAGGCTAACTATTTCATTCCTGGAATGTATTTAGATTATTTCCTTATGTTGTTAAAAGCCACAGACTCTGGAAGCTGATTATCTGCATTATTCTTTATGTTTGGGTTTCATTTAAAAGGTCATTAACTTTTATTAAACTGATTCCTAATGATGGAAAGGTAATGCCATCAAAAACAGGACTATAGTTTGATTATAATAGGTCTGTGGGACTACTGTGGCATTGTATTAAATTGAATACATTTTGTACGTCTCTGTAAATTAAGAGACTTTATTAAAACAATATATTTTATATATTTCCAGTAGTTATTTTAACCTATTTAATTAAATATGTCGATTCCAAAATGCATTTTTGTTAGGACATATATTTAAAGGGCCCCTGAAGTTCTTAAAACTGATCTGCACCATCAGGTAGATCAATCAAAATCAAGTAGCTAATATGTAAAAACTTTATTTTAAACTCTTTTCATTGTTTTATAGTGTTCTAAAGATGTTCTTATGTCTGCCTTTATGACACTCAAATAGTTTTCTTATATTGATCGACAGTAGTCTGACTTATTGAGCTTATTAGAACATTCTCACAGGTCCTGAAAGGACCTTAAGTTATAAGCTCCCACTAGATTCTGCAGTACTCAAACTTATATGCTGGCATTTTTGGTTGCAACGAGGAAAATTGTTTGCCCTATGCAGAGTGCTTGTGATTTTGGGCCCTTGCAGAATCTGCCAAGTGAAGGAAGCGCAATGCACACATTAACTGGTTTATATAAGAAAAAAACATTGAACCGTGAAATATGCATCAATTTTAAAAATGAGCTTTTTTACTTTTTGTTTCTGTGCTTTAGTTTTTTCTGACACTGAGCAGCGTTAATGAGTCCCATGTCCCTTTAAACTTAGGTTATTGATGAAGAAATATGTGTATGTCTACCTTAAAATAATATGAAACAATCTACATATAAACATTACATTTGTGTTCACATTTTCACATCTAAGAGTAAGTTAAATTTATTTTCTGCTCATACTTCTAAGAAACACAATTATTGCACTGCATACTGGGTAACAGGACGGGGATATTCAGGCTCCTTATAGCATATGCCTGACGTTTATAACACCGCTTCTTATATAGCATGGGATGGTTTTGCAAGATTTGAAATAACTGAAGATTTGTGAAATGATATATGATGTGCCTAGTGTTTTCATTTAATAATGTTAGGTTTGTGTGGAGACTCTACCTAGAAAACGGACAACAGTTGTGGACAACACTTCTCTAAGACAGTAGTGTGTTAGTAATATTTATCTAATACATGTTCATTTTTATAAGCCTATATTAAAATGTAAGCTATAGCACCCTACTCCTCCTGGATCGCTACCTTATCGTGGTGAAGGGTCTTGTGTACCTCAGTGAAGCGGTGAGCTATACCATGTAGGGTCACCGAAGATGGGCAGGTCATAGCAAAGAGGTCCAACAAATCGCAATCCCCTGGAGAAGAAGCTGCCAACACACTCCAGTATCTTTGCCAAAAAACCTTATGGATTTGCACAAGACACAAGATCTTCCTGGTGTGCTGTGGTCCATAGGGTCACCAAGAGTCAGACACAACTGAAGGACTGAATCACAACAATAGTACCATAACAATTACATACTCCATAGAGTCTAATACACTAACATCATTGGTATTTAGAGCATTAGTAATAAGGACTAATCCTTCTAGCATTGTGAATGGTATGCATGGACATTTTAATAGAGAACAGTTGCAATACAGAGTTGGGATGACCAAATCATACACATCTCAGTAGAGATAAAGTGACCGTGCTGTGATAAAATATTTGTAAACTTTTTATATGTTGTTGGTTTATTTTATATTTTAGGTAGTTCATTTGTGACTTTGTGTGATGGGGGACAATATTTTGAATTTTAATACTATAACGATTCCAAAGTCCTCAATATATCTTCACCCCCTCTTGATTGTAAGCTCTCAGAAGCATGCACTTCTGCTCCTTCTTTGCTTAAAGTGTACTTTTATGTGTCATGTACCTGCTGTATTCAAATTTATTTTTCCCTTGTGTATAGCAATGCATAATTTGTTTGCGCTATGTACATAATGGTCAACAATAATATAATTTTAAATAAATAAAAAAAATATGTTGGTTGGTATAATTTACACCCAGGTTAAAACACTACTTTTGAGTGTTTGATATATTTCTTTTCTTTTTTTCTCTCTCTCTATTCTTGCAGTTTTATTGCAGTAGAGCACATTGATAGCTACTGTGTGCTGATCTCATCTAAAGCCGTCTATTTCCTGAAAAGTGGAGACTATGTTGACAGAGATGCAATCTTTCTTGAAATAAAGTATGATGATCTTTACCACTGCCTAGTTTCCAAGGATCATGGAAAAATCTATGTGCAGCTTACCAAAAAAGCAGCAGTTCCTAGTAGTGGAGTGGCTATCCCAGGTCCATCTCATCAGAAACCAATGGTAAGAATTTCTTATATTTGTAGTGTACCCAGAGCCATGTAAGCAATGCAAGAATTTTCGTGCTCATTGTTAAACCTGAAAATGTATATTCTTTCAGCTGCATAGTATGTACTTTTCTTTGTCTTTGTTTATTTTTATTTTTATTTTTTTATATATATAAATCACATACAGTGGATATAAAAAGTCTACACACCCCTGTTAAAATGTCAGGTTTCTGTGCTGTAAAAAAATGAGACAAAGATAAATAATTTCAGAACTTTTTCCACCTTTAATGTGACCTATAAACTGTACAACTCAATTGAAAAACAAACTGAAATCTTTTAGGTGGTGGGAATATAAATAAAAAATAGAAATAATGTGGTTCCATAAGTCTGCACACCCTCTTATAACTGGGGATATAGCTGTGTTCAGAATTAAACAATCACATTCCAAATCATGTTAAATAGGAGTCAGCATACACCTGCCATCATTTAAAGTGCCTCTGATTAACCCCAAATAAAGTTCAGCTGCTCTAGTTGGTCTTTCCTGAAATTTTCGTAGTCGCACCCCACAGCAAAAACCATGGTCCACAGAGAGCTTCCAAAGCATCAGAGGGATCTCATTGTTAAAAGGTATCAGTCAGGAGAAGGGTATAAAAGAATTTCCCAGGCATTAGATATATCATGGGACACAGTGAAGACAGTCATCATCAAGTGGAGAAAATATGGCACAACAGTGACATTACCAAGAACTGGAGCTCCCTCCAAAATTGATGAAAAGACAAGAAGAAAACTGGTCTGGGAGCCTACCAAGAGGCCTACAGCAACATTAAAGGAGCTGCAGGAATATCTGGCAAGTACTGGCTGTGTGGTACATGTGACAACAATCTCCCGTATTCTTCATATGTCTGGGCTGTGGGGTAGAGTGGCAAGACTAAAGCCTTTTCTTACGAAGAAAAACATCCAAGCCAGGCTACATTTTGCAAAAACACATCTGAAGTCTCCCAAAAGCATGTGGGAAAAGGTGTTATGGTCTGATGAAACCAAGGTTGAACTTTTTGGCCATAATTCCAAAACATATGTTTGGCGCAAAAACAACACTGCACATCACCAAAAGAACACCATACCCACAGTGAAGCATGGTGGTGGCAGCATCATGCTTTGGGGCTGTTTTTCTTCAGCTGGAACTGGGGCCTTAGTTAAGATAGAGGGAATTATGAACAGTTCCAAATACCAGTCAATATTGGCACTAAACCTACAGGCTTCTGATAGAAAGCTGAACATGAAGAGGAACTTCATCTTTCAGCATGACAACGACCCGAAGCATACATCCAAATCAACAAAGGAATGGCTTCACCAGAAGAAGATTAACTAAAGTTTTGGAATGGCCCAGCCAGAGCCCAGACCTGAATCAGATTGAAAATCTGTGGGGTGATCTGAAGAGGGCTGTGCACAGGAGATGCCCTCGCAATCTGACAGATTTGGAGTGTTTTTGCAAAGAAGAGTGGGCAAATCATGCCAAGTCAAAATGTGCCATGCTGATAGACTCATACCCCAAAAGACTGAGTGCTGTAATAAAATCAAAAGGTGCTTCAACAAAGTATTAGTTTAAGGGTGTGCATACTTATGCAACCATATTATTTTATTTTTATATTTTTTCTTCCCTCTTTCTAAAAGATTTCAGTTTGTTTTTCAATTGAGTTGTACAGTTTATAGGTCACATTAAAGGTGGAAAAAGTTCTGAAATGATTTATTTTTGTCTCATTTTTTTACAGCACAGAAACCTGACATTTTAACAGGTGTGTGTAGACTTTTTATATCCACTGTATATAGTTGTCAGTGTCCGGATTGCTTACAATGTTGGTCATGCTTTGTGAGCCTCGCGTCACCCCCAGTAGTACCAGGTTCCTGCCAGTAGGGGCTGCAATGAGCGCTGAAGGCTCTGAGTGCAGGGCATCGCCCCCACTACCTGGTTCCTGCCAGTGCAGGGCTTGCGATGAGCGCCATAGGCACACATCGCGAGGCCCCCAGGGCTCGCATCAGCCCTCCTGGACTTCCCAGGTCTTGCATCACACACCCCAGTACCTGTATGCTACCCTGCCACAGTACCTGTATGCACGCCTGCCAGCAGCGCCGCACTCAGTCTTCTCTTCTGTGGCTCCTGTCCTCCGGCCGGAACTACTTTCTGGATCAAGCCGCTCATTGTGGCAGGGAGGAGGGGGGGGGGAGACAGGGGAGGGAGAGGGGGGGAAGAGACATGGGGCAAAGGAGGAACAGGAGACACGGGGGGGGGGTTGTTTGTTGTTGTTTTGTTTTTTCAAAGAAATCAGTATGTCACAGTACATGTTGGCTTTCATGTTTCCCTCAATGAACTGTAGCTCCCCAGTGCCAGCAGCACTCATGCAGGCCCAGACCATGACACTCCCAGCACCATGCTTGACTGTAGGCAAGACACACTTGTCTTGGTACTCCTCACCTGGTTGCCGCCACACATGTTTGACACCATCTGACGCAAACAAGTTTATCTTGGTCTCATCGGACCACAGGACATGGTTCCAGTAATCCATGTTCTTAGTCTGCTGTTTGTGGGCTTTCTTGTGCGTCATCTTTAGAAGAGGCTTTCTTCTGGGACCAGTTTGATGCAGTGTGCAGCGTATGGTCTGAGCACTGACAGGCTGAACCCCCGCCCATTCAACCTCTGCAGCAATGCTGGCAGCACTCATACGTCTATTTCCCAAAGACAACTGTGACATACTGAAGCAGTGCATGATCCCCTCCCTTCTGAGACTTGGCCGCAGGGCAGTATTGCAACATAACGACCCCAAACACACCTCCGAGACAACCACTGCCTTGCTAAAGAATCTGAAGCTAAAGGTGATGGACTGGCCAAGCATGTCTCCTAAACCCTATTGAGAATCTGTGGGACATCCTCAAACGGAAGATAGGGGAGTGCAAAGTCTCTAACATCCACCAGCTCCATGATGTCATGGAGGAGTGGAAGAGGACTCCAGTGGCAACCTGTGAAGCTATGGTCAACTCCATGCCCTTGAGGGTTAAGGCAGTGCTGTAAAATAATGGTGGCCACACAAAATATTGACACTTTGGGCCAATTTGTACATTTATACTTAGGGGTGTACTCACTTTTGTTGCCAACAGTTTAGACATTAATGGCTGTGTATTGAGTTATTTTGAGGGGACAGCAAATTTACACTGTTATACAGTACACTTACTACTTTACATTGTAACAGAGTGTCATTTCTTCAGTGTTGTCACGTGAAAAGATATAATAAAATATTTACAAAAATGTGAGGGGTGTACTCACTTTTGTGAGATACTGTGTGTGTGTATATATATATATATATATATATATATATATATATATATATATATATATATATATGTATATATATATATATATATATATATATATATATATATATATATAAATTATATCCTGTATTATCACTTTGTACATGCAACATCTCTGACTGAATTTTCCCTTCAATTATTATTATTATTATTATTATCTTTATTTATATTGCGCCAACATATTCCGTAGCGCTGTACAGGGGTTGAGTACATAACTGAAAACAAATTAAACACCTTGTAATGAATGGAGGGCCCTGTTTTTGAGCATAAAATCAAATGTACATAGAGCTTGTTTCCAAGGCACTGACACAATATTGAAAACAATATTGAAAACTCGCAAACTTTCAATCACCTAAACATATTGATACTATCATCAAAAAATATCTTCTTGGGTATTTCTAATTATCCACTAAATTAATATTTTAATAAGGGACACATAGTACTTAAAAGATAGTTGACACCAGATTTTTTTTCTCTGCATCATAATGTTTATTTGCGGTTTTAAACATGTATACTGGTGAAAATGTATTGTTTTGCTCCACTGTACAGTTATTTATTTGCTAAAACACCAAGCTAAATATACTTGTAGTTTATGAAAACAGTCAGTTCAGGGCTCTATCACCCCAAATTCATCTAAAAAAATCATTAAAAACTAGCTATGGGTGGGGCGGGGTATCTATTGACATGGTAACATTGGGGGATTGTAGCCTATAGTAACTGACTTATCTTTAATAATAATAATGTAGAAATACAGCTTGACTTTGTTTGAGAGCCCCTTTAAAGCATATGTCCTATGTTCCTGGATGGAGTATTCTTGGCGGGCCCGGCAGTGGCAGTGTCCCGTTATTGGCTGAAAACATTTCTGCTTTTTACATTTTGGCCAGTGATGTTTCACTAATGTAAATTCTGAATTTTCATGTTTTTTGTTTTTTTAAAGGTGCATGTGAAGTCTGAAGCCCTAGCTGTGAAAATCTCTCAAGAAATAAACTATGCAAAGAGTCTTTATTATGAGCAACAATTGATGCTAAGACTAACAGAGGAGCAAGAGTACTTGGACTTGGGCTCTTGAAGAAATCACTAAACAGCCAGCTAGCATCTTCCTGCCACTTTCCTTTCAACTTGATAAAGAAAGGTTTCTTAGATACTGTATACATACTTAAAATGATGTACAGCAATATTGTTGGTATATATGGGATCGCATCAGAAATATATTTAAAAAATAATTTAAAATTCAATAATCATCAAAAAATTGTTTATTAAAGTAAACTGCTGCCTTTCTAGGATAATTTGATATGGGTTACTAATATTTAAAATGATATATACATATATAAATATTGTCATTTAAAATGTACTCATTTTAAAGAAATATCTTTATTTTGCTAACTTGTAAATATGTACATCTGTGGTTTGATGTAAATACATAGAAATATGGAAACTGGTTTGCGTAGTGTGTAAAATTTGTAGTCCTTGCATAGATATGGACGGCAATTAAGGATCACTTGTCCCAAGTAGTCTGCCAATATTAAAGAGGATAAGAAATGACATTGGTGTATTGTTCTGAGTCTATGCATTTCTGCTGCACAGACCCTTCATTCCCAGTAAGGAAACTAACTACGTGCTTGTAGATCTTGAAGTGGTTGGCACATAAAACATTGCATATTTCAGTGTTCTGACCTCTAATGCCAGTGGTGTACAGATCCTCCAAACCATTTTAAAGTATTTCTTACACACATAACCCTTACATTCTTGAGCAAAATTTGATCCTATCTCTAAACACAAAATTGTAGATTTTGTTTCCTGCACTGTGAGAAGAAATAATTAATTTATCATTTTTCTTTTTACTTCCTTGAATAAAATGTTTTGTTTCTGTGAGGAATCGATTTTTCCTTCTTTTTTTTGCACCCCTAACAAATAAACAAATACAAGTTTAGATAAATAAAAATGGTTTCCTATAATAACATGTTGGTTTCCATTTTATACCTAAGCATTTGTTGTTGTTTAAACATTCGGTCGTGTGCGACTCACCGTGACCCTATGGACAGCAGCACGCCAGACACACCTTGTGTCTAGTTATGTCTATCCATAAGTTTTTCTTGGCAATGATCCTGGAGTGGGTTGCCAGTACCTTCTCCAGCGGACCACAATTTGTCTGATCACTTTGCTATCTTGGGTGACCATACATAGTACAGCTCACAACTTCATTGAAGTACACAAGCCCCTTCACCCTGACAAGATAGCGATCCAGAAGGGGACCTAAGTGTTATGAATAATAATAAATAGAATAACTTTTTTAGTTAACATGTAAAATAAAAGTAAATGAATTGCTAAAGTTTGTTGTGCAACATTACGTAACCTGTTCCTACTGTACATCTTACCTAAAATGAGGGGTCTGCAGTGAAAGTATGAATTTGTTCCTATAGCAGTAATAGTTGTAACAAGCACAGTGTAAGTTAGTCTTTCAGTTTTTACAATGCTGTTTTTGGTAACCTATCCCCTTAATTAAATTGACCTAACTTAGCATGGATTAAAAGAACAGCTTCCAATATTCTAATAGTTCTTGTTTTATTCATGACAATATGAGCGTTTAAAAAGATTTAAATGCTTCTTTTCAAAAATACCAGACTATAGAGTATAGCATTTATTTATAAAGCTCAATAATTCTGCCAGTCCTGTACCTGCACACGGCATAATTAGGATTTGTCAGAAGGGTGTCCATGTTTTTAAAAGCAGTCTGCATAAGCATTAAAAGTACGGTATTAACATTCTCAACCTTTTTACCAAACCATATTTTAAAATCTATAATATTTGCGCTTTCAAGGACATTCTAGACAGCTTGCAAGTTCTATGATCCATTACAATCAGTTGTGTTTATTTAGTATTATAAAGATATTTATGTTTAAAAATTAAACAATTTAAAGTTTATCCTAGAAACAGCCATCATCTAGTGCTTAGTATTATCTTACACTCTTAGGCCCTCATTCAATTGCGATTTGGCCAATTGAATAAGGCTCTAAAAAGGCACATAACTTATTTTTTTTAAAGATGTTTTTAGTTAGTGAAAACCTTGCTTTTGGATAGATGCTTACTAACTAAAAACTTATTTTAAAAAAATATGTTATGTGCCTTTTTAGAGCCTTATTCAATTGGCCAAATTGCAATTGAATGAGGGCCATAGTATGTTGCTGTTATCACAGTACACCAGGGATATGCAGTGTTGATCCTGGAGTGCTGTACATCCTAAAAATCAAGGATTGTGTTAAGCATCAACATTACACCAACATGAAATCTTTTGGAAATGCTGGAAGAAAGTGAGTTTGAAAGGTATACAACATATTGAATTTGTCTTTTTGAATTAAAGATAGATTATGTCGGAGAATGGGCTATTTACATTTTTGTTACTGCAGTTGCAACTGTATTTGTGGCATTTAGTTAAAATAAATATAACATATTTCATAAACTTAGTTCTGACTTGTACAAGTCCAATTTGCACCAATTCCTCAAGTCCTTTATAATTGGATTTTAATATCTTGTCTTTTTTTTCAAAGAATTAAATTTTTGTACAATCGTCTCAAACATGAAGTCTATTAGCTTAGGAAACTGGCCGTAATGTTTGATTGCATTTAATTACAAATAATAATAATTCAATGGACACATAGTATTAAGAGTGTGTTTAAAATGAGGGGTCCCATTAGGTTTGGTGGTTGCAATAGGAGCAGTAAATCTAAATGGAAAATAAGGAAAAAAGACTTATGTAAAGTGGTGATCTTGCTCAGATCTTGCAAATAAATATTATTGACTAACCTTTCCTTTCAACCCACTTAAATACTCACTGTACAGGTCATACTGTAGAGTTTAATTTGATTATTTAGTAACCAATTAACAATATAATCAGTATTTAAAAAACATACACTCAGTGTAGCTTTTAAAACCAACATTTGAACTTTGTGATCAGTGCCCCCTGTTGCTTGCTCATGGGTGGGATAGGATCTGCCCTAATTTCTTTATGACTTTTATCTAGATTTGCATGCAGTCAACGCAGCATGTAAGGAGGCAGATTATTATTATCGTTTATTTGAAACGCGCCGACATGTTCCGTAGCGCTGTACATAAGTTAATTTCCAGGCAAAGATGAATACAAATGAACACATAGCAAAGCATAAAGAGCCCTGTTTTTTGAGCTAGGAATCCAGTGTCCCCAAAGCACTCTGCAGGATTAAAACTCACAGACTTACAACCTAAAAGTATTGTGTGTGGTACAGGAGGGAGATAGAGGTGCTGAGTGTCTTCGGATGGACGGTGATAGGCTTCTTTAAAAAGGTGTGTTTTTAGTGAGTTTTTGAAGCAGGAGGATAATCTGGTGGAGCGAGGCAAGGAGTTCCAGAGCGGGTTGGGGAGTATTTGGAGATGAGAGCAGAGATGTACAGGGGTGCGCTGTTGATGAGGGCTTTGTAAGTTAAGGTCATGATTTTAAATTTTATTCTGGAGGCTAAGGGAAGCCAGTGGAGTGATTGACAGTGATGCTGCCGACACTGAACTTTGTCTACAGTAGATGAGTCTGGCAGAGGTATTCATAATGGATTGAAGTGGGGATAGTCGGGTGGTGGGCAGGCCAGCAAGAAGCGAGATGAGAAATGATGAGAGAGTGTATTAGGATTTTAGTAGTTCTCCAGAATTCGCTACTATCTTACACAAAATAGTGGCGAATTCTGGAGATGTTTTTTAGATGGAGAAGTTAGATTTAGTTAGTGGCTGTATGCGAGGGATGAAAGACAGAGTGGGTCCAGTAGAACCCCAAGGCAACGGTCTTGGGAGGTGGGAGTGATGATGTCGTTGTTGACAGTGAGAGAGATGTGAGGAATTGACGCAGTGGTAGAGGGAGGGAAGATTAGGAGTTCAGTCTTAGACATGTTAAGTTTGAGATGGTGGGTGGACATCTAAGAGGATATACTAGAGAGACATTTGGAGACGTGTTTTAGAAGAGAGGGGGATAGATCTGGTGCTGAGTGATAGATTTGAGTGTCATCTGCATAGCGATGATACTAAAGCCCAAAAGAGTTTATTAGGGTACCAAGTGAGGATGTGTCAATGGAGAAGAGGAGGAGGCCTAGGACTGATCCTTGGGGTACGCCAACAGACGGGGTGAGGAGAAGTAGAGGTGTCGGAGAAGGAGATACTGAATGATCGATTTTGTAGGTATGATGAAGAATCTTTTCAAGACGATCTTCTAAAACAATCCTCTCACTCCCCTTGACACTGGTAAGGAGTATACAAAAGCATATCTGCTGTAGTCTAAAACACTCATGTAATTTTTATAAGTTATTATTATTATTATTATTGTCTTTATTTATATCGCGCCAACATATTCCGTAGCTCCATCAATTCTGATTCCATTGTCATTTCAATCAATAAATTAACAAATTAAAACAGATTGTGTACACAGCCTCGCAAAAAGGTACAGAAAATATGATGTTACAAGCAAAAAAGAAAACTAACAAAGGCACTGAATGATTTAGTTCGTTCCAAGAGAGTGCTTGTAACAATGCTGTTAAGTGCTTAGAGTATTTTGTTAATGTTTCCTCACCATGTGTCCAGAAAGATGTACATGGTATATAAGTAAGGGTAAGTAAAAAAAACAATAATTAATTAGTAATTTATATCATAGAACTTACAATGTACTTGTAAGCCACTGAATAGTTTGGAAAATTACTTACGGTATATTCTTTGGGGCAACTAAGGGTTTCCATTGCAAGGTAAGAAGCCTAAAGGGACATAGACCATACCAAAACTACTGGCCTCAACTGATAATTGAAAATTGTTTGGTCATTTTTTTTTTATTGATCATGACATGACTTTGACATGGTGCTCTGTGAAAGTTGCATTATTTCTGGACGTCAACATAATGTGTCAATCCAAAGTGCAAATCTCATGATTTGTATGGGGTGTGTCACCCTGTGGAGATGGTTTGGTGATTGGTCTAAATTATGGCAGGAAACTGTGCCCAGCTATAAAAAAGAATCGGTTTAAATCAGCTCTGCCCAAGCAAACACCTATGTGCCATGGGTGGTGTCCAGCTTTTGGTAGCCTGTTTAATGTTATGGATGATTGTGATTCTCGATTTGTCATCAGACCCAACCTTCGCCCTGCCTACTGATGTCTCCTGGTTGGTTGGCTTCCTCCCTACCTCAACATTTTGCCTGTGACCCCTACCTTAATTCTTACCGCCAAACCCTGACCACAGATTGAACAAAGATCCAGATTGGACATAGATCTGGACCTCAGTGTAAGGGATGGTCTCTCCTCCCTACCATTGTCTCGTGCGTCTTCAGCAACCACTAGCAATACACACTTTTGTTAAATATATTTTATTTAGTGATGAAATCCCTCCCAGAAGAAATGCATATATAGTGAGGATGGGGCTTAACCATAGAGCTGATTTATGTGGCTACAACAAATGGAATCATACACACTTTAAGGGAGTTTATCCTGTGAAAAGTGATGTTCTGCAGTGCTTAGCAAGTGGTGGATAGAGTAATGTTCTTAGGCGTGTAGCAGAACAAGTGACTGTGAGTGTCTGTACACTTCAGGACCTATATATATATATCCTACCTACCGTTTATGGTTTATATCTGTTCTGTGCATGTGAACTTAATAAACATTATTTAGAGAGAGAAGTCATCTGTATTTGCTCTGTGGCCTTAACATTGGTGGATAAATATGTTTGGATCAATTATGTAATGCACCACAAAACCTTAATATGGTGAATAATATGGTTTAATCATTTTGTTGGGTACAAAGTAAATAGGGTAAAATGCATTGTAATTCAAGCAAATTAATTGGGGATATATAGTGAGAGCAAATTACATTATGTACTATTTAGTGAGAAAGAAAAGGGGTTGTGTCTGTAATTTATCACTTTTCTAGACCTGCTCAAATATTTCCATTTTATCAAGAGTATCATTAATAAGAAATAATTAGTGAACTTCGTGAAAATGTAACCATTGTAGAGCTGGGCTGTTTTGAAGGATAGTGAAATAGCAATGGGAACTTGTCTTAATTAGATCACAATTCTGCAAAGAGTAAAATCCAGTAAAATGAGCAGAATTTGGTAAAAACCACACAATCTTGGAACAAAACTTTTCATTTGAAGTCATTCATTGTCCATATGTTTTATATAAGAGTGAACTACTGCTGGATTGATAGAAAAAATACAGCAAATTTCATCAATTCTTTCTTTACGAAGAGTTTCTCATACAAATAGAGAATTAGAGGGCTTTAGTGTATATTAGGCAAAAATGTTTAGCTTTTTGTATGTATTTTCCTAAAGATCTGTTTCCTGACAGATGTAATTGTTACCATGCTTGTGCTATCCCAACCTGCTGTGCTCATATGCTGGTTTGGTTTAAAAAAATGTACCACATAAAACGAAGAAGTAAACAGAGTGCAAGTATGTTTTTTTCCATAGAAAATTTAAGGGTCAGTGAAAGGACAACAGTGAGATTAAAAGATGTAATCTAATATTTCTACGGACTGAAAACAAAGTGTCCACAGAATGTAGTGAGGTCTTTGAATTCCTCCAGATGGTTTTGGCAACGGATTTTTTTAAAATATTTTTCTTTATCTATTTGTGCTCATGAAGGTCAGTATTCGTAACTTCTTTCTCCTGAACACTGTAATTGGCCAATCATATGTAATGCAACCTTTTATATCCCTCATTTGACAATACTTATAAAATATTCTAAAG
This sequence comes from Discoglossus pictus, assembly GCA_027410445.1. NCBI lineage: Eukaryota > Metazoa > Chordata > Amphibia > Anura > Alytidae > Discoglossus > Discoglossus pictus. Next base: position 168,025,477 of record CM050169.1, read on the forward strand.
GATACTTTTCCACTAGATAATCATAAAGGACATTTCTTGGCCAGTGTGGGCAAAGATTGGTCACCATATGATATTGCTTAAGTTGTCAACCGTTTTAATATTTGGTGGTTATGTTCTCAAAAATAAATATTCTAATAATAGTGATTTGTTTTTATATTTTCTATCGCATTATAAGTTTTTAAGTTTTACATTTTTAAGTTTTAAAAAATAAGGTTCTATAGGACATGGAATAAAGTTGTTAGTACTGTAATTGTGCTGCAAAAGAGAATATTAAAATAATGCTGTTTAAAAAAACATTTTTAAGAAGAGATATGGGAGCAGGATATAAACAGGGCTAGACTCCGAGACTTTGCAGAGAGTATTTGTCTGTCTTAATAATGTTTGCTGGTTCTGGAATAGAAGTCTTTTTTAAATTTTAAAATTTCAATAGAAAATAGGGAGCCCTCTCTAAAAATATAACATTTTAGCAACTATGAGCCCTATACAGACCCCCATGGTAACCTTATTAACCCCTTTTTGTCCCCCATGGTTAAATACATGAACCCCTAACAAACCATGCAGCACTATACAGACCCCATGGTTAACTAATGAACCCCTAGCATACTTTTGTGGTCTATACAGACCCTCATAGTTAAATACAGTGGCTATAAAAAGTCTACACACCCCTGTTAAAATGTCAGGTTTCTGTTCTCTAAAAAAAATGAGACAAAGATAAATCATTTCAAAACTTTTTCCACCTTTAATGTGACCTATAAACTGTACGACTCAATTGAAAAACAAACTGAAATCTTTTAGGTGGAGGGAAGAAAAAAAAAATAATGTGGTTGTCTGCACACCCTCTTATAACTGGGGATGTAGCTGTGTTCAGAATTAAGCAATCACATTCCAAATTGTGTTAAATAGGAGAAGGCAAACGCTGCCATCATTTAAAGTGCCTCTGATTAACCCCAAATAAAGTTCAGCTGCTCTAGTTGGTCTTTCCTGAAATTTTCTTAGTTGCATCCCACAGCAAAAGCCATGGTCTACAGAGAGCTTCCAAAGCATTAGAGGGATCTCATTGTTAAAAGGTATCAGTCAGGAGAAGGCTACAAGAGAATTTCCAAGGCATTAGATATACCATGGAACACAGTGAAGACAGTCATCATCAAGTAGGGAAAATATGGCACAACAGTGACATTACCAAGAACTGGAGCTCCCTCCAAAATTGATGAAAAGACGAGAAGAAAACTGGTCTGGGAGGCTACCAAGAGGCCTACAGCAACATTAAAGGAGCTGGGTTATGGGGTAGAGTAGCAAGACAAAAGCCTTTTCTTAGGAAGAAAAATATCCAACCAGGCTACATTTTGCAAAAACACATTTGAAGTCTCCCAAAAACATGTGGGAAAAGGTGTTATGGTCTGATGAAACCAAGGTTGAACTTTTTGCCCATAATTCCAAAAGATATGTTTGGCGCAAAAACAACACTGCACATCACCAAAAGAACACCATACCCACAGTAAAGCATGGTGGTGGCAGCATCATGCTTTGGGGTGGTTTTTCTTCAGCTGGAACTGGTGCCTTAGTTAAGATAGAGGGAATTATGAACAGTTCCAAATACCAGTCAATATTGGCACAAAACCTTCATCTTTCAGCATGACAACGACCCAAAGCATACATCCAAATTAACAAAGGAATGGCTTCACCAGAAGAAGATTAAAGTTTTGGAATGGCCCAGCCAGAGCCCAGACCTGAATCTGATTGAAAATCTGTGGGGTGATCTGAAGAGGGCTGTGCACAGGAGATGCCCTCGCAATCTGACACATTTGGAGTGTTTTTGCAAAGAAGTGTGAAAAGTCAAAATGTGCCATGCTGATAGACTCATACCCAAAAAGACTGAGTGCTGTAATAAAATCAAAAGGTGCTTTAACAAAGTATTAGTTTAAGGGTGTGCATACTTATGCAACCATATTATTTTATTTTTATATTTTTTCTTCCCTCTACCTAAAAGATTTCAGTTTGTTTTTTCAATTGAGTTGTACAGTTTATAGGTCACATTAAAGGTGTAAAAAGGTCTGAAATTATTTATCTTTGTCTAATTTTTTTACAGCACAGAAACCTGACATTTTAACAGGGGTGTGTAGACTTTTTATATCCACTGTACATGAACTCCTAAAAAAATACAATAAAAAAAAAAAAAACTTACAAATAAAATTGCATTAAAAAAAAATCATAACCTGTAAAATAAATAAAATTAATAATACTTACCTACCCCAAATGATGATCAACGATACCCTTCTGCCCTTGACTAGGCGGCTATCCATGTTGTTTGAAGAGGTTCTGGTCCTCTTATTTCTTGATGGAAGCCATTGTCCTCATCTTCTGGGCCAGAAAAAGTGCCCTCCATAAAATAAAATAAAAATCAGCTCAATTAACGGAGCTTGGCTTAAATTGGCTTTTTGAGCATTCTGGTTGGCTGAAATAATTGTCAATTATATTTTAGTCTATTAGGACCAACTAGATTGAGTAAACTTTAAATCCATTAAATCTGAGTAATCTGATTGGTCCCAGTAGTTAACTATTTAGGTGCTCGGGGTGTCTAATCGGGAACCCTTCGGTAAGGGTTAATTTATAGGTGCAAGGGGGGTCTTTTAAGGACTCCCCTTGAATGGGGTTAACATTTTAGTTACCATGGGAATCATAGATATGTAGATGGGGCAATCACGGCAGGGATATGGGAAGGGGGCGATCAGGGAATGAGCGGGAAAGGGGATCTCTGGGGATACTCTCCACCCCTTGTTTAAATGAAGGCAATCATACCTTCCAGTGAACAATTTGGCTTGATTTCCTATAGTATTTCCTGTAGTATGGATTGATGTGATCTTATTGCAATCCAAGGAGGCCTAAGCAGTTTTCTCTAACACCACAATGCAAAGGTTTCAATTATACTGCTCTCAGTCTTCTTTATGGTCCAGTTCTCACATCCAATTGTTATTACTGGGAATACCATAGTTGTAAATATGAAGACCTTTGTTGATAGTGATATATCGTTATGTTTTAATAGCTTATCCAGAGATCTTGGAACCAAGGAAAATTAACCTTGTCGTACACCTTTACCAAACCTGAACCATTTTGTTGTTCCATGTTCTGAGGCAGATGAGATGATCTAGTACCCATGTCTCTTTAATAACTTGCCACATTTTCTTGTGATCCACACAGTCAAAGGCTTTAGAAGCAAAGGTAAATGTTTTTGGGTGTTTTGTTTTTTTTCTGGAGCTCCCTTACATTCTCTATCATCCAGAGCATATTGGCAATATCTCTCCTGCCTCTGTCCTTCCTATGTAGATCTTCTGTGTATTCCTGCCATATATTCTTTATCTGATCTGCTTCTATTAAATCCCTACAATTTTTGTTTTATCATGCTCGCTTTGGCATTAAAGGTTCCCTTGAGATTCCACATTTTCTTGAAGAGAACTTTTGACTTTTCCTTTCTGTTATCTTCTTCTATCTCTTTACATTGATCATTATAGAATGTCTCCTTGTCTCTTCTTGCTATCCTCTGGGCTTTTTTTCCTTCCTGTGCTACTTTCAAAGCCTCTGTGCCTTCATAGTTTTCTTTCTCTTGGGGATATTCATTGTTGCTGTTTTCTGGACAATGTCTCAAACCTCTGTGAAGAGTTCTTCAGGCATTCTATCCTCCATGTCTAGTATTTTAAATATATTCTTTACCTCCACTACATATTTACAAGGGATATGAAATATTTATTTCAGATCTGCTTGGTGAGATGATTTTACCTTTTTTCTTTAGTTTATTTCTGAACTTTGACTGAGGCTCATGATCTGACCCTCAGTCAACTCCAGATGTCCAGAACTCCATGATGTCCATGTGTAGAATTGTCTCCGAGGCTGTTGGAAGAGGGTGTTTATTATAACCAGAGAATTCCATTAATCTCTGACCTGCTTCATTTTGTACCCCAAAGCCAAAATTGACCATTATTCCAGGTATCTTTTGGTTCCATACTTTAACATTCCAGAATCCTATGGTGACAGTAACATCATGTCTTGAGGTTATATCTAGGAGGTGTTGAATATCCTTGTAACATTTAACAACTTCAGCCTCTTCAGCATCCATGGTTGGAGCATAGACTTGGATTACTTTGATGTTTAATGGTTTGCCTTGATTTCATATCGAAATCATTCTGTCATTTATTGGGTTGTAACCAAGCGCTACTTTGGCCAACCTTTGATTGAGTATGAGGTCTACTCCATTTCTTCTGCAGGATTCTTAACCACAGAAAAAGATCTTGTTGTTGTCTAAAAATACCATCCCAGTCAATTTTGGCTCACTATTTCCTAGGATATCAATGTTTAATCTTATCATTTCATGTTTGACCACACCGAGTTTGTGTTGCTTCATAGTTCTAACATTCCAGGTTCCTATGCTGAATTGTTCTTTGCAGTAGCTGACTTTCCTTTCCCCTCCAGACACATCTACAGCAGGGCGTCCTCTGACCTTTTGCCCAACCACTTCATTAGATCTGGTTCTACTCATGCTCGCTCTCTGCACTTCCCCAGTAATGTGGTTGGTAACTTCTGACCTGTGGGGCTCATCTTCCAGAGCCATATTGTTATGTCGCTGTTTTTTATTTGGACAGTTTTTTTGGCAAAGATACGGAAGTAGATTACTAAATCCTTCTCTAGTGGACTGCTATTTGCCTGACCACTCTGCTATGATTTGCCCATCTTGGGTGACTTTGGATCAATTAGCAATGCATGAGAAGAGATCTAAAAAGGTTGAACTTGATGGACTAAATTTCCTTTTCCAACCTCAGTTACTATGTAATCTGATCGCTGCATGTGAGCGTTATAAACAATACTGGAAATATGTTATATTCATGCTAAAACCTATATTGTACAACTACCTGCAGAATTAATTCAGAATTAACTTCTAGAACCATTGTTTTTCCCTATGAAGTACTAGTGGAACAATGTTGTACTTCTCTGTGGTACTGTTTCTTTATGTTGGCCACATTCCCATTCATTCCACAGACTTCCCAACTATAGCAGCTGTACAGTCGACCTGAGGGTTAACCAGTGAAGTTCTGTTTGTGTATCTTCTGACCTTAAATCTGAATGATTGCTCTCTTGAGACTATTATCGCACTGTCTACTGTGTTTACTGGAGATATGTGCAACATCATGTCTCAACGTTTTCTCTTGTTTAATTTATTTGTTAAAATGCTTTATTCCAGACTAGAAATAATGTGCCGTTAAAACATGTTTGAAACATTCTGCATTTTCAGCAAGTATGCAACCTTTTATTCGTACGAACATGGTATCATAGACTTAATAATAGTAAAACATTTATTATTGTGAAGCAATGAAAATGTATACAGTGCAGTACGCAGAATATTTATGCATATTGAGTTCCTGCACTGAAAAGGGCCACATTAGTTTTCATAAATTAGGGGTATGTTTGATTATTTAGGAACTAATTAGCCAGAACACAAATATTTAAAGACAGTGAATTCAATGTAACTTCTAAAACTTACATTTTCAATTCCAAATTTCACAACTTTTGCGACTTATGAAGTCAACTGCTGGATTGAAATTTGCAACAGATAGAGCGATTAAATTGATCAAGCCCGCAGCTACCTGGACGAAAGCCTAAACCGTAAACCATGCACCTGTAAGTAGCATTTCAGACCATGATCATAATCAATTAAGCAAGGCCATAACTACCGATTTACAAACAGCCAATAGTAATTGAGACCGTTATCATTACATCAGTAAAACAAAGAAGGTTAAACCACAATCAATTAGAGTTTAGAAATCCGATATGCGACCTGACTCGCAATCCAGCAATGTGCAATATAATAGAAATGAATAAAGAAAATGTTATAGTTCATGTGGGTGGCCTGATATGTATTAACTCTTTGATTCCCGAGATTGATATAACACAGAAATGACACATAAAAAAAAAAACAACTTTTGATTGCAGATTTGCTGTTGTGCAATTAATTATAATGTCTGTGATCGCTTTCCCCTTCTTTTAAAGTGCAGTATTGATTTTTTATTTGCATTTACAGTGCTACTATCATTTGTTTAACCCCCTTGCGAGTCCTATCTGGTACTTGTAGGATTTTCTTCTACATTTGCCGTTTATCGGTGTGAAGACAGTTGCGGGCTTGAGGAGTTGTAGCAATTGAATAACAATTTGCCATTGTTACATTTACGTGCTTGAAATATCAAAGGCTTAGATGGGTCAGAGTTACAATTTTGTCAACCTCAGGGATTCTCCGCCTGTAACCAGCAAATGGTTTGCGGGTAGCTAAAAGAAGCCAATTAAATATCAAATTAGTTTACGTGCTACATTACAGGCTCCAGTAACTAACCATTCCTCAATTGAATGGGAGCTATAATCTAGCTATTACATGCTTCTTGTAAAAGCCCTAACATGTAACTCTTTGCAAGTGCTCCCTTCCTATAGCTTTCTGCCTGTACTTCATTTGGTCTTACCTAGAATGCTATTACCTGGCCCTTATTAAAATTCTAGGATCTAGCACGTTTGGCTAGCGCACTGGTTTAAAATGCAGCTCCGAGCTGGAGTGGCGTGAGCAGTAAGCTGAGCAGGAGGGAGATCATAATGGGGGTGCGGGGCTCCGCATCAGATGCCATCCTGTGACCATCCAGGTGACATCATGGAGCCCGTCCCCTTGCAGCATGGTGAGTATCAGCTATCACCCCACTGGGCCACCTACAACCCTGATAGCTTGTAATTAGAGTACTCTACTATGTACTCTACTTTTCGTCCACTAGATCCCACTGTGCATAATGCAGTCGGGGGCGAGCTTGCGGTGCGCGCACACTACGTGCGCTAGCCAAACGAGCTAGATCCAAATTCTATGTGTGGTCGCTGAGCTCTGAGTATTCGCTATGAGAATTCCCCATGTAAAGGGCCAGTGTTACTTGAATATAAATGTATACTTTATTTGATAGACAGCGACAAAAGAATAAAACCTATTAGAAGTTGATTTGAAACACTATATACAAAACCTTTAATACTTATTTGCATTGGGACTTAACACCAGCTAGCGTTTCTGCGCGTTTATCCTTTATTCATCCAATGCCCTAACCTCAGGGCTTATCACATTTCACTGGTGAGTCCCAAGGTTACTTCACAAAAAGCAGCTACCCTAAGAATGTGAGTGTGTGTATCTAATGTACAAATTACTTCTTGGTATACTGAGTTTATAAATGAATAATCTGAGTTGGTTAAATTATCGGATTGACATGAATGGAAACGATTAATCTAAATACCTCAGGTTCCTTTAATACAGTTCATTCTTGACTGTTAATTACATACCTATTTTTTAACGAACCAAGAAGGGTATAGTTACCCTGTGGTTTAATGGAGTGGACACACTGATGACACAATAGTATATTGCCCTATGAAAACATTCACTGGTTTCCTATCTCATATGTTAACAAAATGTAATAGATTCTATCAGTTGTATATTACATGTTCTAATATTCATTTTACGATTCATTCTACATCAGGAATAAGGGTTGCTGACCTATTGTACCTCAGATATGTCAAAGCACTAACATAATGCTGTACTAATAGATGGTCTGTGGTTTTCCAATTCCAGTTCCAATTTCAAGCCTGTATTGGCCCTCAGTAAGACCACTCTATGATAGTCTGTAACTCTCTTATTTTTTTATATATGTGCTTTATACTTTACTAGCGACTTGCCCGTCAAAAGTGACGGCAATAAAAAGTGAAACCTGGCAATGCTGTTTGCCACACAATGGGAGCCTCTCCCCCCTCTACTTTACTGGCTTCGCAATGAGTGCCTTCGGCGCTCATTGCGAGTCTCTCCCCCTGTCTACTTCCTCCCTTGTGTCTCATTTCCCCCTCCTCTTCCTCCCTTGTGTCTCCTCCCCCCCAGTGTTTTTACACCCCTCTCCCTCCCATGTCTCTAACCCCCTCCCCTGTGTCTCTTTACCTCCTGTGTCTCTTTCCCTCCTGTGTCTCTTTCCCCCCTCTCCCTCCCATGCGTCTCCATCCCCTGTGTCTCTTCCACCCTCACCCTCCACTGTGTCTCTTCAACCTCCCCTGTGTCTTTCCCCCTGCCCCCCTCCCCCTGTGTCTCTTCCCCCCTCACTCATGTCTCTTCCCCCCCATTTCTCTCCCCTGTGTATCTTCCTCCCTCCTCTCCCTCCCCTGTGTATCTTCCTCCCTCCTCTCCCTCCCCTGTGTCTCTTCCCCCGCCTCTCACTCCCGCATTGCTCGAGTCATGAGAAGGGAGGAAGAGACACACAGGAGAGGAGGGGAAAGACACACAGGGGAGGAGGCTGATGGGGCGCCGCATGTGCATCGCCGATGAAATGAGCATGCGTGTGGCGCCTCCCTTGTGTCTCATTTCCCCCCTCTTCCTCCCTTGTGTCTCCCCCGCCCCCTGTGTTTTTACCCCCTCTCCCTCCCATGTCTCTCACCCCCTCCCCTGTGTCTCTTTGCCTGCTATATCTCTTTCCCCTGTGTCTCTTCCCCCCTCCCTCCCATGCATTTCTTTTCCCCTCCCCTGTGTCTCTTTCCCATTCCCCTGTGTCTCTTCCCCCCCCTCGTGTCTCCCCCCATTTCCGTCCCCTGTGTCTATCCCCCCTCCCCTGTCTATCTTCCTCCCTCCTCTCCCTCCCCTGTGTCTCTTCCCCCTCCTCTCACTCCTGCATTGGGCGAGTCATGAGAAGGGAGGAAAAGACACACAGGGGAGGGAGGAAAAGACACACAGGGGAGGAAGGGAAAGACACACAGAGGAGGAGGGTGAGGGGTCGCCACATGTGAGGCACCACCGAAATGCACATACGTGCATCGCCAATAAAACGTGCATGCACACGGCGCCTCCCTTGCGACTCATTTCTCCTCTCCTCTTCCTCCTTTGTGTTTTTACCCCCCTCTCCCTCCACTGTGTCTCTTCCACCCTCCCCTGTCTCTTTTCCCCCTGTCTCCCCCTTCTGTCTTTCCTCCCATCCCCCCTCTCCCCCTGTGTCTCTTTCCCTTCTCCCTCGTGTCTCTCCCCCCCCCCCACTTCCCTCCCCTGTGTCTTTCCCCCCTCCCATGGGTCTCTTCCCCCTACTCTCAGTCCCGCATTGCGCGAGTCATGAGAAGGGAGGAGGAGACGCACAAGGGAGGGGTGGAGAGGAAAGACACACAGAGGAGAAGGGTGAGGTAGCGCCGCGTGTGCTGCGCCATCGAAATGCGCATGTGCGCGGTGCCTCTCTTGTGTCTCATTTCCCCCTGTGTCTCTTCACCCCCTGTCTCTTCCCCACTCTCCCTCCCATGCGTCTTTCCCCCTCCACTGTGTCTCTTTCCCCCTCCACTGTGTCTCTTTCCCCCTCCACTGTGTTTCTTCCCCCCCCTCCAATGTATCTCTTCCCCCTCCCTCGTGTCTCTTCACCCCCACTTCCCTCCCCTGTTTCTTTCCCCCCTCCCCTGTGTATCTTCCTCCCTCCTCTCCCTCCCCTCTGTGTCTCTTCCTCCCTCCTCTCCCTCCCCTCTGTGTCTCTTGCCCCTGCTCTCACTCTCGCATTGCGTGAGTCATGAGAAGGGAGAAAGAGACACACAGGGGAGGAGGGGAAAGACACACAGAGGAGGAGGGTGATGAGGCGCCGCATGTGCATCGCCGATGAAATGAGCATGCCCGTGGCGCCTCCCTTGTGTCTCATTTCCCCCCTCCTCTTCCTCCCTTGTGTCTCCCCCACCCTGTGTTTTTACCCCCTCTCCCTCCCGTGTCTCTCACCTCCTCCCCTGTGTCTCTTTGCCTGCTATATCTCTTTGCCATGCATCGTAGTTGTCAAGCTGCGATTTGTCGCAAGCGTGACAACGAATCGCAGTTTGACTACTATTATACGGTATGTGATTCTGTCTCTTCTTTTATAGTAAATTTCTTTATTATGGCTTATAATATCTCAAAACGTATAACTCTGTGTGTTTATATTTACTTATTCCACTTCCGGTCACAGTGTGACCACTTCACTGTTTTGATTTTTATTTGAGCCAATTATTGATATCTTTTTTTAGCCCCACTTCAGTATAGTCTGTTACACTTAAGACTCTTTATTTTTTCCAGCATTTAATGGGACCACTTCATTGTAGTTAATTAAACATTTTACTTTTATTTGTGCCAATTATTGATGTCTTTTTTTAGCTCTACTTCATTGTTATACTTTTGACTATTTATTTATACCAATTGAAAATGTCTTTATTATAGTTTGAAGATTTATATTTCTGTATGTGTAGTGGTATAATGAATCAATTTAGTAACAAACTGAGTTACAAAATTAGCCTCTGATAGATGATAAATGAGGTAAGATACTTTATTGCAGCACCCTTACAACTGTTTTATCCTGAAAGCCTATGATGTAATGCTTTTGACCCCAAGTTAAACCACTCATTTGCTACATAGTTCTTGGCTCATTCTCATAGCAGTTTGGGTTACTTCATTCCAACTGTATATTTAGACCTTGTTTGAACCAGACAGTATTCAGAACATCTTCAATTTCGTATATTTCTGCAGTCTGATTTACTTGCTGTCCTGCAAGATATTCTATCTTTTATTTAGTGGCAAATTGGATGACTTTCTGTCTTATACCCCATTAAGCTCCAGTGTTAGTGCCTAAAAAATGTCTGATCATATATGTAACAACAGGTTGAGCAACTTATTCTCCTACAGAAACGTATCAATTGATTTCGGGATTAATATTTGCAAGTTCTATAGTCCGTATTTCTAATTTAAATAATGAATCATAGTTAGCAACTGCAATTAAATGTATGTTCTTCTCAGTTAGGCCACTCCTTTATAATTAACCCTATAACCATGCTATGTCAGGGCCTATGATGTTTGTAGTGTGACTGCTGTTATAGTTGTAATTATTTAGCTCTTAAGCAACTCTTTAATGTTTTACCTACAAAGCCTTGCCCATGAGTAAGCCCCATTAAGTGGTGAAACGGACCGTCGGGAGCAGGGGGGAGATAGTACACTTCATTCTATGCTTTTTGTGAGCCACAGCAGAACAACTATACCCCTGTGTGGTATTTCAAAAAACGCAAGTATACATGTATTGTTTTATGTCCTAAAGGGGAGACTTAAGATACTCCTATCCTTTTTTTCTCACACTTAAGCAGTAAAAGCCTAACTTTATGCAGTGGTTTGATAATGCTATAAGTGATACATATGTCTATTTAAGGATTGATGGTGATATCTGCCTCCCCTCTATACTTCAAATTAAATTATAGTATACTGCGTTCATATTTATATGTATACTAGGTACCACTCTCTACCCCCTGCCTTTTTGTTGTTGTTTTTAAACTTTTCTTAGTTCAGTGCACTTTTTTACAAATAAACAGCGCCTATCCTCAAACTGTTCATCTATAATATATGTTGCTGCATCCCTATGATTAGCAAATACCTTTTGCATATGAGGCTTGCATACCAGCATCACTTTATTATTATTATACCATTATGATGCTTATTTTTAAGCTCTAGAGATTAAATATTATACCACTCCATCTGTCATAATAAAGGTGGTCACTTATTTCTAATCCCACAGTATTATGGGACAGTGACACCCATTTTTCTTGACTTACAGCCATTATTTCAGGATAGACGCTTTTTAATTTTGTAGTTACTTATCTTGCTTTATCCTGGAGAACACTAAATTATCCTACTTTTTTCCTTATTAAATTATTTCCCCCTTTTTTTGAATTTAGTGTTAAGCACTAGGAAATTGCTTGGGTCATACATTCATATTTTTACCTACAAACTATGCTAAGCCAAAACTAAATAGTGTAACTTGTACCCAATTTTAAACCAATAATGTTTTCAAAGTAACCTCATTCTTATAACCATTGGTTGTATAAATCATTAGATAAAAACTTAATTAGTTCAACTTCTTTAGTGTGGGAATTCTGATTTTTATCAGCCAGTGTGCTGGTGGGTGAGTTATAGTAATAATTAGAAGCAATGCTCATCTAAATATATAAATGAGTATATCAGTTTTGTACGACATTTGGAAATGTATATATTATATCACAAGTGTTAAAATGTTTCAATGTGTTTTATTTTAATATTATTATGTTTGTAAAGAGATTCTCCATGCAAAACAGCTGGCGGGTCACATGAGGCCCATGGGCCACCAGTTGGACAGCACTGCATTATTGAATTGGCTTAAATAGTATATTTGTGTACACCTTTGAGCGTCAATTTTACTATTTAAATAATCTTTTAGGCTAGGGGTACTCTTTTCAATACTTCCTGCCCACTTTTGATGGTAACATTTCCATACTGCCCACCAGTGCCGCAGTAAATCAATTTACCCTATAATTTCTGGTTACATAGATCAAATGTCCCTAGCTATATATCGCCCTGTACTTACTAGACAGTGATCCGGTCCTGACTGCTGTCCCTAGCTATGTGTCACCCTGTACTTACTAGATAGTGATCTGGTCCTGACTGCTGTCCCTAGCTATATATCTCCCTGTACTTACTAGATAGTGATCTGGTCCTGACTGCTGTCCCTAGCTATATATCTCCCTGTACTTACTAGATAGTGATCCGGTCCTGACTGCTGTCCCTAGCTATGTATCGCCCTGTACTGACTAGATAGTGATCCGGTCCTGACTGCTGTCCCTAGCTATGTATCGCCCTGTACTGACTAGATAGTGATCCGGTCCTGACTGCTGTCCCTAGCTATGTATCGTCCTGTACTGACTAGATAGTGATCCGGTCCTGACTGCTGTCCCTAGCTATGTGTCACCCTGTACTTACTAGATAGTGATCTGGTCCTGACTGCTGTCCCTAGCTATATATCTCCCTGTACTTACTAGATAGTGATCCGGTCCTGACTGCTGTCCCTAGCTATGTATCGCCCTGTACTGACTAGATAGTGATCCGGTCCTGACTGCTGTCCCTAGCTATGTATCGCCCTGTACTGACTAGATAGTGATCCGGTCCTGACTGCTGTCCCTAGCTATGTATCGTCCTGTACTGACTAGATAGTGATCTGGTCCTGACTGCTGTCCCTAGCTATGTGTCACCCTGTACTTACTAGATAGTGATCTGGTCCTGACTGCTGTCCCTAGCTATATATCTCCCTGTACTTACTAGATAGTGATCCGGTCCTGACTGCTGTACCTAGTTATGTATCACCCTGTACTTATTAGATAGTGATCCGGTCCTGATTGCTGTCCCTAGCTATGTATCACCCTGTACTGACTAGATAGTGATCCAGGCCTGACTGCTGTCCCTAGCTATGTATCGCCCTGTACTGACTAGATAGTGATCCGGTCCTGACTGCTGTCCCTAGCTATGTGTCACCCTGTACTTACTAGATAGTGATCTGGTCCTGACTGCTGTCCCTAGCTATATATCTCCCTGTACTTACTAGATAGTGATCCGGTCCTGACTGCTGTACCTAGTTATGTATCACCCTGTACTTATTAGATAGTGATCCGGTCCTGATTGCTGTCCCTAGCTATGTATCACCCTGTACTGACTAGATAGTGATCCGGTCCTGACTGCTGTCCCTAGTTATGTATCGCCCTGTACTTACTATATAGTTATCCGGTCCTGACTGCGGTCCCTAGCTATGTATCACCCTGTACTTACTAGATAGTGATCCAATCCTGACTGCTGTCCCTACCTAGGCTCTCTCACCAGCTCTCCAACCAGCCAAGTGTCGTGCTGCGGGTCTCCAGCGTGTGACATCATTCACTGCTGCCACCAACTAGCGATTACCCCGCTGCCTACCATGAAAGCTTGAATCCCCCACTTGTGGGCGGGAGGAACCAGGCGAACTACCACTGGTTTATGCTATATAATGTTTTTCCCTGTAGAGGTCTCATGTCGAAATGCGCCTGGCGCTATTGTTGGCTTGGTTCTCTCTCTATACATGTGTGTGTGTGTGCATAAATGTACAAATATGTGCAGTTGAATTACACTGTAAAAATTTACCAAATATTTTTACCTACAATTGTTTTAATTTTGTTTCACTAAACACTAATAGAGAACTGACAAAAATGCGTGTGTGTGTGTGTATATATATATATATATATATATATATATATATATATATATATACATATATATATATATATATATATATATATATATATATATATAAATATATATATACATATATATAGTACATTTGTGTATACATTTGAACATTTAAAACAAGTTCAAAAAAAGTATTTCCTGCTCAGAATTCTGAGAAGTACAGGTATTACATTGCATTCTGGGAACCTGGGCAGGGACATGCAAATGAGCCCACTCTTTCATTCAATACCATTTTAAACAAGGCTCCTTTTAAGCATATAACTGCTGCATTAAACATCTTTAAAGCATATCATAGGATGGATTAAGCCAGAGTTAGGAGACCTAGAACAGACAGCTGTTTTGAGCTTAAACCAATCTCATCAGTGTGGGGCTGGTACCTAACTTCTGCTATAGATTTGTGGGAAGATTATCACCACATCTTCATTTACTATATGGTGGACAAAAGAGCAATAGAAGCCTACATTTTACAGAGTACAATAAATAGTGCATTTGTGTTTACCTTTGAACGTCAAATATATGTTAAACATATTTCCTGCGCAGACTTCCATTAAATGCATTTATGGCACTGCATTCTGGTATATAAACTGGTATATTTTCACTGTTGAAGCTTTGGTAATCAAAAAAAAAATAAACCACAAAAATACAATATTTTAAAAGGCTACTGAAGCACAAGAAGATATACATGTATAAAGTATGTAACAAACTAACAATATCAGCAGCTGTGTAAACTATGGGCATAAAAACTGTTTTGGGGGAAAATAAGAATTATTGAAGACTCTTTGAATGAGTACATTAATCCATGCTGTCTTTTTTTACATCCTGAGAGCTGGCTCATGAGGGTGTGTTTTTTTAGTGAATGGAGAGGTGGGGAGGAGGGATCAAGAAGAGAGGTGAACACCTTTTATATAATTGGATCAAATAGAAACTGACACAATTATACTTCCCCTCACATGTCTAGAAGAACACTGCTTGCATCAGGAAATGCAAGGATTGCTCTACAGAAATGCAAATGCCCCTCTCACACAACCTTCACCAATATTACATGGATGGCTGCAGGGTCCAGCAGAGGCATGAGAATGCATTTTATGAAAAACTAGCTGAATTACTTTTACCTGTCTTCATGATGCTCTCAGTTAGACACAAGTTTCGAAACATATATTTTTGTCACAGAACATTTACCCTTTAAGACACATATATATATATATATATATATATATATATATATATATATATAATTTATATGATGCACTTTATTGAAAATTCATGTACTAACACCCTATCACTGCATCTATTTATTGTAAATAATACTAGTGTATTTCATTGACATTTAAAATCAATTTCTAGATCAAAATCAATTCTTAAATGTATTTTTTTTATCTGTTAGTGTATAAGAAAGCACCTTCCAGGTGGAATTACTTGGGAATACAGCTACAGAGCTTGGCAGACCTACTTTAGTCACTTTATGTACTATTAAAATACTTTACACTTAGAATTTACAAGTCATGTCTAGACTTACTAAATATGTGAGGGGCTCATGGCAGTATTACTTATGAATTTCTATCAGGAAAAGATGTTGGGATGAAAGAACTTGTAGAATTACAGCTTAAATAAAGACCCATTGGGGTAGCGAGCTACCATCTGTAAATGTGTTAATGTTTTATATGTCTAATAGCTTTTCAGATGTAGTCTTGTACGTTATTCTCCAAGGGCCATTATAAAATAAATATAAATATTATGGGCCTCATTCTATTATCGGCCGCAGCCGCTGCGGGGCCGCAAGGACCGGCCGCAAGCTATTCGGCTATTCTATTCCCTTACGGCCGTAGGCTCCGGCAGGCTTGCGGCCGGTGCCTTGCTATCTCTTGCGGCCGATCGCGCCGGAGGAAAGCCTTTGATCTAAAACGGCCGCAAGAGATTTGCAATTCAATTGCTCCGGGAAACCTCTCTGCAAGGCTAAAAACGAGCCGCAGTTACTTGCAGGAAAAAGGTCTCGCTAGCACCAATTAAGCACATAAAATAGCTCAAATAAAGCCATCCTGCACTTTGAGAAGACTATAAAGGGATTTTAGGTGTTAGAAAAAATAGCACATAATTATCCTGTACTCAAATCCGTAAAATATTTCATTTTTAATATCCGTAAAATATACATGTAAAAAGTCCAGAGTGCTTGGAGCACCTCAGACACGCCCACGCCGCAGCCGGCAAATAAACAGTTAATTTGAACTCGGGTTTGGGCAGATGTGCAAGCTTGAGAGTGGGTTCCTTTTATTCCTCATGTCCCCCAATATGATCCCTAGCATTTACAGAGCTGTACAGTGCAGGCTTGAATTTATATTTGAGTTTTTATATTTCACAGTTTACGGCCGGTTCCAAGATATGCGGCCGGCCGTAAAAGGAGATCCTTGCGGGGCCGTATAATAGAATCGCGAGTTAACTGAACCCTCGCAAGGAATCGCAGCCTTACGGCCGATTTACGGCCGATAATAGAATGAGGCCCTATGTGCTGTAAATAATACCGTAGAGTGCTTTGTTCACATTGTGTAACCTCTTTAATGAAAATATATGGAAATATTTTGCGGAAAATATGATTAAAGAGCAGACTATATGTGACTTTGTACTTCTTAAAAGATCCAAAATCCATTGACATGAACATAAAAGAAAATGGGCTAAACAATTGAAAATTGCAAATGATAGGAGAATTAATTGTGGGAACAAGCAAACTTTAGTCAAGGCCTAAATACTAATAAGTGTTACTGTATTTCTTTGAAAAGCATAATAATACTACTGGAGTTCACCCCTAACTATAAATATTCCAGTAGGATGTGGTCTGGCCTGGAGGAAAAAATATATTAAGCTGATAGATTTGGGAGCCTGGCACAGACCACATAATTTAGATTTGTTTTGTGGACCATGTTAATATATTTTGGGGACCTATAGGGGGCTAGTAGACTCCTTTGCAGGGTGGTGTTGAGTTTGAGGGAGAGGAAGTTGGGTTCTTGTAAGCAATAATCATAAGCACTTGGCAAAGGTAGACTTTGAGATGTAAAGTTCTGGGGAAAAAAACATTTTGCTCACTCTGGCAGGGGTAATGAAATAGTTGTGTAGGTCCATGGGAGATAGAACTGTGTCTTCTAGAGATACTTCGCAGATTATAGCTGAGGTAATGTAGACCATGTGTTACTGGTGATTTAGGATGACTATGAGGTCATTGGATATGCTGTGGGTTACTGAGAGGAGAATTAGCATTCATGGAGATCCATTTTGGGGACATGTGACATTATTGTTCATTCCTGATAGAACCACTTCTAGTGATGGATGAATCAGCCATTCAGTAGTTGGTGCTATCGGAACAATCATAATATATATTTTTTTTTTTTATTTACCAAAAATAGAAACATTACAGCATATAAAATTGCATACATCAAAATACAACAAACAATACATAAATACAATGATAACAAATTTTACCCCGGACCATAATTTGTAAACACACCCTTAACATATAGAGGTGAAACACCTCTATATTTTGACCCCATATTTTCCACTTACAACTTTTTACTACAATAACACTTTTTTCCTGAAGCGATTTTTCTTGGTCTCTATTTCTACGTAATATCTCTTTTCAACAAGGAACAGAAGATTGATTCTATCTCTTCGCTATCAACAATTTAGCAGCCATTACTATCTGTATAATGAACGCTTTGACATCCAAGAAAAAATCTTTAGGAAGAATATGAAACAGAATAGCTTCTGGAGTAAGACATGTTTGAAATTTAAGAAGGTTATTGATTTTACTAATACAGTCTTTCCAAGACTTTTGGATTAGTGGACACTCCCACCAAACATCATATTGGTCACCCACCTGACCGCATTGCCTCCAACAAAATGTTATTTTCTCATTATTATTAATCAAGGCCATCTTTGTAGGGACTAATTACCACTGTTTAATAAGTTTAAAATAGGCCTCC
Organism: Discoglossus pictus; assembly: GCA_027410445.1. Lineage (NCBI taxonomy): Eukaryota > Metazoa > Chordata > Amphibia > Anura > Alytidae > Discoglossus > Discoglossus pictus. The sequence goes on from CM050169.1 coordinate 168,043,537, forward strand.
CGATAAGATACATTTTTAATAAGTTTTTCTTTTAAAGACGTTGAATCAAACCAAACGTCATCAGACCAATATTCTTTGAGATAATATTCTGAGTTCTTAATTTTACAGGATACCAGCGTAACCATTTCCTCTTAAAATATTATAACACCTTGAGATTAAGTGTTTTTTCTCATTCAATATGATACGTTTTTTAAAAGACGTTAAGGGTCTAATCTCTGACAAGAAGTCAATTGAACATCTGTAGGCAGAACTAAATCTTTTATAATGAAGCCAGTATTTAATAGGAAGTTCGTATTTCCTGACCAAATTCATAAAAGAAGCCAATTCATTCCAAATAAACAGATCTTTTAAGCAATGTATGCCAAATCTATTCCAATCTCTCAAGAATGTTAAATTTAAGTCTTCTTCTAAAAGATGTAGCGGTAGAATAGGACTAGGGAACGGCATTCTTAATTTATGTTTGTACCAGAATTTTAATCCTTCATTAATTATATCGGACCATTCAAACAATATTTATTTATTTAAGTGATCTCTAAAGATCAAAGTTCTTATTAGATCTTTAGCCACTAAACTATGTTCTATTTCCATCCATTGAGAGGATTCAGATTTATCCATCCATTTAAGCAAGTGTGAAAGCATAGTCGCAACAGAGTCTGAAGCAGCATGGGGTAAGCCAAATCACCTTTATTAAACCTTCTAGAGATTATAAAAAATGTTACCCTTCTACGTTTCCCTTGATAGATAAATTTGTCTATAGTTATTTGAAAATGCTCTATTAAAGTTTAAGTGAATAGGAATTGATCTAATAACATAATTAAATCTCGGTAATAGTGACCTTTAGCAGCCACAATTCTACCATAAAGACATCAATTAAAAGGTTTCCAAGATGTAACTATATCTGATAGTTTTGTTCATAATTGTTTTTTTAATTAACTTGAATTATTTGCTGAATGTTATTATAAAAGACAATTCCCATGTGGGTCAAACTGTCCGCCTGCCAATTATACATATATTTCGATTTTAAGCAGTCCCTCTCAAATCCAGATACATGGAAACATAAAACCTCAGATTTAGAAATATTTAATTTGTAGCCAGAGACCCTACTATAAGTGTCTATAGCTTCATATAGAATGTTTAAGGATTTGGTTGGATTAGTTACAAAAAACACCACATCATCGGCATACAACGTTATCGTATGTTCTAATTTTCCTATTTTTATTCCCTCCATTTCAACGTTATTCCTTATAGAAGCAGCAAGTGGTTCTATTATGAGGGCAAAGATAATCAGGGAAAGGGGACATCCCTGTCTCATCCCATTCGTAATTCTAAATTTATCTGTATTAAATCTGGTACCTATGACCGAGGCGGATGGGCAGGAGTACAATGCCCTAATAGGCTTCGCCTGCTCAATAAACTCCCATCCATCCAGTCAAAGGCTTTCTCTGCGTCCATCGAAAGGAAAACTGAATATATTCTTCTAGATTTAGTATATGAGATCAGTAATCTTCTTGTATTATCCAAGCCCTGTCGACCACTTATAAAGCCAGTTTGGTCTTTTGATATTAATTTATTGATCACACTACTGAGTCTATCCGCAAGGATTTTTGCATATATTTTTAAATCTACAGTACATTCAATAGCGAGGTGGGATGAAAATGCTTACATTCTGGCTTTTCCATTTTTTGTTTTGGTATTGTAATGATCAGGGCTTCTGTCATTTCAGATGGAACCTGGCCTTCTTTCATAATTTCATTATAAACATTTTTCAAGTGAGGGGCTAGAGCGCATAGCTTATAATATTGGTTTGCAAAACTGTCAGGGCCTGGGGCAGAACCCAATTTTAATTTAGAAATAGTATTAATTATTTAATTCTCAGAGATTTCAATATTGCGATTCACACTGTCTATTTCCGAAATCTGTGGTAAATCTATTTTACTTAAGAATGTTTGAATGTCTTCAAAAGAAGGTTTATGATAATGAGGGTCTTCCTTTAAATTATATAAGTTAAAGTAATATTCTTAAAAGGTTTTTGCTATTTGTTCTGGATTAATAAAACAAGTCCCTTTATTATACAATTTATCAATTCTATTTTTGGTAGTATTAGATCAATTTGTTCGCCAGCATTCTGCTGGCTTTATTGCCATAATGATATATTTTCTGTTGAAGCAACCATATAGAGTAATCTATTCTCTGTTGATTGATAATTCTTATTTACCCTTGTATTTTGTAATCTGATCCGAATCATTTTTATTAGGGTTAACTTTTGTTGGTTTTTTTTCCAATTTAAACAACTGAATATATAGTTCCCTCAAAGGAATGTCTCTTTTTTTTCTTGTTTGGCTCTGCCATTTTATCAGAATCCCCCTTATAAATGCCTTGTGTGCATTCCATAATGTAATATTGATTTAACCAAAGCAGCATTAAAAAAAAACACATAAATTTGATTGATTTTTTTCCGTAGAATCTAATTTCCAAGACTTTTTAGGAGTGTTAAGATAGTTAGAAGCTAATTTTAGTTTGACCAATGCATGGTCCGTCCATACTCTTGCCCCAATTTCCACATTTAAAGATCTTTTAAGAGTTGCTCTATCAACAAAGATGTAGTCCAACCTAGAATAAGTCTAAAATATTGGAGAAAAATTGGTGTTATCTCTTTCACTAGTATGCAAAACGCTCCATGCATCATATAATTGAAAGTTTGCAAGAATGGAATAAAATTGTTTAGATGTCCTTGTCAAGAAAAGATCAGGTATAGGACAGTTAACAGAGTTTCAGTCCATACAGGATCCGAAAGCATGTTGAAGTCTCCGCAAACTAGTATGGAACCTTGAATCATCTTCTTAAATTGTCTTAAGGCTCTATTTAGAAATGTAATTTGAGCTTTATTGGGGACATATAGATTCATTATGGAGTATTTTTGGTGGTTTATTAATCCAATCCAAATCACATACCGGTCCTCAGGATCTATTTCCACTTAATGCTCTGTATAGGACAATTTATTGCTGAAAAGGATCAAAGTACCTCTTGCTTTTTTTTTCTATATGTTGTACTGTTAATTGTCGTGTAATATTTATTTACACAATTGTGAATAGCCCCTTCCTGCCAATGAGTCTCTTGCGAACAAATTATGTCTGCATTTTGTTTAAAAAAAAACTTTTAAGAGCAAAACTACGCTTGGCAGGATTATTCAAGTCATTTTGTCAGAAAATTCCCTACACTATTTGGGAGTGGTATACGGTAAAATCTCTCTATAAGTATTTCCCCAGAATGTTCTTTTTTAACTAGACTTGTCAAAAACATTTCAATATATTGTTGAAGATCTTTAAACCTGATTCGAGAATACCTCAAATTCTGATGTTGTTCCGTTTTTCATACTCTACTAGCTTTACTGGCCTTTTAATTTCTGTAAAGCCTCCTTAAGTCCTGTAATCTCAAGTTTTAATTCTTCATTATGTATAACAAGATTATCTTGGACACGTCCACGATCCTCGGATCGAATTGCTAAGTTCCCCATGTCTTTAGCATTGTTTCTAATTTCTAAGGTCAATTCTCTTTAATAGGAGTCTAAAACTCTTTAAACAGAGTTTTAATTATTAATATTATTACTTTTATTTGTAACGCGCCAACATATTCCGTAGCGCTATAGAGGGGAAAAGAACAAGGAAAATATAATTTTAACAAACTGCAGAAAATGGAGGGCCCTGTTTTGAGCTTAGAATCTTTGTAGAGAGTGCAGTTTTAATCATAGTTTTCATCGTAGTATTGGTCAAAAGCTCCCCTTTAGGAATCCCTTTCACTGTCTCTTCTTCTGATTGTGTATTTACATGAAATTCTGATAGAACCTCACAAGGTTCTGATAAAGACCGTGAGGGAGAATATGAGTACCTTTTCTCTTGTTTATTTGATTTTTCTACAGGGGAAAAAAAATTTAATGTAGATTTTTAGTTATTATTATTCCTTTTGCCCGCTTTACCACGGGAGGGCTGATTGTCCTCGCGTTTCAACATAATTTTTTTCTAAACAGTATTTTATCTAAAATAACCAACAGTGAAAAAAACAAAAAAGCTCTAATGGGAATTTTCCCCTGAAAAAAAAAATACAAATTGTCTGGGTTGATATTGAATTCTCTCACAGTGTATGAGTACCTTATATAAACATTCATAGAATTCCTTTCCAAACTTAAGATATTACCCAGATTTTTACACCAAAAATATGAAATCCAAATATATACTATCCTAGATCATAAAACGAGAATAAATAGGATGTAAAGCTTGATTCCCTCTTATGTCATCAATATACATTTTTAAAATAGCCAAAAAGAGGTGTCTCCATAAGTTAGTGTCAGTATATATCACGATCATGATATAAAATTAGCATGCAAATGCATCCACCCAACCTCTTTCCATCCTGGAACCTATAAAAATTCTTCCCAGGTAATAAGTTGACTGGAGAAAGGCAGACTTACTGTAGATAAAACAGACCTATTTTAAAAAAAAAAAATTAACAGAATTTTAGACACAGTTCTAATCAAAATATACATTCAAAATTGTATGTAATAGAGATCTGGAGATCTATACCAATTGACCATAGATGGAACAATAGCAAAGTATATACAAACTTAGATCTTCTATTTTACTTTTCTTAGTATATTCATTTAAATCATCTCTAAGCCAGAAAATAAATTCCATTGTAACTAGTTCAAAGATCCAATAATATACATGTAACAGAGTTGGAACACGAATCCAATATCTCCGCTGGTATACGGTAAAATATCCAAGAAGCACTACAGTCTCACTATCCCCAACCTCCCATATTGGACGACACTCAATTGGGAGTCAAAGACTACTGTCTTTATTTTGTTGTGCAGAAATATATATACACATCTCTTCCCACAGGCAATACACATCCCCCATAGTTGGCCACACAATACACATAGAGAGAACAATAGGTGTGGTCACACCCCCCGGAGGCTACCTGGCTACTTTGATACAATCAGACATTGATTAGATCATCCTTCCCTTTGTTCCATCTTCACAATGTGAACACTTCACAATGGACCTCTCTTGCTTATGAGGAGCCCTTGTAATAGGATTATCTATTATGCCAAGGTCTGCAATAGTCTGGGCTAATATTCTGCAGAGCATAAACCAACATACATACAGTATAACAGTAGGATCATATTTGAACCATAATAATTAAATAACCATAAAACAGGGTAAAACAGTGATGGGTTCCGTTACACACCTCCCCCGTGACCATAAGCCGGCATACACGGTCTGATCCCAACGGATCGGCCTGGGGAAGTCCGGACAAAAGTATTTGTTGGTCAATAGTTTGACAACCCATCAGCATTAATGCAATTCCCAATTACTCACATTTCACATATCCCCAGATAGCTGGGATCTGAGCGCACAAAACTACCGAATAGCGCTCAGATCCTATTCATACAGTTCAATTGCCATGTAGCTAAAGTCTTTCCCATAGTCTTTCATTATATGAATGGGCTCCATGGCATAGCTATCTGGGGTATCACTGCTCCCAAAGGGCAAGTACCAAATGACCCCACTGTATTTAAAAGGCCAGAATGAGTGACATACACTCTGGTATGGCCGAATACTGTTTTTAAAGGGCAATATGTCCCAGGGCCATTGTCGCAGGGCAGGAGGCTGGCAATAAGTCCTCTCCAGGACAAAGTGGCGAAGGGCACTTTGTCACACATCTCCCCTTTGGGGGGATGTCTAACCAGGCACCTGGATATTTTGCTGTGGTGATGGGGCAACACGCTGAGGGCACTTGAGGGGCAGAGGCCAGCGCCACTCTGCCCTGATGCCAGCTCTTCTGCTGGTATAAACTGCAGAACATCCTGCTCTGTACAAGGGACAAAGGGGGGGCAGAGGCAGACTGCACTCTGCCCCGCTGTCAGCTCTTCTGCTGGGGTACTTGGGACATATTCCGGCTCAGTAGCCAGGGAAAGGTGGGGGTCAGTGGGGGTTAACATTTCCTCTGTTAACCCTGGGGCCACATTAGGAGTTAGCTGGGGAGGGGAATTTGTACTTACCCCCTCCTCCGGTTGTCCCAGTGAGGGTAGTTGGGGATCTGGACAGGCTGTCCAGCATCCCGGTAGGTCAGGCACAGAGACCACGGTCCCATCTGCGCCGTCTGGGAGATTGGTGTCTCCCCTTGTTAGGGTAAGTTGGCGCTGGGGAGGAAGGATGGCACCTTTTGCTATAATGGGATACACACTGCCGCTGGGGGGGAAGGACGACACCTTTGGCCCCCTGTGGTACACACTGCCGCTGGGGAGGAAGGACGGCACCTTCTGCTCCCTGGGATACACACTGCCGCTGGGGGGGAAGGACGACACCTTCGGCCCCCTGGGGTACACACTGCCGCTGGGAGGAGGGACGGCACCTTCTGCTCCCTGGGGTACACACTGTCGCTGGGGAGGAAGGACGGCACCTTCTGCTCCCTGGGATACACACTGTCGCTGGGGAGGGGAATTAGTTGGAGTATTCCACGTGGAGCGGTTTCTGTTTCTGGGACAGTCTCTCTGCATGTGGCCCTGCTGGTTACACGTGTGGTACCTGATGTACCGTGGAGGGGTTTGGTAGTTCCCACCACCCGGACGCAGTGCTGGGGGGTGTTAATGGTGGGAGGGGGGTTAGCAGCTCCCAAGATGGACCGCTCCCGTGCCCACTGCTTTTCCATTATGTATTCGTGGACATCTGTCATTAACCATTCCAAGGTTATTGAGGGAAGCGTACCTGGGAAAAAGGCCAGTCTGCTTTGGAGTTTTCTTCCAAACTCAGTCTGTGTGCTGTCCGTAAGAGGTGCTGTAGCCGCTGCCCGGTCTCCCTCCATGAGCTCCTTTCTGTCTGCATCCCTCTAGTCCGTGGCCGCCTCCTCCTCCTCATCATGGAACACTGTCCGAAAACTAGCCGGTTCAATCCTGCTGTAGCCAGGGGCGCTGTACGGATACTAGCGTTGCCCTTAATTTGTAACTCCACGGAATTTGTTCCATCTTCACAATGTGAACACTTCACACAATGGACCTCTCTTGCTTATGGGGAGCCCTTGTAATAGGATTATGCCAAGGTCTGCAATAGTCTGGGCTAATATTCTGCAGAGCATAAACCAACATACATACAGTATAACAGTAGGATCATATTTTAACCATAATAATTAAATAACCATAAAACAGGGTAAAACAGTAATGGGTTCCGTTACAATACATATGGAGAGTAAGTTTTCTCATAATGGGGAGACTATAGCTCTTTGAAATTACAGTCCTGAATAGAGTTCTATAGAAAATAATTGGGCTCTTTCTCCTTGTGTGAGTGTAAAACCTCCAACTTAGACAAGTCTCCAGTACAACATCTCCTAAAGGCACCCACAGAGCTCCACTCCAATAATGTTGATGTTGTCCTAATAATGGACCAATACCACACCGATGACTCTTCAAATCAATACCAAAGTGTCCAAAGACTAGTGTCAATGTTCTGATATAAAAGAAGGGGCAGCAAGCCCAAATTTCCGAAAACTCTTCTTATTTGTAATAAGAAAGGAGCAATGAGAGATGATTACGCTTGTTCCAAATATATTTATTTAGCTACATAGCTTCTTAGCAAAACTCACATAATAAATTCCCGAGTCACGTAGAGAAAAAGTAGCTTTTAGCTACCATTTAGGTATCAGCAGAATGAATAAGAAGTCAGCCTGGTATGCCAGTTTCCCTTTAATAAACTCGCTTATCTTAAAAGATATCCTTTAAACAAACAATGTCCGCAATCCGATCAGGTCTCTAGGGTGCAGTTATTCTTAGTGAGTCCCCGCTTATGGCGATCGATGCACGTATACTTCCACAATGTGGAGGAATGTGTCCAGAAGTGCTTCAGCTGCTCTATCGCGACCCTCCAGCAGATAAGCCTAGATTCTTACCTGCCCGATCTCTGCAGGTTTCAGATATAGGGGCACTTTCACCCGTGCCATCCGCACAGTAAGCGTTGCTCCTCTTTTCCCACCAGGGCTGGAACCAGTATAGTGCTCTCAAACAGCACACCAGCACTTCCTCTCTGACAGTTGGGCAGCAAATAGATATCTGTCTCCAAAGTTATAATTCAGGTTTAACAACCACCTCCAAGCGATATCTAATCGGCTACCACATAGTAACTTAAGGGTCATAAATGTTCCTTTAGTGAGCAATGGCTATGTTAGCCCGGTTAGCACAACATGTTGGCTAACTCCTTCCTGGGCATGGCCTCATCCCACCAAAAAAGGAACGATCATAATATTGATTTATATGATACTATAATCATACGTTGCATCACAGACAGAGGAGTAGATGTTTGCTAGTTCTGTGGTATCTAAAAAAATGTGGCTGTGCTTGCATGATTTTGACACATTATATACCTGATATACTGCAGTATATTGGATAAGTGTTTGGACAAGCTTTAACAGTACCTCACATTATACTGTATGTTGAGCTATATGCAGTCTTCATGTGCTTTATATGAAATTTTCATTGGACAGCATTGTTAGCTTTGCTTTTCATGATATTTCAATTTCCCTGCATAGTATGTGTCTGGTGCTTAATCCACCTGTCCTCAAGCAGAGATACCAGTAAATTATGGCCTGTGATCTGCACTTGTTATCCATTTTGTGTACATCTGTTTTTTATGCAGAATTCCCCTAGAAGGAGGCTTGCTTCTGGTTTTACATGATTTCTTGGTAGCTGGACTGGAGAAATGTGATTAAAAAGTTCTGTCCTACCCCTCAGGAATACAACAATACCCTACTTTCAAAAGGATAATGCCAATTATTGAAAGACACAGTGACTTATACTCATGGGAGCAGAAAAGGGACCTAGTAGTTCAATTAGTCTGGGTGCAAAGCAACAAAAGGTAACGTAATTATGTTAGAAAGGCCAGCTAACCTGTTCACTCACCAGGAAGTCTTCAATGCTGAATGGCCCCAATATATTAATTTTACAATGAGCCTCTTAGACATGTCCTTGCAAACAACTGGACCACATCATATGGAGCGCAAATCATATACTAACATCTGACAAGCATGACATGGACACAATCAGTATAACAATGTCCAAAACACACAGATACTAGGGGTATTCACTGGGGATGAGGGTCTTCACACTCTCTCTAGACAGTCCAACCAGGGGAAACCATGGTAATCTTATGGATAGCCCATGGTTGGAAACAACAAAGCCCAGGGGTGTCATGTCTATCTTGTGCAGACACAGGGAGGAGATCCCCTTTTGAGGAGACTGAACTAGGCTACTTAGGGGAAGAAAAAGAACCAGGTACTACAGTACGTTATTACAAGGATGAGACAGCTGCAGGTTTCTGGTTTGCTCTGATTATCTAGATGAACTAGTCTATGATTATATTATAATTGCTCATTGAGTATTCTAAGAAAATAAAGATAGATCTTTATTCTCAGCATTTCATTGGCTAGAAACGGAGCATCAAATGGTTGTCAGTGAAAACTTCATTTAAAAACAAATACATATGCAACCAAACACCATTAAAAATATTTTAAGTGGTTTAAATCTCATATTTAACTTTTTATTTTAAGTTCATGAATTAGCCTAGTTGATCCTTCCCCCTGCCCCTGCTTGTTATCTGTTATTAATATTATCAATCACAGAGATTGCAGAGCTATAGTGATTTAGTCACTTGGCTGGGCTTCTTCCCACTTCTGAGATGAGTGCATTTTTAGCTACATACAGTTGCCTGAATCATTGTGAGCATGTGTGATCCCTGAAAGTGATAAAACATATTAGTAATAGATGACCTGCCTAGTCAGAAAAGAAGAACAATATGAGCGTTTCATGAATATAAATAAGTTCAATCAAGCTTTTAGTCTACCCATTTATTTTCAAAATTATCTTTCTAAATGTTATATTTAATTATGCCAGATTTTGGCCTTTTTCAGTGACTCTGTAGCATTGTTCTAAACTAGTCATACTATACTTCAATAAATTGTGTTGTGACAATATCCTATAAAAAATCTAAGCACTGAATATCTGTTTAGGAATTTAGATATAGAAAGAAGAGATGCCTTGTGAAAGAAACGGTTTAGAATTTGGCTTCTGAAAGTCTCACAGTTTGATAGCAATAGTAGGCCATGGAGCCAGGATTCCTTTCTCCTGTTTCATTACTCTTTTTGATTGGCACTTTAATGAGGGCGCCAGGGGTCGACCCCCTGCCAGGGGGCCGGTTCATGCCCCGTTTATCTCACAGTCCTTTAAAACTAAAATAACACGCCAGGCTGAGTTTCACTGGCTTGTGATCCAGCGGCCCACCATGATGGATTGAGTGACTGCAGCAAGTTGGCAGCTAAAGTGTGTTGTAAGAGTATCTTTCTGTCAGCACAGCACAATGGATTTGCTGATTCCCGGGTTTTCTCACTGTTCACTATTGCCATCAGCATAGAAGTTTCTAAGGTTCATTTTCCATGGCCCTAGAAAGTGATAATAAATAACCTAGGAAAGGTTACTTGAGGTCCTTTATTGCAGCAGTCCTGTTACTGGATATATAGGTGAAGTATTGCCAGCTTCACTCCATGCACATTGAATAGTAAATTTCAGCTGCTGTCTTCTAAGAGTTATTCAAAGCCCATTGAATAAAGGTAGCAGCTGCGCTGGCATTTCCATGATTTGCAAGAACAGCATATGGCAAAGAGCTTTTATGGCGTACAGAAGAGTTGTTTTCCAACTATAAATTTAAGAATTGAACATTTAATACAAAAAGTAAGTCAGTTTGAGAGGTATATTAAAACAAATAAATTTAAACAAATTGGATTTGTTGAATTATATGGCAGGCACCCTTTTTGCTTATAATATACGTACACGTTAGTGTTTTTAAAATCACTTCTCAGCATTATTTCAACAGTACAGCTCCTTAATTAATGGATGTTCTAGGACCCGTGAATTATATCACATTAGACATTTATGTAATTTAATTAACAAATTCAATAGTAACAATAGCTGTAGGCTTTCAAAGGAATTGTGTGAAAATGTCTGATGAGAAGATTTAAACTGTTTTTGGTATGAATGGCGAATGCATACAAGTGCGCCAAAGTTTAATATTAAATATAAATATTGTAACCCTTTGAAAATATTATGGTAATGATTTTTGATATATATAATGTCTTTAGATTTATTGTTTTATTTCTGTATTTGTATTAATGTATTATATGGTCCATCCATAAATGTAATAGTCTATACCAACTATACTTAACTAGTGGATTCTGTATATCAAGTGTATTATAAATGTGTGTGTACACTAAATTTAGGAATAGTCCGAGAAATATCAAAGGATCAGATGTGATGTTTTACACAAACAGTATGTGGGTTTGTATACTATTGTATTTAACAATAGTCAACCTTATTAAACTAACTTATTTGTTTGGAAGTAGATAATGGAATTGAATCTAGTATTTACATTTATAAATTAAGATTACTACATAGACATATAATCAAAGATGTCTTGTATTCTTAGTGTCACTTATCTATAACTGAAACTTTCAAAATCAACTCTTTTGTTTCCCAAATAATGAAAATGTCAAGCAGACCCTAACAATGTGTGATATTGGTTAAATAAAACATAAGTACAGTATTTAAGTATTTTAGTGTTAGTATTGTTTGTTACATGTATTATCTCTACTGAAAATTCTGATTGGAGACTATTTTGGAGCATCTGCATATACAGTAATTTCTGTTATTTGAGTTTTATTAGGTAAAAACATTTTGGTGGCCGTAAGATGTTTCAAAATTTGTATATCATTTATTAATATTATAGTATTGTAAGTCTGCGAGTTTCTATCCTAAGTGCTTTGGGAAAGCACCATGGAAATTGGATTCCTAGCTCAAAGACAGGACCCTCCTTCCTTTGCTATATGTTAATCTGTATTTATCTATGTCTGAACTTAATTTATGTACAGCGCTATGGAATATGTTGGCGCGTTATAAATAAACTATAATAATAATAATAATAGTAATTGAGCATATTCATTTGTTTTATATGCTGAATTTTAACTAGAACATACTACATCAGTGGGCTTCCATGTTATGTTTCCGAAAACAGATATTACATTTTGTTCCACCCCCTCCCCAATCTTTTACCCTTTGCACTCTTACTTCATGTGTCTCTTTTTTATAGTAATATACAAAATTTGTGAATGCAGGAAAAAGCTTAAATGCATTTCAAGGTCCTTTATAGGATTCATTGTCTGCATATTTGGCGCTTCAAGTAGGTATTAGATTTCAGATTATTTAGTTATACAGACAACTGTGCTCTGAAATACAGGGGCATATGCAAAACGTACCAATTTGTGAGTTATCCTGGATTATAATTAACCCTCAACCTTGAACTCTACCAATTACAAGAGAATTAAAAACAAAAAAACTAATTCCCCCCCTTCCACATAGTATTTTTTACTCATTGCAAGCACTGCACTATAAGCCCCCAGACAAACTGCCAAACCTCAAATGTAATATTTCATCCAATCCTAAGTGTTCTGATAAGCATTTCAATACTACCTCAAAATGTTGAACAAAAACTCAAACATTCTGTTTTCTAAGACACATTTCATGTTTTTACTAATAAAATCTGCCATAAACGAATATTTGTGATCTCAGTTGCAATAACACAAACTGAACAAACCAGGGATTCAAGTCTCACTGTATATACTGGTTTGTATTTGAGTAAATTAGGTCATTGAGTATAACATGAAAAATGAACTGCAAGGCAGACATTATAAAAAAAGTTGTTTTAATTGGAAACTCCTATTTTTATTGAGTTGGTAAAAAAATATACTCTGTGTATGAAAAGAGGCATTCATTCATACTGCCAGGTTCATGCTGCCATTCTATGAAAGGACACTGCTACCATTTTTGCAACCCAAGAGAACTTCAATAAATCTAGATTATTTTCTTAGGTTTAGTTTGTTAGAAAATGCATACTTTTTATTTTTTATAGTTAGCTGGCTAAAAAGACAGGTATTTGCAAAGGTCTAAGTAGAAAAGAGTGGTAGTGATTATAATTAAGATATATTTGATTATATTAAATACAGTGTTAGCATTGCTATATTATTTAGACAAACCAACTTACTGGAATTTGATATTATGGAGGAAACAACATTAAGCTTCTTATGTGATATGTAGAATTAATATTTACATTCTGGATTGTTCTTCTCATGTATACTAGATTTTCTCACTCTGTTCTTAACCCTCTACAGTCTGGTCTCGGTGCCTCTCACTCGGCAGAGACAGCTTTGGTATAATAGCATTGACATGAATAGAGAGAACAATTAAGAACAGTAGTCTAACTCAAAATTCATAACCTATCTGCTGCCTGTGATACTGTTGATCACACTGTTCTGTTATACAACTGATTTAGAAACAGCCAATAGTAAATAAGACCGTCATTATGACGTCAATAAAACATGGCGTGATTTACAAATCAATAAAATGAATGAAGAAACTGTTATAGTTCATGTGGGTGGCCTGATATGTATTAACTCCTTGATCCCCAAGATTAATATAACACATAAATTAAACTTAAAAGAATAATTTTTGATTGCAGATGTGTGAGCTTGAGACTGTTGTGCAATTAATTCTAATGTCTTACATCACTTTCCCTGTATTTTAGAGTGCAGTATTGAGTTTTTATTGGCTTTTATAGTGTTCCGAATAGGTTTTTAACCCCCTTGTGAGTCCTCTCTAGTACTCGTAGGATTTTTGGCTACATGTGGCATTTGCGGGTGTGAAAGGAATTACGGGCTTGAGAAATTGTAACAATTTAATAGCGATTTGTGATTTTACCGATTGTGGGCTTGGCAGATCAATGGCTTAGCTGGGTCGGAGTTATGATTTTTCCAGTCCATAAGGATTTTCAGCCTGTAACCAGCAAAAAGATTGTGGGTAGTTAAAGAGACCAATTTAATAGCAGTATCTTTTGCGGGCTACATTACAGGCTACAGTAACTACAATTTAGACAATTTAATGAGGCCCCAAGTGTGTTAATTCAATTGGAAGCTAGGTGGTCTTCCATAAATGTTCTCCAAAATCTGTCCTCTGACAGCATGCTGCTTAGATTTCATATGTTATTTCTCTTTAACATTCGCCTTTAGTATTCAATTTGTTTCAAGAATATATTTTCCTCAGAAAAATAGCCTTTTCTTAAAGTTTCTGTTACAAATACAAGTACCCTGGCCTCCTCCGGCCATACTACTATAAACTTTTACTCTCCTAGTGTTATAGGCTATGGCCTCCATTCCATGTTATCCTTAATTAGAAGTAAGAGTGAAGTTCAATCGTAACTCTCCATGTAGCTATCACACACCTAAAGCTAACCTCTGAGAAAAACTATCCAAGTGCTCTGTATAACCCTTAAGGACCCCCATGACACAGGATTAAACATTAGGTGCCACTAGAGTCCATGAGGAACCATAGTTATAGTTAATTATACCATGTGGGTCCATTGAGCACCCCATGGTACAGGGGTTCATTTTTAGTTGCCAGTGGTATTTGGGTTACTTTTATGTGACATGGGGGCCATAGCTAAATAAATCATGGGAATTTGTGTATACTCCCATTGTACAGACGTGAATGTTAAGTGGGCCTTTTAGGGGTTAATCTTAGGAGCCATGGTGATCCATAGGTACAAGGCGCATGGGAAGGGGCAATCCCAGAGGATCATAGGGGGTATCCAGTCATAGGTGGAGGGGTCATAGACCCAATGTATTTTTTATTATTATTAAACCCTTTCCTAGCCATGGGAAGGGGGTTATATAGATAGATAGGGATATGTGAGGTTAGTGCTTAGGTTATATAGATAGATAGGGATATGTGAGGTTAGTGCTTAGTATAGTGTGTTGATATAGTGGGTATCATTCTGAAGCGTTGCTGTGGGGACTGGTGTCCTTCAGACTCTGAGTCTCTTGTGAGTAGGCTGCATGCACACGTTAGGGCTAGAGAGCTCTGGGTAAACCCTCCTGAGTGCAATTCAGTTCGTTTTATTGGACATTTATACAAGAGCCATAGAATAGATACTAGGTAAGTAGGTTTTTAGAGCTCCCAGAGTTATAAAATAGGCTTACATCTGTTGTTCCTGCACTAATGGAATGGAGGCCTAAGTACTAAATGCAACTGCTCATGTCATCTTCCTCTTTTCTAAATGTATTCCTTCTCTAATGCTAATATCTCTCAACTGACTTTAAAGTCAAGAATAGCTTTGGTAAATGCTCCTCCTCTGCTCCATGGCTATTCACTCCCCCACTCATCCTTTTATCTAGCATCTAATCTCTCTCTATACTGTTTGGATCCTTTGTTCTGATCAATAATCTCTCCTTACTGACCCATACAGTTAGAGATCACCTGCTTCTCACTGATAGCACAATTAGACATTTAGCAGCATCCTCCTTTTTGTTTGTATCCTAATGTGTCTACAGTATATGCGTTTTTTTACAATATAGCTAGGCTGTACTTACTTCATGGGAGGGACTATGCTGCCCATTGGTTATCTTTATGTAAAATGCATTTATATGGTCGTGTAATAATTTGGAACTTTATCTCTGTAAGGAACTATGCACAAAAAAAACACAAATAAAGCAACTCATTCACTTCTTTTAATATCAAAATCCTCCTACATGTATGTTGTGCTTGCTTTATTTACTCTGAATCAAGATCCTGTAATTATACAGCTTTAAATTACTGTTTTAGAAACATTAGAGTATACAGGTATACTAGATCAGACCCCTGGTCAAAGGTAACATAGAACATAAAATAAGTTATTTAGATATACAATATTCAATGAATATAATAATTTGCCAGAACACTAAATTGTGTCATTTTATATATGCCTCACAATTTGACAATAAAAGATAATAAATGTTTTTCTAATCTTTGATTCAAAGAGATCCTTTCCAAATGAATGAAAAAATATGATGCTTATATGGTAGAAATATTTTTAGGCAGATTCTTTCATCTTGGTAAATAGTATTTTACTTTATGTCTGATTGGCTAATTTAAAGGAACTGATGTGATTGGCTGTTGAATATTGACTTTATTGTTATCCAATAATATGTTTTTTGTTTTCAGTCCAAAAAGTGAAAACTCTGAACTCTATCTCCATAAATTACACCGGAGAGAATCACAGCAAATCTAATCTAATTTTAAACTTATTTTGTTAATCAGTTTTTCAGTCTTTAACAGAGGGAGTGGTACAGATATCAGCATAAAATGATAGAACACAATTGTTCTTATCATCACTTTATACAGTGGACCCTCAGTTCTTGACCTCCTTGGAAATCGACAATTTCAGAACTCGACCCATCTCACTGACGAAAAATTGCCTTGGAACTCGCCACTGACTTGGAGATTTGTGTAGCTTGTGCCCATAAGGACCAAAGTGTACCCTGTACCTATAGGAACCAAAGTTCCAAGCAAGGTTCTCTCTGCTCCTTCTCCTCCTCTACATCGCCACCATCCTATTGGGCCCTCAAGTCCTCTCAGCACAGTTAAAGTGACGTTAAATTCTATGTTATTTGATCAAATTATTGTTTCTTATTTATGTCTGTTTAGTTCTAAGGTTTTGTATGAAAAAAACAATACTATCAGTTAAAACTAAAATGTGAGATTTCATATTGATTTTGAAGCTTCTGGGTCATCCTGGACTACCTTTTCTTTGGAGAAAAACAGTGGTATAGTGAATCAGAGCATTAAATGGGGTCTGCAGGCAAAAACAGCATTATAGCTAGGCAGTGCTATAGAGAATCCAAGTGTTAAAAGGGGCCCAGCAGGCACAAACTGCATTATAGCTAGGCTGTGCTACAGAGAATCAGAGCGTTAAAAGGGATCTGGCAGGCAAAAACAGCGTTATAGCGAGGCAGTGCTATAGAGAATCAGAGCGTTGAAAGGGGTTCGGCAGGAAAAAACAGCATAAGAGCGAGACAGTGCTATAGAGGATCCAAGCGTTAAAAGGGGTCCAGCAGGCAAAAACAGCGTTATAGCGAGGCAGTGCTATAGAGGATCCAAGTGTTAAAAGGGGTCAAGAAGGCAAAAACAGCGTAATAGCGAGGCAGTGCTATAGAGGCAAAAACAGAGTTATAGCGGAATGTAGCGTTAAAAGGGGTCTGGCTGGTAAAACAGCTCTATAGCGAATCCGCTCTCAGTAGCTTTCAGCAGGGTATACCTGTAATGACCCTAACATATAAAGCTTGAATAACAGTGCATCTATCTCTGCTCTCGCCTCAAAATACTCCCCCAACGCCCTCTTCGCAAGGCTAACAAACGTCTTCTTTCCTCCTCTCTTATCACCTACTCTCACTCCCCTCTTCAGGACTTTTCTTGTGCTGCCCTTATTCTCTGGAACTTCTTGCCTCGCTCCACTAGACTATCTTCCTGCCTGAAAACCTTCATAACTTCAACTGCAACTGTTTAAAGAAGCTTACAGCGCGACAGAATATGTTGGAGTGTCACAAATAAAGGATCACATATATAGTTGTCGTAATTGTGGGCTTGTCAAAAATTGTTGGTAACGCAATGTTAAAATTGCGGGCTCGCACAGCAAGACCGCGCAAATGCGACACTTGCTTCATGAGGGTCACAGTGTGGGCTGCACCTGCAGGCCTCACTTCGAGAGGGCCACTGTTGCGGCCAGGCAATGAGCATCAAAGGCGCCCATTGCGCTGGTGAAGATGAGTTCCATAGGCGCTCATCCCCACGACTCGCAGGGCTCGCCAAATTGCAAAAACACTCAAATATGCATCAAATATCCTTACACACTCGCACACAGCTCAGGGGGAGTGCCAGTGAGCCTGTAAGTGAGGTTGCAAGTTAATTTGAGGCATATTTTGACCTTTTTTTTTACGATCGAAAATCGTTGAAGCGAGAGAAAAAATGGCGGCCATAAAAAATGAAACCAACGAAAACGAGGCCGAAGGACGTAAAACGCACCCGAAGTACAGAAAAGGCAGCCGAAGGACGCAAATACCAGCCCTAAGCACTAAGACTTAATGCAAAACAGTAACACAAGCCAGTAACACTTAATCAAAGCCAGTGACACTTGTGCTCAAGTGCGAGGCCTATAAAGTACACAGGGGGAGAGACTTGCAATGAGCTCCAATGGTTAGCAAATTGTGTCTCACAATGAGCCCCGAAGGCGCTCATTGTGAGCCATGCGGTGAGCGCCAAAGGAGCTTAGTTTGGGGCTCGTGATGAGCGCCGAAGTTGCTCAGAGGGGCCATACCCTCACATTCGGTGGCAAATAGCATTACCATGGCTTCAAATTTTACTGCCGTCAAGATGCTAGTGATAATAAAAAATATGAAATGTATGTATGAGACTATCTAGCACCAGTTTGCAAGTATGGGCCATTATGTGTAATCTGTGTGGGTGTAGATCATTTCAATTAATGATGCGAGCAGATTATGTGGTAGTTATGCCAAGCACTTCTGTGTCAGACTTGGTTAAAGCAGGATATGTTAAAAGTAAGTTTTTACCTCATTCTGAATCCAAAGTGATATATGACTTAAACCATCATCACTCCAAAGTAGCTGTTTTAAAGTCCTTTGTTGCATCAGAAAGAGGGTATTTGATAATGTGTCACAGAGGGTTACCTGCTCTTGGCGGCTTGCCTCAATGATATCTACAGACTAAAGATTACTCAGTGCATTTCCTGTTAGTTTCAGTGAAGTTTAAACAGGTTTTAATTAATATATTTTGATGGAAAAAAAAAACATAATTTGTAATGTTTAAAATGAGCACTTTTAAAAGCATGAAAACAAAAACAATTGTGACCTGTGCCCCTTTAAGGTAATTTATTTTTAACCAGGTTTTCTATAAAGCTTAACCAAACATATTTAGAAGATTCTTCACAGTTGTCAGTTCATTTTGAAAAGTGCACCTAATATTTTTTTTTCTTTTTTGCAAAGTTGGTCACGCTTTGCGGCCAGTTGACGCGAGCAGTTGATGGGCGGGCTCACGCTTTGTGGCCCTCGCGCAGAGCGAAGTGAGCAGTTGGTGCACAGTCCTGAGAGGCCCGTGGGACTTAGGCTGCAATGAGCTCCAAAGGCCCCGTAGGACTTAGGACCGAAGGACGTAAAACGCCCGAACCACGCAACTTGAAAGACCACCAAAAATCCATAAATATGCCTCAAATTCACTTACACACTCACACACAGCACAGGGGGAGAGCTAGGGAGCCTGTGAGTGAGGTTGCAATTTAATTTGAGGATTTTTTGCCGTTTTTTTACAATAAAAAAAATATCAAAAAAATGACGTCCGAAAAAACGTAAAAAAAAATGAAAACACTGCTGAAGGCAGTAAAAAACAGCCCGAAGGAAGTAACACTTAACGCAATCCAGTAACACTTAACTCAAGCCAGTAACATTTAACCTAAGGCAGTAACACTTAAATCCTCACATTGTGTGGCAAACAACATTGTCACTTTTACAATTTTATTCCCGTAATTTTTTACGTGCAATTTCCTAGTTTACTAACACAGTGTTGACAGTGTAAGTTAGAAGGAGCAACTTGGGAATCACAAATATGTCGTAATGTTCAAGCGTTACTAAAGGATAGTGTAAATTGGGTATTCATTGCAGTAATTGCACGATAGGTAGCCTCAAAACCACAGTGCTAGAAGTCTGTAATGCAAATCATGATTCTATCTAATGCATATTTTCTGTATTATTTTGTATTGAGCTTAGTGATTTGTATTATAATAGAAGTTGGAATTAATTTATATGGAATATGCTTTACTCTCCAAACTAACATTACATCTAATGCACAATTCAGATATAATATTCTAACTTTTTGTTTAAATTATAATCTAAATCATGAATCTAATGTTAATTTAGGTAATATACTGATGATTTAGATTATAATTCAAAATATGTCTACTTTTGACTATCATTCAGGAAACAAGCCAGTGGTGAGCAACTTGGTCCTGAGGGGGCTGTTAACAGTCCAGTGTTTGTGGATCTCTCTGCTTGTTTATTCAGTACCTCTCTGCTGTAGCACACCTGTTATTCAGTTTCATTTATTCAGACTGATTGTCTGTGCTTATTTAGAGGCATATTAAAATCCTGGACTGTTGGAGACACTCATTGAAAGTAGTTACCTGCCATTGGAATAGGCACCCATAAATACTGTTTAACACTAACACATACCTACAAAACAACGCCTACGAAAATTTTTGTGAACAGTCTGTGCTGCAATTTACGAACACCGCACAATGAAAAAATATAAATGTTTTAAAACATATGTACGTTTATAGGTTCCCTAAAAAAACTCTCTTTTAGGCGTTCACTATCAAATAGAAATTGGAAACCACTGATTTAAGGATTCTGTCTGGTCTGGATCAAGGCTGCAATCTATTATGGCAGAAAATCAAGGGGCTGCAGTAAATTGGTTCCACCCGTTAATTGCTCTCATGCCTCCATCTTTTCTTTTTCTCTCCAACCACATCATTTTACCTATTTATGTCATGTCATCCATGCCTTGTCTCTTACCTTTCTTTATCACATTAATCTCTTTTCTAATTCCTCCCTTTAACCTTATTTGTTGTTTTACCTCTATCACTCACTTTCCTACTTTACTTCCCAATTGGACTCTGCCATGATTACAACATGCAACTCTCTCATCACTATTTATCTCATCCCCACTCCCTTTCCCTCTTACCCCTTTTCCACCACTCTTGTCTACTGTTTTCCCTATCTCTCTCATCCTTCTCCTCCCCCCCCCCCCCGCTCTCGTATCTCTTCCCGTCACTCTTTTTCTTAAACAATCTAGTGTGATTCTGAAGAGGTGGCCTTTGGCTGTAATCAGGCATTGATCATTCATTCATAGAGAAGAAATATTCAATATACAAGTTAGTTTCAAATATTTGCTTATAAGTCTACAGTTGACCTTGTCTACATATGGTGGCAGCAGCTTCAAGTGAGAAATAAGACAAAATGCTTTTCAAAATAGAGGTTAGCTTATGTTGGAGCATGCACTTAATTGGCTGCCTTCTATGCATAGCTAATAAGGTGCTGGTTACCACTTTTATGCAGCAAGTCACCAATAAAGCTCTGTCTAGACACAATCAGGCCTCTACATACAAACCATTAGAAAAATAAATGTAAAACCTCCCAGACAGATATGCTTCCACATTCTTAATGACTGAGGGCCTCATTCTATTATCGGCCGTAAATCGGCCGTAAGGCTGCGATTCCTTGCGGGGGTTCAGTTAACTCGCGATTCTATTATACGGCCCCGCAAGGATCTCCCCTTACGGCCGGCCGCATATCTTGGAACCGGCCGTAAGCTGTGAAATATAAAAACTAAAAAATAAATTCAAGCCTGCACTGTACAGCTCTGTAAATGCTAGGGATCATATTGGGGGACATGAGGATTAAAAGGAACCCACTCTCAAGCTTGCACATCTGCCCAAACCCGAGTTCAAATTAACTGTTTATTTTCCGGCTGCGGCGTGGGCGGGTCTGAGGTGCTCCAAGCACTCTGGACTTTTTACATGGATATTTTACGGATATTAAAAATAAAATATTTTACGGATTTGAGTACAGGATAATTATGTGCTATTTTTTCTAACACCTAAAATCCCTTTATAGTCTTCTAAAAGTGCAGGATGGCTTTATTTGAGCTATTTTATGTGCTTAATTGGTGCTAGCGGGACCTCTTTCCTGCAAGTAAGCTGCGGCTCGCTTTTAGCCTTGCAGAGAGGTTTCCCGGAGGAATTGAATTGCAAAACTCTTGCGGCTGTTTAAGATCAAAGGATTTCCTCCGGCGCGAGTGGCCGCAAGAGATAGCAAGGCACCGGCCGCAAGCCTGCCGGAGCCTCCGGCCGTAAGGGAATAGAATAGCCGAATAGCTTGCGGCCGGTCCTTGCGGCCCCGCAACGGCTGCGGCCGCTAATAGAATGAGGCCCTGAATATGGTGTAGAGAAGAAGCTAAACTGGAGGCTGAGAATCTGTTGTTTGAAAGTAAGTTTAACACTGAATATTGTTTTTATAGATCACTGAATAGAAATTGTACAAATGATCAATGTCTAAATGAAATGGAATCGCTTTAAATCCAAATCTGTATACAATGGCACATAGAATAATGGTGTTGATCCAATAGTTATGTACATGCAGTGGGGAGGATCTACCGCCGGTGCAAACGGTACAATTCACCGGGGTCTGGAATGGGCCCAGTGCCCTCAATTTTATATATATATATATATATATATATATATATATATATATATATATATATATATATAGTATTTATTCTTATTTTTTTGTAACTGCTCAGCAACTTTACCTATCCACCTTAAGAGCCCCTAGGGCACAGAGCTGATGGGTGTCTAGGCAGGGCCTGGAGCAGAGTGCCAGGGATACACACAGTTTATCTAGACATGCATGGTGTATGTGCATGGGTTAAGTGCACTGTGGTGCATGGTGTATGTGCATATTGTATGTGCACTGTGGTGTATGTGCACTCTGTACTCAAACACATACATATCATAATTATAGTGAATTGACCGTCAAAAAATGACGGCAATGAAATTGTAAGGTAGCTAATGCTGTTTGGTGTATAATAATGAAATCTATAATACATTAATAAATGAATATACTTTACCTATTTTGAAGCATTGTGTTGAAGAGCTGGCAATCTGTGTTGATGTTGCTGCAGCATTAGTGGTGTGGAGCTGCTGTGTAAGCGTGATGAATGTGTACAGTGTAATAGTGTGCGTGCGCGAGACGAAACCGTTAGCGTAGTTGTGTACTTCTGCATTGTCGTAAAATGGCGGGTAATGTGTGGTATGCGTCTTAGCAGAATATCTGTAGGTCTTTTGTGGTGTTTTGCGAGTTTCTTGTGGTGTTTTGCGCGTTTAGAGTGCTGTAGCCTCATTTTCGTTTTGTTCGGCGGCCATTTTTTCTCTCGCTTAGAGAATTTTTTAGTGTCTAAACTCTTTTATTTTTAGTTAAATGATGGTGTAAGTTGCTTTTTTGAGGTCCTGGATGCTCCCTCTTGCTGTAGGTAAGCTTTTTATGTATGTGCTGTGTGTATTTATTGTGTTTTGATTTTTTTCATGTTCGCGAGTTGCGGCTGATTTTTGCGAGGTCGTAATGAGTGGTAACGTGTCTCGTATGTTTTTGCTGGCGCTCCATGCCAGCAACTGAGGCCCTTGCTTTGCGAGCCCGCAAGCGTGAGCAACGGCTCTGGCTGGCTCACCTGCTCACAACTATATATGTGATAAGTTTGCCCTAGAGGGGTTGGGGGTTAGGGTATCAAAAAAAATATTTGGTGGTGCTGGGGGCCCAAAACTTTTTTTTTTTGTCCTGGGGCCTTCCATTCATTAGCTCCGCCACTGACATGCAGGTAAGCCATATATGTATATGCAGGTAAAGCACTATTATATATATTTGAAAAACCATAAGACAGGTAAAGCACTATTATATCTGAAAAAAATGAGTGTGTGACTGGATTAGAAATTGTTAATCTTCTACAAGCTATTCCAGCAGAGGTCAGTGATAATCCTATCATAATTCTCGACTGGTCACCATTAGCTAATTTGAAGAGTTGTTCTTTAAAGACTAGCACAGCATGGGTTCTGATACTTCTGCCAACCTGCACAATCTAAAAGAATTCAGCCATTGGCAACTACTCTAGTTTCAAATTGCCGGGGAATTTTACTAAATTAGCAACAATTTATGTAATTCTCTTATCAACATTCAACCCTTCCTGGCCTTGCATCTGGGATGTTTTGAGACAAGAAATTCATGTAATACTAACAATTCTATTTCTTTTTCTTTCCAGGAAAATAAATAGATATGAAAATGACATGCATTAACGTGATTATTTTAATGCTGTTTGTGGAAATCTGTTTTGTCATTTTGGCAGCATTGACTTGATGTAAAGCAGTGGTTCTTCGAAAGGCTGCAAGTGATCAGGGAAATCCTTACTAACGAATGCTGACAAATGTGGAATGTTTCAGACATGTCAAATTCTCTATAATGCATTCCCCACTTTATGGAATCATACACTTTTAGGCCCTCATTGAATTGCAATTTGGCCAATTGAATAGGGGTTTAAATAAGCACATAACATATTTTTTTAAAGAAGTTTTTAGTTAGTAAGCATCTATCCAAAAGGAAGGTTTTCACTAACTAAAAACTTATTTAAAAAAAATATGTTATGTGCTTATTTAGAGCCCTATTCAATTGGCCAAATTGCAATTGAATGAGGACCTTAGTGTTTACAGTTAACCCATTGTAATTCAGAATATTTCTTAAAAGGACAATAATATCAGAAATGAGCATACGTAAGTTTTATGCAGCTCTAGACCCTTTCAGATGTTTTAATCCCCACGCTCCTGTTACTATTCTTCCCTTGCTATGTTCCCATTCTATGATTGCTACACTCATATATATGAGATCATAAGTGTATACAGTGCCTTGCAAAAGTATTCACCCCCTTAGCATAATTAGGATTTGCATAATTTAATTTACAGAACGTGCCCACAACTTTGAAGATTTTTTTTTTTTATTGTGAAGCAAACAACAAATAGGACAAAATAACAGAACAAGTCAATGTGCATAACTATTCACCCCCTAAAGTCAATACTTTGTAGAGCCATCTTTTGCTGCAATCACAGCTCCAAGTCACTTTGGATAAGTTTCTATGAGCTTGCCACATCTTACCACTGGGATTTTGCCAATTCCTCCTTGCAAAACTGCTCCAGCTCCTCCAAGTTGGATGGTTTGCGCTTGTGAACAGCAATCTTTAAGTCTGACCACAGATTTTCTATTGGATTGAGGTCTGGGCTTTGACTAGGCCATTCCAACACATTTAGAAGTTAGAGTTAATTTACTATGTAAAGCTTATCATCCACCATTATCCTAATCCTAAACCCTAACCTCTAATGCTAAACCCTAACCCCTAATCCTAACTCCTGACCCTAACTCTAAACCTTAACCCTGAGATTAAATTCAACAAAGTCTTGGTGTGCCACCATAAAGCCACTTTCTGGCCCCCACTGTGCTGGCAGGGAATAAACAGGAAAGGTCTGACTTATTTATGTACAAATTAACCAAAAGGTCCACCCTAAGATGCCATCATCAATAACAATTATTTAAGATGATTAACTGTTAGAGACATGCAGCAATTTATTTGTTCCACTGTTAAAGATCCCTATCAAAATATTTTGACTGGGCATGGTGTTCCTATTACCCTCTTCTGCGAATCTTGGACCTTTCCTATAATATACCTGCCGCAGTGCTGCCCACTCCCGCAATGATCTGCCAGCCATTACTTTGTTTTTAGGGTTTAGGGATAGGAGTTAGAGTTAGGGTTTTGGTTTAAGGTTTAGAGCTAGGGATAGGGTTTAAGGTTACGGTTTATGTTTAGGGATAGGGTTAGGGTTTAGGGTTAGGGTAGTGGCTGATAAGACATAGTAAAACAGTCGCGGGCGCAGCGTTGTGCAGAGGCCATCAGGTGGCCCGCTGGTGGTTGGCAGATAACAGGAAAGATCCCTAATTAATTTAAAGGCACTTCCTCTTAGATTGTTTAATTACAACCAATTCCAATTATGTTTATTGTTACATGGGATTTCCAATAGGTCATTTTCTGTGGACTTTCATTTGAATGACTTGGGAGTTCTGTTTTAAATATGTAAATAAGCCTGTGCATGTGCCTGTTTGTTTTAACTCAAGGGGAGTAGATACCTTCTTGTGAACCTTGGAGGAGCCAGTAGGAGCGAGGTTCGTGTCCCAACATCCCACCTGTGCTGGTCGGGTGAGTAGCAGGTTAGCTGGGTGAAAAGTTCACTGCGAGGTGAGCTGTCTGTTTGTCCTGCTTAATTTATCCAGTATTTGGCTAACCCTGCTCTGAACCCAGCCCCATAGACCCCCTTCCTCCTGTCCCCCAGCAGGTTCATGTCAGCTACAGATCCCCCTCCATCTGACCCTGGGTAAAAATGAAAGCAGAAAAGCTTGTTTTACTCAGGAGAATTATTTATGTTCCAAGCCTTGGAGCCCTCTCCTTGTAACAATAATAACGCGCCGCTGTACAATATTTGTGTATCTCTGTGCTCGGAAATTCTAAACTTTAATCTGTACAAAGAAAAATGTAACTCCTGCCGAGCAAACTTCTGAAAAATGTTGTGTATTTAACAACTGAAACATTTAGCCATTGTTTGTCTGGGCCTTGTTACTTTGTCTCAGCACTAAATGTATCAGATGCAACTTCACAATAAAATATAGTTAAAGACGCCTTTAAGTTTCCGGGATTATGAATGCATCTGATAGATGAGAATCGGTGGTGTATGAAAACTTTTTTTCATGAAAAATAAAAATAAACACCATTAAACTTACCCTTAATTTGCTAAATATATTGAGTTTGCAAACAGTTGCTTTTCAGAGTTAACATCCTTTGAAATCCATGCTAAAAT
Source organism: Discoglossus pictus (assembly GCA_027410445.1). Lineage (NCBI taxonomy): Eukaryota > Metazoa > Chordata > Amphibia > Anura > Alytidae > Discoglossus > Discoglossus pictus. The sequence continues at coordinate 168,069,999 of CM050169.1, forward strand.
TGGTATACAATTCATAATTAATTTTGGCCAATCACAGGCAGCTAATACATTGGATCAATCTGTGATAGCAGTTTGTGCAGCAAGGTATCATGACACCAAGACACTGCTCTGTGGATCCCTTTATTGTGCTGCTGCTCGCTTGAAGGTTCATAAAGGGATAAAATCTATACCCAAATGCAGTGTTTCTATTGGTAGGTATCAGGTGTCTATGGGCCTCATTCTATTAGCGGCCGTAAATCGGCCGTAAGGCTGCGATTCCTTGCGGGGGTTCAGTTAACTCGCGATTCTATTATACGGCCCCGCAAGGATCTCCTTTTACGGCCGGCCGCATATCTTGGAACCGGCCGTAATCTGTGAAATATAAAAACTGAAAAATAAATTCAAGCCTGCACTGTACAGCTCTGTAAATGCTAGGGATCATATTGGGGGACATGAGGATTAAAAGGAACCCACTCTCAAGCTTGCACATCAGCCCAAACCCGAGTTCAAATTAACTGTTTATTTTCCGGCTGCGGCGTGGGCGGGTCTGAGGTGCTCCAAGCACTCTGGACTTTTTACATGGATATTTTACGGATATTAAAAATTAAATATTTTACGGATTTGAGTACAGGATAATTATGTGCTATTTTTTCTAACACCTAAAATCCCTTTATAGTCTTCTCAAAGTGCAGGATGGCTTTATTTGAGCTATTTTATGTGCTTAATTGGTGCTAGCGAGACCTCTTTCCTGCAAGTAACTGCGGCTCGCTTTTAGCCTTGCAGAGAGGTTTCCCGGAGCAATTAAATTGCAAATCTCTTGCGGCCGTTTAAGATCAAAGGCTTTCCTCCGGCGCGAGCGGCCGCAAGAGATAGCAAGGCACCGGCCGCAAGCCTGCCGGAATCCCCGGCCGTAAGGGAATAGAATAGCAGAATAGCTTGCGGCCGGTCCTTGCGGCCCCGCAACGGCTGCGGCCGATAATAGAATGAGGCCCTATGTAAGCAGCTCTGGGGTGTGGAAAACAAGTTTTATTTTTAAATAAAATAAATCTGTGTGTGTATAGAATGACTCAATGTAATGTGTATTTCTGATATAAGCAACATGTGTTAGATTACAAAAATGGAAAAACAGTAAATCTTACATATGTCTTTAAGATGGAAGTCAGTTTATCGATAGGGTTTAACGCTTCTATGGCTATGTAGTATTTTTATGCATTTCAAAATACTCTTGTTAAATATTAATGCCAGTTATCATTAAGGTTCTCTCTTTATTCTAGGAAAAAGTATTAGAAAATAGGCATCACCATTCTTTGACATCTGAGAACCATAGTGAATCTGGCCCATTTCCTAACCCACTACAGTAAGTCTACATTTAAAATAAGAGTAACACTTGATAATGGGTGGAAAGTAAACATGAATACAGATGCTAATTTGTTTTCTTCTATTTGCCGTTATGCTGCAGTGGAATCTAACATGTTAGTTTATTCTGACCTGTTTCCACGGATGGGAGTAGACCTTGAATGCAATGAATACATGTGTCTCTGACAATGGAAATATGGCAGCTAAAATACCAAATACTGAATGAATAGCACTAATGGGAAGTTCAATAGCTTTAACAACACACTGGCCCTCATTCAATTGCAACTTGGCCAATTGAATAGGGGTCTAAATAAGCACATAACATATATTTTTTAAAGAAGTTCTTAGTTAGTAAACATCTATCCAAAAGCAAGATTTTCACTAACTAAAAACGTATTTTAAAAGAATATGCTATGTGCTTATTTAGAGCCCTATTCAATTGGTCAAATCGCTATTGAATGAGGCCCTCTCTCTTTAGAAAGCATTTTAAAGAAACAGCTCAGTAAAGAAAATAGAACACCACAGTAAAGAATACTTTCTTAAACTGGAGTTCTCCTCTCGTAAATCCAATTTGGAAACAGATAGAAAGTGATCTTTTGGTGGAGACTCCTATTAACTTAATTCTGTGGCTACCAAATTAACAGCCTTATTAAATTGCAATTCAGCAAATTCTAAAGGGCTCTATATAATCACATAGGCCCTCATTCAATTGCGATTTGGCCAATTGAATAGGGCTCTAAAAAAGCACATAACATATTTTTTTAAAGAAGTTTTTAGTTAGTAAGCATCTATCCAAAAGCAAGGTTTTCACTAACTAAAAACTTCTTTAAAAAAATATGCTATGTGCTTATTTAGAGCCCTATTCAATTGGCCAAATCGCAATTGAATGAGGGCCATAGCATATATTTTTTACAGAAGTTTTTAGTCAGTGAACTTCTATCCAAAAGCGAACTAAAAACTTCTGTAAAAAAAATATGCTCTGCCCTTATATAGAGACCTTAAGAATTTGCTGAATCGCAATTTAATAAGGCTGTTAGACTGGATGAGATCTAAGATTATCCCTAGGGGGATGAAATCTCTATTACAATTTTGGATTCAGAATAGAACAACATTTTATTTTTCTTCTTACCCTTTGTTAGCAGCCCCTATTAAAATTATCCCATTTTTTTTTATAATAAACTAAATATAGCAGAGTGGAAGAACAAAGGAATTAATTATATAGAAGATATATATTTAGACAGAGTGCTTTTAGAGTGGCCTCATTTACTTCAAAAATATAATCTAAAGAAAAATATGTGGCTTCAATAAATTTATTTTAAGAATATTCTGAAGCGAAATGGTCTTAAGCTTAAAAATATGAATCCATCTGATTTATAGTAGGGATCATGCTCACAGTATGTCAAAATGTCAGAAAATACTATCCCTAAATGAACCAGTAAAGAAAATAAAGTGCTTTATAGCCTGGGAAAAAGATCTAAAGATAATTTATGACGTAGAAGTATGGACGGATGCCTTCAAGTTAGTTCAACATTCAGCACAATCAAAGTCATATATAGATACAGTGGACATAAAAAGTCTACACACCGCTGTTAAAATATAAGGTTTCTGTGCTGTAGAAAAATGAGACAAAGATAAATAATTTCAGAACTTTTTCCACCTTTAATGTGACCTATAAACTGTACAACTCAATTGAAAAACAAACTGAAATCTTTTAGGTGGAGGGAAGAAAAAAAAGAAAGAAAAATAATGCGGTTGCATAAGTCTGCACACCCTCTTATAACTGGGGATGTAGCTGTGTTCAGAATTAAGCAATCACATTCCAAATTGTGTTAAATAGGAGTCAGCATACACCTGCCATAATTTAAAGTGCCTCTGATTAACCCCAAATAAAGTTCAGCTGCTCTAGTTGGTCTTTCCTGAAATTGTCTTAGTCGCATCCCACAGCAAAAGCCATGGTCCACAGAGAGCTTCCAAAGCATCAGAGGGATCTCATTGTTAAAAGGTATCAGTCAGGAGAAGGGTACAAAAGAATTTCCAAGGCATTAGATATACCATGAAACACAGTGAAGACAGTCATCATCAAGTGGAGAAAATATGGCACAACAGTGACATTACCAAGAACTGGAGCTCCCTCCAAAATTGATGAAAAGACGAGAGGAACACTGGTCTTGGAGGCTACCAAGAGGCCTACAGCAACATTAAAGGAGCTGGAGGAAAATCTGGCAAGTACTGGCTGTGTGGTACATGTGACAACAATCTCCCGTATTCTTCATATGTCTTGTCTATGGGGTAGAGTGGCAAGACAAAGAAAAACATTTAAGCCAGGCTACATTTTGAGAGTCTCCCAAAAGCATGTGGGAAAAGGTGTTATAGTCTGATGAAACCAAGGTTGAACTTTTTGGCCATAATTCCAAAAGATATGTTTGGCGCAAAAACTACACTGCACATCACCAAAAGAACACCATACCCACAGTGAAGCATGGTGGTGGCAGCATCATGCTTTGGGGCTGTTTTTCTTCAGCTGGAACTGGGGCCTTAGTTAAGATAGAGGGAATTATGAACAGTTCCAAAAACCAATCAATATTGGCACAAAACCTTCAGGCTTCTGCTAGAAAGCTGAACATGAAGAGGAACTTCATATTTCCTGACAACAAGCATACATCCAAATCAACAAAGGAATGGCTTCACCAGAAGAAGATTGACGTTTTGGAATGGCCCAGCCAGAGCTCCAGACCTGAATCCGAAATCTGTGGGGTGATCTGAAGAGGGCTGTGCACAGGAGATGCCCTCGCAATCTGACAGATTTTGAGTGTTTTTGTAAAGAGTGGGCAAATCTTGCCAAGTCAAAATGTGCCATGCTGATAGACTCATACCCAAAAAGACTGAGTGCTGTAATAAAATCAAAAGGTGCTTCAACAAAATATTAGTTTAAGAGTGTGCATACTTATGCAACCATATTATTTTATTTTTATATTTTTTCTTCCCTCTACCTAAAAGATTTCAGTTTGTTTTTCAATTGAGTTGTACAGTTTATAGGTCACATTAAAGGTGGAAAAAGTTTTGAAATTATTTATCTTTGTCTCATTTTTTACAGCACAGAAACCTGACATTTTAACAGGGGTGTGTAGACTTTTTATATCCACTGTATGTGTTTTTTTAAAATTGTACATCGGTGATATTGGATCGCAGAAGCCATTAATAGTTTTCCTCAAACGAATGAGAATAAATGTTGGAAAGACTGTGGTAAGATAGGAGGAGACACTTATCATCTATGGTGGGACTGTGTTAAAGTGAAAGCTTTCTGGAGAAAATGTGTAGCTTGGATTTCAGAAATTGTTGAGAAGAAATTGAAATTAATGTTATTCCACCTAAATATTGGAGACCAGTTCTTGCGTTGTAAATTTTAATCTCACATGTGTTATTGGTTATGAAATGGTACATAGTAAGATATTGGAAATCAGACCAGCTTCCTTCTTTACAGGAAATAGCAAGGTGTATTAATAGAAATAGAGATGTTGTGAACTCTGAAAAAATCGAGAGAGCAAAAAAAAAAGGTCTGATCTCCAATTGGCAAATTTGGGATTCATATCTTGATAGAAAATAAGGGCATTCTCTGTAGATTTTAATTTTTGAATTATGTTTTATGGCTATTATAAAAGGATCCATGTATAGAAATATATTAACTCTATACTATAGTCTTTTATGTTCTTTATATCTCTATGTTGGTTATTCATATTTATCCTGTAATAGTGTATGTGATGTGAGAATGTCTTATATTTTGCATGTTTCTTCTTGAAAAACAAATAAAAGATAACAAAACAAAAAAAAGTAAAGAATAATTTCTCATAAAAATAAAATATTAGACAGTTATCTACCCGGTACTTATGTTTCCTGTAATCAGCCCACCACTTTTCTGTTATGGTAGTGGTGGGTTAGGCTTATGATTATATTTAGCGTAGTGGTGGGCAAATAACAAGAATGATCCAAAAATGTTAACGCCTGTATATAAGCAATTTTTGCTTTCGAAAAAAAAAACACTTTGGCATTTATAAAGTTTTGGTTATTGAAAATACCTTATAGAAAAAATGTTTTCAGGTGTGAAAATAGGGTGATAGAATATTTTCTTTAGTTTAAAATGTAGAGTACACGAATACCATTATTTATATATAGTGGGGTAGAAAACAGATCTGTTCTCTTTCTGCCACATCCAACAGCTCTGCATTATTATGAAATCTTTATTAAAGAAAATTCCAAATATTGTATAATTTAACATTATAGGTAAATGACTAGTACTTTATCGATTGAATGTAATACAGTACACTAACATTGACGTTTTAGCTGTCAGCCTTTCTGATTCACCCACAAGCCAATATTTTTATATTTTGTTAATGAGAGAATTACTGATAAGCCCCCAAGACAATCTGCCAGTTCTTGAAGGTTGTCATTGGTAAGTGTCTCACCAGAAACTTGCAGGAACTCCTCAATATCTTGCACATCTGCATCTCTTACTCCTGCTGTATTGACTAGGTTGGCAATTTGGTCAACAATGGCCTCTTCTTGTTGAAAATCATTGGATATCTCCAGCCATATTATCTTCCACACTACTTTGATACAATTGTTAGTCATTTATTTCCAAGCGAGTTCGATGTTGCTACAGCCTTCATGTTGTTACTGTGTATTTCTTCCAGAGTTGTAGCATCGATTCTTTAATTTTGTCTACTGTTTTATCAATAAGTTGATAAAATGTGCAACAAATTTTTTTTGATATGACTCCCTGATTCATTGGTTGGATTAAAGATGTAGTGTTGGTTAGCAGAAACACTACTTCAACTGGAATGCAATAGTTTAAGTCGAACCAGTGGCTTCAATCAACAATAGCTCTTTTGGTTCATTTTTTTTTACATGTACAGCAGTGTTTTACAGATGGATAAATATGTGTGGTAAACCAATTTTGAAAAATGTCCATAGTGATCCAAAATTTTCTAATAAATTCCCAAATCACAGGTAAACGCGATTTTAAAATTCCTTTTGTGGCTCTTGGTGTTTTGGAATGATACACTAGCATCAAATTTGTGCTAATTTGGGAGATGTTGGGCAAGAACAGCTTTATGTTGAATTAGTATTAAATGGGGTAGTGTTAAATGGGGTTTAAGTTTTAGAAGTGTTATACTTACAAAAAAAGACGTGTGCACTATAGAGATAGGAATATATTTCAAATTTAGTGAAGCCTTTATCAATCCTGATAGTAACATAGTAAAGCTCCTCGCCGAGGAGACCGTTAAGGCACTAAAACTCACAGCACTTGGGCGATGAGCGCCAAAGGCGCTCATCGCCTGAGAACCACACGCAGCAGTGGAGGCAATAAAACACGTGGGACTTAGCCTCAAAACACTAAGAATACGCAGGATCACATTAGGCTGCAAGCAGTTGACGAAAGCGGGACTTATAGGAAAAATACGAAGTTAACAGCCGAACCGCACAAAACAAAAAACACGAAAATCACAAAAAATACAAAAAAAAACTCCAACAAAAACATCACACACAGCACGGGGAAACGGCCAGGACATCTGGGAGTCAGGTGGAACGTGAATTTAAGTTGATTTTCCCCAGTTTTGGCACTCGAAAATCCGCTATGTGAGAAAAAAAATGGCGGCCCAAAAAAATTAAAACAAGGCTACACGACACTGGAACGCACAAAACACCGCCAACCGCGTACTGCTTTCACCCAAGAACGTACGAGGTACAAAATACACTACTACAAAGAACGCCAAATGCTCGCGAATCGCGTAGCACATAGACAAACGACGCTACTTTACACTCCGAACTTGCAACTCACAACATTACGCATCTACAATAGATCTTTATACATGCAGCCTACTTCTAATGCACAGTTGGCACATTCATAAAACTATCTCCTCAGCCCAGTGACAGTCCAACTGGACATTGTATGCTGCAGGAAAATAAAAAGAGATTCAGGCTATTGATTGCTGGATATATTAATTACAAATAGGTAAAGTATATTAATCTATTAAGGAACTATATATATATAGACATATGTATCTGTCTTTGTGATGAGCACCAAAGTTGCTCAGAGGAAAAGCTTGCAATGATTGCTGAAGGCGCATATCGCGAGGCTCGCAATGAGTGCCAAAGGTCCTCAGAGTTCAAAAACCTACATAATGTGTGACAAACAGCATTGCCATGGCTTCAAATGCTATTGCTCCGTAATTTTTGACGGACAAGTCGCTATTGTATATATATGGATGAAGGAAACAGGGTTAATATTTAGTGTGTTGCTGTGGAAGACTACTTGTGTTTCATACTTGTAGGCTCATATATGTACCCAGCAGGCAGGTTGCAAATGATGCACATTAAAAAAAAAACATAAGCGGCATATAATAGTACCTCCACTTGCTATAGAAAATGCTTGCAAGATAAAAGCAGCATAGCAAGTGTTTTTACCTGGGGAATGTAATTGAGGCCTAAAGCAGTAACCAATGTCTTGGCATAGTTCATGACAAAGACTCACACAGACAATATATTTTCCCTAAACATTGTGCGTGCTGTGATCGTCATAAAATCAAGTAATAACTAATAAAAACACTTATTTTTAGTTTTCGTTCCTGATTGTTTTATGTGTTTTGTGATAAGCTCAGCTATATTTTCTTAGGTGAGTCTTCTATTATTATCATGTTTTGGATCCTTCATTCTCCAGTGAATAGGCTCTATAGGATTTTATAGGTCGAGGTTGAGGTCTCACTTGGTTTGAAACACATCACCTCTTGAAAGTAGTTGTGTATGTCAGAGATTGCGTGTGTATAGCGTTGATAAGGTCTATGTGCAGAAATTCCAATGTTTCAAAATACTAAAGAGTAACAAATGGCGATAGGTCGAGCAGCATGAATATCGTTTTCAACGTAGCTTGTTCTAGAACTCTTTGAATGTCTAGTTTTCAGACATAACACTTGCTTAATACACCTAGGGGTGTTTCATATACTCGTCCTGCCATGAAACCATTACATTTTATAACATCAGACTTTAATGAAACAGTAAAACTGAATTCCTTCAATATAATGGCTTCCATGTGTCTATTGACAGTATCCAGGTTCTGCTGGTAGGTATAAGTTTTAATGAAATGATCACAAATATGCTGAATTCATCAACTTCACTCTAATAGTCCACTTTTAACATACAATTGTTGGAACTTTAAACCTTCCAACTGAGCTTACCAGTTCTTCATACTACAGTATGTGTTTGCAGCTGAATATTGAACTGTTCTGTTCTTTTCCCACATATCAAAAATGATTGTACATCAGGAGCAAGCCAATGGTAATGACAAAATATATTATTTAAGACATATTAAATAATATGCCCAGCATAAAGAATAAATTATATTTGAAACAGCCGGGTGATATATGTATTTAAAACTTTGAAGTCATCAAGAATGAGTCCAGGTAATAGAGTTCACATTAACAGAGACTTATTCCATGATGTATCTGGCTATTTTGGGCAAGAGATAAATAATTGTAAGAAAGACATCTCAAGGGTCATCCCATGACAGATGAACTACAGTATATCAGTTTTCCAAGTGGTAAGCACTAATTGTTTGTAAAGCAATAATATTGAACATTGCTAATTGGAGTCTATATCAGAGTTTTTTTTGTAGCTTGACCATATTTAAAAGTTCAGTATAATATGTTCATCAGATTTTTTTAAATTATTTTTACTTTAAAGTGACTAGTTTATTGAATATGTGAAATGTTTGATATTGTTGCAATTGTTTATTGTGCATACATAAAAGACAGAGTTATCTTTTGTATAAACTGATTGAAAGATCCACATTCTTATCTAACGGTTTTATCAACAGCAATTGATAAAGATTAGCAGTGGGGAGTAATAAAGAAATAGAGCTGAAAAAATGTTTAACAGTTACTATATCTGCTATTGTTGCCATTTGTTCAAATGGGCATGTTTTTAATCAAGCTCGAAGTTGTCAAACTCTAAATATATATATATATATATATATATATATATATATATATATATATATATTTATTTATTTTGGTCCTTTAGTAGTTACCGGATTAAATTTAATTGTCAGACATAAAGACTCATAATATTAAACTTATTATTACTTACCATCTTGAATAAATAATGAGAACAACTGTTGAGTAAGTTGGCTATATGGCCCATTAAACGGCCTATTACGTGACATTGGAACTCACCCATAATATTAGGGAGGTTATTGACTCCCCTCCCTTACAACTGCCCCAGAAAACACTAACTTGATCAGCTGAGATTACTTTCTTGGGAGGAAGTGAGATATTGCCTAATTACTATCTCTTATGTGGATACCCTGTGAGATATGGTCCTCTACTGAACCTACTTAAACCTTCCATGCAGAGTCTGTGGGATTCAAGTTCCAAGATAATGTATCTTTGTACAGCAAATAATATGGACTATTCAGCTTGAGAAATAAGGCTCAAGACCACAAACCCAGTTTGTTAAGAGTGGGGTAAACTTGATTTATGATAACTCTGTATGGACTGTACTGGCAATGACTTTGGACTATTATGGTTTAATGCTAATACAATGACCTAGATATGTGTTTTGTTCAGGTAGCCCAGATCACTAGTTAAATACATGCATACCTCTGTTGCATTTACGTTTATACAAGAAGTATATATTTAATACCTATGTATAGTTGTGACTACCTCACACACGATATGAAGTTTCTTCTACGTTAGCAGTATTTATAATTGAACTTAGACAACATATATTCTACACATTTTAATAAGCTACTAAAGCCATTAATCTATGCTCTAAGTACTTTACATCCATTTTGTTATATGTTGTTTAGTCGTTCAGTCACGTTTGACTCTCTGTGACTCTATGGACCATAGCACGCCAGGTGCATCTCTCAGTCAATGTCCCTCTGAGCTCCATCAAGTTCAGGTTCATTGCTTCAGTGACCTCATCTATTTATCTCTGCCTCTGTCGTCCCCTTCTTCTTGTGCCTTCAATCTTTCCGAGCATCAGAGTATTTTCTAGGGAATCCTGCCGTCTCATAATATGGTCAAAAAAATTGTGCTTCAGCCTCATGATCATACATTCTGAAGAGGTCTTGGAACCCAGGAAAATGAACTTTGTCACTGCTTCCACTTCTTTCCATCTATTTGCCAGGAACTTAGATTGCTGTTTGCCATGATCTTTGACTTTTTAACGTTGAGCAACAGGCCATCTTTTTCACCCTCATCAATAGGCCCATTAGTTATTCCTTGTTTTCAGCCTCCAGACTAGTATCACTATTCAGTTGGGCTTAGAAATTCAATTCAAAGGAGTCAATTCTACAGTACTCAGACTTCTTTATGGTCCAGCTCTCACATCCGTATGTTACTACTGGGAATACCATAGTTCGACCTATGAGGACCTTTGTTGATAGCTTAATATCTTTACTTTTTAGTATCTTGTCCAAGCTTGTCATAGCTTTCCTCCCCAGAAGCAAACATCTTTTAATTTCATGACTACAGTCACCATCTGCAGAGATCTTGGATCCAATGAAAATAAAATCTGTCACTGCCTCCACTTCTTCCGCGTCTATTTGCTAAGAAGTGAGATTGCCATTTGCCATGATCTTCGTCTTTTTAACCTTGAGCAGCAGGCCAACTTTTTCACTCTCTTCTTTTACCCTCATAAATAAGTCCTTTAGTTCCTCACTTTCAGCCATCAGAGTAGTATCATCGGCGTATCTGAGGTTGTTGTTATTCCTTCCAGCAAAATTGATTCCGGCTTTGGATTCATCCAGTCCAGCCTAACGCATGATGTACTCTGCATATAAGTTTAAAAAATAAGGTGACAATATACAACCTTGACGCACTCCTTTTCCGATCTTGAACCATTCTGTTCCATGTTTGGTTCTGACTGTGGCTTCTTGGTCGACATACAGATTCTTTAGGAGGAGGATGAGATGATCTGGTATTCCCATCTCTTTAAGGACATGCCACATTTTGTTGTGATTCACATAGTCAAAGGCTTTAGAATAGTCTATAAAGCAGAAGTAAACACATTTTTGGGAACTCTCTTGCTTTCTCTATTAGCATTGGACATTGGCAATTTGATCTCTTTTTGCCTCTTCCCCTGAGGAACCCGGCTTGCACATCTGTTAGTTCCTGGTCCATATATTGTTGGAGCCTAGCTTGTAGAATTTTAAGCATTACCTTGCTGGCATGTGAAATGAGTGCAATTGTTCGATATTTGGAGCACTCTTTGGTGCTGCCTTTTTTGGTGATTGGGATTGTTGAGTTTTCCAAATGTGTTGGCATAAGGCAAGTAATACTTTCACAGCATCATCCTGTAAATTTTTGAATAGTTCAATTGGAAATCCATCACCCCCTGCACTGCAGCCTTATTATCAGCAAGACATCCTAGGGCTCATCTCACTTCGATCTCCAAGATGTCTGGCTCCAGATCATTGAACAAACTACTGAGCTCATCACTGATGTTAAGATCCTTCCTGTATAGATCTTCAGTGTATTCCTGCCACCTCGTCTTTATCTGATCTTCTTCTGTTAAGTCCCTATCATTTGTGTCTTTTATCACGCCCACTTTGGCATGAAAGTTGACTTTTAGGTTCCCAATTTTCTTGAAGAGATCTCTTGATTTACCCATTCGGTTATCTTCTTCAATCTCTTTACATCACTCACTGTAGAATGTCTCCTTGTCTCTTCTTGCTATCCTCTGGAATTCTGCATTCAGTTGGACAAATCTTTTCTTATCTCCACTACCTTTCACTTTTCTTCTTTCCTGGGATACTTTCAAAGCCTCATCAGACAGCCAGTTTGACTTCTTACTTTTCTTTCTTTTAGGGATATGCTTTTTAGCTGTTTCCTGGATAATGTTGCAAACTTTGGTCCAAAGTTCTTCAGGCATTCTATCTTCCATGTCTAGTTCCTTAAATCTATTCTTTACTTCCACTGCATAGTCACAAGGGATATTATTTATTTTGTATCTACTTGGTCTGATGGTTTTCCCTCTTTTCTTCAGTTTAATTTTCAACTTTGCAATAAGAAGCTCATGGTCTGAGCCGCAGTCAGCTCCTGGTCTTATTTTGGTGACTGTATAGAGCTCCTCCATCTTTGGCTGCAAAGTATTCAGTCAATCTGATTTCTATGTTCTCCATCTGGTGATGTCCATGTGTAGAGTCATCTCAGAGGCTGTTGGAAGAGGGTGTTGAAGAGGGTGTTTGCTACGACCAGAGAATTATCTTGACAAAATTCAATTAATCCCTGACCTGCTTCATTTTGTACTCCAAGGCCAAACTTGCCAGTTATTCCAGGTGCCTTTTGGTCTCCTACTTTAGCATTCTAATCACCTTTGATGATAGTAACATCTTTTCTTGGTGTTATATCTATAACGTATTGAATGTCTTCGTAGAACAGGACAACTTCAGCCTCTTCAGAATCCGTGGTTGGAGCATAGACTTGGATCACTGTGATATTAAATGGCTTGCCTTGAATTGGAATTGAAATCATTGTATTGGGTTGTAACCCGAGCACTGCTTTGGCCACTCTTTCATTGACTAGGATGGCTGCTCCATTTCTTCTGTGGGATTCTTTACCACAGTAGAAAATCTGGTGGTTGTCTGATGTGAAATGTCCCATTCCAGTCCAGTTAAGTTCACCAATTCACAGGATATCAATGTTAACCTTATCATTTAATTCCTGACCACATCTAGTTTGCCTTGGTTCATAGTTCTAACATTCCAGGTTCCTATTTTGAATTGGTCTTTGCAGCAGCGGACTTTCCTTTCCCCTCCAGACACATTCGCAGCTGGGTGTCCTTTCGGCTTTGGCCCAACCACTTCATTAGATCTGGTGTTACTTGTACTTGCCCTCTGCTCTTCCTCAGTAGTGTGATAGGCACCTTCTGACCTGAGGGGCTCATCTTCCAGTGCCGTATCGTTAGCAAAGGTACTGGAGTGGGTTCCCAGTTCCTTCTCCAGTGGAAAATGTCTGACCTCTCTGCCATGACCTGCCCATCTTGGCTGACCCTACATGGTGTATATATAACTCACAGCTTCCTTGAAGTGCACAAGCCCCTTCGCCACGACAAGGTAGCAATCCAGAAGAGGTTACATTCATATTTCCCATAAAATTAAAAATATGGAGGAAAATATCCATTGCCACACAATTCTTTATTCATATACCTGGAAATCTCTGACAAAATACCTTCTAATGTATCTACTGTGTGAACGATTTCACCTTACAGCAGTTTTCCCTTGCCTGTGATTACATTTCTTACCCAGTACTTCAAAATGCTCAAAATGAGCTAATAGAAGTAAATATGTTCCCTGTTAATTGAAGAAAGAGGAACTAAGGCACTTCTACAAAAAAATCTACATTACAGAATTATCCCTTCAGGGGATGAAGGTTTGTCGCAACGTCTGGTCCCTAAAACACAGAAAGGGAAAGTCCTAGACTTGGTTCATCAAAACCTGCTTGGATGACACCTAGGAGGTGTCAAAACTTTGAGACAAATGTTGAAGTTTTTTTATTGGCCAGGTATTTATGCAGAAGTGGCCCAGCATTATGCAACCTTTCCAGAATGCCAGATTACCACACCTGACAAGAACTGCCGCCCCACATTGATGGCATTACCAAACATTAAGAGCCTTTTTAGAGGATAGCTATGCATTTTGTGGGACCATAGTAATAATAGATTACACCACAATATATTCAGAAGCTATACCACTGCATAAAGCAATGTCAAAGAAAAAAAATGTGGCCAAAGAGCACATACATTCCACCTGGGTATACCAAAGGATATTATGACAGGATATCCAAGGAACAGCCTTTGTATCAAAATTAAGGAAAGACATATGCAAGCTCCTTCAGATTACATCGCAGAGAACCTCTGTCTACCACCCACAGACGGATGGGGTTGGTAAAAGGATTTAATAGGACTTTGAAGTACATGCTTGAGTAAGTTGTAGCATGAGACAGGACAAACTGGGTCCTACATTTATCTTACCTGCTCTTTGCTTTCAGATAAGTACCTTAAGTCTCTGGATTTTCCCCTATTCAGCTTCTGTAAGGCCATCATTCAAGAGGGATTTTGGACATACTATGAGAAGAGTGGGAACAGCAAGCAGTGCCAGGTGAAAAATATTGTGGAGTTTGTAAAAAATCTGGTTCAAGACCATATGGGGAAAGCCCAGATACACCAACAAACATAATTGTAGTGCACAAGTAAGGGAGTTAAACCCTGGAAACAGAGTGCTACTACCTACAGTTGAAGACAACTGCTGCCTAGATAGCAAAGCCCCTACAAGATTATTGAGGCCATAGGAGAAGTGGAATATAAAGTGAGGTAACCTAAATGGCGGATACCAGAGCAGATCTGCCACATCAAACTGCTAAAGTCTTGGAGAGATCAGGCTGTGGATATGGATATTACATTTGACACATTTGAAAGTGCATGTATCTCAGGAACTGACCCCTGAACAAAAGAAGAAACCTATAAAATGTTTGAGCAAAACAAGGATGTTTTCTCCACACAGCCAGGTCACACTGCCTCCATTTACCATGACATTACCAGTAAGCAAGGGGTAAGGGTAAGAATTAAAACCTATTGCATACCTGAGGCTAAAAGAGCAGAAATAAGGATCATTGAAGAAGTGAGTGGTGTAGTCCCATTGTGATGGTTCCAAAAGCTGATGGGAGTGTTAGATTCTGCAGTGACTTTCTGAAACTGTATTCAGTATCACAATTGGATGCTTATCTCATTCCCTAAGTAAACTGGGAGATTGCCTTGGAAAGCTAAGATTCCTAACACTAAACTGGATGAAGCAGAATAAGAACAGATTTAGAATATGGCTACTGTCCCTTTCAGCCTTTCAACTTCAAATCCATTACAGAGCTGGAATTCAACATGACAATGTGGATGCATTAACCCGCATATTATGGCTCATAGCATTGGTCGATCAACCCCATAGTGTTGAGCATGACAGAGTTATCCAAGGGGTATATGTGAGTCAAAGACTCTGTAAAGCTCTATTACCTCAGGAGTTCTGAGAGAGTTAACCTCTCTGCTTAGTTAATAAGCTGCACCTGGGCAACCCTGATTTAGGACTGTTCCTGGACTATGAGATGCTGCTTTTGGACTATTTGTAGTTTGTCTTACCTGGAGAAGGACACACACACACACACACAGTGAGACAACAGCCTGCAGCTCATGACTGAATCAGAACGGAGACCTGGAAATCTGAAGAAATATAGAGGCCATTGATTTTACAAACTATTGGATGGTTTGTTTTGCTCCATCCAGGTTTACCTGGTTAGTGAGGGGAATTGTATATTATTTAAGGGAGCGCTTCAGTGGAAACTCACCTTTTATTTTCATTGATTTGTTTTTTTGTTACTGTTGCATAACTGGATAGATTATAAGAAAAACTTGGAAAAGTATATATACAGCCTCTTGTATTGTGTTCCTCCATCAAAAAGTGCTTGAAACACAGGCAAAAAACCAGAGGAGACTTAATTTGTCACACTATGTAAACAAATTTGATAAGAGTATATATATGTATGTATGTATATTTTCTGTTAGCACTTTCACAAATGTCTGGCAATCAAGATATTATGGAGACAAATGCAAACAAACTTTAAGTCTTGCAATGTAATATACTATAAAACCAAGGAAGATTTTAGATATCTGTATCAAATGGGTCCATCAGCTCAATTTGTTATGTTAATAGCCACAATATCTGTATGTTTCTCTCCTTTTTTCAGGTAGAGAAACATGAGATCTAAAGAGATCCTAACTGATAAAGGGCATCTAGTAATAACACCCTTCTAGTTATATTTCTTTGATCCTTTTGTTTACATGTCTTCTTTATCTTTATAATGGTAAACAACTCTATCAGTATTGTTCTACTCCTGAGGGTGATCCACTCTTTTATTGTCTTTTTGAGCTGAAGACTTGTGAAGCAAGCCATTAAACTCCATACATTATTAGCTTAGGTTCCCTATGCAAGGACTTCATTATATGGCTCCCATAGAAACTCCTGGAAGGGGATTTTACATGGATCACACACACACACAAAAAACTTGCACCAAGGGGTTGTTGCCATGTAGCTGTAATGTGTGCTTGCAACCTTGTGTATACCCTACAAGTCAGAAACTCAGTAGTTTCCATACCAAGGCCCTCATTCAATTGCAATTTGGCCAATTGAATAGGGCTCTAAATAAGCACATAACATATTTTTTTAAAGAAGTGTTTAGTTAGTAAACATCTATCCAAAAGCAAGGTTTTCACTAACTAAAAACTTCTTTAAAAAAATATGCTATGTGCTTATTTAGAGCCCTATTCAATTGGCCAAATCACAATTGAATGAGGCCCCAATCATCTCACATGGAATTAGGTAGAGGCCTATTATATATATATATATATTTTTTTTTTGTGTGGAAAAAAGCAATGTACTACACTGGGCATATGCTTAAAGGAAGCCATGTTTAAAATGGTTATGGATTGCAACAGTGAAGCCTTTGTGGGCACATTTGTTCAGGCTCCCAGAAAGCAGTGTAATAACTGTATTTCTCAGAATTCTGTGCACGAAGCTTTTTTTTACTTGTTTTAGACATTCAAATGTGAACACAAATGTACTGTTTATTTATATATATATATATATATATATATATATATATATTAGATGCAAACATATGGACAGGAGTGTCAGTATTTATTTATTGTATGTATGGGTATTTTAGGAGTTATTGGTCCCCACCCAAAAGCACAGTGGGGTGGTGGAGCCCATATGGTGTTAATAGGGTCCATGAGAACACCAGAGTAATTTTATTTAGGATGGGTTATTAATCACGACATGGAAGTGTATACCTTTAATTGTAGCGAGGGCTGTTCCTTATCACATAGAAGTTCAGCTGGTGCTATGGGCGATTCAGGTTCCACGTAGGGTCTAAGTTCACTGCAAGCTCCTGCAGAGCTTTATGAGAACACTAGCGAATTTCCCGTCAAAAAATGACGGCAATGAAATTGTAAGTGCGCTAATGGTGTTTGGTGTATAATAATCAAATAAATAATACATTAATAAAGTAATATACTTTACCTATTTTGAAGTAATATATGCAGAAAGGATTGTGTTGAGCTGTCAATGTGTTTTGATGTTGCTGCAGCATTAGTGGTGTGGAGCTGCTGTGTAAGCGTGCTGAATGTGTGCAGTGTAATAGTGTGCGTGCGCGAGACCAAACCGTTAACGTAGCTGTGTACTTCCACATTGTATAAGTTATTGTTCTAAAATTGCGGGTAATGTGTGGTATGCGGCTGTGGTGGAATATCCGTAGGTGTTTTGCGTGTTTAGAGTGCTGTAGCCTCGTTTTCGTTTTGTTCGGCGGCCATTTTTTCTCTCGCTTAAAATAAGAGTTTAGACACTAAAAAAATTCTCTGAGTTAAATTAAGGTGTAACTTCATTTTTTGAGGTCCTGGGTGCTCCCTCTTGCTGTAGGTAAGCTTTTTATGTATGTGCTGTGTGTATTTATTGTGTTTTTCATGTCCGTGGGTTGCGAACGATTTTTGCGAGGTCGTAATGGGTGGCAACGTCTCGTATGTTGTTTGCGTTAAGACGTAAAGTTTGCGAGGGTCGCAGTTGCTGGCAAGAAGCGACCCTCGCTTCATGAGTCAGGTTGCAAATTAATTTGAGCCAAATTTGCAATTTTTTCACTATTGAAAATCGCCTAAGCAAGAAAACAAAAAATGTCTGGCAAAAAAACACAACACAATGAAAACGAGGCCGAAGGACATAAAGCTAGCTTGTAGGACGTAAAAACGAGCCCTTTGCAGGAACACTTAACGCAAGCCAGTAACACTCAAGTGCAATGCCTATAAAGTAAGTAGTGTGAGAGGCTTGCAATGAGCGTCAAAGATGTTCATTGAGAGCCACGCAATAAGCGCCAAAGGCGCTCATCGTGGGGCTCACAAGGAGCGCTGAAGGTGATCATTCAAAAGCAGAAAAGTTGCGGCTGACAATAAGCGCCGAAGGTGCTCAAAGGGTCCATAGACTCACATTGTGTGGCAAACAGCTTTGCCAAGCTTACAATTTTACTCTCGTCATTTTTTACAGGCAGTTTCCTAGTGGCATATAAAAAAATATAAAAACAGTGGCTCCATGTTGAGGTACGTTATCATGCAAGAAAAGGAGAAATCCCAATAATCCCCACGTTATGTACACAAATCCAGATTTCAAAATAAACAGATTTTTCTCTTCATCGTAAAATTCTCTCTGTATTCATATGTGACGAAATGCTACTAAAATTTGAATTTGGGGGCATGATGTGCTTGAAAGACTGTAGTGACAGTGACCAGATAGATGCATGAGAGGAGCACGAAGAGGCTGCACCATCTAGGGGGACGGGGACAAACTCATTTGTGTAAAGCAGAGGCTTCTAAAACGGGTCTGCAAATAGAAGGATGTAAGATGTCCAAATTCATAGCTAAATGTGGAGGGAAGCGGATAATGAGGATCAGAAAAGGTAATGCAGCAAAGAAAGGACACGGTAAGGGATTTAGGGCCCTTTTAAATTCCAAGCCAGAAACTGCAACATGAAGCTCGCGACTGCTGGGGGCTTGAAATTTGGGCAAGGTACGGTTAGAAAGGCTACGAGCTGGAGACGCAAAACCATTAAGTCGGCCGTCCGATTTGCGGGCTAGAACGTAATAAATTAACCAAGCCCGTAGTTATGGTTTTAGATGGAGCCAATGGAAACAGATAGTCAGCATTGCATCACAGAAAAATGGAGGATGGATTTAAAAGTCTTACAGGGTACAATTACGATCGAACCCACAACCCAGGCTATATTAATAAAGCTGCAAATATGATATTCCATCACATGCGAGTTACAGTATATGTATTGACACATTGATTATACATGAAATAAAGTATTTTTGTGGGCCGGTTTGCGGACTTAAGAATGTGGTGCTATTGATTCTAAGACATAACATCACTTTCCATATTAGGGCAGTAGTGCGTTTTTATTAGCTTTAAAAGTGCTACATATTGGACTTTAACCCCCTTGCGGGTCCTCTCGAGCTCATGTTGGGTTTGGGCTCCATTTGCCTGTTACAGGCTTGCTTGCGAGTGACATTGTTGCAATTTAATAGCTAAATTGCATATGTAGCGGTTACGGGCTTGATGAATCAAAGGATTACGGCAGCAAAGTTAAACGTTGCACAACCCGTAGTATTTTTTTCAGCCTTGCTGCATCTTAACCCTCAAGTCATCTGTGGCTTGCTAATTTAATAGCAAAAAGCCCTAAAATCTAAGTTACGGGCTACGTTTTAACACGTAGCTCGAATTTAATAGGGCTCTTAATCTGCACACAAATGCATAAAATGTTTTTGGTTAATAGAGTGTGGTGTAAAAAGATCCAACTATCTAGACCTAGGAGTTCAATACAACATGAAGGCACACAGTCTATAAACAGGTTTTAAATCGAATGGATATAAAGAGCGATTAGTACATATTAAATTTGTTTAAACTGTGATGAGGCATTAATGTGTAGTGTTCTATGCTAAAATTATCGAGTATGTGTAAATAATGGTGTTTTTAATTAATGTCCATAAATATCCGTCAGAAAATATTTGTAGATTACAGTAAAAATGTATGATGTAACTAGTGTACATTACTGTCAGGATATCTGGTCATTACCATCCCCTGAAATCTATGTTGTGTCAGTAATTAAGAGGGTCATTAAAGTGTTTTCTTAGCTATAGTGCACATATTTTCATGAAGACATGACAATGTTTGTACTCTGTACATGAAGGATACATGCTTTGTGGGAATTATTTATCGGAAATTCAATAACGATATGATCTTTCTGTTAATGGCAGAATAAGGCCTCCCCTCAAGCTACAAACAGGCTAACCATCCAATGTGGAATTCCCATGGCTCAGTCATTTAAATACAATAATGTTCACCCTTTATGTTCCTGTCTTGTATACCTGCTAATGTTGTTTTGTTGCAAATGCATTTAATCAAACTACAGTAAAAGGCAAAATTGATCCCCTACCTGAATATAAAGTTAACCTCAATGGAATACATTATTAATCCCTTTAGATTGTAAATTTGAACTTAAATCAAAACGTACACAGTGCTTTCCCTAAAGCACCTTACAAGATTGAAAACTTACAAAGACAGGGCCCTCCATTCTTTTGCAAGATGTTTTAACATCGTTGACTTGTTCTTAACCCCTGTATAGCACCATGGAATAGGTTTGTGCGTTATAAATATTTTTGTTAATAACTGAGCACAACACAAACTATTTAGTTTTCAAAACACTTTAATTTCAGCATTTCAATGTTACTAAAATTGTAGACCATACTCAGTATTTGGGTGAAAATTGTGTTTTACATTGAGTATTTTGGTTAGACATTAATTATTTCAGAAAGAAGCATTTTTGATCAAGAGCAAGTCAAAATCCACTCTGATCGTAAATGCCTTTAAATACACATTAAAAATAATGCTACAAGTCTTGATTTTAATTCAAGTTCTTAAAGAATGAATTATTTCTATTAGGTTTTAACCTTCAAAAGGTTACCACAAATATATTAAAAAACCCTACTTATTTTGTAAGTATTAGGCTTTGTCAAGTTAAAATAGCGATTTGATAATTTTATTAATAAACCTGAGAATTAGAAATGCTATTGTATCCACCAACTATTTCCAAAACGTCATGGAGGTTAAAAATCATACTGATCTTTGAGATTAGGATATAAACCAAGCAATTGTTGCTTAAACCATTGCTAAGAGCCTATTAAAAACAATATTTAAACTTTTTTTTTTCTTCTTCGCTACAAACAATAAAACTCTAAAAACATAAAAAACAAAAAACAAACAATCTTCACTTGTCTTCCTCCAGATTCCTTGTAGTTCAGCAATTCTGGGGCAGAACAAAGCCCATATTGCAGTTTGAATTTCCTGGACGAACCTTTTGCCTCAAAAGCGTTTGTCATGTCACCAGGACACAAAAGCGAAGACATTTCTCCACATCCTCATTGGGATTGCTCATGTCTATTTTCATCACAAAAGAATCTTTGTGCACAGGATTTATGTTCTTCCTTTGAAAGTGTTCATACAAGTATAAGTTCCTGAAAACTTGTGAATTTCTTCAAGTGCAGATTGTGGGAGAATGCTGCAATAAAGATAAAACAAGCATAAAACAACTGTCTCTGCAAAAAGGATGTGTGAACATTGTAAACCTGAAACAAGCAGTATCTACATTTAACACAGACATGCAGGTTTCTGTTGCTACAAAGAGAAGGAAGGAAGTGTTGCTCTCCTGTGAGAGTACACAGTAAGGACAATGGACTCAAGTGATGAGTTTCAGAGGACCTCCCTATTTTTTCCATTGTATGCATGCGAGAGTTCAGCGATGCCTTGGGCACAGTTTCTGGGCTTTTACTATACACACCATGAGAAACTTAAGAAATTGCAGGTGTATGGTAAACATAGCTGCTAAGATTTTACTTCTGGCCTAAAATATTTTAAGGTCTAAGCATTCAATGTGTTTTTATAAAGATTTAGAATAAGGATGGCTGGCACCGAATTTCCCACATTTTTCGCCACTTCTTTATAATGCCTTTCATCACTCACTAGCCATAAATCAATCACTTGCTTCCATTTCCCATTCCCCTTGTGTTGGTCTCACTCCACCCTCTCAGACTGTTACTGGTCATGTATTCTGCATTACATGCTACCAATAGAGACCAACATATTGAACTTCCTGATACATCAACATATCAAAATACTATAAAGTAGTATTAACTATCAAACAGAGTAATACTACAGCTCCAACTATCAATAATATTACAAGTGAATGTATTTGCTTATGTTTCAGGCATGTTGAGAGAGGAGTAACAGAACAAAAGCACTTGAAAAATATTTACCTTTTCATGATAACAAGTGCATGCATTGTCCATGGAAGGAGAATGAGAGCATGGTTCTTCTGAACAGCTTCCACCGTCCTCCTGGCTACGGTTTCCGGTTTTAAAGGAGGGAAGAGACTTGGAAACCTAGAGAGAAAAAGATGCTGTTAGGAATTGACATTTCTTCAACGGGCAACACAAAAAATAGTTTGTGCATACTAAAATGGACAGAGAACCTCAAAATTTGAACACTGGCCTTCCTATATTTTCAAACTAGTGTTCCACCTAAAGACGCATTTACAGTATCAATCTTAAACTTTCTACCAAAGCATTTGCTGATCTTCTCCCTTACCTGATGAAATTACATTTTATTTCAGCACGTTAACTTATTACTTTTTAATCTTATCCTTTGTTGCTTTTGCTTATTTGAATAATTTTAATGTGCAGCAAAACGTACTGACACTGGGCAGCTATTTTATGGTTCATTGAGCGCCAGCATCTCCATAGTTTAAAAAATAAAAAAAAATCTGCACAAACCTGACTCTCATTCCTTGAAACATCTCTGTGCTGGTGTGAAATGGTAAAACGGTTGTAGCACTAACTCCTGGGCAGTCCAAGAGTCCCAAGGTCAAGCTTTCCATAAATGCAAAGGAGGAGGCTTTGGATGTGCAATAATCAATGGCACCAGGAATTGCTGATAAGGCCAGAACAGAGTTAATGCAAACAATGTGCCCATTCTGTAGCTCCAGCATTCGGGGTAGAAACGCTTTTGTGGTCTAAACGGAGGGAGACAACAAACATTAGCACACATGCATAGAGAGATATTTTGCAGCATTAACTTTATGAATAGTGGTAGATATGCCCGCAAATCACCATGAAACTTGGCAAATTGAGGCTGGTAACTAAAAACATTTCATATTTAACTGAAAGAATAGACAGATGTACTCATAAATATATTTGTCATGGACATTTATTGATTACTTATCCAAGTCAGTAATGTATAGAAAGAAAACATACGGTTTCTTTAATAATCAACTAAAATGTTAGTGGAAACACAATAAATGAATCTATGCATTCTTACCCAAAACTGTCCTAGAGTGTTTATGTGTTGGGATTTCAAAAGTGCATCATCGTCGCTGTCCATCAGGCTTTTCCCATGCACCACGGCTGCATTGTTGACCAAAATGGTAACATCACCAACCTATGATACAAAAGAAATATAGGATTGTAAAAAATGCTAAATAAGGAGTTTAATATTTTTCTCTGTTTGATGCAATAGTATTTACATATAGGGCAATATAAAATGTATCTTTATTACGTGACAAGAAGTCATATTAACAAAAATGACAAACCTTTTCTCGGACAGCTTTTGCTTGTTGGTAGACTTCCTCTCTATTACCAACATCACATATAAAATAATAACATTCAGTCCCCAGCTGCTTTATTTCTTCAGTAGTTTCCTTGAGACACTTTTCTGTTCGGCCCCATAGAATAATCTGCAATGAGAAGAGGTAAGAACACATTAGGAATTACATTATATTGCAAATGGAATTTTTTTTTTATTTTATTTTTTTTAAAAAGCGCACACACATATATATATATATATATATATATATATATATATATATATATATATATATATATATATATATATATATATATTTTTTTTTTTTTTTAAGTAAATATAAACACATATAATGGAAATTCTTCATTAAGTACCTGATAAACATTATATAGTTAGGAGCCGGTTTTAATTCAAATTATGTTCAAGATCTAAGACTAATACCACCCAATATTTAATAATTTATAATACATTCTACTATATATGTATTTGTTGCTTTGTTGCTGGTCAGCCATGTCTCTTGAAAAGAAAAGAAAAAAAAAAAAGCCATAAACTACACACACACAGATGCAAACATATTCTCTTATACCAAGTTAATAAAGTTCTTGCAACATTTACACTAAGCTTGCAGCCAAAAAGATAAATCCATGTGCTAAATGCCCGACCATGAGAACAGTGCTGTCAGATCAGACATCTTCAGGAAAAACATGAAGGTCATCATGTCTTCATTATAGCTACCAGATGTTTCTAAATCATAGGGCAAAAGTTCAAACTGAGTATTGCACCAGGATTAGAGGTACAAAGGGAATGTTCTGTTTACAGAAGGACTTCTAATGACCTTATAAAAATTAAGCTGGTCAACAATCCAGTACAGAATTAATTCACAACACTCAATCTTACTTGTGTCGCCAATTGACATGGCATTTAATATGTGCATATATAGTATTAAAAAAAAAAAAAAAAAAGAGTGTGCAATTAAAAGATGGAGAAAAAAAAAAAAAAAAAAAGCTAAGTTGAGTTGAAAGCAGTAACAGGGGAGAAGTTCATGGACAGATAGTTTCCTTTCCTGGATGGAATCCAGACACCATTCTCTTTGATTACCTCCCTACTGCTCTAGACACACTCTTCTTTCAAATAATTACTGACCAGAAAATTGTCTAGGGCAGCAGCCCAGTGAGGCGGTAAATCCCTGCAGAGCCAGGATTGCCCTGAAAGGCATCCTGCCCTGATGTTACCTCTCTGTGACCCCAGGGGCTGTCTGTCCTACAGGCAGGTGGAATGTTCCAGCATTTGCTCCAGTTGTATACAGACCGTGGGACCTCAGTCACCTGGGAATTGGAGTCTACTAGACAGTGGTGATCGAGGTTATTTGATCTTTAATTAGCACCATTATACTGGACAATATTAATGGCTTGATAGGATTACAGAGGAATTAAACACTGAATTTCTTTGTTGTATAACTTTTAAATATCCCAAAAAAGTGCATAGAAGGTTGGCATATTTCAAATTTTACAACACATGCTTGAGATTGTCCAGAGGAAAACAAAAGGAGAATGACCAGCCACTCGTATGGCAAAGTCAGATTAACTGCCTTTAGTTAATATTCATTGTAAACCTCAACTCCCGGTGCCGCCATCATACTGGTGAGCGTCCTTAACCTTCATTAGCCAACCACCCTGGTTGCTTCCTTTCATGAAGGTGGACATAGATTTGTGTACCCATTTAACACAACATGAAGGTGCTTAGTGTGTGTGATATATATATATATATATATATATATATATATATATATATATATATATATATATATATATTATATAATCTCACACACACACACAAAGATCTATAGTAAATGTTTAGTTAAGAAATTGAAATACGGTATCTAGGACTTGTCTATGGTTGCATAAGCAATGTTCACGGCCTGATTTTATCCTAGATCCCAATCTTTTTTAGGCCCCAAACTTTTATTACTGCAGTGGTGTATCAAGCAAGTTATCTCTCAATGGTCATTGAGATAGTCTGGGGATTTTCAATAGCGGAGACAAAGATTTTCTGAGGGAGGGAAAGTGGGACAGCTGCTGCTATATATTAAAAAAAGAGCTCTTTGATGGCTGACCAAGATCAAAAGCAGAGTCGTTACCTTAAGTGACAAAACACAGATATGAAAGAAAGTCCAGAGTTTTCCTTTCAACTATTTGGCTTCCAAGAAATCAAGTGTAGTTAAAAGGAGTTTCTTCTATACACTTCAACACTGGAAGGTTTATTTATGTGAAGACTTCTTTCACAGTCATCTGCATCTGCAAGTTCTTAGATTATATTCATTTTTTAGAATTATAAGTATGGCTTTATTTGAAGCAGATCTTCAGTGATTAACATTCACCTTGACCTGATCCAGCAGCTACCCCACAGTGACAGTGGGACAGTCAATTGACCTTGCTGGCATATTTCATAGTAAATGGTCCCTTTTCAGCGGAGTATGTTTAGACTGGGCGTATATCAATTTTAGACCCAAATAAACAAAGTCATTTTTTGGCATCCATCTTCATTTAAGAAGCAGCTATGAAACATGCTATAAATAAACCCAATGTGGCAAGTAGCTAAAGAGGTTCTTTGAGATGTAGTTAAAACTACAGTATCTCCTCACCTGCTTTTATACATTAAATTTCTACTGCAAGAGGGTTAATGATTAATGTCATGCCATTTGATTTGCTAGAGCCAAAGACACTAGATAATTTGACTTAGTTTCACTTATTTGCATTGCAGAGCAACTGGTTTACCAAAACCAAAAACAAGCCTACAGGAATGAGCTGGACATGAATAATAATAATAATAATAATAATAATAATAATAATAATAATAATAATATATATTATATATATATATATCACAGCACAGTGTTAAGCCCAAAAAGTACCAATTATTGAATATGCAAACTCGGGGGGGAACAGATCTACAACAAGAGGTCAAATAAAGAGTTTGGAGCACGATTTTCTGTAAAACCACAAGCTTTCAGTTTCAAAAAAAACTTTACACGTAAATACAAACTAATCTGGCAGATCTCTAAAAAGTGCCTCTACCAAAAACATGTCATTTGTGTTATTAGGGCTATTCAAAAAACAGCATTCTAATGTCAACAAGGCAAGCCCATTAGAACCATAAATACGTACAACAATGTAGATTAACTGCATAAGCATCACATTTCCATTCTTTTGTAGAATTATTAAAACAAGGGAGGGTGTGGGTGCATTGTTTGCAATAAAAGGTCACATAGGAGTCAACTGTTGCAATCCTATTAACACTGAGTAAGGGTCAACAAAAGTGCAGTCTAGCAAAAAGCATCAAGTGACCGAGATATCACACAAATAAGAATTAGACACTGGGGATATAAAGCAATAAAAAAAAGGCATGTTTTAAAAATGGTGGCCAAAACTGGCAGGTAAACAAAGCCCATGCCATTTGGTTTGCAATGTTCGGCTGCATCATATTTTGTCCATATTTAGGTTAAAAAGGAGTTTAGCCATTTTTGCTTCCCACACAAAACCGGATTTGAGATGTGTTAGAAGATCTACACGAGTTGTAAGCTAACAAGGTTGAGATAGACAGATTTTCTGAATGAAACCTGCACCAAACAAGTCCGATGTTTATTTGAACTCAGACTAGGAATCCTTTCCGGAGTAGTCTCTTATTTCAAGTATAGTATAAAGGGCATAGGAGAGATATTGGTTCACCACCTTCTGCAAAACTTTTAAGCAGACCATTTAGCCATATAACTTGGATTTGCATTCCTACAAAATCTCAGTCACCTGATCTTAATTATATCTTTGCAGAACTGGAGACCAAATATTCCACTAAAATGGTCTAATCATAATCACAAGTCTTTGACCAAATGATCGCTGCTCCTTTATACACTCTGTATAACTAATTTATGCCTTGTGCCATCATCTGGAGTTTTATAATGTTAAATGTAACTTTCTTAATTGCAAAAAAAAAATAAACAACAAAAAACCGAAAGGCTTATTTGGGTGTGGCTTGATTTCCTCTGGCTACCCCTTTTATCTAAGGTCATGAGGGCAGAGCAAATGCTCGTAGAGCTTAACTTGGACCTACCAGCCTGTGCTTATCTTTATTGGCTGTCTGATAAGAACTGGTTGGATGGGATAAGCGTAACGGAGAACAATTGACTGACAAGCAGTTGCTAATTTAGGAGGTCATTAAGAAACCAATTTGTAACCAAATTTACAGATTAATGAATACAGATAAGCTATTGCTGGACTTGTTTTGGAAAGTCCGTTGGCTTGTGAAAGGAATGCATAGTTTGAGATTGTAAACTCTTCGGGGTTGGGATGGTAACTCTGTTGAACCAAATAGTCTGTTGCTATATTTAAAAGGTCTGCCTACTTTATAAATTGTTTACTCATCCCACTATGTACTTCTAAATGGTGCCAAGGAGAAAATAGGTACTTTATAAACAATAAATCATAACAACTGCTTTATTTTACCCATTATAAGATGGAGGGTAGTGTTACAGCATCACATAATGCGGAAGACTCAAAAAGTCATGGAAAGAGGGCCATTAAGCGCTCATTTAAGGTAATAAAAATGTACTTTACCTCTACAGCAGGAAATAAAACCCAGCTTCTATGTGCAGCACTGTGTATACAGTCAGCCCTGGAGCGGTACCTATGGGATTCCTTATAAAGAGGGCTGCTGGCTGGCGAGATGCTAAGTGCTTGGAGCCCATCAGAGCAGCACTTCCTCCGAGTGGTAAACAAGTGTAATGATGTCATTAAGAGCTGGCTGACCTGTGGATGAACCCTGGACTGTAAATGAGAAGGAAGGTGCCAGCTCCCTCTCCACTGCTAGACTCACACCAGGGCTAAAGTGTCACTGGTCAGTCTGCAATTGGGTTCAAAGAAAAAACAATGAAACCTCACAATCCTTTGATGCTTAGACCGGACTTCTTAAAGATTGCCGTTTTGTTCCTTTTTAGCACTTTTTATGGCTTTTTTTACCCCAGGATACAGGATATGCAGGAATATTCTCTCAGGCAGGATTATAACCAAAGATGCACAGAAACC
Source organism: Discoglossus pictus (assembly GCA_027410445.1). Taxonomy (NCBI): domain Eukaryota; kingdom Metazoa; phylum Chordata; class Amphibia; order Anura; family Alytidae; genus Discoglossus; species Discoglossus pictus. The sequence continues at coordinate 168,098,685 of CM050169.1, forward strand.
ACACGTTCTTCTTTTGCCCAGTGAGTGTTGGGAGAGCATTAGGAAGTAATTTTCCTAAGCTTGCGTGGGCTGTAATTTAAAAAAGGCACAACGACATAAACCAAGGAATTAGTTTAACCACATTTTTAAAGGGATATCATTATGCAACATCTAGTACAGCGCAAACAAAATGGCAGTCTCCCAAACAAAATATAAAAGTACAAGGTTACCAGAGAGGGTTTTTATGCAGTATTGTACCTGCCAGAAACGCACTCCTCCAGTTCCCCTTTTAGAGGGGCAGTCCCTATGAAGAAAAAAAAAATCCACTGACCCTTATTTACTTGTAATGTGCCACCATATTATGTGGTGCTATACAGGAGTTACGTACAAGGCAAACATTTTGATTTTTTTTTTTTAAACACATTGTATTGTACGTTTGACAGTCTTGTAAAAAGTGCTAGGTAGGTTGCATTTGTTTGCAAATTGTTTGGGTGTGCCATTTTTCTTCTATCACCATCCTGTACCAGTGTGTAAGGCAATAGGCTCAAGCGAGTGGATGTGAGCGATACAATGCTGTGGTTTGCAATTTTGCATATTCAGGCTGATTTTTGAAACCAATGCGTTTTTAGTGAGGTTTTGCTCCAAAAAGGACATTACCACATATCCAGGCTGATCATCTCCTCTGTACATCCCAGTTCTTGTTATAAAACAGAAATGGTGGGAGTTTGAATGGTCACTTTGTAATAAAACATTTAAACCACAAAAAAAAAAAAAAAAAGTAATACTGTACTTTAATGACAAATAAAAATTCAGGGATGAACAAATGCCAGGAGCCAGGTTGTGGTGCCACAAAATGCTTACAGGCACCTAGATTGCACCCACTGCATGGATACAGTCTCCATTGAACTCAACCATCTACTCCAAACACCCTACCTATTGTTGAAGTTGGGCATCATGGAAGTGCATGAGAGGCTCCCTGCTCAGATTACTTCTACATTTACAGTGAGAACATATGACTAAGTCCATTTTACATCTACCATTTGTTGCTTATTGAATAAACAGTATTAAAAAGTAGGAGTAGCAGAACACCACCACATCATTTCTAATGCCATTTAAAAAAGATGGATTCAGACACACAAATCAGCGCTGATGTGAGAAACCGCCAGCCTGGAGAGTTCAATCTTGTTCAAATTGCAACCATCGGCATTTAGAAAGCCATTTTATGACTAATACCCTTAATGGCATTTTTATAGACAAATCTTCTTCCTTCAGCAGTTGATAATTCAAACTATGTAGCGTGAAGAATAAAAAAATCAATATGATGCATAATTACTGAATATTTAGTATTCCAGACAGGTTTTTTAGAAAGAATTTACGATCTATTAGGAGATATCCAAGAAGAGGGTATCCTACAAATCTTGCATATTAAAAAAAAAAAAAAAAAAGCCTACTTCAGTGAAAATATCTGCACATTAGGGGTTCATAGGACTACCTGCTTTACAAATAGATCAGAAAGACTGGCAAGTAAAAATTGCAAACTTACAAGACAACACATTTTAAAGAACATTCAGTTGCTAAAATAACTTATTAGCTTTGGTTTTAAGTTATACCATATTTGGACCCTCCACTGTGTACCATTAGGGAACATTTGTGGAGTCTGTAGAGACTTTTGGTTCACATCTAGCAAGCCAGATGTGAGATGGGAATAACAAAAAGCTTTTATAATCAAATAACACATTGTGTGGCTTAATTTAAAAGTAGCATTTCCCCCAAACATTAGAGATGTGTAGGCTTTACTTTGCCAAATGCTTCAGTTCCAATGAATGTGGTTAGAAATGTGATCTGTACAGTGAGCATTGATGTCAGGGTTACAAGAAGTTCTCAAGTCCAACTAAGACAGTGGAAGATGCAGCAACCGGGGAGAGGAATAACCATTTGCAATGCGGAGGTGATCACATCCATAACTTCTTAGTAAGTTGTTTAGGTAATATTAACTCGCAATCCAATTAAATCCCTCTCACAATGTAGTACCCTTAAACTGCTATTTACTACAATCTACCCAATATATTGCATATATTAGTATTTTAATTTGTCTTGAGAATTAGGGACATATTACCAGGCTTCTTGTACAAATAACAGCAGTGTCTCAGGCATCCTCTGCTGGAGAGTTAAAGAAGAACACAATTGCAAATGTAGTGCAAAAATTCAAATATAATTCATAGGAACGGGATTATCTTTTTAATTACGGGACTTTTTTTTCCTCTCAAAAGCTAGCCACCAGGTCAGCTCAGACGAATTTCCCAGCGGCCATCTTTTTCTGAACAAGACACAGGTTGCAAGTGCATTCATGGTATCTGGTCTTTCATAACTTTGAAGATGAAAGGGGCAGATTCATGAATGTCTAAATTAGGTTTGGGCATTAGTGAATTTGACACTTAAACAATATATAAATATTACTACTAGAAATACAAGCTAGCCACACACACCACAAAATTACTAAAAATAAATAGAATGAACCAAATTATGAGCACTTTAGTACAATATGCATCATGATATCCGGCTTCCAGTGCTATGCAGTGTGCTGCCAAGACGTTCCCTGACAAATGATTTTACACGTGTCACTCCTTCTAATAGTTGACTCATAATAGTGTATTGACAAAATGAGTTGAGGACTATAATCTTCACTCCCGGTCCAATCCCAGAAAGATCAACAAAGCTGTGAATCACACACCAACACTCCTGTTTACATAGAAGTGTGAATTAAGGGACACTGCATACTGAATTAAATTGTCCATACACCAACTTTTGACAAATGTTCAAATTCAGGAGCCAAAGAGACTATAGAGAAGCCAAGAATCTCTTAAGAGAAAGGAAATGGTGTATGTACACACACATATTCTAGCCACCATGACTTTTCCCAAGCTCTGTCATACACAACCTTCGAGACAAAGGTTTGCATGGTGCCATTTATTATGGAATTGGGTATCTGGTACTAATTGAAAGGGATTAACCATAGCATAAAAAAAAACAAAAAAAAAAACAAACAAACATTTTTTTTAAAATGTTTGTTATGAGATGTTGGCCACACAGCCTTTAATTCTGCACTCTAATTAGTGGTACCCATATACTGATCTTTACTTCAATGCCCTGACTATAAAAAATAAAAAAAAAGTCCCTTTACAAAGTTGACACTGATGAATCAAGTCATTCAGGCCATCCATACACTATGCTCAAGGGTCACAACTGAACAAGATTAATGGGAATGGTAAACGCTCCAACAAAGCTATAGGACATAGTAAGGAACACATAAAAAAATAAATAAAAAATATAAGACATTTTCAAACTCTATTGAGAGCCCTTGGACATCATGCACAATAGTTACGATGTGTGATGTGATACTGCTGTCCCATCTACCATCTTGTCCAAATAGCATTCATTGGCAAGCAAGTGGAGATTTCTCAACTCCCTGTGAAAAGTACATTTACAAGTTGGACAGGTTAGATTTCACACATATACTATCCAGAATCTCACTTACTTAAAACTGAGCTACACTAAATTAACATAAAAAATATATATATCAGACAAGTATAGTACTTATATGGTACTGGTGGCAATTTTCTTTTTTCACAGATCAGAACTAAAAATGTGCTTCCAATAATTGCCTCCACATGCGTCCTACCCAAACAATGTCTCTTTATACTAGTTGTAGGAGTCGGGACCAGTAACACTTCAATCTGAGTAATAGAATACACATCTTTATAGATGTAAATTCTTATTCCCATCAAACGTGCAATTCTTCACAGATTCAAAGAGGAAAAAAAATGAACAGACTAAAGAGTTTCCCAAATAGATCTGGTAAATGCATCATTTTAACGGTACTCCTTATAAGATTCAATCACCCTTACTGTCAGATTTACATACTTAGGTCACATTTAAATGGGATAAAGAGCGAACACAATGGAAGAAACGCGGTTCTATCTGGATTTGTAAGAATTTTTCCTGGCCTGGACCACAGCAGTACATTTAGATGGTCATTACAAAGAAACATCTGTCGAAGATCAGCAAAATGCATCCTGTATTTGTTACAGTTAAAAGGTAATTAGAAAAGACCAATACACTAATAAATACGAACTCACCCTAACAAGAGGGCCCAGCCATAAAGCAGACTGCAAGTATTTCCAGTATCACCTGTCTGTTCTTTTCAGTGAGATCATACTTTTTTTTTCTCCTCAACCAATCGCAGGCAATATCCTAGGATGATTTGTTCCACACTTCCTCGTAATTGGCTGAGAAGCCATTAGAAGGGGTCTATGACATCACTGTCTGGTTTTGCATTTGTCTTTTACCAGGGATGCAGAAATGTTGCTTATTTTTCCAACTTATTAAAATTATAACCAGCTTACAATATGCCCTTTATATGGCTACATATTAACATTTGAATGTCTAAAACAAGTTAACACAAACACTTATATATATATATATATATATATATATATTTTTTTTTTTTTTTTTAATTATTATTATTAATTATAATAATAATAATAATTCTACCCCAGGAATAGTCGCCCAAAAGATGTTAATTATTATTTATGAGATAAGAGCCCATCATGGTCTGTGCTTTTGAAAATGTCTAAATGCATAGCCACCAATCAGGTTGTACATGGCAGGGCAGGTATTTCCAGGTATACCACTTTGAGTGGCTGCTTGTTTCTCAATACCAGAAGTCAAACACTTCAATCCTGAAGAATTCAAAGGGCCAGCTTTCCTCCTCATAACTATATTACTGACTGTTCCCACTACTGTTTCCTCCATCATATATTCAGTAATTAGCAGTCACTGTGGTGGATTATTATAGGAATCAGTATATTGTATAAAATAATGAATCTTCTAATGGAATTAGACTGGAATATGAAAGCTACATGAAGTGTGCAGGATGTATGGATACACACTTAGACCCATTAGGGATGAGCAGTTACTGTCAGACACTAGCAGTCACTGGGACTCTGCCCTTTTAAATCATAGGCCCTCCCCGTGTCAAGCCATCCTGAGCCGCCCAGCTCTATTTGTAGAGCAGATCATGGGGTAGAGCTCACCTGACTTGTACCGTGTGGACTTCGGGCAGGAGAAGCTCAATAAACACAGTCTTTGCCCTCCATAGAGAGAACACACTGTAACCTGCCAGCCTGGCTCCCACTAGGTCAGAACCACAGAGCAGGCAGGGGTAACACAACCATAAGGGTATATCATATTATAGGCAGCACACAGGGCTAGCCTGCAGACAGGGCACACAGGGCTAGCCTGACTACAGGCAGGGCACACAGGGCTAGCCTGACTACAGGCAGGGCACACAGGGCTAGCCTGACTACAGGCAGGGCACACAGGGCTAACTAGACTACAGGCAGGGCACACAGGGCTAACTAGACTACAGGCAGGACACACAGGGCTAGCCAGACTACAGGCAGGACACACAGGGCTAGCCTGACTACAGGCAGGACACACAGGGCTAGCCAGACTACAGGCAGGACACACAGGGCTAGCCAGACTACAGGCAGGACACACAGGGCTAGCCAGACTACAGGCAGGACACACAGGGCTAGCCTGACCACAGGCAGGACACACAGGGCTAGCCTATAGATATGATACAGGGCTAGCCCGACTACAGGCAGGACACACAGGGCTAGCCCGACTACAGGCAGGACACACAGGGCTAGCCTATAGATATGATACAGGGCTAGCCTACAGGCAGGACCCACAGGGCTAGCCCGACTACAGGCAGGACCCACAGGGCTAGCCTGACTACAGGCAGGACACACAGGGCTAGCCTGACTACAGGCAGGACACACAGGGCTAGCCTGACTACAGGCAGGACACACAGGGCTAGCCTGACTACAGGCAGGACACACAGGGCTAGCCTGACTACAGGCAGTACACACAGGGCTAGCCAGACTACAGGCAGGACACACAGGGCTAGCCTGACCACAGGCAGGACACACAGGGCTAGCCTATAGATATGATACACGGCTAGCCCGACTACAGGCAGGACACACAGGGCTAGCCTATAGATATGATACAGGGCTAGCCTACAGGCAGGACACACAGAGCTAGCCTATTGATATGATACAGGGCTAGCCTACAGGCAGGACACACAGGGCTAGCTAGACTACAGGCAGGACACACAGGGCTAGCCAGACTACAGGCAGGGCACACAGGGCTAGCCTATAGATATGATACAGGGCTAGCTAGACTACAGGCAGGACACACAGGGCTAGCCAGACTACAGGCAGGGCACACAGGGCTAGCCTGACTACAGGCAGGACACACAGGGCTAGCCTATAGATATGATAGAGGGCTAGCCTGACTACAGGCAGGACACACAGGGCTAGCCTATAGATATGATAGAGGGCTAGCCTGACTACAGGCAGGACACACAGGGCTAGCTAGACTACAGGCAGGACACACAGGGCTAGCTAGACTACAGGCAGGACACACAGGGCTAGCTAGACTACAGGCAGGACACACAGGGCTAGCCAGACTACAGGCAGGACACACAGGGCTAGCTTATAGATATGATACAGGGCTAGCCTACAGGCAGGACACACAGGGCTAGCCTACAGATATGATACAGGGCTAGCCTATATTAATATGTCGGAGGCGCAAATTTACATTTTATTGTTGAGGTTTAGTATTTAGGGACATGGTCCCTGTCACCAATCCACAGGGCTCATATAAACACACAGCGACCAAAACATAAAAAGAGACATTATATACACACATATATATATACACACAATGTGCAACTCTCCTTATTGCACTTTATATACGCAGGTATAGAGTGTGGGTACAGCAGTGCCAGCACACAGGGCAAGTCTTGCACGCACATATATATATACATACATACATACACACCCCTCCTGAAAACACTTTATATAAAGGGACAGCAGTGCCAGGTACAGAGTGTGGGTACAGCAGTGCCAGTCTTACACTATATACATACATACATACACACCTCTCTTGAGAACACTTTATATACAGGTATAGAGTGTGGGTACAGCAGTGCCAGGTCCAGAGTGTGGGTACAGCAGTGCCAGGTCCAGAGTGTGGGTACAGCAGTGCCAGGTCCAGAGTGTGGGTAAAGCAGTGCCAGGTCCAGAGTGTGGGTACAGCAGTGCCAGGTATAGAGTGTGGGTACAGCAGTGCCAGTCTTACACTATATACATACATACACACACCTCTCCTTAAAACACTTTATATACAGGTATAGAGTGTGGGTACAGCAGTGCCAGGTATAGAGTGTGGGTACAGCAGTGCCAGGTATAGAGTGTGGGTACAGCAGTGCCAGTCTTACACTATATATACACACATATGAACTTTACAAACTTATTGTGACTAGTACATAATGATATGAGGCTGCCCCATACATATAGATGCATCCAGTGCTGGGTCCCAGCGAGACCCACATATTAGTAGTTGGCGCTCTTACCTTCTTTGCCCCCTGCTTGCAGAACTCCCTGGCCAGCTGCCTCCCGATGCCCCTGCCCCCGCCGGTGATCAGCACGGTGTCCCCTCGCAGGTCCCTCATCTTGCCGGGTAGGATCAGACACAGGGCGGCTCTGATCACACACAGGATGATCTGTATGGGGAGCAGCAGGGCTCTGCACAGGGACCTCCAATCCATCCCACTGCCCTGTCTCACCTGTGTGTACTTTATGTGTAGGGTCTATCTGAGGTGATTACTGCAGCTCCTCACACTGGCTGCTTGTCTCTCCTCTCACAGGCTGGGCGCAGGGGAGTTTTTATACCCCATTAATCCTGATTGACGGATAAAGTGTTAGGATATTTCAGTAGTGTTTGTGAGCGGCTGTTGCCTTTAGTTGGTCGCCTCCCCTCCCCCAGTGCTATCTCCCACAGTACAGAAGCACAGGATCTCAGACACACACTCTCCTTCCTCTCTGCCTCATTCTCACTCACTCCCACCCTCCCTCAGGGCTGTCTGCATGAGAGGACTTGCTCTGCCCCAGCACTGCGCCACGTTTATCCACAGCTGAGGAGAGCGGCCGCAGACAGCAAGACTTGGGACCAAGTGGCCGCTCACACACTCACCGTATAGCAGAACATAGCGACATATACATGTTATCATTACATTACATATCACCATATTGCACACTGTCAGTAGCACCGAGCCTGGTTTTATTCTGCAAACTATTGCACTTTTGCTATTTCTTTGTGACTGTATCTTTAATTAAAGTGGTCCCCCCCTCTCTAGCATTATCTGAGCATGGTGGGTCCCACCAAATAAAATACAGCCAACATATTGTACATCTATACCTTGTTTAATACTGTAGATACACTCCCTGTAACAGGAATCCAAGAAATACCTCGCTAAATGGGGTAAGTTTAACATAGAGTAGATAGGGGGTCTCACAAATATACACACAATTGCAATTTAGACTTTTTTTTTATGAACTTCAAAGAAACTGCAAAAATAAACTGAACAGTAGCAGAAAATAAACGTAAATTTGTGTTATAGATGCTTCTGTCTCATCCTGGTGTCTGGTTTTTTTTTGAGAAAATAAAACCGCGTTAAACGGGGAATTATGGACTAAAACAGAGTTATAGCGTGGAATTACGGGCCAAAAACAACATTATGGCGTGCAAATATAGGCCAACACATCAGTATAGCCTAGAATTACAGACCAAAACAAGAGTTATAGCGGGGAATTACGGACCAAAACAGAGTTATAGCGGGGAATTACGGACCAAAACAGAGTTATAGCGGGGAATTACGGACCAAAACAGAGTTATAGCGGGGAATTACGGACCAAAACAGAGTTATAGCGGGGAATTACGGACCAAAACAGAGTTATAGCGGGGAATTACGGACCAAAACAGAGTTATAGCGGGGAATTACGGACCAAAACAGAGTTATAGCGGGGAATTACGGACCAAAACAGAGTTATAGCGGGGAATTACGGACCAAAACAGAGTTATAGCGGGGAATTACGGACCAAAACAGAGTTATAGCGGGGAATTACGGACCAAAACAGCGTTATAGCGGGGAATTACGGACCAAAACAGCGTTATAGCGGGGAATTACAGACCAAAACAGCGTTATAGCGGGGAATTACAGACCAAAACAGTGGTATAGCGGGGAATTACAGACCAAAACAGTGGTATAGCGGGGAATTACAGACCAAAACAGAGTTATAGCTGGGAATTACGGACCAAAACAGAGTCATAGCGGGGAATTACAGACCAAAACAGAGTTATAGCTGGGAATTACAGACCAAAATAGAGTTATAGCGGGGAATTACAGACCAAAACAGAGTTATAGCTGGGAATTACAGACCAAAATAGAGTTATAGGGGGGAATTACAGACCAAAACAGAGTTATAGCGGGGAATTACAGACCAAAACAGTGGTATAGCGGGGAATTACAGACCAAAACAGAGTTATAGGGGGGAATTACAGACCAAAACAGAGTTATAGCGCTGAATTACGGACCAAAACAGAGTTATAGCGGGGAATTACGGACCAAAACAGAGTTATAGCGGGGAATTACGGACCAAAACAGCGTTATAGCGGGGAATTACAGACCAAAACAGCGTTATAGCGGGGAATTACAGACCAAAACAGTGGTATAGCGGGGAATTACAGACCAAAACAGAGTTATAGGGGGGAATTACAGACCAAAACAGAGTTATAGCGCTGAATTACGGACCAAAACAGAGTTATAGCGGGGAATTACGGACCAAAACAGAGATATAGCGGGGAATTACAGACCAAAACAGAGTTATAGCAAGACAGCATTATAGCGGGACCGGGTTTAACAGGGAATTACGAGCAAAAACAGCGTTATAGCGAGACAGCGTTAAATGGGGAATTATCGACCATATCTTTAAGCAGGGTGTACATGTAGGACTCCAGTGGTTGGATCATAAAGACATAACAAAGAAATCTGCAAACGTGCAATGGATATAAGGGATAGTTCAAAAATAACCCAAAGCATGAAATAGATAAAAGGTAAAAAAAAAAAAAACACTCCAAAGCATGAAATGGGACCTATCCTGTGATACTTACGGCATCAGACCGCCGCTGCAGTGCGGCCACCAACTGCTAGATGCCGCTGCAAATATTTTGCATCGCTGACGATATGTGAGAAGTTCTAACCTTAGAAGGTTAGCCTAAGCCTTCACTCTATGATATGGCACTGGAATATCGGTAGCACCATCTAGTGGCAGATTGGTGTTGTAACCATAACAGGATAGGACATAGAAATGTAAGTCCAGATAATATAAAAGTGACAAGAATCAACAAAAGCAAATTGAAGGTGCAAAATCTATTAGTTGGACTTATCAGTAGTTCTATTAATGGGATTTTTTGAATCTTCAATGTCGGTATAGTCTAATTAGCATGTACAGAAGTCAAACATCATAGAAACAAATTGAAGAGCAGGTTAAGAAACAAAAAATCATATCAATTCAGCCCATCCTGATTAATTAAGACTGGCGTATCCTTATCCAAAGGCTGCTTAATATCCTTAACTGTGTTTGACCCTATCACCTCCACTGAAAGGCTTTTCCATGTATCTACAACCCTTTGTGCAAAGTAATAAAGCTGCACAATAAATCTTACAACTTCCAGCTCTTTACAAGCTAAAGACACAATAGCCAGGTTCACTACAGCTTCAGAGGCAGACGTGACAAGGGCCTCTTTAATCCTGCACATATTTACTCTCATTACAAAAAGAACGAAGCGAGACATCCTTCGGATCTATACTGTTATGGTGTCGGGACAGGTCCGCCACTGCAATGCGGCCTCCGAACGGCTAGATGTCGCTGGCAATATTTTACGGCGCTGCCGATATTTGAGAGTAGTTCTAAGCTTATAATGTTAAACTAACCCTAACAGTTTCCCTAAGCCTTGACTCTATGATATGGCATTGAAATATCTGTAGCGCCATCTAGCAGATGCTCACCGCCACTGCTGCTGCCTTGTGCTGCGCTACCCTAACAAAATTGGACCCATCCTTCTCCATTTTACACCATGGTATTGGACCCACACTATTATATTTCCATTCTCTTACCTAATGTGAGTAAATGGACAATGTTCCTCAAGCTTCTCATTGCATGTAAAGTGACGGAAATTTAAGCAGTAATGATCATTTTCCTATAGAAAACAGCAATTGTTACCCATATGAAGTTCGGTGAATCTTGGCCAGCACAGGTGGAAATGTTTAGTATAAAACTTGGAGCAAGTGAAGGCACTAATCACACGTGTGATGTTTTATGTAGTGTGAGACCCATCTAATTAATTCCTAGAGTATGTGGTAAGTAGAGAAAACAAGTTACTGATAATAGGCCCAATTTTATTAAAATAACCAAACTCAAAATTAACACTAAAATGTGTGAACTTGTTTTTCCTGTAAACACCCAAGCTCGTTGCCTCTTAATCTTCTTAATTATCTCTTTTGTTACAAGTCAAATATTTTGATTGCAAGCTAAATATTTACTAAAGAGATCACTGGATCTCCTATATATATATATATATATATATATATATATATATATATATATATATATATAAACATTTCAAGACCAAGCAGTACATTTTGTGTAGATGGTTATTTTGGGTTTTTAGTAAAGTAATCTGCACATTATCATTAATTTATAATAACATTGTTAAGTATATTTATCAATACACTAATTTACCTTTGGGTTCCCTGGTGGTCCAGTGGTTAGGATTTGCACCGCTGTCACATGGGTTCAGTTTGTTAGGGAGCAAAGAGTTCACACCACCCTGAAGCCATGCAGGGTTGAGCCTGGTCAGTACTTAGATAGGAAACTACATAGGAATACCAGGGCTGTATGCTGTGGGCCACTGGAGAAGGAACTGGCAACCCACTCTTGTATTTCTGCCATGCATACCAAGTGGATCAGCATGGTGTATTAAGGTCTATGCGGTCATGGAGAGTTGGACCTGACTGAAAGACACAAACGCAATTTACATTTATTGCTAAATTTTCTGCCACCAAAATAGGCCCATATTGTACATATCACATTAAATTTAGTTTTAAAAATTAAGTATTCATTGTAAATTGTCATTTTTTCCCTTAAAACCTGCTTTTATATACTGTCTAATTGTTATTTTGGACTGTTTAGAGATTCTGACGAAAAAGTACTTAATTGTATCAAGTTTTCCACTGCTGCACACTGCGTCTTAAGCCAAATTCATGCATCATTTAATGTTTAATGTATACACATCAGCGTTTCCATTACATTATTAATCCTGGAAAGACAGAGTGATGTCAGTGTAAAGAGGACACCATAAGAGGACATTGTTATCTAAATGTCCTGTTGTTAATAGAAACTTCTTCCTAATGTATCCATAAGAGACCACTATAGGGAAAATGTGAAACTACTCTTGTCATTTTAAAGTATACAAAGCTGACACCGTATGTAAACACTACAGACCTAAATTAAAACCAGCACTAAAGGATGTGTGATAAAATAATCATATTACAGGGTGAGTGTGTACCTCTGCCCCAGGTGCAATATGTCCTGCTGGTATTGATAATGTATTTTTAAGTGATAGTCCTATGTAGCTTTTTATCACAGTTTCCCCTAGGGATAAATTGGAAACAAAACAGTGCTTTTGACCCCCTGTGGATATTGCTGATTAATCAACTTCATACAGAAGGGTCACCATGCAGTGTGGGTTGTTTTAGAGGGCACATTAGCTCAAAAAAACATTTAAGTCTTCTTGAAAGTAAAGCAGCCATGGAGGAGGCTAATGAAGGCTTTGCATAACTATAGCAAATATCCTTAGGGAACCACAATATATGGTTGCAGCTCAATTTGATTGAGACAAATGGCAGTCACTTAGCACTGTTTTGATTCAAGAAAGCCGCTGTCCTCTGCAAATTACCACAATAATTCTATTTGGTGATCTGTCTTTGTTTGCAGGTCGCTGGTGCTGGTCCTTTTCTGTGCAAATATCGGGGAAACAGATCTTTAAAACAATACTTAACAAAACAGTAAATCTATGGATGTGTTTTGAATGCATCCCACATTTGTGCAAATAATGGGTGCTCTAGGGTAGAGAAAAGTCGTTTTTATCAGGGTATAATTTAAGACCCTATCTAGTGAATGTTAATGGCAGGACAATGCAGCAAATAGTCCCCAATCTTTGGCACAATTAATTTGTCATTTGTGATTGACACAACAATATTGCATTTTAATAGGATTATAAGAGTTCAAAGTACGGTTAGGAGCTAGGGTTATGGCTATGCCTGGGTTGGGATTATGGGTTTGGTTATGTTTATGAGTTAGGGGTTTGGTTAGATGTTAGGTTGTGGTCAATATTTATGTTTATAATACTTAGGGGTTGAGTTATGGTTCGTGTAATGGTTTACTTTTTCTTTAGACTCTCAGGATATGGGCAATGGGAAACAAAAAGTCCCTAATCTTAGGCACAATTATTTTGTCATTTGTGATTGACACAACAATATTGCATTGTAAGAGTTTACATTTAGGTTTGGAGCTAGGGTTATGACTATGCATAGGTGGGGGTTAGCGGTATGTTATGAATTTTACTATATTTATGGGTTAGGGTTTTGGTTAGATGTTGGGTTGAGTTAGGCTTTAGGTTGTGGTTAAGATTTATGTTTATAATACTTGGGGATTATATTTTCGTTAGACTCTCGGGATATGGCTATACATGGTAAAGGTTAGGTGCCGCGTTATGTTTACCGATTGTCCACTCTACTCCTAACGACAGAGTCATGAGGCTAGAAACTGGAATCTCATATGATTCATGAACATTTACCAATCCTTAAATTACTAAAGCATCCATAATGCATTTGAATATCCCAATAATTCTCTATTTCATGTAAGTAAGGTAGTTACTTAATTACCTCTCCCAATCTTCTCAAATATGATTTAAAACTGGCATAATGATTCCAATGTTAAAGTCCAATTCCCACATCTTCAATACAAAACAAGCATGGCAGACGGAAACGTTTCAGCTGTGGTATTGGTATTGTAGTGCCCTCAAGTGGTCATTTCTTGATTAGCAATTTGTATTCAAAGTATCAGGAAGGCTGTTGAGATTCCTAAATTACCTTATGTACTGTAGACTCTCAGTTAACCGGAACTTAAGCAACCAGAACTCTCAAGCAACAAAAAAAAAATATATATTTTTTTAATACTGTGCTTTAAATAAAAACAAAAATTGACAAGGATCAACAAATGACAGGAGCCAGGTTGTCATGCCACACAGTGCTTACAGGCACCTTCATCCACTGTATGTCTCTGCAATTCAATGTTACCTGGAAGCAGACAGGCAGGCACGAGTCAGTGCAGTGTTGGTGTTACATTCCCCGGGTACAGCACCGCACCCTCCAGCGGAATGTACCTGTGTGTAAGTGAGGAGTGAAAGCTGCTGCTTTTAGAACAGCCCTCACTGACAAATATACTATGTGCAGCTAATCTAGGCCACTTTTTTAATAGTAACTCTTAAGCAACCAGAAAGTACATTTATCCATCATCTACCAATCCCCTATGGGTGCCGGTTAACTGAGAGTCTACTGTAGTATGATTTATTATTATTATTATTATTATTATTATTATTATGATGTAAAGTTTTGTATTAATATTACCTAAACAGAACTATGTTATTGCACCTGTGTATTTATCTTTAAATAAAATTAAACCACAATAAAAAAACTTTTTTTTTATGGTAAATTCTTGCCCCGGGTACTTAAAGTAATTTGCAGAATAACCCAGAATTTAGGGAATATTATATAAGCTGTATGCATTTATTATCAATCTAAAACAAATACACAAAAAGTATCAAATCCAATGCAAAACAGGTAGTCACAACATCTTAGAAACCAAACATACTAAAAAGCCTCAACATGTTTAGTTTCATAGAACACAAAATCTTTATATGTTAATATGTTTTTTATCTGTACTCAGCAAGTCACTCCTATGTATTTTTACAATTAGGTGCTTCAACATTGGGGTTCCTTGGTGGTCCAGTGGTTAGGATTCTGTGCTTTCACCACTGCAACCTGGCTTTGATTCCAGTCACCACTCTGAAGCCAAGCGTGGTTGGGCCGGGTCAGTACTTGGATGGGAGATCACCTAGGAATACCAGGAGCTGTATGCTGTGGCCCACTGGAGAAGGAACTGGCAACCTACTCCGGTATCTCTGCCATGAAAACCAAGTGGATTAGCATGACCATGGACATAAAGATGTGCCTGGTGTGTTAGGGTCCATGAGGTCACGGAGAGTCAGACACGACTGAACAACAAAACAGCAACTTCAGCATTGACCTGGTGTCATTTATTGCCTCAATTGTTGTCCAATATTTCATAAATTACACTAAAATTCAGAGCGGCTGCTCTTTTTTCACCTTTGTGACAGGCACATTGGCCACTAAGTGGCGCTGCTGAGCGGTCCGTCAATTTCTTCGCAATCTTCACAGTAAACCAAACACACCTAACCCTAACACCCCTCACAGTAACACCCCTCAACCTAACCCTAACAGTAAACCATAAGAAATTGACGGACTCCTCGGCTGCGCCACCTAGTGGCTTATGGGGGGAGACACTGCGCATAGGTTGCAGAAAGGTTGCACATTTTTTGGTAGTTATTTTTTATACATACAGGTTCGTTTGCATTCATAGGCTTATTTCTTGGAGGTATGAGCTCTTCTAGCAGCTAGACTGAAAACCACTTCAAATAAAAGATTCCACTGTTCTCTTATGCCAAGCCAGGTGTTACTTGTCCTCCAAATGCCACACATTGCTTACCAAGTGCTAAAATCTGAAAATAATGCAACTTCCTGCAAAATGTTTTCAAGCTGTTTTTAATTTCACAAAATTAAAAAAAACAAATATTTGTTTGAATATAATTAATTGGAAATCTCATCATATTGTCCATTTGGGGATTAAGTTCTGCTTTAGAGTGAATAATATTCTCAAAGATAAGTTGTCTGAAGTAATGAAGCAAATTAGGCCCACTTTATGTAATTGGAGATCTCTTAACCTATCTTGGTCAACCAGAATTGCTGCAATGTATTATGTATTATTCCAAAAATAACATATTGTTTGAGATCTATACCCGGTATTTTACCAAAATACTATTTAAAACTCATTCAGGATCATTTCGATAAATTTTTATAAGGGGGGAAAAAATCCAGAATCAGGAAATGCTATCAGCCTTATTAAATTGTGATTCGGTAAATTTAAAAGGGCCCTATTTAAGCACACAGCATATTTTTTTTACAGAAGATTTTAGATAGTGAAGACCTTGCTTTTGGATAGAAGTTCACTAACTAAAAACTTCTGTAAAAAAATATAGAGCCCTTTTAAATTTTCCGAATCGCAATTTAATAAGGCTGTATGTGTGCAGGAAATTTGATAAGGGTGGATAAGAGATATACATTATCCGAAAATAGCTATTGCCCATCTTACAAGTTGGAATACTCTTCTAGATAAACCCAGATGGCTGGTCCTGGAAGAGACCCTTATGAGGGAGACTTCCATACAAACTATCCTATGGCTCCCCAATTATAATAAAAATCTGTTTAGCAAACTTCCTAGCAATATAAATGCACTTCTAAAATTCTGATACAAAAATAAAGAGAAAATGCAATTATCAAACTCTCCATCGTTAGCTGCACCCATTAAGCTTCTCGGCACTAAAGATCTCGGCCCAATACTTAATAATTTACAAAGGAAAGCTCTAACCTCAATTTCTGAACTTTATATAAATGGTAATCTCCTAACTCTGCGGAAGATTCAGAATAAATTTGAGGTCACAAAACTTACTTGGCTTAATTATGAAAGCTTAAAAAAAACTTTACTTGTGTAGGGTTATAATATCTCCGCAATAACATTTCCAAGGAAAATAATGGAATTGGTTATTAAGGGAGTAAAGTCACATATCATCTCTAAATGTAGTAGGATTATCTGTGAGTCCACGCCCCTTATTAAAAGCCCAGGTATTAAAGGATGGGAATTAGATCTCAGAATTAACTTAGATGAATCCTTGTGGAGTGAAGTTATAAAAATGGTAAAGAAATCGTCACTAAACACTGCATACTTGGAGTTATTGTTCAAACTAACTCATAGACGTGGCGTCTTGATGTGGCGCGCATGTGACGTAATTAGCATATACCGGGTGCCGGCTAATGACGTGACGTCACATGCACTGAAGGAGCGGAGACCGGAGCAGAAGCTTCAGATGCAGGTAAGTGATGGGAGAGGGGGAGGTATTTAGAGGGGTAGAATGAAGAGGGGGGGGTTTAGAATGAGGAGGGGGGTTGAGGATGAGGAGGGGGGTTGAGGTTGAGGAGGGAGGTTGAGGAGGGGGGTTGATGTTGAGGAGGGAAGTTGAGGAGGGGGTTGAGGATGGGGTGGTTGAGGATGGAGGTTGAGGTTGAGGAGGGAGAGTGAGGTTGAGGATGAAGAGGGAGGTTGAGGAGGGGGGTTGAGGATGGGTAGGTTGAGGAGGGAGGTTGAGGAGGGGGTTGAGGATGAGGAGGGAGGATGAGGAGGGAGGATGAGGAGGGAGGTTGAGGAGGGGGTTGAGGTTGAGGAGGGGGTTGAGGATGGGGGGTTTGAGGTTGAGGTGGGAGGTTGAGGAGGGGGTTGATGATGGGGGGGTTGAGGTTGAGGAGGGGGGTTGAGGAGGGAGGTTTAGGATGAGGAGGGAGGATGAGGAGGGGGGTTGAGGTTGAGGAGGGGGTTGAGGTTGAGGAGGGGGTTGAGGTTGAGGAGGAGGTTGAGGATGAGGAGGGAGGTTGAGGATGAGGAGGGAGGTTGAGGAGGGGGTTGAGGATGAGGAGGGAGGATGAGGAGGGAGGTTCAGAAGGGGGTTGAGGAGGGGTTGAGGATGGGGGGTTGAGGAGGAAGGTTATGGATGAAGAGGGAGGTTGAGGAGAGGGGTTGAGGATGGGGGGTTGAGGATGGGGCGGTTGAGGAGGGGGTTGAGGATGAGGAGGGAGGTTGAGGAGGGGGTTGAGGTTGAGGAGGGAGGTTGAGGAGGGGGTTGAGGATGGGGGGTTTGAGGTTGAGGAGGGGGTTGAGGATAGGGGGGTTGAGGTGGAGGAGGGGGGTTGAGGAGGGAGGTTGAGGTTGAGGAGGGTGGTTGAGGATGAGGAGGGAGGATGAGGAGGGGGGTTGAGGATGAAGAGGAAGGATGAGGAGGGAGGTTGAGGAGGGGAGTTGAGGTTGGGGAGGGAGGTTGAGGAGGGGAATTGAGTTTGAGGAGGGAGGTTGAGGAGGGGCTTGAGGATGGGGGGGTTGAGGAGGGAGGTTGAGGTTGAGGACGGGGGTTGAGGAGGGAGGTTGAGGCGGGAGGTTGAGGAGGGGGTTGAGGTTGAGGAGGGAGGTTGAGGAGGGGGTTGAGGATGAGGGGGAGGTTGAGGATGAGAAGGGAGGTTGAGGTGGGTCGTTGAGGAGGGGGTTTGGGTTGAGGAGGGGGTTTAGGATGGGGGGTTGATGATGAGGATGGGGGGTTGAGGGTGAGGATGGGGGGTTGAGGAGGGAGGTTGAGGAGGGGGTTGAGGAGGGAAGTTGAGGATGAGGAGGGAGGTTGAGGATGAGGAGTGGGGTTAAGGGGGGGAGGTTGAGAATGAGGAGGGGGGGAAGAGACACAGGGAAGGGAGAGGGGGGAAGAGACACAGGAGAGAGAGGGGGACACAAGAAAAGGGCACACAAGAGGGGTACACAGAGGGCACAAGAGGGACACAGGGGGCAGCACATTTCCCACCCTCAGCTTATACTCGAGTCACTCATTTTACCCAGTATTTTGTGGTAAAATTGGTGCCTCGGCTTATACTCGGGTCGGTTTATACTCGAGTATATACGGTATTCGTTTTCTGTAATCTGTACGGTGGAGAGCTTTTCTCACTCTAGTGCTCACCATACACTAAATGATTGTTGTGGAATACCCAATCCAACAAAATCTATTGCACAAACCAGAATCTACCTCATACTGATGATAGCCAAAAGCTTGAAACAGGCCTGTATATGAGTGATTCTTGGTTTGTGTAAAATCCAACAGCTGTTTAATACGGTGGGCATATGCTTTTAGGGAGCAATGTATAAAGTTGCTATTTTTGGATTAAAAGAGTGAATTACATTGTATTCTCATTTGCATGTCCCCGCCTTTTAGACATGCAAATGGGCTTATTAATGTATTATTCATTTTCTATATGTATACTGTATATATATATATATATATATATATATATATATATATACAGTATATACTGCATATAGTATTATTCCTCATGTTTTCTGCTGTTCTTCTATGTAGTTTCCCTGTCAGTTAATGTCAAGTGTTGGCAACTTTGTGTTTTACACAACACTGTTTTATTATAAACATTGGATAATTGGAGCCTGTATTGTGAGGAGCAGGGTGTGATATACAAGATGGCTGCACTCTGGTTATATTATCTGATGAAACTGCATGAGGCAGTGTCAGTCCAGTACCTCGTGCTCACTGACATCAAGCATGAGGTGTCTATGTCACCACCTCCCTGGTCTGCACTTCCAGATCATGTCCGCCGCAGCACGGAGCTTCTCTGTCTCAGTAACTTGCAGGCACTGGCAAATTAAAGCAAGCGTGTCCGCCACTCATCTTGTCATCATTTTATTGTGTTGTGTTTGTGTGTGTATCTGTGTTTTTTCTGTGTGTGTGTGTGTGGACTAAGTCAAAGACATAAACATTTTTTGGGAAAATTCTGAATTTTTGTAGTCTGTATTTATGAGTATAGGAATCCATTTTGTGTTTGTTACATCACTTCATGAGAGTTGGATCATGTGTTTTCAATGCAAAGTAGGGTTTAGGAAAGAGGAAAGAGAAAGCCTTTATTAATTGGAGAAGATTGGAATTGACACCTTCCTCCTCCCCCTCACTGGCCCAGAAGTAGACTTCTTGCTTCAGGAAATTCAACCATATCTCTTCAGAAATGATAACTCCCTTCACACATACACAATTTTTTTTTCCGAATTAAAAGCTAGCTATATTACTTTTTTTCCTGACTACTTATGCTCTTAGTTAGACTCAATTTCTTCAAACAATTCTGTTTTGATTGTGAGTGGCCGTTTAACTCTCATAATTATTCAGTGTTTCTGTGTGATACAAGTGATATATAAATAACATGGCCTACCATATAATAAACACGTAATTGCTCTGTGTGTGTATGAGTAGTTATGTTGTTAAAATGGCTGTTATGGGGAAATGTCTGTGATTTGTTCACACAGCAAAAGAGCGATTTACGTGCATAGAAAATAAAAAATGGGGCTCCTCATCTTCACTGCCCAGGGGCTCCAAAAAGGTAGATCCTCACTGGGTACATACATGACAAATAAGTGTCGTTTTTTTCTTAAGATGCACCCAGTGCTCCCGTAACACACATCATGCTAAATGAAGCTAGGTCAAAGATTATAATATATTATTTTTGACAGAAACCTGCAGATTGAGTGTGCAGGAGGCTTTGGGAGAGTGATACCTGGCTTGGGGTAAATACAGGGGGTATACAATCCAACCTATATGCATAAGAAAACAAGTATTTATTATCCAGTACCCTGCAAAGGTGAATTTACGCAAAAGAATAACTAATCCAATTTTAGGGGCAGTTTATGAAATACTGGACTGAAATAGTGCCAATGCTTGAAATAATATGAATGTATGTTCATAATATGTGACTAGTGAACATTGCAAACAGTTAAAAGATTGTAACTCAGGCTTGGAGATTTTGTGCTGGATGTCAGTTACTCATGTGGTGAGAGCACTCTATAAAAGAAAATATGTTAAGACTTTTCTCTAAGTGTGGTTTATAAGAACATTTCTGGGTACCACTTTTTCCATCGGCTTTAACACAGTCTGGTTTCATGGTTTTAGCTTTAGATGTGATACATGTGTTTTAGATAATGAATATAGTTATGCAGGGTTCCATCATGGTCCAGTGGTTAGGATTCAGTGCTTTCACTGCTGTGACTTGGGTTCTAATCCACGTCAGAGAACCAAGATATCATACCACCCTGCAGCTGAGCAGGGTTGGGCCTGGTGAGTACTTGGATTGGAGACCACCTAAGAATACCAGGGTCTGTATTTTGTGGCCAACTGGAGAAGGAACTGGCATCCTACTCCAGTATCTCTGCCATGAATACCAAGTGGATCAGCATGACCATGGACATAAATATATCCTGGTGTGTTATTGTCCATGAGGTCACGGATAGTCATAAAATGACTGAACAATGTTAAAAAAAAAAAAAATGTTATGCAATATCCTAAGTCTCCTCCAGTTTCAAGGTTAGACTATGAGAAAGTGGAAAGGACCACTGTAGTAGTCATACATAATTTGTTTATTTATACATTCATTATCAAATAAATCAGTATTTGCCAAAAACTGTTTCACTATATGTTTTAAAAAATACACTTGACTTTTGCATTGCAGATCTACGTCTTTGTATACCATTTTAGGTGCTCCTAGGGTGGTTATAGATCTGCCTAGTTACCTGCCTCACCAAATACTGGGTTAAACTATATCCGTATCAATACATTTATAAACAGTTTTTGGAGGTTCTGTTGCCCAGGGTTTCAAGGTCTTATTGTAGTAATGGACATTGTATTCAGACACTGCTCTGTTGTGCATATAGTATCTGTCCCAAATAAGCTGAAACCTCTAGCTGAGACTAGTTTTCCTCTCAGGGCTGGGGTCTTTCTGATATACTATAGCAGTTATGGGCATCCTATTTCACTTGCAGGGCCACTTATAGCCTCACCTCTTATATTTTAACCAAACAAAATGGTAAACCACGGTAGGAAAGGAATTCATTGACAATAGGGGTAAAATAATGAAAAAACATATTTAGGAGTACAATTGAGTATTTTTTACTAGTTTTAGAGAGATAAAATTAATTGTGTACTGTTGAAGATTGGGCATGTTCTTCCTCTCCAGAAAACAAGCTGGGGGCTGCATGATAAGTGCCTAAGCGCTGCATGTGGCCCCTAGGCTGCTTGTTGCCCACAAATGTACTACAGGTATTTCTTCTCTGTGAAGCTAATAACAGCTACTGTGCCTTGCAAAAGTATTCACCCCTCTTGACGTTTTACCTATTTTGTTACATTACAGTCTTAAGTTCAATGTTTTGTTAATCTGAATTTTATGTCATGGATCAGAACACAATAGTTGGTGAAGTGAAATGAGAAAAATATATACATAAAACTATTTTTTAGAAATAGAAAACAGAAAATTGGCATGTGCGTATGTATTCACCCCCTTTGTTATGAAGCCCATAAAAAGCTCTGGTGTAACCAATTACCCTCAGAAGTCACATAATTAGTGAAATGATGTCCACCTGTGTGCAGTCTAAGTGTCACATGATCTGTCATTACGTATACACACCTTTTTTGAAAGGCCCAAGAGGCTGCAACACCTAAGCAAGAGGCACCACTAACCAAACACTGCCATGAAGAC
This sequence comes from Discoglossus pictus, assembly GCA_027410445.1. Lineage (NCBI taxonomy): Eukaryota > Metazoa > Chordata > Amphibia > Anura > Alytidae > Discoglossus > Discoglossus pictus. The sequence continues at coordinate 168,121,162 of CM050169.1, forward strand.
CAAGGAACTCTCCAAACAAGTAAGGGACAATGTTGTTGAGAAGTACAAGTAAGAATTAGGTTATAAAAAATATCCCCAGGAGCACCATCAAATCTATCATAACCAAATGGGAAAAAACATGGCACAACAGCAAACCTGCCAAGAGACGGCAGCCCACCAAAACTCACGGACCGGGCAAGGAGGGAATTAAGAGGCAGGACAGAGACCTAAGGTAACCCTGGAGGAGCTGCAGAGTTCCACAGCAGAGACTGGAGTATCTGTACATAGGACGACAATAAACCGTACGCTCCATAGAGTTGGGCTTTATGGCAGAGTGGCCAGAAGAAAGCCATTACTTTCAGCAAAAAACAAAATGGCACGTTTTGAGTTTGCAAAAAGGCATGTGGAAGACTCCCAAAATGTATGGAGGAAGGTGACTAGTAAATCAGTTTACGGGCTACATTACAGCCTCCAGTAACTTACAATTGCTCATTTGAATAGGGGCCATAGTGTTTAAGTATTTTCGTATAAGTCTTTTAGATTGTGCACCATTATAGATGCCCTTCTTTGGATTGTTTCTAATTTGTGACTTTTACTAAACTCTAAATAAACTAAATCTACTTCTCCGCCCTGGTTTATAACTTTCTGTTGCATAACCAAAAAAGGAAATTAGATTAGTCTAACATAATCTCCATGCAATAAGGTCATATTGCCTATAATCTTGTAAATCACAATAGGCATTCAATAATGCTTTCTTTCTAAAATTTAACTTTTCGGCCATCAAAGAAAACGCTATTTCTGGCGCAAACCCAACACATCACCTAAACAACACCATCCCCACAGTGAAACATGGTGGTGGTAGCATCATGCTGTGGGGTTTTTTAGCAGCCGGGCCTGGGAAACTGGTCAGAGTTGAGGGAAAGATGGATGGTGCTAAATACAGGGATATTCTTGAGCAAAACCTGTACCACTCTGTGCGTGATTTGAGGCTAGGACGGAGGTTCACCTTTCAGCAGGACAATGACCCAAACACACTGCAAAGCAACACTTGGGTGGATTAAGGGGAAACATGTAAATGTGTTAAAATGGCCTAGTCAAAGCCCAGACCTCAATCCAACTGAAAATCTGTGGTCAGACTTAAAGATTGCTGTTCACAAGCCGAACCCATCCAACTTGAAGGAGCTGGAGCAGTTTTGCAAGGAGGAATGGGCAAACATCTTCAAACAACATCTTCAAAGTTCTGGGCATGTTTGGTAAATTAAATGATGCAAATCCTCAAACAATCCATGATAATTCCAGGTTGTGAGGCAACAAAACACGAAAAATGTCAAGGGGGTAAATACATTTGCAAGGAATAAGCCAATTCTCCGATGTATGTTAGTTGTCATCTCTGACTTTATAATTTACTCATATAATAGTTAGTAAATCCCATTGCTCTTTCTATTTGTACCATTTCCCATCCTCACAGTCTTCAGTGGTTAGGATTCAATGCTTTTACTGCTGCGACTTGGGTTTGATTCCAGTCAGGGAACCAAGAGGTCTCACCACCCTGAAGCCGAGCAGGGTAGGGCCTGGTCAGCACTTGGATGGGAGACCACCTAGGAATACCAGGAGCTGTATGCTGTGGCCCACTTGAGAAGGAACAGGCAACCTACTCTAGTATCTCTGCCATAAATACCAAGTGGATCTGCATGTGTGTTGCAGTCCATGAGGTCACAGAGAGTCAGACACGACAGAGCGACACAAACATAACCCATCCTCACTGCCCCCCTTCAAAAGAAAAATATTGTAACCTTTTGGCGTTAAATTATGTTTTTCCTTTTTTATTACATTTTCTAAATTGTGTTCTTAAAATAATATACTGTTGCTTATTTTTCTGTTTTTCATTTTGACATTGATCAATTCTCTTTATTGCTTTGTGCAGTTGTCAGGTGAGTAGATATATAAATATCAGTGGCATTTAATTACTGCTTGAATTATATTGTCTAAATTAATTTAATATCATAAGTAATATCAGGATACAGTAAAATAAATGTCTTGCTGAGGAATATAACCATTCATAAGCGATAATTTTTGATTTGTAGCATTTATAAGTAACTGCAAATTGATTGTTCTTGTCATAATTTGCAAAAGGAAACTAATCATATGCTGCCACTGCAAATTAATTAGGAAGCTAAATGAGAGAGTATTCAATAGCACAGGTCGTTTAAACTTGTTATCATACTTCTTAACATACCTTAGGAAAGTATGTTACAAAATATATCTAAATATAAAAATATTCTGATTATCCAACATTACGTGTCCATTTAATTTGAAAGTATTTAATAGTTTAAATTCCTAAACTGAAAGGAGGAAAATGCTGTTTTTAATCAGTCTACAAATATACTCCCGGTCTATCCTGGTTGTCACACTTTGCAAGTTGGAGTGGGAGGTAATGCTTTACTGTGTATGAGTTCCCTGGTGTACGGACACTTCATTCTGCGACATTTAATCCCGCGACAGTTAATGCCTGACTCTTAATCCCGCGACAGATAATCCCATTGACACTTAATCCCCCGATACTTCATCCCGCTTTACTCTTCGAACGAAATTCTTGTCTATCTACGTTCCATTGTTTAACTGTCATACATTTAACTATTTAAATTTATAGTTCTCTATTTTACTTTACATTTAACCTGCAGATTTCTGATTACCTTTTCGTGAATTGCGTTAAATACATTTGTTTTATTTTTTCTTATTTCTTTCTTCTCCGCGGGAGGGATTAAGTGTCGGCGGATAAAGTGTCAATGGGATTATCTGTCGGGGGATTAAGTGTCAGGGATTAACTGTCGCGGGATTAATTGTCGCGGGATTAAGTGTCACCAAACCGAGTTCCCTTGCTGCCAAACCAAATGGCATTCTGTGTGTAATAATATATATGGAACAATACAGTACAATGCTTTTAAGACCATGATTTGGGATTTTGTGCTCCCATCCATTCCTTGAATTGTGTGCTGTGCAAACCTGCTGATGGTATATTTGGTACCGTGTTGCTATGTCAAAAAAGCGCAATTCCTGAAGGTATGGATTCCCATAGCCTTCAGAATAGGATTTTAAAAAATATTGACCCTAACTGTCATGTCCAGGGCCTGACTGGACTGTTTTTGGCTATGGCTTGGGTCTGGACTGGGAATAAGTTATCCTGTTTATGGTTAAAAATATGTATTTTTATTGCTTATAGTTAAAATATGATTACACTATTATACTGTATGTATGTTGGTTTATGTATAATGTTTCATGTTATAGGAATTGTTGTAAAGAAACATATTAGCTAGTCTGCAGGCAATTGCACCAGCCTATTATGTTACAATGTTGTTATTTGTTAATATCAAAAATACATGTGCTCATCTATTTTTTAAATATACTTTCATGCTAAAGCTTTGCACATGTATTTTTAATGTTAATTAATGGTGAATGTAACATGAATAGTGCGTACACTGGCCATTTATTCAGTTTCCTCATTTTAGCACCTGTGGAATTTTTTTTTTTAGATACTTCAGAGGTCAGCAACATTTTCAAGAGATCTCAATTATCTATACAAATAAAGATCAGTCCTCTTCATAAGACTATTGGCAGGTTACAAGCTAATGGAATGGCTGAAGGAACTGGTAGATGAGGAGGTCACCCTGGAGGAGCAATATGCTTATTGAGTGGGACTGTAGGGATACCTCATGGGGGGTCCTGTTTATCATTGAGGATGGAGGAGGCACTTTGGGACAATGTATAAGGGGATCCAGATTTTGGCTTGGGGACTGAAAGAAGCTGAGTTTGTTTTCCAAGCGCTGTCAAATGCTAGTACTGGAGCCAGGCTCCTAGACAGCTAGCTTACTTTGGCCTTTGATCCAGCAGGAGTTACAGCTGGAGGTGGATTATGTAGACTTGCTAGATATAGCATCCCTGGATGGGTTGTGGTCACCCAGTTGGGGGGGGGGGGGGGGGGGGGGGGCTGGCATGGTACTGAACCACCTAGCAGAAACTACATGGACTCGTTTTTCCAAGGTTGGGTCAGAAGAGAAAGGTCTGGTCTGTTGGGGAAATTCTGATTACAGGGAATTTAACAAGGACTAGTTATAATATGATATAGAGTGAAAATGTGATATAAAACAGGAGAATACACGAGGAAAAGGTAAAAATGCTCTACATATAAGCTTAACTGCAGAACATTGCATCCTCACACATACAGGCCTTGATAAACAGCAGCCAAGACAGATGCCTGCACTTCAGTAGGCTTGAGCAAACACTGGAGATTAACATCAAGGTTGTTGCACTTGCCAACTATAGACACCTGTCATGTAGCTTAGATAGCTGGTGAGTTATCTCAAGAGCTTGTATAGCAACTAAGGATGCAAGGCAGATGGAACTTAGTTCTGACATAACACACATACACAAAAGTACAAAAGGTTGTGGTATGGGAGATGAAGTATAAATATGTTAGTTCTATGATACAATAAATGTTCAGCTCTAGTTTCACATATCCACTGTGTTATTGTGTTTGTGTCCTGAATTGGGGAGTGGCCTTGCCGGAGGCCACTTGTAACATGAATCCAGTATTCTCTGCCTGTACCTTTTGGCGTTGTCCTTTTCAGAAGCCATCGTTTGTGCTACAGAGAACAAGAACCACACAATTCTGCTGGGGTAGGTTTGAGCTAGTTTCATATCAAGCCCCCTTGAAGAAGCAGATTGTGACATAAAGGTAGAAAATGAAAGAGCTACCGTATATATGCGCCCCACATCACATGCGCGACACGTCATTAGCATATACCGGGTGCCGGCACCTGGTATATGCTAATGACGTGACGTCACATGCGCGCCACGTCATTAGCATGTACTGGGTGCCGGCACCCGGTATATGCTAATGATGTGACGTCACATGCGCGCCACGTCATTAGCATATACCGGGTGTCGGCACCCGGTATATGCTAATGACGTGGAGCGCATGTGATGTAATGTAATTAGCATATACCGGGTGCCAGCACCCGGTATATGCTAATGACGTGGCGCGCATGTGACGTCACATGCGAGCCGGGTCAAGAAAGAGCGGAGGCCGGAGCAGAAGCAGGTAAGTGAGGGGGAGGTATTTAGGGGGGTTTAGAATGAGGAGGGGGGTTTAGAATGAGGAGGGGGGTTGAGAAGGGGGGTTGAGGTTGAGGACGGAGGTTGAGGAGGGGGTTGAGGAGGGAAGTTGAGGAGGGGGGTTGAGGATGGGGGTGATTGAGGAGGGATTTTGAGGAGGGGGGTTGAGGAGGGAGGATGAGGAGGGAGGTTGAGGATGAGGAGGGAGTTTGAGGAGGGGGTTGAGGATGAGGAGGGAGGTTGAGGAGGGGGGTTGAAGTTGAGGAGGGGGGTTGAGGAGGGGGTTGAGGATGGGGGGGTTGAGGAGGGGGTTGATGATCGGGGGTTGAGGAGGGAGGATTAGGATGGGGGGTTGAGGAGGGAGGTTGAGGAGGGGGGTTGAGGAGGGAGGTGGAGGAGGAGGGTTGAGGAGGGGTGTTGAGGAGGGGTGTTGAGGAGGGAGGTTGAGGGGGGGTGGAGGAGGGGGGTTGAGGATGGGGGTTGAGGATGAGGGGGTTGAGGAGGAGGGAGGTTGAGGAGGGGGTTGAGGAGGGGGGGTTGAGGATGAGGGGGTTGAGGAAGGAGGTTGAGGAGGGAGGATGAGGAGGAAGGTTGAGGATGATGAGTGGGGTTGAGGAGGGAGGTTGAGAATGAGGAGGGGGGTTGAGGAGGGTTATAAGGGAGGGGGGAAGAGACACAGGGAAGAGAGAGGGGGGAAGAGACACAGGGAAGGGAGAGGGGAGAAGAGACACGGGAGAGAGAGGGGGGACACAGAGGGCAGCACATTTCCCACCCTCTGCTTATACTCGAGTCACTCATTTTACCCAGTATTTTGTGGTAAAATAGGTGCCTCGGCCTATACTCGGGTCGGCTTATACTCGAGTATATACAGTAAATAACTTTTTTAAAGAACCACAAATGTCGCAAAGCATGTGGAGAGATCAAATGAAGTCAGGCTATCTCAGAGTGTTGCCTCTGCCTCAATGATTAATGAGCTCTGTACCCCACAGAACATAATGAATATTCATTAGAATCAGGTGTAGACCTTTCTTGAATCAGGTAGTGGCTAAGTGATTTGTAACTACTCTAGCAGCTTAAATGACAATAGAGCTAGTGGCACAAAGCTATTATTACCGTTGTTGGAGAAATTATACAAATATTCTTAAATTTCTAGAGTACAGATATACAATTAGCACTCTTTCCAGTTAGTGTAATATTTGGCTGGCTGTGAACCAGTAATTTTCCAATTGCAAGATATTGGGTATGAAATAGCCAAGTCATGGGTCAGATGTATTTAACTATTTCATTTAGAGACTAGTACACAGGTTTTAGTCATAACATAATATGTTTTCTCTCATATCCAAGGACATAGTTTGCCCTTTGCGCAGAACATTAGAAATGAAGTATTTCTGCACATTTAGAGTGACATACTGTAACATGTTTGATAAGTCTTGATTATGTGTGTTATAGCTTATTGGATATAATATATAAATAAAATGTAATTGGCTGTTAAGATGGAAATTTTCCATTTGTTATGTATGTCTGCTGATTTTCTGTCAGTTGCATTCCAGTGAGTGAATTAGTGGCAGCCATTTTGGGTGTATTTGCTACTAAGTCACATCTTTTCTAATAAACACAATAAAAACCAGAGGTCTCTGTTTTGTTGCCATGACTGATTTCGGAGTACTAAGTATGCGTGAGTATGAGAATTTTTCTACAAAAACGTTTGTGGTAGAGAAGATACTGGGTTCAATCCCCAGTAAAGATACTTTCTTTTCTTTACTGTTTAAACATCAGAAATATGTTCTTTATGTTATATAACACAGCATATGTCAATTTGAGGTAACTGGTGGATTTTTGTTTATTTTAATAACAATTATTTGAATAATTATCTGAACTAGGTATTTAACAATATATATATAGTTCACATAATTATACAAAAAATAATAATATCATATATTTTCTTTTAAACCGATTATAGGTGAAAAGTATAAAGCATTGTATTTTATGTCATATATTTGCCATATTTTCCTGCTAGCTTTCTAAACATCTGATTACTTCCTTATTATGCAACAAATAGCTTTTATAATGTATAGCACTTGCTTTTTTATGTGTCCTTTTAATCACATGCCTGGGTGGAAGATATTTATTTTACTGCTGATAAGCATGCACTAAAGGTTTTGTGAGAAAAGTATTTTATCTGTATGCACAGTACGTTCAGTATTTTGTTGATATGACTATGAGTAAGAAAGGTAAATAAATGTACACTTCTTTCAGGTTTCATGAAGTTAACACAACTGTGTAAACAGTAATAGCAGAAAAGTGACCTTCAAGTTGCATGAAGATATGAAGAGAGCTTGTTTCAAAGAGAAGCTTATCTTGGCATTGTGATAATACTGTACTTCATTATTATCACATATTATCCAACTTTAAAGGACTACTGTACAATGAAAAATAAAGTGTTTAAGAACGTGAGCATAATTAAAAAGGGGTAAGCCATCAAACTAGTTTTTAATTAAAGTAAAAGAGTTTTTGATGCCTCCATAAGACTTTGGAGGGAATCTGTGATATTCTGGTAGAAGTTGTGAGTGTGCGAGGGGTGTTTACATTTCTGAAGTGCAATACGTGCATTTCTTAAAGCAAGCAGGCTGGTTCTGGGCCAGTAAGGGGGAAGTTGTGTGGTGTCAATTTCAGTCAGATCCAATTATATACTTCACTTGTATACTTATAAACTATCACTTTGGATGATTACGTGAAGAATAATTTTATACCTGAAAGTGCAGTGTTTAAAGGACCATAGTGTAAGCCATGAGCATACAATTATTTTAAAGACAATCTTAACTGACAGGCGAATTAACCTGCAGGCAGCTGGAGAGGGATGTTATACTTTTGGGACTTACTATTCTATTTCATTCTATCATTAATTAGCAGTCTACAACAGAACTGACAAAAAAAGTCCCCATCTCGTGTATGTACCATTATATAGAGGGTGAAAAAGCACGTGGAAAAAGTGTTTTAATTTTTAAAATTGCTGCTGAATTCATGAAGGTAAGATCAAATTAAGTCAAACTATATCAGAGTATTGCCTCTGCTTGAGTGAGTAATGAACTCTGTAACCCACAGAACATAATGAATTTTAATAAGAATCAAATGCAGAAGATCAACAATCCCGGAGGTAAGGCCAATATAGCCATCATTTACAATCAGATGGTGTCTCTCACCAACAGGGTTAAACCACATTACCAAACTGCATGGGAGGCTGACTTGCAGGTAACTCTAGACGACAGCCAATGGAATAAGATCCTAAAACAAGCCAATACCTCTTCACTAAACGTGACACTAAAAGAAAACTCTTTTAAGACAATAATGAGGTGGTACCTTACACCAGCAAGACTCCATCTTCTGAACAAAACACACCCTGACACATGTTTTAGGGGCTGCACAGACACTGGTACACTGATTCACATGCTGTGGGAGTGTCCGAAAATAAGACCCATATGGACAGCAACATACGACCTATTAGAAACACTTTTGGGGACAACAGTAACACAAAAGCCTGAGGAAGCTTTGCTAGGCCTTCCAATTACGGGGCTATTCAAATCAGAACAATGTTTAACAACACAGATATTTTTGGCCACGAGATGCATCATAGCTAAACACTGGAAACTTACCTCCCCTACTCACATTGAAGTACTTCACAAAATCAGGTTCATTCGGGCTATGAGCTCACTTTCAGCTGAAATTGATGAAAGATACCGTCGATGGGCCTCCTGCTGGGACTTATGGACTCTACGAGGTCCACAATAAGGTTCGTGTGAACTACTTTTATGGGTTGACCTGATGTTTGATCTATGGTTTCACCTTGCTGTACCTCCTAGACACATGTCTGCTTTGAGGAATGTATATATGTTCAAGACCTTGTGTGACTTTATATATATGTTTTACATGTTCATGTGTTATTCTAACCAAAAAAGAAAAACTTTGAAAGAAACTTTTTGATATATCTTGTTGATACTTGAGAGATTTGTTATATGATTTGCTGAACTTACGATGTTCTATTTGTTTATTCTTTCAATAAAAAAGTTAATTATAAAAAATAATCAAATGCAGAAGCTTTAAATCAGGCAGTGGCTAAGTGATTTGGAACTACTTGTAAATACAGTTATTTATTTTCAGCTTTCTAAATACATTTGTCACACTATCAAGCCAGGTTCTTTCTAAGAACATGCATTACAATATGACACTTAAGTGGCTGCTATCCCAAATTATGGTTATACTAACGCTATAATCAGATTACTAAAACACACACTGTCGTTAAAGTCAAAGCACCAAAAGAATAGACGTCGCTCTCTAGTGTATAATGAGGCAAGATTGGTTGGAAAAAATAGCATTAGGGATTTTGAAGAAAAAATTTAGAGCATGGATGACAAAATAAAAAAGTAAAAACAAACAGAAGAATGGGGTGGGTCAGGAAGAAACAAGTCAGAAAGAAAGGAAAGAGAGCAGGATGGGCAACAGATGAAAGTTGTGACATCTCTGATGTGTACAAAGGATTGCCAAAATATAAATGATAATTATCTTTGTGTGATTCTCTAGATTTAAAAAAGAACAGTTCACTTTGGGCTGCCCCAAATATTTAGAAAATATTAAATCTGTGACAAAACTGGTATTATTCATGCTTTTTCAACAAAAAAGCTTACTAATGTTGTTATATAAAAAGGAAATTATTAATACCCATTGTCACACAATACCTATAGCCTACATTATAGGGTGATGAATAAGGCTGTCAAATATATAAAAGCTTTGTGTTTGCCCTTTCTGCTGTCACATTAGAACATTGCTTTTCTCGTTGTAAACTTACCATTGAAGCTTACAACTGAGTTATTTTTGAACTATTGAAAAAATATGTGATGTTAAAGGGAATCCAGATTTTTGAGGCATATAAAATAAATCAGAAATCCTGCACCTAGCCAAGGATTTATACAGTCGCCTTTGTGTCTGATGAAAGAAAGGGCCAAGGGTCTGCTAACACTAGAACCAGTATAGCCTGTCTCTAATCCAGAATTGGATTCCGTTCATATGAGCACACATGCATGGCCCAGGCAGGTCTGCTTCCAAATGGTTTATAGGCATCACTCAAATGAGTCAGATAAAAAATGGTCGGTAATTCCTTAATGTTACAGTGTAGAGAGCCAAATAATAAAGGTTGATTAAGGCCATAGTTGTCTCTGTATAAGGATCTAGTTTTGGATTCCCATCACAATGTATGCATAACAAGAAAAAAAAAAAAAATTAATGGGAGCTGAAGGAAAGGACTATAGGTTTTTTCCTTTCTCCCGTCCAGTGTTCCTGAGAATTATGCCATGGCTCCATTATGAAATAAAAAATTGCATATGTTTCATATAACTTTGAATCTGTAACAGAACCTTAATAAGCAGGAAAAGTCATAAAGATAGATTTAATTAGAAAATATAAAAAAAAAACAGTATGCATCCACAGGACCCTGGAGGAATCTGTGATATTGGATTGTTAAGTGTCAAACAATGTTGAAATGTCATTTTTTTAAATGATTTTATTACTATTATTGGTGCTATACTGTCTCTTTGACTACTGCTTTGAGAGTGGTCCTTAGTACACATAATATTTTAGATGTTACTTCACTGTCCTATTTTGCGCATTAACCATAAAATCTAATTAGTATAGGGTTTTGGTGTAAGAGTCTGACAGAGTAACTAGTAATCTATTGTAAGTGCAAAAATCTATGGAAAAGATTGCCATCATTTTCACTCGTAGCTGTTCTCTCACAATTTGTCTGGGACGGATGAGTAACATAGCTAGTGGGATTTCCTTTTCCTTAAACATGGTGTAAATTACAATATAGGAGATTAGCATGGAGGCCTATGATTCTTGTCTGGTGTGCCATTTATTTTAGGCCCAATCAAGGGTGGCAGTGTGTATATAAATGGAATTCTGTGTGAGTTTGCTTTATATAATTAACTACTGTTGTCCCATTATTGGCTTAGTTTGGAGTGCAATGTTCATTTACATTAACAATATTCTCCACAATTTGATACAGCATGCAAGAGAACCTTGCTTGGCTTCAAAATGAATGTGCAAAGCAGAAACCATGAACCTCTTGCTTATTCCTGGCCACTTCATATGGTACATGCTGGTAATGTGTCAATTTTCCACTAGACTTCCTATGCAACGAGAAAAGTCTACACAGACCCACAACTGACTTGTTTGAACTATTAACTCCTCAGCAAGCAATTATCTGAAGAAAAAAAAACTCCACTTAACAGTATAAACCGCTCTCTTTCACAACATGTTACCTTTATAGACCATGCCGAGTGGCACAGACTCCATCCACAATAGTGATCCCATAGAGAGAGACAGTGATAGAGATAGAGAGCGGGGGATAGTGAGAGAGGAGGATAGATAGATAGATAGAGATATACTGCCCTATATTTTGTCCTCCTCTTTCTCCACTGCCTCACTGCTTCTCTATATCATCCTCTATCATTTCTTTCTTTCTTCCATATCTCTCTCCCCTCTATGACCTCCTCTCTCTCTCTTCTCTTTCTCCATAATCCCTTCTCTTTCTCCCCATTCTCTCTACTTGGGATGTATTTATAATTGGGCAGGCTAGAAATCTATCTTGGGGTGTCAGCCTTTAGGAGAAAGATTTCTCAAATGCTGCTTAAAATGCAATTTTACACAGATGACACAGATGATGTGTTTAAAGAAAGTATATATATATATATATATATATATATATATATATATATATATATATTTATATTTATATACAGTATTCTGTACAGTCCTTAAATGACTGCTGTGTATGGGGATTGTTTCTCATCCTCATCCAACGTATAGGACCATTGTGGACCTATATATTTAAAATATCACCTTTTAAAAAAGGACATTTGGAGTCAGAAAATGTCTTTAGAATGTAAAAAATACAGTCTAATTTATTTCCTGTTATGTGCTTTTATGCAGCATTTTGTTTTCTGCTGATCATCTTTGCCAGATGGGAGGAGTCTGAGTACAGGAGGAAATGGCAGCTAAAACTGTAAGTGCTTTCAACAGGAAAATGGAAAGTTCATTTATTTTCAAAGACACACTTCTCTGAGAATTAGCAACAATAAAGAACAATTGCATATGTCATGAGAATGGAGCAGCTGGACAGACCAGTGAAGGTATTCAACAGGTTAGGTCCTCTCAGTGGGTTTCTGTGTATTGGTGCTAGGGATTCCCCTGGAAGGAGTCTTGAATAAGGGTCTGTGGAGAGCAGGGATGCAGTTCTGGAAGGCAGATAAAGGATGCCCTGGCAGCTGGACTGGAAAAAGTGATTAAAAACTCCTTTCCACCCAGAAATACAGCTCAAATGCTTGTAAACTTTTAAAAGAGGTAATGCACTTTATTGAAACACACAGTGACTTGTATACATGGCAGAACAAAAAGGTAATGGTCATTTAATTATTCCGGGTTTAAGGTAACATGGCTTTTTGCTTTTGTGATTCGCACCACAGGGGCTATAAGGTTTATACATTGATAGAGTAAATGAACATGTAGATCAGTCATTACAATATGGCGCAGGTGATGCAGGTCAAATGGTTACACCAACAGTTTTCTGAGCTAGATTACATAAATAGTACAATGCTGAGTTTCTCAGCTTTGCAGCAAATTAGTAATCTAGGATTTAAAAAAAATTGAAAAAACTCAAAATAACTTAAAGCCAACAGAGCTTAAAAGTGATGTAATAAACCTGTAGCACAAACACTTGAAGGAAGTGGTGAACAATACATAAATAGAAAAATAATACACCTAGAAAGGCTAGATCCAAAGGATTGTTACTTAAAAGAATATAGTGGTTAAAATGTAACGTATCCTCTACCTCTATTGGAGGAATACACTTGAAAATTGGCAGAATGTTTTAGAATGTAAACAAAAACACAGCCTGTAATTTAATACTTATATACACACATTTGTGCTTTGGAATCTTCTTTTTAATCTCCAGTGATCTACTTTGAAAGGTGGGGGGGACTTTGAATACACATTAAGTTTGTATATGCACAATATCCGCATGTACATATAAATGCCTGCCAGCATAGGGACCCACTTCCAGGATGGGCCCCCTCAGTGTCTTTCTTGATGTAGGTATTTGCTGTGTCTGCTCTTTTTTGCAATAGTGGGGCTCTAGAAATCAACTGAGGATCAAGATCAATTTGCACATATCCTTCAACCCCAAGAGGAGAGATATCCAGGCACAGGATTATAGCCAGAGTTAGCCAACATACTTTTACTGTCTTTTTCTTCAATCATTTTGGAGACACAACTCTCAATATTATTATTGTTTATTTGTAACACGCCAACATAAGTTAAGTTACAGGCAATGACAAGTTCAAGATTCACACATTGCAATGAATGGAGGGCCCTGTCTTTGAGCTTGGAATCCGGTGTCCATAGCGCGTTCCCTAAAGCACGTTGCAGGATTGAAACTCGCAGACTTACAATCTAAAGGTTGAAGTTTGTATGTGGTACAGTAGGGAGAGAGTAGTGCTGAGAATGTTAGGGAGGAAGGTTATAGGCTTCTTTAAAGACATGCGTTTTTATTGATGTTTTGAAGGATTTAAGGCAGGAGGATAGTCTGGTGAAGCAAGGCAAGGAGTTCCAGAGAATAGGGGCAGCACGAGAAAAGTCCTGGAGTCGGGAGTGAGAGGAGGTGACAAGAGTGGTAGAAAGAAGAAGGTTGTTAGCAGAACGAAGAGGGCGTGTGGGGGAGTATTTGGAGTTGAGAGCAGAGATGTATGGGGGTGCACTGTTGTTGAGGGCTTTATAAGATAGGGTCAAGATTTTAAATTTTAAAGGGAAGCCAGTGATTGACAAAGAGGAGCAGACGACACTGAAAGATGTGTACGGAAGATGAGTCTGGCGGAGGCATTCATTATGGATTGAAGTGGGGAGAGGCGAGTGATGGGCAGGCCAACAAGGAGCGAGTTGCAATAGTCAAGACGAGAAATGATGAGAGAGTGTATTAGAATCTTAGTAGGGTCTTGTGTAAGGTAATAGCGTATTTTAAATATGTTTTTTAGATGGAGAAGACAGGATTTGGTTAGAGACTGTATGTGTGGGATGAAAGAGAGAGCAGGGTCCAGTAGAACCCCGAGACAACAGGCTTGGGAGGTGGGAGTTATGATGGCATTGTTGACAGAGAGAGAGATGTGAGGAATTGAAGCTGTAGTAGAGGGTGGGAAGATTAAGAGTTCAGTCTTAGACATTTTGAGTTTTAGATGGTGGGCAGACACCCAAGAGGATATGGTAGAGAGGCAGTCGGAGACGTGTGCTAGAAGAGAGGGGGATAGATCTGGTGCTGAGAGGTAGATTTGGGTGTCATCTGCATAGAGATAGTACTGGAACCCAAAAGAGTTTATTAGGGTGCCGAGTGAGGATGTGTAGATGGAGAAGAGGAGGGGGCCTTGGACTGATCCTTGGGGTGAGGAGAAGAAGATGTGCCGGAGAAGGAGACGCTAAATTATCGTTCTTGGAGGTATGATGAGAACCACAAGAGAGCAGTGTCTTGAATGCTGAGGGAGGAGAGAATGTGGAGTAGAAGCGGGTGGTCAACTGTGTCAAAGGCGACAGAGAGATCCAGAAGAAGCAAAATGGACAAGTGGCCTTTAGACATGGCGGTGAGCAGGTCATTGGTGACTTTTATGAGGGCTGTCCCAGTGGAGTGTTGGGGCCGAAAGACGGATTGGAAGGTGTCCAGAAGAGAGTTAGAGGAGATGAAACTGGTAAGGCAGTTATAGACTAGCCACTGCAGCAGTTTGGAAGCCAGGGGAAGTAGAGGGATAGGGCGATAGTTAGATGCAACGTCAGAATCGGATGAGGGTTTCTTGAGAGTGGGTGTAATTATGGCATGTTTTAGAGATGATGGGAATGTGCCAGTGTTTAGGGAAAGGTTGAAGATGTGTGTGAGAGCTAGGATTAGTGTAGTAGAGAGGGGAGGGATGAGCTGAGATGGAATAGGATCCAAAGGACAGGTAGTGAGGTGAGAGGATGATATTAGGGTGGAGACTTCATCCTCTGTTGCAGGGTAAAGTAGTTCAAAGTGGCTGTGGGAATGGGGAGGGGAGTAGATTGGGTGTTGTTGGTTAGTTGAGAGGGTGGAGTGTGTGAGCCACGATGAGAGGAGAGTTCATTGTGGATAGATTAAATTTTATGTGTAAAATGGTTGGCAAAGTCTTCAGCCGTGAGACAGAAAGGGATGGGGGAGTTGGCGGGCGGAGGATAGTATTGAAAGTGGCAAACAGATGTTTGGGGTTGGAGTACAGAGTTGATATTAGTGATGTGAAGTAATGCTGTTTGGCCAGGTTGAGGGCAAAGGAGTAGGAACGTAGCATAAACTTGTAGTGAAGGTAATCTGCTGTGGAGCGGGATTTCCTCCATAGTCGTTCAGCAGTGCGGGAGCACTTCTGAATGTAACGTGTGTGTAGTGTGCCATGGTTGTGGATGAGATCGAGGGCGTCTGCGTGTAGTTATGGGGGCAAGGGTGTCAAGGGTGGAAGAGAGAGTAGAGTTGTAGTGTGAGGTGGCAGTGTCAGGGCAGTTGAAGTTGGTGATAGTGCTGAGAAGAGGTTGGAGCACAGTGGAGAGCTGTGTAGGGTTGAGTTCTAGCAGGTTTCTGTGGGTTATTGTAGCTGGGGTTGAAGAAGAGTGATGGGAGGAAGATGTGGTGAGGTTGAAGGTAAGGAGGTGATGGTTAGATAGAGGGAGAGGGTGGAGGACTGGGTTGGAGGTAGGGCTAATATTGGTGAAAATAAGGTCAAGAGAGTGTCCAGCATGGTGAGTTGAAGAATCTGTAAGTTGTGAGAGGCTGAGGGAAGAGGTACGTGCAAGTCGTTTGGCGGCTGCTGTGGAGGTGGGGATGTCAATGGCAATGTTAAAGTCACCAAGTATCAGTGTGGGAATGTTGGAGGAAACAAAGTGTGGGAGCCAGGCGGAAAAGTGATTGAGAAATTGCAAGGGAGTACCTGGGGGGCAATAGGTTACAGCAACACGTAGAGAGATAGGAGAGAAGAGGCAGATAGTATGAGAAGATGAAAATCGGAGGGATGGGACAGGGGGTATGAGGTGATATGTACAGCGAGAAGAAAGTAATACACCCACAACTCCACCTTGTTTGTTCCCAGGTCTAGGTGTTTGACTGAGATGAAAACCACCATCCGAGAGTGCTGCAGGGGAGGCAGTGTCTGAAGAGGAGAGCCAGGTTTCAGTGAGAGCCAGTAGATTAAGGGAGTTGGTAATGAAAAGGTTGTGAGTGAAAGTGAGTTTATTGCAGATAGATTATGCGTTCCAGAGAGCACAGGAGAAAGGTAGAGTGGAAGGTTTGTGACAAGTGATGGGTATCAAATTCTGGGTGTTTCGGGAGTTTGCTGCCCTTGGAGCAGAGTGTGGCTGAAAGCATGTAGAAATGAGGGAGGGACCTGGGTTAGGGGATATGTCTCCAGCAGCCAGGAGAAGGAGGAGTGAGAGTGAGGGAATATTGGAGTGGGACAGGGATGTTTCTGTTTATGAGTGTTGGGGAGGGGATGAGATTGTGACTGGAGGAGGGAGAGTAGCTCGTGGGAGCAGAGAAGAGGAGAGGAAAGCAAGGAAGGTGAGATGGTTATAGTATTGGGGGTGTGATATGGATAATCTGCAAATGAAAGTCTGAGAGAGAGGCAGTAGACGATGAGGAGGAGAAAAAAAGTGAGAGATGAGATGAAGGTGAGGAAGTAAAAAAAGAAAAAAAGGAAAAAAAAAAAGAAAACTTGTTAGTGACTGTGATGGGAGAGTAGCTTGGTAGTGTGTAATATATATATATATATATATATATATATATATTTTTTTTTTTTTTAATTAGTTAATTAATTTGAAGCCGGTGATGCTGAGTGTAAGTCAGGTGGATATCTATATCATTATCTGTGTGACTATTTGTGTCTATTACTCTCACAAATTCTGATTACATGCATATACAGTATTTTGTTACTTTTATTGTGTCTTGCATTAAGTCAATACATTTTAACATTGTATCTTCCTACACAATCCATGTTATCAAGCTTTGGGTTACTAATTTAATCACCTTCCCCATTTTAAAGGCCCAACAGTTTTCCTGTTTTTCCCTTCTTCTAATCTAACACATGCTGCTTATATCAGACACACACATTACATTGAGTCATTCTATACTCATACAGATTTATTTTATTTAAAAATAAAACTTGTTTCCCACACCCCAAAGCTTCTTACATAGGCACCTGATACCTACCAATAGAAACACTGCATTCAAATACAGATTTTAACTCTTTTCTATCCGTCAAGCCAGCAGCAGCTCAATGCAGAGATCTACAGATTAGTGTCTGAATTCTCCTACTTCTTTCTACAGGGGGATTATACATCCCATGATTCCTTCTTGCACAAACTGCCATCACTGATTGTTACATTGTATTAAAAAATGTATTAGCTGCCTGTGATTGGCAAAAACAAGTTATGAATTTTATGCTAATTTTAGCAGAGATATCTGGGGTGTTAACTAACAGAAGCTACTTCTTGCAAACTCAAGACATATAGCAAACATCAGGGTGAGTTTGTTTACTTTGGGATTGTTTAATACACAAAAATGTTTGCATACACTACTGATTCTCAGATGCATTCATAATCCGGGATACTTAGATATGCCTTTAAAATTGATTATATTACGCTCTTAACTAACTGATAAAATATATTATGTGAAAGGATATTAAGTAATAAAGCTTTCTGAGCAGTCTGGAACATAAACATTACAAGCTGCTTCTATCTTCTATTATCGGGTTCGGGATCTAATTTTTTTTTGTCTGAAATACCAAAGATACCATTGTGAACTGTTGTGAAAAATATGTCATGCTTCCTTCTCCGTTATAGAAAATGGACTTATATACACACACATATATATATATATATATATATATATATATACCGTGTATACTGAAAAAGGTCCCCTCGGCTTATACTCGGGTCACCCTGTGTCTCTTCCCCCCCCTGTGTCTCTCCACCCCATGTCTCTGTCTACCCCTCTCCCTCGTGTCTCTTTCCCTCCCCTTCCCTTATCATCCGCCTCATCCTCCCTCCTCAACCCCCTCCTCATCCTCAACCCCCCTGCTCATCCTCAACCTCCCTCCTCAACTGCCCTCCTCATCCTCAACCCCCCTCCTCAACCGCGTCACATAATTAGCATTGGACAGGTCCCGACACAGCTGGAAGACGCGGGAGGAGCGGAGGAGCAGCTGATGGAAGGTAAGAGAGGGGAAAGGGAGAGGTAATTAGACAGGGGTAAAGTGAGGGGGGGTTGAGGGGGTTTGAGGATGAAGAGGGGGGTTGAGGATGAGGAGGGGGGTTGAGGAGGGAGGATGAGGAGGGATGATGAGGAGGGAGGATGGGGAAGGGGGGTTGAGGAGGGGGGTTGAGGATGAGGAGGGGGCTTGAGAATGAGGAGGGGGATTGAAGAGGGAGGATGAGTAGGGTGGTTGAGGATGAGAAGGGAGGATGAGGTGGGGGATTGAGGAGGGGGGTTGAGGAGGGGGGTTGAGGGGGGGGGTTGAGGAGGGAGAATGGGGAGGATGATAAGGGAGGGAAAGAGACACAAGGGAGAGGGGGAAAGAGACACGAGGGAGAGGGGGGAAAGGGACACAGAGGAGAGAGGGAGGTGGAAGAGGCACAGGGGAGGGAGAGGGGGACACAAGAAAGGGGCACAGAGGGCACACAAGAGGGGGACACAGAGGGCACAAGAGGGACACAGGGGGCAGCATATTTCCCACCCTCGACTTATACTCGAGTCACTAAGTTTTCGCAGTATTTTGTGGTAAAATAGGTGCCTTGGCTTATACTCCGATCGGCTTGTACTCGAGTATATACGGTATATATATATACATATATATATATATATATATATATATATATATATATATATATATATATATATATATATATATATACTAAACCCCCAGTAAAAGATAATTTAAAAAATGAATTAGAATTTGTTTCATGCAGACAATCCCATGTATTCACTAAGTTGTTACAGGGGAAATGAGGCTGTGATTAAATTTGTTATCCTATTTAAGAAATAGATATTGCGGCCTCTACAATGCTTACTAAATCTAGGATAATGTATCATAATAGGTTAGACTCCTGACTTTAATCCAGGAGCAGAGGAAAAAGTAATTTCCTAATTAAATGTGAACTTTAAACTTTTGAGAACAGTAAAGTTGAGTAAATCCTGTGAAATATTTTAATATGAGTTTGAGAACAGATGATACATTGTTAGGGATTTTACTCTCAGACTGCAGCTTGTAGGAAAATTATATCCTTTTTGCAGATATTCGGTCATCCTGAAAAAATGTACAATGCTTACAAAAGGAGAGCAAGGTTTCTTAAGGTAATTCATATGTTATATTGTCTGAAATGCGTGTGGCATAGAGAAACTGTCCATCCAAGAGGGAAGACAGTGGAGGGAAGGGGAAATTTCTTCAGGCTGCACAGTTTCTAGAATCTAAACTTCAGTGCAACGTTAAGACCGATACCATTCTAATAGCTTCAAAACTAAATACTGTTTCTGTAACTATTGAGAATATTTTATTTAAATACGATAGATGTGTAAGTATTAGGACATTATAAGGACAATACCAACATGTTTTTTGTTGGGTGAACAATTCAGTGTGGCTTCTGTGTCTACAGCGACAACAAAGATTTTGTTAATGCACATTTTCCTAATAAGTAAATCTGGAAATATGTCGCCTTTCGTGCGCAAGAGGTTAGGTCATTAACAATAGAAGTTCTTGCAACCATGTAGAGAAGACGTGATACCCAGTCACCACAACTTGTCTCACTCTTTATTTCATATACATTGTGGTGAAATTAATTGGCATTAGGGAGTACAGCTGCACGTTACTGATGACGCCCATAGAGGCCGAAACGCGTCTGCCGGTTTGCTGTTTCTCCTGTTCAGGGAGAATTTGAGTGAGACCAGACTGATATACTACAGGATATTTCTCACTGTGAAGGGCACAAGTGAGCTAAAAGAGGTTGCTCTCTGAGTAGGTAACCAGACCTATAGAAAAAACCTATTGAGGTATTTTTCCGTTCTCAGATGAGAACCTCTACTTTATTTGCATATGTTTTCATGTAAGTCAGCCCTAGAGAGCTCCTGTCAGCCAGTAATATCAATAAGTCATACTTGTTTGCCAATCAGTCCTACGTACTGCAGCATGCTATGACATTTCTTGTTAATTTTAAGGAAATGAATATAGATATTTAATAGATTTTTACACATTTTTGTGTATAGTATATATAGCTCTAAAATACAGAATACATTGCTCCAGCTAGTGTCCCTGTGTCACAATTAGGATTTACCTGCATGTGTAGATGGTAGGATCTCTAATGCCAAAAGCACCAGCAGGCAAATCCACAGACAAGGAACAACTTGGAACTGACAGGAACATAAAACTGGAGTATACAGGTACTGGACTTGTACACAGACATGATATGCTGGTACTGATGGGAGCTGAAGACTTTAGTATACAGGTACTGGCTTTGTACATAGACAGGGTAGAATGGTACTGACAGGAGCTGAGGACTATGGCGAGCAGCAACTGGATCTGTACAAAGACCTAATAGACTGACACTGACAGGAGCTGAGGACTATGGCGAGCAGCCACTGCATCTGTACAAAGACCTAATAGACTGGTACTGACAGGAGCTGAGGACTATGGAGAGCAGCGACTGGATCTGTAGAAAGACCTAATACACTGGTACTGACAGGAGCTGAGGACTATGGCGAGCAGCGACTAAATCTGTACAAAGACCTAATGGATTGATACTGACAGGAGCTGAGGACTATGGCGAGCAGCGACTGGATCGGTACAAAGAACTAATAGACTGACACTGACAGGAGCTGAGGACTATGGTGAGCAGGGACTGGATCTGTACAAAGACCTAATAGACTGATACCGACAGGAGCTGAGGACTATGGAGAGCAGCGACTGGATCTGTACAAAGACCTAATAGACTGGTACTGACAGCAGCTGAGGACTATGGCGAGCAGCGACTGCATCTGTACAAAGAACTAATAGACTGACACTGACAGGAGCTGAGGACTATGGCGAGCAGGGACTGGATCTGCACAAAGACCTAATAGACTGATACTGACAGGAGCTGAGGACTATGGCGAGCAGGGATTGGATCTGTATAAAGACCTAATAGACTGATACTGACAGGAGCTGAGGACTATGGCGAGCAGGGACTGGATCTGTACAAAGACTTAATAGACTGATACTGACAGGAGCTGAGGACAATGGCGAGCAGGGACTGGATCTGTACAAATACCTAATAGACTGATACTGACAGGAGCTGAGGACTATGGCGAGCAGCGACTAAATCTGTACAAAGACCTAATAGATTGATACTGACAGGAGCTGGGGACTATGGCGAGCAGGGACTGGATCTGTACAAAGACCTAATAGACTGATACTGACAGGAGCTGAGGACTATGGCGAGCAGCGACTGGATCTGTACAAAGACCTAATAGATTGATACTGACAGGAGCTGAGGACTATGGCGAGCAGCGACTGCATCTGTACAAAGACCTAATAGACTGACACTGACAGGAGCTGAGGACTATGGCGAGCAGCAACTGGATCTGTACAAAGACCTAATAGACTGACACTGACAGGAGCTGAGGACTATGGCGAGCAGCGACTGGATCTGTACAAAGACCTAATAGACTGATACTGACAGGAGCTGAGGACTATGGCGAGCAGCGACTGGATCTGTACAAAGACCTAATAGATTGATACTGACAGGAGCTGAGGACTATGGCGAGCAGCGACTGGATCTGTACAAAGACCTTAATAGACTGATACTGAGAGGAGCTGAGGACTATGGCGAGCAGGGACTGGATCTGTACAAAGACTTAATAGACTGATACTGACAGGAGCTGAGGACTATGGCGATCAGAGACTGGATCTGTACAAATTCCTAATAGACTGACACTGACAGGAGCTGAGGACTATGGCGAGCAGCGACTGGATATGTACAAAGACCTAATAGACTGACACTGACAGGTGCTGAGGACTATGGCGAGCAGGGACTGGATCTGTACAAATACCTAATAGACTGATACTGATAGGAGCTGAGGACTATGGCGAGCAGCGACTAAATCTGTACAAAGACCTAATAGATTGATACTGACAGGAGCTGAGGACTATGGCGAGCAGCAACTGGATCTGTACAAAGACCTAATAGACTGACACTGACAGGAGCTGAGGACTATGGCGAGCAGCCACTGCATCTGTACAAAGACCTAATAGACTGATACTGACAGGAGCTGAGGACTATGGCGAGCAGGGATTGGATCTGTACAAAGACCTAATAGACTGATACTGACAGGAGCTGAGGACTATGGCGAGCAGGGACTGGATCTGTACAAAGACTTAATAGACTGATACTGACAGGAGCTGAGGACTATGGCGAGCAGGGACTGGATCTGTACAAATACCTAATAGACTGATACTGACAGGAGCTGAGGACTATGGCGAGCAGCGACTAAATCTGTACAAAGACCTAATAGATTGATACTGACAGGAGCTGGGGACTATGGCGAGCAGGGACTGGATCTGTACAAAGACCTAATAGACTGATACTGACAGGAGCTGAGGACTATGGCGAGCAGCGACTGGATCTGTACAAAGACCTAATAGATTGATACTGACAGGAGCTGAGGACTATGGCGAGCAGCGACTGCATCTGTACAAAGACCTAATAGACTGACACTGACAGGAGCTGAGGACTATGGCGAGCAGCAACTGGATCTGTACAAAGACCTAATAGACTGACACTGACAGGAGCTGAGGACTATGGCGAGCAGCGACTGGATCTGTACAAAGACCTAATAGACTGATACTGACAGGAGCTGAGGACTATGGCGAGCAGCGACTGGATCTGTACAAAGACCTAATAGATTGATACTGACAGGAGCTGAGGACTATGGCGAGCAGCGACTGGATCTGTACAAAGACCTTAATAGACTGATACTGAGAGGAGCTGAGGACTATGGCGAGCAGGGACTGGATCTGTACAAAGACTTAATAGACTGATACTGACAGGAGCTGAGGACTATGGCGATCAGAGACTGGATCTGTACAAATTCCTAATAGACTGACACTGACAGGAGCTGAGGACTATGGCGAGCAGCGATTGGATATGTACAAAGACCTAATAGACTGACACTGACAGGTGCTGAGGACTATGGCGAGCAGGGACTGGATCTGTACAAACACCTAATAGACTGATACTGATAGGAGCTGAGGACTATGGCGAGCAGCGACTAAATCTGTACAAAGACCTAATAGATTGATACTGACAGGAGCTGAGGACTATGACGAGCAGCAACTGGATCTGTACAAAGACCTAATAGACTGACACTGACAGGAGCTGAGGACTATGGCGAGCAGCCACTGCATCTGTACAAAGACCTAATAGACTGGTACTGACAGGAGCTGAGGACTATGGAGAGCAGCGACTGGATCTGTAGAAAGACCTAATACACTGGTACTGACAGGAGCTGAGGACTATGGCGAGCAGCGACTAAATCTGTACAAAGACCTAATGGATTGATACTGACAGGAGCTGAGGACTATGGCGAGCAGCGACTGGATCGGTACAAAGAACTAATAGACTGACACTGACAGGAGCTGAGGACTATGGTGAGCAGGGACTGGATCTGTACAAAGACCTAATAGACTGATACCGTCAGGAGCTGAGGACTATGGAGAGCAGCGACTGGATCTGTACAAAGACCTAATAGACTGGTACTGACAGGAGCTGAGGACTATGGCGAGCAGGGAATGGATCTGTACAAAGACCTTATAGATTGATACTGACAGCAGCTGAGGACTATGGCGAGCAGCGACTGCATCTGTACAAAGAACTAATAGACTGACACTGACAGGAGCTGAGGACTATGGCGAGCAGGGACTGGATCTGTACAAAGACCTAATAGACTGATACTGACAGGAGCTGAGGACTATGGCGAGCAGGGATTGGATCTGTACAAAGACCTAATAGACTGATACTGACAGGAGCTGAGGACTATGGCGAGCAGGGACTGGATCTGTACAAAGACTTAATAGACTGATACTGACAGGAGCTGAGGACTATGGCGAGCAGGGACTGGATCTGTACAAATACCTAATAGACTGATACTGACAGGAGCTGAGGACTATGGCGAGCAGCGACTAAATCTGTACAAAGACCTAATAGATTGATACTGACAGGAGCTGAGGACTATGGCGAGCAGCGACTGGATCTGTACAAAGACCTAATAGACTGATACTGACAGGAGCTGAGGACTATGGCGAGCAGCGACTGGATCTGTACAAAGACCTAATAGACTGATACTGAAAGGAGCTGAGGACTATGGCGAGCAGGGACTGGATCTGTACAAAGACCTAATAGACTGATACTGACAGGAGCTGAGGACTATGGCGAGCAGCGACTGGATCTGTACAAAGACCTAATAGATTGATACTGACAGGAGCTGAGGACTATGGCGAGCAGCGACTGCATCTGTACAAAAACCTAATAGACTGACACTGACAGGAGCTGAGGACTATGGCGAGCAGCAACTGGATCTGTACAAAGACCTAATAGACTGACACTGACAGGAGCTGAGGACTATGGCGAGCAGCGACTGGATCTGTACAAAGACCTAATAGACTGATACTAACAGGAGCTGAGGACTATGGCGAGCAGCGACTGGATCTGAACAAAGACCTAATAGATTGATACTGACAGGAGCTGAGGACTATGGCGAGCAGCGACTGGATCGGTACAAAGACCTAATAGACTGACACTGACAGGAGCTGAGGACTATGGCGAGCAGCAACTGGATCTGTACAAAGACCTAATAGACTGACACTGACAGGAGCTGAGGACTATGGCGAGCAGCGACTGGATCTGTACAAAGACCTAATAGACTGATACTGACAGGAGCTGAGGACTATGGCGAGCAGCGACTGGATCTGTACAAAGACCTAATAGATTGATACTGACAGGAGCTGAGGACTATGGCGAGCAGCGACTGGATCGGTACAAATAACTAATAGACTGACACTGACAGGAGCTGAGGACTATGGCGAGCAGGGACTGGATCTGTACAAATACCTAATAGACTGATACTGACAGGAGCTGAGGACTATGGCGAGCAGCGACTAAATCTGTACAAAGACCTAATAGATTGATACTGACAGGAGCTGAGGACTATGGCGAGCAGGGACTGGATCTGTACAAAGACCTAATAGACTAATACTGACAGGAGCTGAGGACTATGGCGAGCAGCGACTGGATCTGTACAAAGACCTAATAGATTGATACTGACAGGAGCTGAGGACTATGGCGAGCAGCGACTGCATCTGTACAAAGACCTAATAGACTGACACTGACAGGAGCTGAGGACTATGGCGAGCAGCAACTGGATCTGTACAAAGACCTAATAGACTGACACTGACAGGAGCTGAGGACTATGGCGAGCAGCGACTGGATCTGTACAAAGACCTAATAGACTGATACTGACAGGAGCTGAGGACTATGGCGAGCAGCGACTGGATCTGTACAAAGACCTCATAGATTGATACTGACAGGAGCTGAGGACTATGGCGAGCAGGGACTGGATCTGTACAAAGACCTAATAGACTGACACTGACAGGAGCTGAGGACTATGGCGAGCAGCGACTGGATCTGTACAAAGACCTAATAGACTGATACTGACAGGAGCTGAGGACTATGGCGAGCAGCGACTGGATCTGAACAAAGACCTAATAGATTGATACTGACAGGAGCTGAGGACTATGGCGAGCAGCGACTGGATCGGTACAAAGAACTAATAGACTGACACTGACAGGAGCTGAGGACTATGGCGAGCAGGGACTGGATCTGTACAAATACCTAATAGACTGATACTGACAGGAGCTGAGGACTATGGCGAGCAGCGACTAAATCTGTACAAAGACCTAATAGATTGATACTGACAGGAGCTGAGGACTATGGCGAGCAGCGACTGCATCTGTACAAAGACCTAATAGACTGACACTGACAGGAGCTGAGGACTATGGCGAGCAGCAACTGGATCTGTACAAAGACCTAATAGACTGACACTGACAGGAGCTGAGGACTATGGCGAGCAGCGACTGGATCTGTACAAAGACCTAATAGACTGATACTGACAGGAGCTGAGGACTATGGCGAGCAGCGACTGGATCTGTACAAAGACCTAATAGATTGATACTGACAGGAGCTGAGGACTATGGCGAGCAGCGACTGGATCTGTACAAAGACCTTAATAGACTGATACTGACAGCAGCTGAGGACTATGGCGAGCAGCGACTGCATCTGTACAAAGAACTAATAGACTGACACTGACAGGAGCTGAGGACTATGGCGAGCAGGGACTGGATCTGTACAAAGACCTAATAGACTGATACTGACAGGAGCTGAGGACTATGGCGAGCAGGGATTGGATCTGTACAAAGACCTAATAGACTGATACTGACAGGAGCTGAGGACTATGGCGAGCAGGGACTGGATCTGTACAAAGACTTAATAGACTGATACTGACAGGAGCTGAGGACTATGGCGAGCAGGGACTGGATCTGTACAAATACCTAATAGACTGATACTGACAGGAGCTGAGGACTATGGCGAGCAGCGACTAAATCTGTACAAAGACCTAATAGATTGATACTGACAGGAGCTGAGGACTATGGCGAGCAACGACTGCATCTGTACAAAGACCTAATAGACTGATACTGACAGGAGCTGAGGACTATGGCGAGCAGCGACTGGATCTGTACAAAGACCTAATAGACTGATACTGAAAGGAGCTGAGGACTATGGCGAGCAGGGACTGGATCTGTACAAAGACCTAATAGACTGATACTGACAGGAGCTGAGGACTATGGCGAGCAGCGACTGGATCTGTACAAAGACCTAATAGATTGATACTGACAGGAGCTGAGGACTATGGCGAGCAGCGACTGCATCTGTACAAAAACCTAATAGACTGACACTGACAGGAGCTGAGGACTATGGCGAGCAGCAACTGGATCTGTACAAAGACCTAATAGACTGACACTGACAGGAGCTGAGGACTATGGCGAGCAGCGACTGGATCTGTACAAAGACCTAATAGACTGATACTAACAGGAGCTGAGGACTATGGCGAGCAGCGACTGGATCTGAACAAAGACCTAATAGATTGATACTGACAGGAGCTGAGGACTATGGCGAGCAGCGACTGGATCTGTACAAAGACCTAATAGACTGACACTGACAGGAGCTGAGGACTATGGCGAGCAGCAACTGGATCTGTACAAAGACCTAATAGACTGACACTGACAGGAGCTGAGGACTATGGCGAGCAGCGACTGGATCTGTACAAAGACCTAATAGACTGATACTGACAGGAGCTGAGGACTATGGCGAGCAGCGACTGGATCTGAACAAAGACCTAATAGATTGATACTGACAGGAGCTGAGGACTATGGCGAGCAGCGACTGGATCGGTACAAATAACTAATAGACTGACACTGACAGGAGCTGAGGACTATGGCGAGCAGGGACTGGATCTGTACAAATACCTAATAGACTGATACTGACAGGAGCTGAGGACTATGGCGAGCAGCGACTAAATCTGTACAAAGACCTAATAGATTGATACTGACAGGAGCTGAGGACTATGGCGAGCAGGGACTGGATCTGTACAAAGACCTAATAGACTAATACTGACAGGAGCTGAGGACTATGGCGAGCAGCGACTGGATCTGTACAAAGACCTAATAGATTGATACTGACAGGAGCTGAGGACTATGGCGAGCAGCGACTGGATCTGTACAAAGACCTAATAGACTGACACTGACAGGAGCTGAGGACTATGGCGAGCAGCAACTGGATCTGTACAAAGACCTAATAGACTGACACTGACAGGAGCTGAGGACTATGGCGAGCAGCGACTGGATCTGTACAAAGACCTAATAGACTGATACTGACAGGAGCTGAGGACTATGGCGAGCAGCGACTGGATCTGTACAAAGACCTCATAGATTGATACTGACAGGAGCTGAGGACTATGGCGAGCAGGGACTGGATCTGTACAAAGACCTAATAGACTGACACTGACAGGAGCTGAGGACTATGGCGAGCAGCGACTGGATCTGTACAAAGACCTAATAGACTGATACTGACAGGAGCTGAGGACTATGGCGAGCAGCGACTGGATCTGAACAAAGACCTAATAGATTGATACTGACAGGAGCTGAGGACTATGGCGAGCAGCGACTGGATCGGTACAAAGAACTAATAGACTGACACTGACAGGAGCTGAGGACTATGGCGAGCAGGGACTGGATCTGTACAAATACCTAATAGACTGATACTGACAGGAGCTGAGGACTATGGCGAGCAGCGACTAAATCTGTACAAAGACCTAATAGATTGATACTGACAGGAGCTGAGGACTATGGCGAGCAGGGACTGGATCTGTACAAAGACCTAATAGACTAATACTGACAGGAGCTGAGGACTATGGCGAGCAGCGACTGGATCTGTACAAAGACCTAATAGATTGATACTGACAGGAGCTGAGGACTATGGCGAGCAGCGACTGCATCTGTACAAAGACCTAATAGACTGACACTGACAGGAGCTGAGGACTATGGCGAGCAGCAACTGGATCTGTACAAAGACCTAATAGACTGACACTGACAGGAGCTGAGGACTATGGCGAGCAGCGACTGGATCTGTACAAAGACCTAATAGACTGATACTGACAGGAGCTGAGGACTATGGCGAGCAGCGACTGGATCTGTACAAAGACCTAATAGATTGATACTGACAGGAGCTGAGGACTATGGCGAGCAGGGACTGGATCTGTACAAAGACCTAATAGACTGATACTGACAGGAGCTGAGGACTATGGCGAGCAGCGACTGGATCTGTACAAAGACCTAATAGATTGATACTGACAGGAGCTGAGGACTATGGCGAGCAGCGACTGCATCTGTACAAAGACCTTATAGACTGACACTGACAGGAGCTGAGGACTATGTCGAGCAGCAACTGGATCTGTACAAAGACCTAATAGACTGACACTGACAGGAGCTGAGGACTATGGCGAGCAGCGACTGGATCTGTACAAAGACCTAATAGACTGATACTGACAGGAGCTGAGGACTATGGCGAGCAGCGACTGGATCTGTACAAAGACCTAATAGATTGATACTGACAGGAGCTGAGGACTATGGCGAGCAGCGACTGGATCTGTACAAAGACCTTAATAGACTGATACTGAGAGGAGCTGAGGACTATGGCGAGCAGGGACTGGATCTGTACAAAGACTTAATAGACTGATACTGACAGGAGCTGAGGACTATGGCGATCAGAGACTGGATCTGTACAAATTCCTAATAGACTGACACTGACAGGAGCTGAGGACTATGGCGAGCAGCGACTGGATATGTACAAAGACCTAATAGACTGATACTGACAGGTGCTGAGGACTATGGCGAGCAGGGACTGGATCTGTACAAATACCTAATAGACTGATACTGATAGGAGCTGAGGACTATGGCGAGCAGCGACTAAATCTGTACAAAGACCTAATAGATTGATACTGACAGGAGCTGAGGACTATGGCGAGCAGCAACTGGATCTGTACAAAGACCTAATAGACTGACACTGACAGGAGCTGAGGACTATGGCGAGCAGCCACTGCATCTGTACAAAGACCTAATAGACTGGTACTGACAGGAGCTGAGGACTATGGAGAGCAGCGACTGGATCTGTAGAAAGACCTAATACACTGGTACTGACAGGAGCTGAGGACTATGGCGAGCAGCGACTAAATCTGTACAAAGACCTAATGGATTGATACTGACAGGAGCTGAGGACTATGGCGAGCAGCGACTGGATCGGTACAAAGAACTAATAGACTGACACTGACAGGAGCTGAGGACTATGGTGAGCAGGGACTGGATCTGTACAAAGACCTAATAGACTGATACCGACAGGAGCTGAGGACTATGGAGAGCAGCGACTGGATCTGTACAAAGACCTAATAGACTGGTACTGACAGGAGCTGAGGACTATGGCGAGCAGGGAATGGATCTGTACAAAGACCTTATAGATTGATACTGACAGCAGCTGAGGACTATGGCGAGCAGCGACTGCATCTGTACAAAGAACTAATAGACTGACACTGACAGGAGCTGAGGACTATGGCGAGCAGGGACTGGATCTGTACAAAGACCTAATAGACTGATACTGACAGGAGCTGAGGACTATGGCGAGCAGGGACTGGATCTGTACAAAGACCTAATAGACTGATACTGACAGGAGCTGAGGACTATGGCGAGCAGGGACTGGATCTGTACAAAGACTTAATAGACTGATACTGACAGGAGCTGAGGACTATGGCGAGCAGGGACTGGATCTGTACAAATACCTAATAGACTGATACTGACAGGAGCTGAGGACTATGGCGAGCAGCGACTAAATCTGTACAAAGACCTAATAGATTGATACTGACAGGAGCTGAGGACTATGGCGAGCAACGACTGCATCTGTACAAAGACCTAATAGACTGATACTGACAGGAGCTGAGGACTATGGCGAGCAGCGACTGGATCTGTACAAAGACCTAATAGACTGATACTGAAAGGAGCTGAGGACTATGGCGAGCAGGGACTGGATCTGTACAAAGACCTAATAGACTGATACTGACAGGAGCTGAGGACTATGGCGAGCAGCGACTGGATCTGTACAAAGACCTAATAGACTGATACTGACAGGAGCTGAGGACTATGGCGAGCAGCGACTGCATCTGTACAAAGACCTAATAGACTGATACTGACAGGAGCTGAGGACTATGGCGAGCAGCAACTGGATCTGTACAAAGACCTAATAGACTGACACTGACAGGAGCTGAGGACTATGGCGAGCAGCGACTGGATCTGTACAAAGACCTAATAGACTGATACTGACAGGAGCTGAGGACTATGGCGAGCAGCGACTGGATCTGAACAAAGACCTAATAGATTGATACTGACAGGAGCTGAGGACTATGGCGAGCAGCGACTGGATCTGTACAAAGACCTTAATAGACTGATACTGAGAGGAGCTGAGGACTATGGCGAGCAGGGACTGGATCTGTACAAAGACCTAATAGACTGATACTGACAGGAGCTGAGGACTATGGCGAGCAGCGACTGGATCTGTACAAAGACCTAATAGATTGATACTGACAGGAGCTGAGGACTATGGCGAGCAGCGACTGGATCTGTACAAAGACCTTAATAGACTGATACTGAGAGGAGCTGAGGACTATGGCGAGCAGGGACTGGATCTGTACAAAGACCTAATAGACTGATACTGACAGGAGCTGGGGACTATGGTGAGCAGGGACTGGATCTGTACAAAGACCTAATAGACTGACACTGACAGGAGCTGAGGACTATGGCGAGCAGGGACTGGATCTGTACAAAGACCTAATAGACTGATACTGACAGGAGCTGAGGACTATGGAGAGCAGGACTATGGCGAGCAGCGACTGGATCTGTACAAAGACCTAATAGACTGACACTGACCGGAGCTGAGGACTATGGCGGGAAGGCACTGGATCTGTACAAAGACCTAATAGACTGATACTGACAGGAGCTGAGGACTATGGAGAGCAGCGACTGGATCTGTACAAAGACCTAATTGACTGATACTGACAGGAGCTGAGGACTATGGCGAGCAGGGATTGGATCTGTACAAAGACCTAATAGACTGATACTGACAGGAGCTGAGGACTATGGCGAGCAGGGACTGGATATGTACAAAGACCTAATAGACTGACACTGACAGGAGCTGAGGACTATGGCGGGCAGGGACTGGATCGGTACAAATACCTAATAGACTGGTACTGACAGGAGCTGAGGACTATGGCGAGCAGCGACTGGATCTGTACAAAGACCTAATAGACTGATACTGACAGGAGCTGAGGACTATGGGGAGCAGGGACTGGATCTGTACAAAGACCTAATATACTGATACTGACAGGAGCTGACGACTATGGCGAGCAGCGACTGGATCGGTACAAAAACCTAATAAACTGATATTGACAGGAGCTGAGGACTATGGCGAGCAGCGACTGGATCGGTACAAAAACCTAATAAACTGATATTGACAGGAGCTGAGGACTATGGCGAGCAGCGACTGGATCTGTACAAATACCTAATAGACTGGTACTGACAGGAGCTGAGGACTATGGCGAGCAGCGACTGGATCTGTACAAAGACCTAATAGACTGATACTGACAGGAGCTGAGGTCTATGGAGAGCAGGGACTGGATCTGTATAAATACCTAATAGACTGATACTGACAGGAGCTGAGAACTGTAGAAACAGGCACTGAATTTGTACACAGACAGATTTCTCTGGTACTGACAGTAACCGAGGATTGGAGCAAACAACCAGTAAACTCACCAAGTAAGAACAGAGAGCCTTGTACAGATTAAAAGTGAGTAAAGGAACAGCTGTGGGTTTAAGCTGGAAACATACACTACATCAAGCAGGAGCTCACACAGAATACTAGGATTCCAGACAACAGTTACTGAGGTACTTGTCTAACTCCATTAAATAGTTTAGATGGCGGTCGGAGTGATTGCATACCTACTGATTAGACAGGTGCACCTGTCTGGGAAATGCAGCAGGTGTTTCTTCATTACTGACATTACCCCTCCCCTTACAGCCAGCCTCGGAATGACTCAAAGATGGTTTGTTAGGGTACCTCCTAGGGAAGGTCTTCTGTAGAGTTACATGAAGATTCTAAGACAAGAACGAGGAATGGTCCTCAGGGTCAGAAACCTTCCAATGACTAAATATTTAAATCCTCCTCCACAGTACTTGGAATCTAGAACTCTATGTACCTGAAATTCTTGTTGTCCTTGAACATATTCAGGAAGAGGAGTAGAAGGTCTTCTTTATACTGATTAGTTGTGAAAGGTTTGAGAAGATTATCATGTAAGAACGCATTCATCTTCATAGAAGATGCTAAGTCTCGTTGGAAGTAAGTAAGATTTATACAGGTAGGAAAGAAACAATGTATCTGACCAAGGCAAAAGTTTAGACACTGAGCGGGCAAATGGAGGTCAGACCTTTTGTGGTTCTGGCCAGGTTTTTATATATTGAAGCTATTATTACAATTGTCACATCTATTTAATGTTCTAAAATAAAAACAAATAGAGTCAGACAGTCAGTGTGCAAAGGAACAGGTAAAGGTATAAGCTGGAAACATAAACTATGGCAAACAGGAGCTTACACAGAATACTGGGATTCCAAACAGCAGGCACTGAGGTACTGGTATAATTTCTTTAAATAGTTCAGATGGAAGTCAGAGTGATTGCACATCTGCTGCTAATAGGTGTGTTGAAACACTAAGAATCCTGTTTAGGCAGGGGCACCTGCAGTTTATGCAATGAGGCGGGTAAAGGAAGAAGGGGCATGCTATGGGACCCTGACACTGCTGTTGCATTGTAGTAACACTAACTGTATTAATGAACTTTCAGTCTCTCTTCGATCCTATTAATATGTATGGTAAGCCACAAATAAACTGCGAGCCTGATTAAACCATCTATCTAGCTTCTTCTGACAAGGTGACTTTTACTTTTATGACAACCAACATGACAAACATACGCAGTTTGTCTAAAAATGGAAATCAAAGGTCTGTTTACTTTGTAATTTGATGTGTGAGTAGCTAAGTGATTTGGATTATAACATAAGCTTTGAATGATTTTATTGAGATATGCATGGGTTATTCTATCAGCCCTGTATACAAGATATAATTCTATACTGCATATCCAAGCAAATCATGTGTGTAATTCATAAGTTTTAGCTCGGAAAATAAAAACTGGATTTGGAGACAGACAAGCTACTGTATGTTGCTTGAATACCAAACAAACACTGTAGATTTCTATGTTCAAAAAAACAACAAAAAGCAGAACTTAAATAAAAGGGAACTTTATTTATAGACTTTTACATTTTCTTACTGTAAATTTCTTTTGGCATTAACAATTGTTTTACTGTCAACTAGCCTTTCTCATTCCCCCCCCCCCATTTTTTGGGGGGGCTGCAGCATAATCACCGCTAATAATGTTCTGAAGCACTATGTCACAACCCCAGGAACTATTGGACTTGGGGACCTCTAGTCATGCTGACTATATGGACCCGAGCCCAGAGTGCTCTAGGTCATTTAAGAAAAAAAGACATTTATTTATGTGTATCATGTGTTTCAAATTGTATATATTGCATAGGCCCAATAAAATACTTTGATGTAAGTATCAATTTAAGGGCAACCAGCAGCCAATTGCAGTAGGCAACCTCTATACCCAGTTTGCTCCCAGTCCCAAGGTGGATTCAAACTTGTGGTAAGCGGTAGATCGGGCTCCATAGACTTCTGTGAGAGATCCACGGATCAGATTAAGTCATCAAGTCTAGTTTAGATTATATATGAAAATTAATCCATTGTGGTGCTCGACACCGACTCATAATGATAAACCAAATATTTGAGAAAGCTATATGAGAGCCTCATACATTGATTCAACTTTCTTGGTACTGAACGCCGCCGCTATGAAAATATTGAGACTTGATCTTATCTTGATAAAAGGACAATATTTTTGTACCAACATGACCATTCAAAAAGAGATAGAGTAAAGAGCAGAGATATGACCCTCGAAGGGTCCTCCTCTCTGGAAAGTTCATTAGTTGATGCCCTAAATCTGGCTAAAAGGACTAACATAAGACAGAAAAAACCAGAGGACCTCTAAAAAGCCTTTGACAAAGTCGCCACAATGGCGATAGGGTTTTTGATCTTGGCTAGTTAAATCTATTTTGAGACAGGCATCAGAAGTTTGAGCAAGTGATAGCCTATTTCCCTCATATCCCTTCACCTATTATTTCTTATTGAATCACTTTTTTATATGTTTGTTTTCCTTGCAAGTCACAGTCTATCCTTTATTGTTGCACAAGCCTTATAAGGTTTATCCTTCTATTACCCAATCTGACACTATCCATCACAGTTATCAGTGTAAAGCAACCAAAGAATTTACGCTATCTCCACAACCTATTTATATACTTTTCGTGCCCACCATTTTTTCTTAGCATGCCACTAATCGACTCCAATAAAGATACTACTATTATCCACTCTTTCCTACTACAACCCCATTTAAAAGCTCTTCCATCTAAAATCTCTCCACCCACTATTTACATACTCCCCTCCTCCTTTTGCATCACTCACACTACTTTGTTTCATTCTCTTGAATTCACCAGCTCAGCGATGCCCATCCTCCTCATTTACACATTCCCACAAAAAAATCATGTATACCCCTTCTTACTGACCTTTCAATCATTGTTACAATCTAAGACCGCCATCTCTAACCACTATCACTTGCAACCCAATGCCACCATCCACACTATCATCGCTATCCTTATCACATCCCCAGGCAATCTGGCTACGTCCCTATTCCAGCCCTGGGTGACTGATGTCCCCTTTCACTTTACTCCCATCTAGCCATTTAATGCCACAAGTGGAACCGCACCTAACCTCCAAAGCATGCATGTGCAATGTCTACCACACCTAGAGTCTCTTAAGAATCCGTCTCTCCTTTCATGTCATGCAGGCCACCCCAACTCTACCCAAACCACTTATACCCCCTAAGCCTCCAAGCTAACCACTACCATTCTATTATCACATTAGGCAGCTTCACTTAGCCATATACGTAAATACAGTACCATAGCTAGCACACGACACTGGTGATATCTGCAATACATTCCCTTGTTTCTCCCCCACTACAATCTAGGCTTTGTATTTACTAGTGCACAACACATACCACATTCTTCCAGACTTCTTCAGTCTTTTATCGCATTCTAACGTCATGGATTCACTCCATCCTATCTTCATTACCCAGCAACTATACATTCAGTCGAACATCTTGGCTATGGCAAGCTGATAATCATGTCCATCTCACTACACACAGTTACCTGAATAGTTACCTGCAGCTCATTCTGTTCCGCATTTCCAGCAAGACATCAGGAATTAGATGATTATTTGTACCTGTTGGAGCCTTTCTCACTTAAACATGTCAACCTAAACTATTATGACTACCACCAGTTATCTGAGTGCCACACCCATTTGCAATAAATTCAATTTGCAAGGCTGTTACAATGCTTGAAGACTCCTCCACATATGTTACTAATGCCGAAAGTCCCATGGCAAGCCAGTGTGTCCCCAGATAATGCACCCCAAGTGATTAGGTGTGGTCAATATTGCACGGTTATCCCAATATCTTGCCCTTTACCGTTCATCGTCCCTCGATTAATTTTTCTGTTGACATGTTTCACATCCGGATTTCACACTGGGGTCATTACATTGTCTCAGGTTAACTTCGCTAGCGAAAATCTACAAACTGCTGCAAAGGAACCTGAGGTGGTGGTTCAAATCCTTGTATCTGAACCACTTCCTCCTGGGCCCATTCAACACACCACCCTTTCCTGTCTGATGCATTAACTCCATAGGCATTGCTTCACAAAAATATTCACTGAAGAAATGCTTAGTGATAGACTTATCCGCTCCCTACTAAAATCTATTCTCCAATATCAATTCCACTATCCCATTAGCTGAATATTCATTACACTATTCCAGAGTAGACAATGCCATATTTCACATAACCCAACTTAGACCACATTCATGGCTCTAAGTCCAAAATCTCCAACGCCTTCAAGTTATTACCTATCAGTCCCTCACTGTGGCATCTATACTGAATCCAATGGTGAAGAAAATACTACTTCACTAATAAACCCACATTTGGCTCTAACAGCAGTCCCAAGCTCTTTGATATATTTGCAGATGCACTATGCTGGATATTGTTGAATGTTAAACGCTGTCCCGCAGTAGTACTACCTGAACAATTTTCTCTATATCGAAGAACTAAAGTCTCTGCAAACAGCCTCCAAAAATCTCTCTCTCTCTATTTTGCGAATTAAACATCCCTCTAGCAAGATAGAATGGCTCGAAGAGTCGAATTTTTAGAATCATCCTTGATTCTACAACAATTGGAAGCAAGTCTCCCAAATAATAATTTGGAATGCCTGAAGACAACCCTTGCAGAATTCAACACCTTGCCGACATGCTTCATTCAAGAACTACAGGGCAGGACTCTAGTGCATCTAAACCTTTCCTATTGTAACCTACCTTAGGGAAGAGCCTGCATCTCCAATTTGCTATCAGCTCTAAAAGGCCATACCAATAGTTTTGTTCTTATATGCCTCCATAAAGAAACTGAAGAAGATCTCCAAATGTGTACAGAATTCCTCTCTAAGCAGAATAGGTGATAAATTTTTTTCACCTGAAACCAAGTTCATCTTCACCATCAGTTACACTGTATCTATTTCCCAAACATTGAAAGGCGTGGTACCAAAATGAAATCATCACTCAGACATGGCCTGCAGCCGCACCATCACAGAGTCCTATCACGGCAACGCTTCCTACTCTTACCTCTTCTCTGATGTGGGGCTCAAATTGGTGACATCACTTGATCTTTATTCTTACCACCAACTGCATGCAAAGTACTCAAAAAAACTCTGATTAGCAGACCAATCGTCCATGTACCTCTTAAGGAAATTAGCCCTCTTATCTATAACCCTACAATTTCACCTTCATCCTCACCACAAAACACCATCACACAATATTCCTTTGTTTCATTCACAGGAACTTCCTTTGATCCGTACTGGTTCTACCGTCCACACACCTCCCAGTATACCTCTAGTTCAATAGTCACCCAACTGTGGCCTACCACCCAGACAGCAAAGCTAAATGGGCTCTCTGATAACACAAGACAGATTTATGCTACAGCTTGACACATTTTCCAGAACAACATCTCTTCTAACAAAATCCATACTCCTCACGACATACCAACTATATTGTAATTTGCAGCCCATTGCAACATACACCTAGGTCTTCGATAGCAGACCATCAAGACATACCTTTCTGTACTCCAGTTACACTTCTTCACCATCAGTGAAGTCCTATTTAAACAATTCATGCAGATCAGCAAACAACTAAACCTAGACAACGGCTTCCTATCAACAGACCTCTATTCTGTTCACTCTGCTCCGCACCAATCCATTTGGGGATGACACCTCCTTCCAACAGAATGATCAATTCATTCTCACACTTCCTCATATCAAGACACACAAAATTCCTGTCAGAATTACCCACTATCCAAGTGGCAACCCCTGGTGTTCTGTACACAAAATCCATACTCATCATCCTCTACTGCCGATTTCCAGCCAACCTCTTTCCACGATGACGTTCATTCATTATGTCTGCTTGGTTGATTCCCCAGGGTCTAGGTCCTTATGCTTATTCTTGCCACTCATTCCGCTTTGGCGCCACTACTTCAGAATTTCGAAACCATACTGAACATATCATAAAGTTCCTTGGAAGATGGAAGTCCGACAGTTTCAACAGATTCATGCACAAACCAACCACTGAACACCACAATGCTTTGTATGTATATCTGACAATAAACCATAACATTTACCCTACCTACTTCTCATGTACTTTTTGGTCTCTAACCAGACTAGGATGACGTAGCTAAAAAACTGCCACACCTCAAAGCTACCTACATTTAGAGAGAAGGCTCTGACCACTAAGTACAGGTTAATGGCTCTCCCCCCGACACACTACTCAAACCTCCCACATATTCTGCTCTCAGCACTCGTTCTTCATCCCCACCTTTCCCTCTCTTCTCTCTATCATTTACAGTCCCACTGGCCCTCTAATCAGGCTAGGATGACGTTGCTTAAAAACTGCCACACATTACATATTCGGTAAATAACCTTTTCTGAAAGTCTGTTGGAGGAGGAGAATTCCTGCTCCAGTATAGTGGACTGCACACAACAGTGTACTGGTACCTGCGAGACTTCTAGAGACAGCTCTGAATAGCATTCACTGAGCACTGGAGAAGCCAACACAGATTACAAATTCCTCACTGATCTGGGTCAGTTGTGCTAGAATTAATGGTGCAGGGAGTGATATATTATATTGTCCAAGTGGGCAGCGTGCTTACTACCTCACCCATCACTAACTGTGGAGCTGTGGAGCTAGATAATGGGGCCTCTGGTTCTATTAATTCAATCAGTGCCCCTCCCCAAGACCCCATAACAGCTCCCATCCATAAGATCCCTTCACATAAGAGACATATATAGTAATATCCCAGTTTGTGCTACCCACAGAGTGCTGATTCGCTGTAGCGCTCTTTCTAGTCCTAGGCCCACAGAAAGTGCTAAATCTCACAATAGAGCTCACAGTCGCGTTGCAGGTTTTTGTATAGCCCTCCTGCATGCAGAAACACATATACCACACTAGACAAGGTATTCCTGTATACTTATGCATATACTATCTCTACATACCTACATAACACCTAGTCCCCCAACATCCACCCCACACAGCACCCTCCTTTGCTCCCCGCTCACAGAACCCATCCCCCTTTACTTGGCTATCACTTTGCAGCACTTGCTATTTACCTTTCTCCCTGATACACATCCCCAGCGTGCTGAACTGCTCCATTTGGAGCTTCAGTAAAAATGCACACCAATTTCCGGCTAGTGATATGTGCAGTCAAGGAGGTACAGGAGAGGCTCAGGGAGGTCATACTGACAAAACCCACCATCCTCAATGTCTAGTCTAGCCTAACAAAGGGGGTTTATTTATATTTAAAGCATCAAACTTCACAGCATACAGATGGTCACTGTAAGCAAAAAAAAAAAACATTCACTGATGTAACAGAAAATGTACAGCTTGATAAACAAGTAGCATGTTGATACTTTTCAGACAAAGTGCTTTAATAATTAAAGGTACACGTACAACAAGTAACTTAATTCAAAACATATGTAAAAGTTTTGGATCTTTCCCATTTGGCCTTTTCTAGTTTAAAGCTATATATGTATTTTATTCATGTAATTGTGAAGAAAAGGGGAACAAAAAATAGCTTTTTTGGATGGGTAAATTACTCTATAAAAGCGCAAGTACTCTGGTTATGTTTTTTTTGTATTGGGGGAGTATCATTATGTGATATTATAATTATTGGTGATATATTCTTTAACTACTTAATTGACTACTACTGAATTGCAAGTCTGCTTTAATGACACATAGTAGTCTATGGCAATAAGGAGTTCAGTATTTAATAACCCTTTTTTACAAGTAATTTCAGATATTCCCCGCATAATCATATAACAATCTATTATAAAACTTTTTGATAACCAAACAGATAACTAGGATATGCTTTTCTTTAGATTGGTTTTAATTTTAACTTTTTTTGAGCTATATATAAACAAATTTTTTATATCTTCACAAGAATTAGCAAAGTAATTTGCCATATGAGGGAAGATTTCATGTGACACCATTATGGGATATTATATGCTATTGGCTCTTTAAGAGTAATTTACCCATCCAAAAAAGCTATTTTTTGTTCCCCTTTTCTTCACAATTACATGAATACAATAATAAGGGGGACGGTGTAAAAGCCGGAACGGAACAGGCCGGAACAGGCCATTTATAAAAGAAATCAATGACAATATCACTGGGATGTGTTAGATATTATTGAGAACAATATTTAAGAACCAAAACAAATTCAATATAATACTTTTTTAACCCTTTAAAAACCCAAAAATCAAACGGAACGGGCAAAAACAGGCCGGAACGCACACTTTATGAAGGGAATCCATGCTAAAATCATTGGGATGTGTTAAATATATTTGAGAACTATATTTAAGAGCTAACCCCAAATCTAATAGTAAGCTTTATTAACCCTTTAACAGGCCAGAATACAAAATTTCGCAAAATGACCCGGAACGGCGGCTTTCCAGATGGTCAAAAATACCAAACTCACCAAATACACATAACTAGGTGGGATTCATGTAATAACCTTCATAAATTCCACAGAAAATAATTTCAAGTACCCATTCCGGGCCAAAATACAATATTTCGCAAAATGACCCGGAACGGCGACTAATTAGAGGCTCAAAAATACCAAATTCACCAAATACACATAACTAGGTGGGATTCATGTAATAACTTTCATAAATTCCACAGAAAATAATTTCAAGTACCTGTTCCGGGCCAAAATACAATATTTCGCAAAATGACCCGGAACGGCGACTTTTTAGAGGCTCAAAAATACCAAATTCACCAAATACACAGAACTAGGTGGGATTCATGTAATAACCTTCATAAATTCCACAGAAAATAATTTCAAGTACCTGTTC
Source organism: Discoglossus pictus (assembly GCA_027410445.1). Taxonomy (NCBI): domain Eukaryota; kingdom Metazoa; phylum Chordata; class Amphibia; order Anura; family Alytidae; genus Discoglossus; species Discoglossus pictus. Next base: position 168,162,663 of record CM050169.1, read on the forward strand.
CGGGCAAAAATACAATATTTCGCAAAATGACCCGGAATGGCGACTTTTTAGAGGCTCAAAAATACCAAATTCACCAAATACACAGAACTAGGTGGGATTCATGTAATAACCTTCATAAATTCCACAGAAAATAATTTCAAGTACCTGTTCCGGGCAAAAATACAATATTTCGCAAAATGACCCGGAACGGCGACTTTTTAGAGGCTCAAAAATACCAAATTCACCAAATACACAAAACTAGGTGGGATTCATGTAATAACTTTCATAAATTCCACAGAAAATAATTTCAAATACCTGTTCCGGGCCAAAATACAATATTTCGCAAAATGACCCGGAACGGCGACTTTTTAGAGGCTCAAAAATACCAAATTCACCAAATACACATAACTAGGTGGGATTCATGTAATAACCTTCATAAATTCTACAGAAAATAATTTGAAGTACCTGTTCCGGGCAAAAATACAATATTTCGCAAAATGACCCGGAACGGCGACTTTTTAGAGGCTCAAAAATACCAAATTCACCAAATACACATAACTAGGTGGGATTCATGTAATAACTTTCATAAATTCCACAGAAAATAATTTCAAGTACCTGTTCCGGGCCAAAATACAATATTTCGCAAAATGACCCGGAACGGCGACTTTTTAGAGGCTCAAAAATACCAAATTCACCAAATACACATAACTAGGTGGGATTCATGTAATAACCTTCATAAATTCCACAGAAAATAATTTCAAGTACCTGTTCCGGGCCAAAATACAATATTTCGCAAAATGACCCGGAACGGCGACTTTTTAGAGGCTCAAAAATACCAAATTCACCAAATACACATAACTAGGTGGGATTCATGTAATAACCTTCATAAATTCCACAGAAACTCATTTCAAGTACCTGTTCTGGGCAAAAATTCAATATTTTGCAAAATGACCCGGAACGGCAACTTTTTAGAGGGTGAAAAATACCAAATTCACCAAATACACATAACTAGGTGGGATTCATGTAATAACCTTCAGAAATTCCTCAGAAAATAATTTTAAGTACTTTGTCTTGGCAGAATACTTACGAACTGCTACTTCGCAAAGTGTGGGAGATACCCCCCCTTCCCCTGCAAGGAACAGAGTGAGGGGGGAGGGAAAGAGGGGAGGAAAGGGAAAGAGGGGAGGAAAGGGAAAGAGGGGAGGAAAGGGGGAAAGAGACACAGGGAAGGAAGGGGAGTAAGTGGGGGATGAGACACAGGAGAGGGAGGGGGTAAGTGGGGGATGAGACACAGGGGAGGGAGGGAGGTAAGTGGGGGATGAGACACAGGGGAGGGAGGGAGGTAAGTGGGGGATGAGACACAGGGGAGGGAGGTAAGTTGGGGAAGAGACACAGGGGAGGGAGGGAGGTAAGTTGGGGAAGAGACACAGGGGAGGGAGGGAGGTAAGTGGGGGATGAGACACAGGGGAGGGGGGTAGTGGGGGATGAGACACAGGGGAGGGAGGGAGGGAGGTAAGTGGGGGATGAGACACAGGGGAGGGAGGTAAGTGGGGGATAAGACACAGGGGAGGGAGGGAGGTAAGTTGGGGAAGAGACACAGGGGAGGGAGGGAGGTAAGTGGGGGATGAGACACAGGGGAGGGAGGGAGGTAAGTGGGGGATGAGACACAGGGGAGGGAGGGAGGTAAGTTGGGGAAGAGACACAGGGGAGGGAGGGAGGTAAGTTGGGGAAGAGACACAGGGGAGGGAGGGAGGTAAGTGGGGGATGAGACACAGGGGAGGGAGGTAAGTGGGGGATGAGACACAGGGGACAGAGGGGGGGTAGTGGAGCATGAGACACAGGGGAGGGGGAAAGTGGGGGATGAGACACAGGGGAGGGAAGGTAAGGTATGAGACACTGGAAGGAAGGGGGGATATGAGACATAGGGGGTGGAAGAGACACAGGTGGGGTATGAGACGGGGTGAAGGGGGTGATATGAGACACAGGTGGGGAGGGGGGTGATATGAGACACAGGGGAGAGAAAGGGGGATATGAGACACAGACGCTTATTGCAGTGTGGCCTGAAAGGGGTACCTTTGCTCATGTGGCAGTCTGCAATGAGTGCAAAAGGCGCTTATTACAGGCCGCACTGCAATGAGCGCCTTCAATCATGTGGCAGCCTGCAATCAGCGACTAAGGCACTCATTGCAGGCCGCCACATGCGAGCCTCGCGAACCCAAAACAACATTTCCAACCTTTACTTCTAAAACCCGTATCATATGTGTATCACCATATGCGCTCCACGCACCAACATAGCACAGAAGCGCAAAACGCTTAAAGATGTCTGCGTGAATAGCACGCACACACACACGGTTCTTTAAACACAACAGGCAAGTAGCGCATTTTTAAAAAGCCCCCCAAAAAGTAGATAAAAACATTAAATTATAAGTACTCACACGCACAACCAGCGCATTTAAAAAGACACAAAAAAAAAACAATAAAAAAAAAATATATAAGTACTCACATCTAACTCATAATTAGTGATGTCGCAAACATAAAATTTTGGGTTCCTCAAATGTTCGCGAACCGGCGAACCGGGCGAACCGGGCGAACCGCCATAGACTTCAAAACCCACAGGGACTCTTTCTGGCCACAATAGTGATGGGAAAGTTGTTTCAAGGGGACTAACACCTGGACTGTGGCATGCCGGAGGGGGATCCATGGCAAAACTCCCACGGAAAATTACATAGTTGATGCAGAGTCTGGTTTTAAGCCATAAAGGGCATAAATCACCTAACATTCCTAAATTGTTTGGAATAACGTGCTTAAAAACGTCAGGTATGATGTTGTATCGATCAGGTAGTGTAAGGTTTACACCCACTTCACAGTGACAGACCAAACTCCCCGTTTAACGCACCGCAAACAACCGCAAACAGTCCATTTGCACAAGGTTGAACCGTTGAAGGTCCTAGACTGTCTGCGTGCTTTGCACGCAGACCACTTGAAGAGTGCCTTGCACGCTTCTGTGCTATGTTGGTGTGTGGAGCGCGTTGCGCTCCACAACGTTGGGTTTATGCTGTTCCATCAGCGGCCGCTTACATGCTTCGTTGAGCCCGATTGCGAGCTTGGCTCAACGACGCAGGCAAACTTGACCAACAGAGCAAACGGTCACCAAAAACGTGAACTGACAACTGTTATGGTGATACACATATGATACGGGTTTTAGAAGTAAAGGTTGGAAATGTTGTTTTGGGTTCGCGAGGCTCGCATGTGGCGGCCTGCAATGAGTGCCTTAGTCGCTGATTGCAGGCTGCCACATGATTGAAGGCGCTCATTGCAGTGCGGCCTGTAATAAGCGCCTTTTGCACTCATTGCAGACTGCCACATGAGCAAAGGTGCCCCTTTCAGGACACACTGCAATAAGCGTCTGTGTCTCATATCCCCCTTTCTCTCCCCTGTGTCTCATACCCCCCTCCCCCCCCCTGTGTCTCATATCACCCCCTTCACCCCGTCTCATACCCCACCTGTGTCTCTTCCACCCCCTGTGTCTCATATCCCCCCTTCTTTCCAGTGTCTCATACCCTACCTTCCCTCCCCTGTGTCTCATCCCCCACTTTCCCCCTCCCCTGTGTCTCATGCTCCACTACCCCCCCTCCCCTGTGTCTCACCCCCACTTCCCCCTCCCCTGTGTCTCATGCTCCACTACCCCCCCTCTGTCCCCGGTGTCTCATCCCCCAATTACCTCCCTCCCCTGTGTCTCATCCCCCACTTACCTCCCTCCCTCCCCTGTGTCTCATCCCCCACTTACCTCCTCCCCTCCCCTGTGTCTCATCCCTCACTTACCTCCCTCCCTCCCCTGTGTCTCATCCCCCACTTACCCCCTCCCTCTCCTGTGTCTCATCCCCCACTTACCCCCCTCCCTCTCCTGTGTCTCTTTCCCCCTTTCCTCCCCTCTTTCCCTGTGTCTCTTTCCCCCTTTCCTCCCCTCTTTCCCTTTCCTCCCCTCTTTCCCTTTCCTCCCCTCTTTCCCTCCCCCCTCACTCTGTTCCTTGCAGGGGAAGGGGGGGTATCTCCCACACTTTGCAAAGTAGCAGTTCGTAAGTATTCTGCCAAGACAAGGTACTTAAAATTATTTTCTGTGGAATTTATGAAGGTTATTACATGAATCCCACCTAGTTATGTGTATTTGGTGAATTTGGTATTTTTCACACTCTAAAAAGTCGCCGTTCCGGGTAATTTTGCGAAATATTGTATTTTGGCCCGGAATGGGTACTTGAAATGAGTTTCTGTGGAATTTATGAAGGTTATTACATGAATCCCACCTAGTTCTGTGTATTTGGTGAGTTTGGTATTTTTGACCATCTGGAAAGCCGCCGTTCCGGGTCATTTTGCGAAATTTTGTATTCTGGCCTGTTAAAGGGTTAATAAAGCATACTATTAGATTGGGGTTAGCTCTTAAATATAGTTCTCAAATATATTTAACACATCCCAATGATTTTAGCATGGATTCCCTTCATAAAGTGTGCGTTCCGGCCTGTTTTTGCCTGTTCCGTTTGATTTTTGGGGTTTTAAAGGGTTAAAAAAGTATTATATTGAATTTGTTTTGGTTCTTAAATATTGTTCTCAATAATATCTAACACATCCCAGTGATATTGTCATTGATTTATTTTATAAATGGCCTGTTCCGGCCTGTTCCGTTCCGGCTTTTACACCGTCCCATAATAAGGTGTTAGGCACCTGGGAACTATTAGACAGTGGTATATTGAGATAATACTATATATGTATTTTCGAAGATTTATTGTGATTTAAGTTGTACAGAACAGAAAAAATATACTGTCAGAAACTGAATTCACACATGTAATCTGTTGTCCATTTGGGGCAGGGTCTACTCTTTCAGTTGTATGCGGTTTTCTGCGTTGCTGGTTATCCATACCTCCAAATTTATGGCTGACAAAAGAGCCGTATACATGATCGCTACTAAGTGATACCTGGCTCTAGATCTGTAGGTTATACTGTCCTACAAAGCTTCCAGTTCTGCAGCTTGTTACACGAGCCCAGTTTTAGGGTTTTCATGTCACTTCCACTATATGTTGCTAGGTGGCAATCATCCTGCAGAAAAATAAAGCAGGAAGTAGCCGGTGCAGAGTCAACTGAAAGTCAGTCCAAGACATTTTGTGCAGGTGAAAGCAGAGAAAATGGGGGTAGGGTTTGTTCTGCTTGTGCTTTTTGTAGCAATTTTATTTTCTCTTTTATTTTTGCTATTTATGGGTATCATTTATTTTGAATTGTCAAATTCTGAGATTCCTCCAGGGGTTGCCAGCCCTGGGAAACTTCGAACCATTCATGGCATAACGATTGGCATAGCTATTGTGGTAAGTGCAACCATTCTTTCACATTGAAGTATTATTGATTTCTTCTGTCTTCTTTGTAACAAAATCCTAATTAACCACATGTAATTGGTAAAACAAATACAACTGCATTAATACACTTTTCAGGTAACATGTTACTTTATCCACATTAGGTTTGATAAACTAGTATATTTTCCACTGTAGAATATTGCTGTATTAGATATGAAATTATACCGGTTTAAACTCCTATTCAACTTTTACATAATTTTAGACGTCATTTGTCTATAATTCTTTACAAATCAGCTTTCCTTTATCCGCCCTGAAATTATACAGGATGGTAACTACACTGGGCAGCTTTTGTACATTTTTGGTATATTTCCAGCTGTGTCAGCTTTAAGAATGTTTACCCTGGGAATGAGTTGGTAACATTCAGCAATCTTACATTACATACAGAAACATGCGTCTTGGCTGCAGGTGAGAAGTAATATGTCCTTTTACCAAACACTTTTTAATATGAGAAAGTCTAAATTTTAATATCAAACATAAAGATCAATATTTTATGAAGTATTGTTGCTACATTTATTTTTCTTGTTTATCCACTGGGTCTTGCTGAGGTGGTAATAAGATTTTGACAGCAGTCTTGTCATTGCCATTATAATGATGAAGAAGTGCTTATTCTCGCATTTATACAGCATACATGTATATTTGTCTTGTATTATAACACAAATCACTTGAAAAGGCATATTGCTTAATTATACTCTCAGTTTTTCCTTCAACTGCAATGTAAGAGAAACAGGCAGTAAAAATATTCTTGTCTTGGAACTTTGATTATAATACAAATCATGATGAAATTGTAAGTATAATTAAGTCATTTTGATTTGCGGTTCATTTGTATTGTTATACACGACAAATATAAAGATACTAGCTACTTGCCCTTCAAAAATGACGGGATTACAATTTTAAGGCTGGCAATGCTGTTTGCCACACAATGTGAGGCTTTTGCTCCTCTGAGCACCTACGGCGCTCATCGCGAGCCCCGCGCTGACTGCCTTCAGTGCTCATCACGTGGATCGAAATGATCGCCTTTGGCGCTCATTGCGATCCTCTCCCCCGTGCACTTCAACTTTTCCGCTTTGCACTGATTACCATCTGCGCTCATCACGAGCCCCAAGCTGAGCGCCTTTCAGTGCTCATCTTGTGGCTCGCAATGAACGCTTTTGGCGCTCATTGGAAGTCTTTCTTGCCGTCTACTGTATGCTCATTGCAGGTTTCGTTAACCTGCAAGTTTTGTGCTTGGGATGCCATGTGTCTCTTTCCACCATCTCCCCCCGTCCCTTCCCTGTGTCTTTCTCCTCTGTGTGTCTGCTGAATGTTTGCATGTTACACGCTGACTGCTGTTGGTTTTATTTTCAAAGTCCCACATGCATGGCGTTGTTGGTGTAAGTGTTACTGTCTTTGCCATCGTGTATTTTCTAAGTCCCGCGTTCCTGGCTTTACTCAGCCTCATTTTCATCCAGTTTCAGAATTTTCACATTTTTCGGCTGCCATTTTTTTCCCTCGCTTAGCCGATTTTGGATTGACGAAAAACCCCAAATATGGCTCAAAATCGCTTGCAACCTCACTCCAAGGCACCACCTGTGCTGTCTGTTAGTGTGTTATGTGTAGTATATTTGTTAAATTACTTTTTTTGTTTTTAGGGTTTTTAGAGTTACGTACTTGGCTCGCAGTTGTGATCCTCACTGCGCCACTGTCTGCAATAAGCGCCTTTGGCACTCATTGCAGCCTAAGTTGTGCATGGCTCACATCGCTTAGCGAGGGACGCAAAGCGTGACCAACATTGCAAACGTTCCCGGACACTGATAACTATTATAGTGATACTGCTATCCATGCAAAATATTGTGAACCACACATGTGCAATTGCAAATTACATTTTCTGCTTGTTGCTGTGCATGTGCATTTGCCCTCACAGAGGAGAATTAGAGAAAGCATTATCATTCTCTGCATATGAAGATAAGCTTAGTGCCTCATTCAAATGCAATTTGCCCAATTGAATAGGGCTCTATATAAGCACAGAGCATATATTTTTTACAGAAGTTTTTAGTTAGTGAAGACCTTGCTGTTGGATAGAAGTAAAAAAAAATTGCTATGTGCTTATATAGAGCCCTATTCAATTGGCCAAATCACATTTGAATGAGGCCCTTTGTGAGTACTGTGAAGGTCACTGTTGCAAATCTAAGTTGGTTTACACAGTACTTTGCACCAACACTTAGGGAATCAAACCATTTCAGAGGACACTTACCTGCAATATTATCCACAGCAATATAACATGCAAAACCGGCCTGCTTAGGTAAACTGGTTCATGACTGGATGTTGCTTTTCCCCAGTTACACCCTGCATAATTGCAATACCAGAAACTAATTAATACATGCAGTGAGTTGACATTATCTTGAGTAAATGTGCTTTAACACTGAAAATCGGAGCAATTTAAAAGCAAATATAAATTCAATACAGCACTGTAAATGATGGGGAACACAATGGGTGACATTGGAGCACAACATTCTCAAGCTTGCACATCGCCAAAATATAATACTTTATTTCATGTTTATTTTCCATCCAAAGTCCTGCGGGCTTCAACCTCCAAGCCCGTATGACTTTGGAATCAAACCTTCATATTTCATTGAAGTCCTATGGGCTTGAATAACGGGCTACGGGCTTGGAGGTCATTCAAGCCTGTAGGACTTGGACGGAAATTAAACATGAAATTAAGTATTCTATTTTGGCGATGTGCGAGCTTGAGAATGTTGTGCTTTTAATTCTAATGTCACCCATTGTGTTCTCAATCATTTACAGTGCTGTATTGAATTTATATTTGCTTTTAGAGTGCCCCGAGTTTTTGGGCTTGAATCACGAGTAACGGGCTTACCTCCGCAATCGTGTTCAAGCCTGCAAATGTTGCTGCCGAGAGCATGGTTTCCAATTCTCGCGACCGGTGCTTAATTTGCGGGCCCGGCCAATTGAATAGCAGAGTAAAAGTAGACCTACTCGAGCCCGCAACTCAATCCCAGGAAATCGGCCCCAAATTGAATGAGGCTTTTAGTAGGGCTGCAACTTCTTGTCCTATCCATGAAGATGAATTACAGCAAGTAAACATATAAACATATTTTTTTTTACAGAAGTGTTTAGTTAGTGAAGTTCACTAACTAAAAACCTCAGTAAAAAACAATTGCTATGTGCTTATATAGAGCCCTATTCAATTGGTCAAGTCGCATTTGAATGAGGCCCATAATGCTTATGAAAATATAGTAAATTAATGGGGATATTTCTAAATCACCAAAATGCATTTGTATAGAATTTGCGTTTTTATGCTAAGACACCAAACAATTTATCAGTGTAAAATTATTATAACAAAGTTTAAAAATGTATTGTTTTAATAAAATAATGCTGGTCTTGAATATTTAACCCATCATTGTACAATGTGTCTCATTTGCAGTTTCTGTTGGTTTTTCTCTTTCTGATGATTTTGGTGCTTTGGTGCTATTGTAGTAAAACCTGAGGTTAAAGATAGAGTTCTTATTACATACAGCTTGTTGATTAACGTGGACTACACTCTGATATTAGTAAAGTTCAAGCTATTCTCAGTAAAGTCTGTATGTGCTTTTATTTTAAAGACTCAAAGGTTGAACTTTGAGTTCTTGTGAAGATTACTGATTTAGTGAAAAGGTGACAAATATAATCTACAGCATAAAAATGCAGTGTCATCAGTTAATGTATCAGGAATGGGTAATATTGCATGAGTTGCAAATAAGGCACTAGAATCAAGGGTAGTCAATATGCAGACCTGGGTCCAAATCAGGATCTACTTTCAGACCTCCACTGCATTATTAAATGTATTATATATATTACTTGAAAGGTTCAAGCCATTAAAGGATCAGTGGAGGTAGGGTTTGGAGGAAAAGAACAGGGAGAGGCCAGAAGCCGTTAAAAATGGTAAAGCACACTTCAGGCACTGTAAAAAATATTTGGATCTATCCTTTTATAGTTACGCCGCTCACTGTGAGTACAGTGAGCGTGCCTGAACGCTGCGCCACAGCACCACCTAGCAGCAAGAATGCGCTACATACTCTTTGCAATGTACACATTAAAAATTAAACAACTAATGTGAGGACCCTAAATGAAGCGTAATCGTAACGCTAAACCCTAACCCCATGCCTGACCCTAACTCCTAACCCCTCTCCCCTACAGGAATCCATTTTAAAACCCTAACCCCTCTGCCCTAGAGCAATCAATTTTAAACAGTGTATAGTTTTGCATTGTGAGAGGTAGGTGGCGCTGCACTGTGCACGCGACAATGTTGGCATGTTTGCGGGGGCGCGCATGCTCACTGCAATTATAAGAGGAAAGGATCAAATATGTTGTCATATAACCTTTAAATATTACATAATAAACATCAGTATACATTTCATTATTGCAGAGTAGAAACATCATTTCTAAACTCACTGTTCATCCCTGTGAATGTGCTTTTCGTTGTACTTTTCTCTCAAGTTTGTATTTGCTTCTGTGTGATAAGAATGATGTGATAAGAAATAAAACTAAACACTGAAACACTTTAGTAGCATTAGTGGTACTTCATAAAGCTGCTGATTAAAGGTCAATGTCACATAGAAACTGCCATGTACTCTTTCTTGCCACAATTCGTAATCTACTTTTGTTGACCTTGGATTTGTTCAATTTAGGATATATTTAAATAAAACAAGAATACAATAAAAATAGTGAGTCTTGATTTTTTTGGGAGGTAATTAGGCAACAGATTCATTATTAAAATATTTAGAAAATTGAACCATTTAAATCAAACCAGCGGTGCTTGCCAACACATGACATAATCACTCCTGCGGACCCCATGCCCCAAATATGGAAATCTACATTGGTTGTTCTTTTTGCCTGAAAAAAAAAAAATGTTTTGGATTACATTTTTCCAAAAAGAATTTCCAAATTACCAAATTTTCCCTTAAAGGATTAGGAATTTCCTACAAAATCATGAGGTTGTTTGATTACTACAGTTTTAAGAGCTAAAAATTCCTCTAATGGTAATAATTTTACAAGCAAAATTAAGTTTCCTCAAAAATTACTTTTTTTTTACACCCTATGATATCATTAATATTATTACGCAAATATATCACTTTTTCCATTGAAAGCTTACATTTACATATTTTTTTTATCAATTGTTATGCCCCAAAAAACTAATTACTGAAGTTAGGTAGCCTGATTTATTAACTGCTAACTGCTGATTTAAATATTTTCATCAAAGTATAAACATTTTTTCAGCAATCAGCAAAGGCTATAAATAAGAAGTCATCTAAATAGTCAATTAAAGTTTTGATTCCAGATCTAACTTCCACTACCCATTTCAAGAATGAACCTTTTGGGTATGATAAATTGAATAAGAAGACATTTACCTTGCTCTTTTTTGAGAACAGTTCTTAAAGGATACATTTGTAAATTATTAATTGGGGGATTACTAAATGGGCACACCATTCTGCCCATAGAAACCTAATTTTGAAGAACTGTCTCAACTCAGGAAGTTGCTTAGCAGATAAAAAGTTATATGAAAACCAGAACTGAAACCATGAATGAATAATCACCCCCTTAGTAAGGTTTCTCCAGCTGGTCTAATTTTCTTAAAACAACGGAACATTGGGTGTTGGTTTCTGCATTTCGAACATTCATGTTTGTACCTACATGATTATTCCCAACAGCGGATACTTTTGTTGTATAAGAAACAATAGCCTTTTCCTAAAAAATCCTGTTTGACTAATTCATGAGGATTTTCCTGATCCCCAAAAGGAATTATGACATCTAAGAGCTATAACTATTTTTAACCACTTCCCTACATCCTTACCATTTTATTTCATATATTCTGATACCGCTATCCTTTGTCTAAAATGCTCATCATTGGACCACCAAGCCATTGATAAATAAATGTTATAAATGCTGTCAATTTCATCTAAGTAGCAAAAGAGTGACAAACATTTTCCAGGGAATTTCTCATCAAGGATGCTAGCCATCAAAACAAATGCCTGTAGCTAATTAGAAAATGTTTATGGGATTTTTCATACCTTCTTTTTCTTTCTTAGATTCATCCTTCTTTCCATCATTTTTAATTCAAAATGATTATCAAGTGGAAGAACGCGAAATAATTCTATAAACTCCATATTTTTTCTTCTACCGTAATTTAACTCGTACAATCATTCCTATAGGACCTAACTGACATAAAGATGGCTTAGAACATGCTGTATCGCTGTATATGCTAATAATACATCTGATTACTATGATTTTAACGCAAGATCGCCACATCTATTGCTGAAGATATAGTGATAGGCACATTGCCCGAAGTTAAAGCAAGTTTTGGCAAACCTACCAAGCTTTTTCTAGACTATCAACATCTGGTTACACTCCAATTGAGAAACTAATGACTTCAATGCATTAATAAAAGATTGTACAGTAACAGTAAAAAATCATATAATTATTATTAAGAACAATATTAGGATTTCTAACCTATTGGCCCTGAAGTAGGAACTTTAATGGCAGTCTCCACTTCTACCGCAGTTAGTACCTCGGGTAGTAGTACCATGTTCTATTGCTTGAATGTTGAACTTCTTTGGGAAGATTTACAACCTTATTAAATTGCGATTTGGTAAATTTAAAAGGGCTCTATTTAAGCACACAGCATATTTTTATTTACAGAATTTTTTAGTTAGTGAACGAACATCTATCCAAAAGCAAGGACTTCACTAACTAAAAACTTCTGTAAAATATGCTATGTGCTTAAATAGAGCCCTTTTAAATTTACCGAATCGCTATTTAATAAGGCTGTTATATATCTTTTTGATTTCCTAGGATGAGAGACATCATACCCCATTCTCCCAACATTAGTCCTACCCTTATGTTCATGTTTTTACCTGAAAAATAATTATTCTCATTATTTTGTGTATGATGGAACAGTCCATGTAAATTCTATAAGTCCTTAAACTTTTCTTTCTTAAATAAAACATTCTCTCTATTTTTAGTCCATCTTATCCCTATAAATCATTTTTTTTTCTGAAGGCTCTTCTGAACCTTTCTACAGCATGTAACACTGTTGATTATCTTCTCTTGCAATCTCCTTTCATAAACATTTCCAGAATCTAACATTGTCTCCCCTCTTTACTAGCCATCCCACCACCCAATAGTCCTCATTGTAATTTACTATGAATGAGAGCACCTAAATCCTATTAGAACTTATCAATCATCATCTGCAACTCTACCATGTCAGCCCCCAAGTTGGCTTTTTAAAGTTCATATATTTCAGAAAATAATATTGTTACTTCAATTACTCTTTTTTATTATAGTTATGTAAAATAAAACTATTGGGATGCAATTAATTTTTTTTTCTTTTTTTCCAAAAAATCAGGGAAAGATTTTCCAAAATTGTTTAATATGCAGTCAGATTGGCTTCACTCGATATGTGCGGGAGAAACTGATGACTCCAAAGCTAGGCGAGGACCCTAAACTATTCATAAAAGACTTGCAATTTGATGGCATTCCTGTGAGACTATATCAACCAAAATCACCATCTGCTGGTGGCCGGAAAGGATTCCTATTCTTCCACGGAGGAGGATGGATGTTTGGAAGCATTGGTAAGGGAATAATTAGAAATGATAAAAGATTTTTCTAAGCTGCAATGTTTTAAGTATTTTTTGTTATTTTTTTCTAAGTTAGTATTACTTTGTAATACCATTCAACCTTTCAGAGTAGCTCAGGGCTATAGAACACCCATATAATTGGCTGATTGCTAAGGAACATTGGTGGAAATGTAGACACATTGGTTTCCCTGTTAGATAGGAAAATATATATATATATGTTACACAATGATAGGTTATAGGGGATATGGCTGCCTGTTTCCAGAGGAATTCTGTGTCAGATGATTGGACGTCTGATATCTGACGGAGCTGGAGAATATAGGAGGCCAAAATGAAAATGTATAGCTGCAGCAAAAAATATAGGACTTAATGGGGAAAGGGGCATGTTAGCTATATAGATTTTAACAATATAAATAAACATATGCCAAACTAAACCTTTTAGTCGTTCTTAAAGATTATGCCCTTCTTTTGCTGTTAGATAATAACATCAGACGAATAGGGTCTGGACATCTCAAATGTAACAACAATACTGTTACAGATATAGGCCTCCATTCCCATAAGAAAATAACCAAGTTAAGTTCACTTGTAAATCACTAATGAGATATCACATCAAACACATAGATCTAACCTTCAAGAAAACATCCAAGTGCTCGAAATGTCTGTAAAATCCTAAGCCTCAAGAACCTGTCGCATAAGTATTTTAGAAAACACTATAACATGTCTCCTGTAATAATATTGAATCTTGCTGAAGTTTACTCAGAAATCTCTACAAGTGCCTGAAATGTAAAAAAAAAGTCTCTGAGAAGCCTGGATGCTTCAAATCCATCACTTTGAGGAAACTAACACCTTAATTGAGTCAGATCTGAGACTTGATTGCTCAATCTGACACAACTGTTTCATACCACTACTATTAAGGGGTTAATACCACTATCCCCCTATGAGCCAGGGAATCCCCGGGATCCCCATTTATATCTGATACCCCCTATGAGCACTTATATCATCAGAACCTCTTTTAATACTGGCTAACCACATGAGCCCAAGAATAACCCATCTAAAATATAACTATAGAAGTCTTTATGAACTCTCATGGCACCAAATAATAACCAGTTATGGGGTTCTTGTGGACCTCCAGGACACCCAAATTTAACCCTTGCACCATGGGAATCCTCAAGGACCCCCATGGCACCATTACTATCACCACACAGGTCCATAACAGACTCTAACCCCCTATCTGGGTTAATAATGACTCCCATGGTCACTAACTGTAAATGCATAAAAAAACACTATATAAAATAAAAAAGTTACACTTGTAAGTAGAGGAAATATACGTTACTTATCCTTTTGACGACAATCATTGGGGCTGTGTTCCTCACTCTTCAGCACTGGGTACGTGAGCACTTCCATGTTGATTTAAGGGTCCTTCTCTTTCTTTCTTGATTAAAGTCCCTTGGTCTCATCTTCTGCCAGTGAAAATGTCTAATAAACCCTCCTGCTTCTCTGAGGTGCTCCCACTCCAAATAATATTTTTTGAGAAATACTATTTTTACAGATTTCAATTGGCTGAAATATGTGTAATCATATTTCAGTCAATAAGAATCAAGTATTTAATTTACTCTCACCCCATAACTGATTGGTTAAAAGTCTAACCAATCAGAATGCACATATTTCAAATCATTTTCATGTAGTAATATTTGTTTTACATTTTTATAAAAAGTCACATATAAATCTATTAAGGATAAATAATACAATGCCTTTAAACACCATACCAACTTACAGACATCTAATACAGTAACTTAAATGTGCAGGAAAATTGCATTGTACAAGATGAAAGATACTGCATTTTCTGACCTATCAAAATAACAATTATCCTTCTAGGTGTATGTCATAGAATGTGGTTTACACAATACGGTTTACGTCAGAGGAGTATTTAGAGGAGTATTTAGGGTTAAACATTTGTGCACCCTTCAGTGACCCAGTTATTCCCCCCCCCCTTCCCTCTTGCTATATCCCAATCATAAGTTTAACACATATCTATATAGAAAAGTATAAGTGTATATGTGTCTAAATAAATCAGAAAGAGCTAGGTACACTTACAAACTGCACATTCTCTGCATATAGATATTTCTTTGCATATTACATGGCATTGTATCAACAACTGATACTACTCTAGGCCTTGGCCTCATGGACCTAGACTTAAACAGTCAGATTTAAATCTGGTAGAAATTGGTGGCATTTATATGATTTAGGAAAATAAAATCACTGTAGGTTTGACATTTTAGATGTTATAACTGAAAACAATGTAAATAAATTCAATTAGCCTACATTTCAGTATTTTACCACCCTGTGCCTTTTCTCTCTAGCCCTAGCTTTCTACCATGGGCACATATAGGATTGATGCTGTCCAGGTCCCTACACCGCACTTGTAGCTCCTCCTTTACTTTTTCTGTATCTCAAATCATAAGTTTGTGTTTCTATATAAGAGGTAATAAGAGGTAGAAAGAACCAGATCTCCTAGTCTGTGAAACTCTGATGTTCAGATATACGTTCCTAAAGCCACATTTAATACAAATTTCATTGCTAATCAGTCATTAAATAAATACATGAAATCCCGTTTGTATGACCACTACAGTAGCCCTTTAATAAGTACTTGGCTTGATTAAAAACGATATTTCCCTTTGAGAAATATTTAGGCATGAGAGTTTTATGTTATTCAGTTCATTTAAAATAAGTGATATTGTTATTTTATTCAATAATTACTAACTACAAATTAAACACAAAATAGCATGTTAATCATGTATTCACTGTATATTTTTCAGATACATATGATGGTTTGTGTCGCTATATATCAAAGGAAACAGAATCAGTGGTTGTCTCAGTTGGGTACGTATGCTTCAGATTTTTTATTTATACCCTTATATGTAGTTTTTTTTAAATTATAAAACAGAAAAGTGAAATAAGCTATGCAGAATTAAGGGCAACACCAGAGGTCCTTTCCAGCTAAATCTGAATGGAGCTAAAAGAAAATAATCAGTACAAATAATTTTATGTTGGGCCTCCGATTCCTGAGCCTCCCTCCAGTGCCAGTATTACCATATGCCACACTAAAAACAAAATTAAATCAAATACCCGACCTGGCTTCATATTGAAGCTCTAATGTTTCCATTCCCTGACTAACCAGAGGTCCCATCCAGTTAAATCTGAATGGAGCTAAAAGAAAATAATCAGTACAAATAATTTTTCCTTTCCTATTTGCTCCATAAGTCCAGACTTTCTTCCACAGTGTCTTGCTTAACAGCTTCACACAACGGTCTCTCTCTGGGTGTTTTCTCTCTCTATCTCTCTCTCCACTTTTCTCTCTATCTCTCTCTCTCTCTCTCTCTCTCTATCTCCACTTCTCTCTCTCTCCACTTCTCTCTCTCTCCACTTTTCTCTCTCTCCACTTTTCCCTCTCTCTCTACTTCTCGCTCTCTCTCTGCACTTTTCTCTCTCTCTCTCTGCACTTTTCTCTCTTTCTCACTGCCAGACGGCAGCGTAAACGTTCCTATTACTGCCAGATTGCAGCCCACAAAAAGGCCTTGCCTTTCTTACTGCTAGCAGCGGTCCAAAAAACAGGGGCTTATATACTTTGTAAGAAAACATAGTGAAAATATCTGTTTCTCATCTTGTAAAAAGTATGATAGGGGGTGGGGCACATTTGCTTACGCTATCTATTAATGTATGTATCTATCTATCTATCTATCTATCTATCTATCTATCTATCTAACTATCTATCTGTATCCATCTGTTCTAGTTAATTGTTGATACATTAATAATGTGAATATCAGCTTGCTCTAACTCTTTATCTGCATTTCTGTTTGAAACATGGTTTTTCATTGTATTGTATCAGACAAACACACAAAGCACAATGGATTACATTTAGTAAATATAGTATTAATCAGAAATATACACTTACTTTATAGATATCGCTTGGTCCCAGAACACAGGTATCCAGCAGCATATGATGATTGTCTCAATGCTACAGTTCATTTTCTGAAGACAGCCCAGGAATATGGGGTTGATCCTTCCTCCATTGTCATTGGTGGTGACAGTGCTGGTGGCAATCTTACAGCTGCTGTTTGCCAAGCTCTTGTAAGCCGGAAGGACCTTCCAAAACCACTGGCCCAGGTGCTTATATATCCAGCTGTACAGATGCTTGACATGAATCTGCCTTCATATCAGCAAAATCGTGCTGTTCCAGTTTTATATAGAGAACGTGCAGCTTTCTATATGTTAAACTATATAGGCAGTGATATGACTTTTCTTGAAGATGTGTTAGATGGAGACCATGTTCCTGTTGATACAAAGCTCCACTTCAGGAAGTGGTTGAGTGCTGAAAACATTCCTGATGAATTTAAGGTTAGGGGCTACAAACCCCAGGTCATGTCTTCACATGATGAGGATGTCTATGAAGCAGTCAAAAAAGTGTTTGACACTGCCTGTTCTCCTCTTCTTGCTGATGACTCAATCATTTGTCTCCTACCAAAGGCTTACATATTGACATGTGAGTTTGATGTGCTTCGTGATGACGGTTTGCTGTATAAAAAGCGTCTGGAAGATAATGGGATCCCTGTAACCTGGTACCATGTTAAAGATGGATTTCATGGTATAGTCAGCTTTGCTGGCAGTGGAAGCTTTACATTTGAATCTGGAAAACAAGCAGTAGATAACATTGTCAGCTTCATAAAAAGTGTCTAAATCTGAATTTCGCAAGCTGTCATAATAAATGGAAAGCCCAGTGCCTCTACATAACTTGCCTTTGTGGAGTAGTTACATTTCTTATAGATACAGTTCCTCATCTCTGTACTCATTTATTTTGAGGGTGTATAAGTACACCATCCTGATGAAAACTAATTTTTGGCAGCAAATTATCGATCTTGTGACACCTTTGTTTATTTTGGTCACTTAACCATGGTATGGAATATACACATATGGTGTTGCATACTATCTCCTGTGGGTGCTGCAGTTGTGCTACTGCAGAAGTACAACCTTGCTGACAAAGAGGCTTGTCAAGGATCACGCTTTAGGAGGTATGCTCAGCCTTAACCACTAAACAAAGGCAACTTGGGAATAGCTTAGAATCCAATTTAAGGAGTATGTCACACAGCATTAATATGTGCTGTGATGCCAAAATAATTTGAAAGTGCCTTGATATATTTCAAATAAAATAAAAAATGCACAGATTTATATTTTTTTTCCAAAAGAAGATGTATAAAATATATTAATTGATTTGGTTTGATTTCATAAAACCTTTATTTGAGTCACTGATTAACTACATTTTCATTTTAAAAAATACAGCATGTTCCTAAATGGTCACTGAAGAATTTGGTGATTGTCTGTTAAACTGTTCTTCACATGATAATGAATTACTCAAATATATTTGTTTACCTTATTTTAGAGAGAAAAAATAATGTTTCTGTATGGTTTTAGTGACATAACCCTAGATTGCAAGATCACATTGTTCTGGGTATATTTATCAACAATTTTACCCATAAATAATGTTTATAGGACACACCTTTGTTCTGATTCAAAGCCAAATTGAGTCTGCCAACAGGTTTCTCGGATTGCAAGCCTGGAGCATTCACCTGAACTATAGGCAACCCTGTCTGTTAGTGGGGGAGGTGGAGGAGACCGGAAACAATGTTTATGTTCTAATTTTCACAATCCAATAAATATGTTTATTGACTATTTTCATATTTTTTACAATATAGAGCTGTGGTGGACAACTTGGTCCTAATAGGATCATCAATCGTCCAGAATTTCTGGATCTCTATGTGTATTCAGATTCTCTCTGTATTAGTACACACATTACACAGTTTCATTCACACTGAATCACCTTGGCTTATGCAGGGAGATATTTCCATTGTTGACTGGAGGCTGCCCCAGTAGGAAAAAGTTTCCCTCTACTGATATAGAGCCATAGAAGCGGCTTGTGATATTGAATTTGCAGAATGACTCAATTTATATTTAGTATATTTAAAATGACTGACGTGATAGCAAGCGCCAGCTGAACAGATACCATAATATGGTTTGGCACATTGTGGAAAGATCTAAAGGCTCAAGTTCATATTGAATAGCTGGCAAAGCCATCTACAGGAATAGGAATATATTATGCTCTTTTACCAATAGAATATTATGTGAGTGGATTAGCCTCATGTTGTATCACCAACAAGACAGGAGATGTAGAAGGTGTGACCGAATTTAAGTTTCTTTGTACTGAGGCAAGAGTGTTAGAGACCTCATATATGTGTAACAGACCTTGCAATGTTTAAACCATGCTCATTTACATGTCTAATTTGGTACTTCAGTACCATTTTAATCTTATTTGAAAAATAATCCTGTGATATTTTATAAGCATTGTACTATAAAGTACAATAGTCCACTCAAAGGTATCACTAATTATGATCCACTAAAAATAAATAAAGATTTATTATTGCTAGAAAAAGCATTTTCCTCTCACTCCAAAAACACAATGTTGTCACCTGCACAGCAATTACATATATACAATCCAATGGAGATTATGGCTGCCAAAACTATGAAAATCATGCAAAACCCCACATTGGTCTAAAGATAAAACATACCCCTTACAGTCCAGCACCACAATTATTAAGGTTCTTAAGATTTCAAAAGACAGAACTTAACAAATATTTTTTGTATGTTGATAAACTTATACATGGATATACAAGTATATGTATAGAATTATTGAAATTAAAATAAATGTGGGCTTAAACACAGAAAATCCAGTTATACTTGCCAGCATATAGACTAAATGTGTTTACAGGTGAGTAAGATGGTATGGTCAAGCATCAAGCTGGTCACACTCAACAGCTATAGCTAATTCCATAGCAAGACAAAATAGTAACCTTTGTCTTGGAATTTAAAATGTTTCTTTCTCTAGGCAGTGATATTCTTATTTAATTTGACATAATTTACTTTGAAACTGTCGGACCTGTTGGACAACTATAAGTCGTGCCATCTTGCCACTGTCCAACAGGTCTGACAGATTTTGGAGTACTTTACACTTAAAGATAAAACTCTAACATTCCTTATTCACAAAAAACACACAGTGAACAGGAATGTGTAACCTAACTATAGCAAGCTACAAGATAACAATGTGCCTTAGAGCATTACAGCACGCTCCTCTGAAGTTCTGTCACCAACTAGTGTCTGTAATAATTTGTCACCTCAAATTCCAATACTAATATTTATTTCTCAATTTTAGCCAGAACAAAAGGGCTAGAACAATGTATAAATATTGACTGGAAATAAAATATAACTTTTATTCAAACTATATTCAAATTTAAATAAAATCAACATAAGGGGAGTTGTAAAACAATATGCAAAGGATGTGACAGGTTGCTACCAACTAACTCCAATGCACACTCAGTGATGATATAATGAGAGAGATGGATTTGGATGTCAAAAGAGGGGTAACTCCTAGACACCCTCTGTTTGGAGAACTAGCTGATTGCGTTGAATGCAAACCACCTGGTTTAGTCACCTTAGCGTAATCTTAATAAATAATAAATATTATGAGACAAAGAAGCTACACCTACAGTATATATATATAATACGGGCACAAAAAGTACCTCACCCTCTTATTCTAGCTATAAATCAAAACAAGAAATGGACATGTTATATGTGCGCATTTCTGAAAGCGCTGGAAGCTCTGGAAGCGCGCCGACGACGTCCCCATCTTGCTGTGTCTACGCCCAGTAAGTAGTTAGGGTGTCGGGTTAGGGTTAGAGAGTAATGGGGTTACGGTTACGCACGGTAAGTGGTTAGGGTTAGGGGCTTAAGGTTAGTGGATTAGGGTTAGGAAGTGAGGTTTAGGGGGGTTAGAGTTAGAGGGTTAGGGTTAGGAAGTGAGGTTTAGGGGGTTAGGGTTAGGGAAGAATAATAATGTCTTAGGGAAGTAAACCCATTAGTGCTTAACACTACAAAATTGAATATAAAGGCAACAGTGGGTTAATCATATACACATAATAGTTTGAATTTTTAATGAAAACAACTATTAAAAAAAAAAAGATTTTAAAAGAAAAAGTTTAAAAACAACATCAATAAATTCCTTAGGTAAATACTGTAAACCTTATTACCACTCTTAATTTATCGTTTATAGAGTGTGGTTAAACAGCCAAAAAAAGTTTTTCAGAGGATTGTGAGGGCAATTGCTCAGATAACCATGAGCTAAAGGGTTAAAGTATCTCCAAGATAACGCTATATATCATACATCATTCATCGTATAAACTAAGTTTTATGGATTAGTGAGTAACTCGTCACAGTCAGTTTACCAAGAGGGGTATTAAAGATTTTTCATCTCACAGCCAGTTTTCAAGAGTGGTCTTAAAATTGTTTTAAGTCAGTATATTGGGACGATTCTATACTCACATATTATATATATATACGTGTATGGCGTCCCTAAGTCCTTATATTTATCCTTGCACCCTCTTTAATAAGTCCCCATAAGTCCTCCACTATCCTTGCTTAGAAAGTATATATTATAAATTCATTTCAAGCCCTAATGCTGCCTCTGAACTCTCATGCTCGGTATCTTAGCGTCTCCATGCACTGAGAAGATTCCTGGTTGCGACGTGCGTGATGACATCACGCTACGCTTGCCTCCTTCCTAACATGTTTCTACGTGTAAAATGTCTTTCTCAAAGGATTAAAGGTTAGGGTTAGAGACTTAGTGGGTTAGGGTTAGAGGATTAGTGGGTGGGGGTGTACTACCTAGTTTTGGCATCTAGATGGGGACGTGAGCGCGCCCACTTTCCTAGAGTTGTCGGGGGCGGTGTAGAAATGCGCACATAAAACAGAATAGATCCCAAGGCATTATAGCAACTTTCTGAAACGCCAATACTTCATCCTTCCTCAATAATTACAAACAGAACTAGAATCTCATATTCACAATCTAAGAGACAACAGTATAAATCAGATGGCAATTTAGATATACTGTACACAGAACTACAAAACCAAGGGACAGATTAGCCAACTATAGACTCTTTAGGCTCCTTATACCAGGTGCCCATGCACTCTCCTGCCTAGCTGAAGCTGAATGGAGGAGATTGGCCAACTAAAGACCTTGTGGGACTGCCTTGTGATGGGTGCCCGCATTCTGCCCCGATTGGCCTAACGCTACCCCTCCAAATGCCGGCAACTAGATCCGACACCCATTTCCCTATCTTAGAAACTATGCTTGTAAAACAGAGCCCATTTATAGGGCTCCATGTGAGGATGACCTGCCTTGCCCGCCTACTTGTTCCCAGGCTATACATGGCAATATTCTCGGCTGTTAAGCTCAAAGATTCAGAACATAACAGTCACATGAAAAACAGCCGGTCTCACTCATTCATTAATTCTTCATGAGGTAATTGGCTCATTATGTCTTAACTATAGCTATTTATCCTCTCGTGAGCCTATTATTACAGAGTTTCATAAACAAGACCAAATACCCATAATTTCATTTATTGTTACCGGATCAGTGGATAATGCCTGGAACACTCCTGCGGATAGAAATAATAATAATAAACTGACCATTTTTTACAAGGTGGCACATACACTGTATATATATATATATAGGATGATTTGTTCCTGTGCTTCATGTTGTACCTTGTTTCTCTAAACAGTCAGTGCAACTTAAGTTGTTACATCTCTACATTTGATTGACTGCTCACTTCATATTATACTTAATGTCAGTATGTCCATCTGATACACTTCAATGATAAATACCTTAATTTGATTGGATAATCATTTGATTGACTGCTCACTTCATAATATACTTAGGGACCTATTACATTCCAAATTTGAAATTTACTGAAGTCACAGAGTGATTAAATCAGAAAAGGCCACAATGACATGGCCGGAATCCAAATCCGTAAACCATGCTTCGGCACGTAGCATTTCCGGGCATGAACATGATAAATTATTCAAACCCGTAGTTATGGGTTTAGACGGAGCCAATAGTAAAAGAGACCATCATCATTGCGTCACTAAAACATGGAGGTTCAGTTTCAATCACATACAATTATAAAGTCAGAGTTGTGATCGGGCCTGCATTCCAGAAATAAAGCAATATGAAAAAAATCAATAAATTTAATATTCTAGTCAATGCAAGTTCTATTATATGTATTAACACATTGATTGCCAGGATCGATATAACACGGAAATTAAACATTAAAAAAAATAATAATTGCAGATTTGCAAGCTTGAGAATATTGTGCTAATCATTTTAATACCTTTTTTATCACTTTCCCCATAAATTAAAATACAGTAGTGTGCTTATATTTGCATTTACAGTGCTACGGACAGGAGTTTAACCCCCTTGCGTGCCCTTTCTAGTACCTGTAGGATTTTTGGCTATATTTGCCCTTTACGGGTGTGAGAACAGTTGCGGACTTGTAGCAATTTAATAGCGATTTGCGATTGTACCATTTACGGGATTGAAAGATCAAAGGCATAGCTGGGACGGAGTTCCGATTTTGACAGGCCGTAGGGTTTTTCCGCCTGTAACCTGCAGATCGTTTGCGGGTAGCTGAAAGAGGCCAATTTAATAGCCGTAAGTTTTGCAAGCTCTTAACGGGCTTCGGGAACTAAAAATCACCGAATTTAACAGGGCCCTTAGTGTCTATGTCCATCAGATACACTTCAATGATAAACATCTCCATTTGATTGGATAATCTAATCCTTCAGTGAGCAGGAGTCCGCAATAAGGCACACAGCAAAAGTCACAATTGTGGCAAAGATTAAAACTTTAGCTATACATTGGAATATTTGCAACTATTATATAAAATAAATTTGTGCTAGGTATTTAGCATTGGATGTTGCTATTGTTAGACAACACATACTTTTGAAAATCACCCCCTTCTGGTTCTCTAACTTAATATTGGTTGTAATTAGCTAGAAGTTGATGCCCAATTGCAATTCCAAAGGATTCTTATTAAAAACACAGAGATTTCAATACATGATCAATGACCATAAAATTGAATGTACAACATATAATAAAACTAGGCACGGTCACATTTCTCCAGTTGAAGAAACATACTTTTTTGTATTTCCTCGGCTTGTTAAGTTTTTAAGAGTTGTAATGTTTTGTAAGAAAAATAAACAACTAGGCCATAGGCTTGAATCAAAGTCAAAACTGAAACTGTATTTATTATAAATGGTTTATCAGATGAGATCTGTAGTTGTTAACACCAGATCATTTTATTACAATTATTTTGAGTTGATGTGTTCCATGTAATTACATTGTGTCTTTCAATAAAAAAAATAAAAAAGTAATGTACATATAAAACCGGACTGTCATGTGGCCCTATGTCTTAAAGTAAACTCATGGCTCAGTTTTTTAAGCCAATGAATGGAATGAAGTACAATGTTCTGAATGTCTCCGTGGCAACAGTAAACATTCTGACTGTCAGCAGTGAAATGTGAGCATTCAGTAGCAACAATTGTGCCTGTGGTTACACAACATCAAACTCCTGTTTATATCACTGAAAGGGAATTAAATATAGTATCTGGGATCATCACACAATGTCTGACCAATACAACAACATGAACAAATGGTCTCTTCCAGGATGGAGAATAGAACAGAAATATTCGAACAACGTCTTAATTGGAAATTGGGTGGAAGAGAGAAAACAGGTAAGTGTCACCCAGGAGAGATAGAGATGCATGTAAGATGATAACATATTTATTACGTTTGTAGGGGCAGTGCATGAATATATTGCTCAGTAATATGTTATAGGTTCATTTGGAAGCAACATAATTAAGCAGTTATTATTATTTAACAATCCATTGGACAACACCTAAAAGTAATAATTTTCATAATAATACCTAAACTCAAACATTTTGTCTAATCGTCGTGCAAAAAATACATTGAACAAGCTAATATAATAGACCATAAGCATATAGCCTGAATACTTATTTATTTTACTTTGCTATTACATTGTCCATGCATAATATATACATTTATTGAATTTTCTGTCAAATATTTCACATGAGGATGAAATTCAACAATCACTTGAAAATGTTCCTTTAAATCTAGCATGCAAAATAATTTTGGCAAATCCATAGGGCCTTATTCTATTATCGGCCGCAGCCGCTGCGGGGCCGCAAGGACCGGCCGCAAGCTTTCCGGCTATTCTATTCCCCTCCGGCCGGGGGTTCCGGCAGGCTTGCGGCCGGCGCCTTGTTATCTCTTGCGGCCGATCGCGCCGGATGAAAGCTTTTGATCTAAAACGGCCGCAAGGAAATCGGCCGTAAGAAAAGCCTGGTTGCTATTCTATTGCTCCGGGAACCCTCTCTGCAAGGCTAAAAGCGAGCCGCAGCTTACTTGCAGCAAACAGGTCCCGCTAGCACCAATTAAGCACATAAAATAGCTCAAATAAAGCCATCCTGCACTTTGAGAAGACTATAAAGTGATATTCGGTGTTAGCAAAAATAGCACATAATTACCCTATACTCAAATCCGTAAAATATATATTTTTTAATATACGTAAAATATCCATGTAAAAAGTCCAGAGTGCTTGGAGCACCTCAGACCCGCCCACGCCGCAGCCGGAAAATAAACAGTTAATTTGAACTCGGGTTTGGGCTGATGTGCAAGCTTGAGAGTGGGTTACTTTTAATCCTCATGTCCCCCAATATGATCCCTAGCATTTACAGAGCTGTACAGTGCAGGCTTGAATTTATTTTTGCGTTTTTAGATTTCACAGCTTACAGCCGGTTTCAAGATATGCGGCCGGCCGTAAGGGGAGATCCTTGCGGGGCCGTATAATAGAACCCCCGCAAGGAATCGCAGCCTTACGGCCGATTTACGGCCGATAATAGAATGAGGCCCATAGTCATTTTGTTGAATCAGAAAAAAAGATCAATTACTTCACAAAATTGGCTGACGTAGTGGTGAAATTACTAACAAAGTGAGCCAGTATAATCAACATCCACCATCCCTGAACTAGTCCCCAGTATAGGCCTTGACTTCATTTTTTTTCAAAGATAGTTGACTACCACTACATTAAGTTGTTCATTTAAAATAATATGCAGTAAAGATCAAGGATTAGCAACCTCTGGCTCTAGGTTAAATCATTGTCGAATTGCAACTCAACTTACCTGCCATCTGTATAAGTCTTAGGAGAATAAATACAAGTAAACTATATTATTTTGCTATATCTTTAGATATTCAAATGGTATTTTATATATATATATCCTGGCTCTTTGTTTACCTACTTGGAACATTTCTAGTGGTCTTATAAAAGCAGTAATTAATATTACACAAAGGCTTGGTCTACAGAGTACAATGCCGGGGTAACCTTTTCTGTTAACAGATCTGAGGGATGGACGTGACTAAATTAATGGATGCAGTATATTTTTCTCTCTGTCTTATGGATCTCATTACTTTCTATATTTTAACCCATTCTACTTTTTTTTATTACATCATTTTTAGTTTAGAAAAAGCTGTCTACCAACGTACAACAGTAGTTATGAAATAGACTTCGTCTTATTCCCAGACAGCCAACCAGATCGAGTGCTGATAAGATCTATTACTAAGAAAATGGAGGTAAGAGTGCAATGGTTGTATTCTATCATATTACCTTAAAAGAACATAGAAAAGGATTTAATTGAAGACATGTTATAATAGTATAGGGCATAATAAACATTTAATTGAGAATTCTTAAAATATATTTTACTTGAAAGCTTTCTTCCTCAGGTTCTTCAGGGAATCGAATTACATTCTGGGTATATTGCATGTCAACCTACTGCATGTTTCTCTATGGAACGATCAAGGGCTCTAATAAAGAAAAAAGCACTGAGCCCTATCCAGTTTGAGACAAGAAAAACTACTAACAAATTTTGGCTGTGGGAGCTTTTTCAGCAATGCTACACATTTATTAAATGCTCCGCTGACGTAATATTACTGATCCCAACCACAACTCGTAAACCCAAGCCTTGACGTAAAGTTACAAGGCTCAGAATTACGAGTAAGGCTGTTCTCAGTAATATTACTGACCACAAACATACTGACACTGATGAGAACCCTGGGTGACAACTGTTAACCCATTCTGATTGGCTGAAATACAATTAACATCTTTTTCAACCAATCAGAACACTCAAAAACTCAATTTAAGCCGCAGAATGCTTGCCAACGGCCATTTGCGTCTGGAGAGCTCCACCTATGCAGAGAACCATTTGTTTAGTTGATGTTTTTTATAGAGAGGTGGGATTTTTTTTCTTTCCTTGCCCAAAAAAGAGGATTGTGGTGTTCAATCATGAAAAAAGAGGACCTGAAACTCTTCAAAAGGGATGATAGCCTGCTTGGTCCAGGGCAAAGGAACCAGGTTGTTAATGACCATTGCTGGATGATCATTTGGGCTAGATAAGTATCATTAATTTATTTTAATTTACAGGTTTTCATTTTTTTTATTGTAATTGTTTTTTATTGTGGTAAGATTTTATTATGTTTGGTGATTTTATTTTTTATTTTTTGTAGTTTATTGGGGGGTTGTATGTAGTGTAGATTAGTGTGATGTTTTTACTTAGTGCCACTTCATAAGTTAATTTTAGTTTACCATGGGCGTCTAGATAGGGGTAGGTAGGGGTAAATGAGGATAGCATGTGGGTCTGTATAAACCCCCATGTTATCCATTTGGTTAATAAAGACCCCTATTTTATAAGGCTAATTTATTAGGTGCCACGGGGGTCCTTTGAGGACCTCTTCCTCGGGTTAATTTTAGGTGCCTACCCCGTTTTGAAAGTTGACTTTTAGGTCCCAGGCATCCCCTTAAGGACTCCTGTTGCATGGGGTTAACATTGTAGGTGCTATGGGGGTCTCATTGGACCCCCATGGTAATATAGATTGCCGCAAGGCGATAATGGGGTAACGGGTGATAGGTTTTGAGCGGGGAAGGGGGCAATCGGTAGTGAGCGGGAAGGGGAAAAGCAGCCTTTGTGAATGCTCTGGAGTACTCGCATTGTTACTAGAAAATCAGGACTGCAAGTATCAAGTAATTTTGAGTAATTTGGAATTTAATAACTTTTTGGAGCTCAAGCAACTTGTAATATTCCTGATGTGTGAAAATCAATGTGAAAGCTTGCCGTATTTTGCATCTCTAGCTTACCGTAGTCATCAGGGGTAGCTCTCTCGCAATTGGGAATAGAATAGCTAGGGAAAGTTACTTGGCACTTATTGCCTGTGTAACTTTGAGATAGAATGAATTGAATGAGGCTCATTGTTGGCAAAATTAAATAACACCTTCCCCATATATACTTGCAAACGCTTGACATTTTACCAACAACATTATCAGACCCTTTAAAATTACTACTTTCTACTAACCAAAAACATATAATCTTGCATATCTGTTGAACTGTTTAGTAAACAGAAAATCCTAAAAATTATGAGCAGCTTGATCTCTATAAGCATTTCAAGAGATGATGTGTTATGGGCAGATATTACTAATTAATCGTTCAGCTGTAATAACATCAGAGTTTATGGAAAAAAGCTAAAGTATTTATACATCTACATATCTTGTTAAATATATTTTTCTAAGCAAAATCAATAAATATATTGTTATTTTAAAGTGCACTATCCAAATTACGTTATTTTATCAAAGGGTGATCTTTAAAAACAGAATTAGAAATCTTAACAGACTGGCAAAGTGTAGGCTCCAAGCTCCAACCACTACGAACTTCCATTTCTAGGCATGTTCTGTGCTGATCCACAGTGCACCTGATCCAGATTACAGAGGTTAAAGAAACCACACATTTAAACTTATGGTTCATTGAAAGAACATGGAGGCGCTACATTTTCTATTAAAACTATTTAAAACATTACAAGCTTTTTGTTTTGCATTACAAATGTAATTTATTGGTTTGATATAACTGTTGATAAAAGGCAGAATAGTGCTTATAAGAAATACTTTCCAAGAACTGATGTTTGAACCTTTACATCATGGAACTTTACAACATTCAAGCCGGCAATAAAGTGTTTATATTGTTAGTATTTATGTGATAATAGCTCCATCTAGTGGTAATAATTGCAACTCGCAAGCAAATTGAGGCAATATATTACAACTTCTAAATGAAAAATAAAAACTTTGCTGCTGTCGTGTGTCTGTATATACATTTGTGGGCACGTTTGCATTTCCCTGCTCAGCTATCTAGAATGCAGTGTAATAACTGTTTTTCTCTGAATTCTGAACCGGAAGCAGGTTTTTACCTTGTACTATTTATTTACTATATATATATATATATATATATATATATATATATATATATATATATATATATAAATAATAAATAGTACATCTAAAATAAGATAAAATCCAGAATTCTGAGAAATACAGTTATTGCATTGTTTTCCTGAAACCTGGCCAGGGACTTGCAAATGAGCACAAAAGGCTTCACTCTTTAATCCGATATCATTTTAAACATGGCTCCTTTCAGCATGCTGTATCACAGCTTTAAAGCATAGCATAGGATGAATTGTGCTGGAGTCAGGAGTTTCAATCTTAAACAGATGTCATCAGTGTGGGGCTGGTTCCTAACTGCTGCCATAGATTTGTGGGAAGATTATTAACCGCATTTTCATTTAGCATATGGCGGGCAAGAGAGCGATAGAAACCCTCCAGCGTACATTGCACGGTAAATAAATAGTACCTTTAGCTTTCACATTTGAACATCTAAAATAAATTAAAAAAACACATTCCCCACCCAAAAATACAGTTATATATATGCAATATACCTCTGGGCATCTCAGGCTCTAGTAGCTAGAGGGTCCACAAAGTCTTACTATAATTAATTTATTTGTCGTTGGGACAATTAAAGTGTAAGGAAAACTTAACCTTCATTTTTGATTCTGTGATAGTTTACCTGATCCATACATTATAATCCAAACTCCATTATAGTCCAATGAAAGTATATTTTTTTATGAAGAGACAATCTAAAACATGAATGTGCACATATCAATTCTTTAGCATTACTGTGCACTTTATGTATATGGAGTATTTTTATTTTTCACTCCCAATAAATTATTTTATGATGTATAACCAATATATGATTTACAGTCAGGACAGTTACCTGACTTATTTTCTATTGGTGCATCTGCACATATATTTTTCCACAGTAAATAGAGCGTTTAATTAATGAATAAACACTACAGTCTTGTAAAGCTTTGATGAATGTGAGGGTCTCTTGTGGTGGTAAAACAGGCTGTGGGACAAGTTTAAAGGGCCACAGTAGATTATCACAGATTTCACACGTGTAACAAGCAAACAACATTAGCAGCTATGTAAATCCTGGACATAAAAGTATTCTCAGAGGAAACTAAATTTAACAGACTCTCAGCCCCATTAAATTCGGGCTACATGTTAAAACGTAGCCCGTATTGTAGCCAGTAGGTCTTGCTGCTATGAAATTAGCCTCTTAAACCTACTCGCAGACGACTTCCAGGTTAAGACGCAGGACGGCTGATAAATGCCTATGGGACGTGGAACGTGGAACTTTGCAGTCCGCAAATCTGTCAAGCCCATAACTGTTACGTTCTAATCTAGCTATTAAATTGCTACAAATCCCCAAGGATGCCATGGCCCCCAAACCCCCCTCCGGCCCCTAAATTTCCCCCTGCTGACAAAAGAAATCCTGCAAGCTCCCAACATCACCCCTTGCCCTTAACTGATTAACAATAATTAACCCTATGATTAACTAATTAACCCCCTCAGTAATTAACCACCCTCTACGTAATTAACCCTATTTAACCCTCACCATAACAAATTAATTCTATCACTAAACACTTAACCCTATCTATACCCAGTTAGCCCTATCTAGTCCTATTTACCCATAACTGTACCCAATAAACCCTAACTGTACCTAATTAGCCCTAAGTATACCAAATAAACCCTAACTGTACCTAATTAACCCATATCCTACTAACCCCTACCCTATTAACCCCCTAATATACCTACACTACCCTATCCTATCCTATTAACCGCCAAAACCCCCTACCCTATCCTGACCTATTAACCCCCTAATAACCCCCTACACTACCCTTTCCAAATTAACCCCCTAACCCCCAATTAAATCTCTAATCACCAACTAAGTACATTAAATAACCCCCCCCCCACTAAGTACGGAAAATAAAAAACTGCTAATTACATACAAATAAAAATCCACTACAGAAAAAAAGGCTTACACATAAAATAATAAAAGACATCATAAAATAATAAGCAGTGATCCCCGATGCATGAGTCTTCACCCGTCTGGGCCAGGAAAGGCCCCTCCAACAAAGTCCTGACGTTCTGACACACCTACAAAAAAAACAACATTACAGTAAATAAAGTACTGACAACCTGTTAATAAGAAAGGGTTAATAGTCTACTCACCTGGCCAATATGCCCCTCTAGCGGTGATCCTCAATGACTTTGTCTTCAGGCTTCTAGGCTAAGAAAGGCCCCTCCCAAAAAATCCTGACATTCTATCAAAAAAATAAATTGCTACTAACAGGGCTCCTCCCTTGAGGAGCTCCCTGCCACAAATGAAGG